>CM076448.1:2517500-3720000 GCA_038419695.1 Scomberomorus guttatus | reverse complement strand
CAGTTCTCCTCAGTACACATGCACACACAGTTCACTCCACAGTTCTTCTGTGGATTTAGGCATCTCAGCTGCTTCTGTCTCTTCATGTAATCCCAGACTGACTCCACGATGTTGAGATCAGGACTCTGTGGGGGCCAAACCATCTGTTGCAGGACTCCTTGTTCTTCTTGTTGCTGAAGACAGTTCTTTATGATTATGACTGTATTTTTGGGGACATTGCTGTCATGCTGCTGAAGAAATTTGGGACCGAGCAGACACCTCCCTGGTGGTACTGCATAATGGATAAGGATCTAAATATCTAAAGTGTCTAAAACCTTTGCACAGTACTGTATATGAGGAAAAAGTAGTATAAAGCCTTTTGTGTCTCCAGAGGGAGCGGTGTGAAATCTGATAAATTGACTCAAGTGATGTCACTTGAGTCAGTGTCGGTTGGGGCTAAAGACTTCAAGTTTGAAAACGAAAGAAATCCGGGGTCCTGCTCATCTCTGCTTGAGACTAGCAGCTCCAGGCTACCTTAGCTGCACTGTGCACTGTGGGTAATGTAGGCGCCAGGTGTCAACAAGGAAGAGCAATGAGTGGAACAAAAAGGCGATATCTCTGGTTCTGCTGCATAGATTTTGATCTTTTCTTTTGTTCAACTATCATGAGTCTGATGATGTTATCAGAATGCAATGCTAAATCAGTGGATTACTCTTTTATGAAATCATGTTTGTTTATAATTGTGTGTTAAATATATTTTTCAAATACCATGTTGGTGTTGCAACACTGTGATCATGATGTTACTGACTAGTTTCCCACTTACTATTTTGGCTGAAAGTCATTCTGACAATAATGCTTCATTTGAGATGGCATTCATAATAAAACATTCACATACATTACACACAGGACTGGATAAACCTGATTGTGAGACTGGGGAAGGAACAGTATGTATTCTTATGTTGTGCCCTTTTTCCTCTGGAGGATAATGGTGGTGCCTTTTTAATCCAAGGTTTACAAATCTGCTTTCCTAGAACTATAATTAAAAAGAGAAAATGCCATTCAAGAGTAAAACATATGATAGAAAAATAAATCACAATAACACGGGCTTAGGAGACAAATAAGAGCAGTATACAGAGTAAGAGCATCAGTAAGAACATAAGATGGTAATGCAACCAGATAAACTGATACAACATTACAAAAGGTAAGTTCAACAAGATAAGACAGGAAAGGGTGGTTCTTCAGCAAAGAAATAAGAAGGCTCACATGGGAAGGTGTAAACTTATGGATAAGACATCTACCATTAAAAAAACAAAACAATTTTGTTCAGAACAAGAGATCTCCATACTGACCAGATTGTCTTGTAAGTTCAGGTTCACGATTCATGGTCACCAGTGGAGGATTCTTCATGTTTTAGTGAGCCATCATCATCCTTCCTCTAGTGTCGCTGCCCAGTCAAAATGTACATTTAATCAACACTAAGGTCTGTGACAAAGTCAAATACTAAAGGCAAGATTTCCATAAAAGTTGCTGTGAATAGTCACGGTTCCTAGAGGAGATGACATTGCTTGCTCCACAACTATCACAGAGAGACTTCCACTTGCATACAAGAAATAGCAAAACCTAAATTTCACAGACAGATCATCATGAAATGTGCTGAAGAGGATGAACTCTTAACACTTAAGACAAATCTTTTCAGTACGTTTGCCCTACAGATGTTAGAAGAGTAGCTATCTAAATGTAATCACAGAAATTAAACGTAGCAATCAAAAATATTAGTCAAAATATCAGCAAGTAAAATTTGTCTCTCAGAGGAATGAGTACCTGTAACTTCAGTTGCAATCCATTCCCATATTAAAGTGCACAATACTGGAAACCAGGTTACCTTAGTTAGTATGAGAACTTGAAAATGCTACAAGCTATTGTGTGATCTGGTGTCATGATTATTAACTTGCCAGTCCTATTAAATTCAATTACCTATCTCTCCATAATTCATAGTGAAACTCTAATGAAATGCGAACATTTTGTGTTTTTGGACTTTGAATGTAACAGGCACATCTGTTGGTCAATGCTTTTGTGTGAAAAAAAAATTGTGGATGGAATAATTTAAAGCAAACACACAGTTTTAGGTGCAGCAAATGTGAGGTTGTCAACAGTAACACAGCTTTAAATTTGCTGTGCTGTTAAAACCACTTGATTCTTTCATAATGTTATAATGTATAATGTATAATGTAGTGACATTAATGATAAATCACAGCACCATCCTTGTTAGACAGTAGCTACAGTGTTATTATAATATTAATATCCTGGCAGCCATATGTTTGCTTTGCTATAAATTCTCTAATGGTCTGGATTTTGTACATTGTACCTGTAATAAAGTGTTGTTATTGAATATTAATTTCATATGAATACGGAATAATTTTCATATTAATATTATTTATTAATTATTATATACATATGTATATGTATATGTACACACACAAACGGAGTGCTTTTTGTGTGAATGTGAATTTTAAAATAATTAAAATTGACATTTTATAATCACAGGCTATAAAATACCTTTTCTTAACAGAGATAGTGGCATTTGGATTCGGGTTACGGCAGACAACCCAAAACAAGAGTCAAACGCGCCAAGTCTGCCCACAACACAACGCTCTTCTGTAGCCTTCTGCTATCAAAAACTGACAAAAAAAAAAGGATTTCTCAGAATTGAAGGAGAAATAATTAAAACTGATGACCTTAACATTAACCGTATTGTTGAGTTATCAAGGACAGTTTTGTGTTTTTGTATTGAGAAATGTTAAAGATATAATTTAAAGAAAACCTTAACACAGTGACAGTAAGGAAAATACTTCTGGGGGGCGGGTCCTACAGTCAGCCAGTCACAGCCAATTACTCTACGTCAATCTACGTTTTTTTATTGAAAGATCATCAAACCGTTACATACAATAACACAAAAACAAACAGCTCAGATAACTACACAACACAAAGACAATGATTCAAACATATAGTACATAGTAGCGTCCATAGCAACCACCATAGCAACAATAGAAAGCCTGAAAGAATCTCCGTAATAACTGAGAAGCCAAACATCATATATATTCACTGAACAAAGATTATGAAAATAAAATGCAGATTTCTCACTAGAAATGTTATCAAAATGCATTTTAAATCTGAAACTATCTTAAAATATTACATTTTAAGCACTGAGAATAAAAGGAATGGCAGCCATTTTGTTTGTTTTCACAGAAACAAACTTGACAGTCACATAACAACATACTGTAAGCCTGATGACAGGCCTTCTGCACCTACTGGGCTACACCAACAATGGCTCACTGAAATAAATAGGTGATATCAGCCTCCTGAACCTACTAGTAGGTTTAGTAGGCCCCTACTAGCCCATATATTCGGGACAGATGTGTGATGATAACACCTATTCAATAGGCTGTCATATCGGGTGTTGAGCATCACACAGTTAGAATACCCCAAGAGAAAAATCCTGCAGTAAAACAAGGCATTATACCTGGCTTGACTCTCAGTGAAGGGTACTGTACTTAAACCATTTAGAGCTAATTATCAGCAAAACCTCTCCATTATCTACTGACCTGTGCCTACAAGGCTGCAATTATTTATTTATTTCAGCCCCCATAGAGTGAGCACATTGTAATCAGTTTAATTAGACCAAATAGACTTCCTCTATCTTCTCTCCAGGGCTCAGCACACAGGTCTGGACCCAGAAGGGCATTTGAGAAACCAACAGAAGTCTCTTATTCTTCCACTGTGATAAATGGTGTTTAAGATGATGTTGGATAAAGAATAGACTAATGTTCAATGTATGCTGGGGCAGATTTTAAAGAATGCTAATATATGCAGTGCTTGGCATTTGGCCATGCATACTTGCTTTCTAGTATAACATAAAGTTGCAGAAGGCTACGTTTTATGCAAAGGAACCATTTGTCTGGTGAGAGGCTCCCTGAGAGAGAGGCAGACTTCATATCAGGCAGAAAAATAACCCATCACATTACTTTTACACTCTAATCTCACTGGTCTAAGAAAGCCCTATGACACTGAAATGTTTTTCTGCCTCCTCCGTTCCTCACGATTAGGCACGAACTTCAATAAGGAGGCTCACTGAAACTGAGAGGACAAAGTTTTCACCCATTAATGTTGGCTACAGCTCGTCTGAATGTTGAACAAGAGGACAGGAACAAGAATATAACACAGGGTGAGAAAGGATGTCATGGATGTCAAGATCCATGTGATCACTCTGTTTCATGTAAATGAACCTCCAACAGCAACAGGGGAGATGGATGCTTCAGTCTGCCTGAAATATGACCACTTGAACCATGAAAAAAGTTCCAGTCTGAATCTGAAAGTAGGACAAATGGTGGGAGTTAGAACCAGTAGAGATTCTTCATACAGATGCCCAGAGAACCTTTTTTGGGCTGATATATTATTATCATAATAAAATGTTTTTATGAGTTAAAACCTAACTGATCACAGGTCAGTAGCAAGAAATTACCAACTTTACTGGAACTGTATTTTCACTTTGGCCACTGTTTATGAAAACAAAAACATGAAAACTGAGGTTTTTTTTAAAAGAACACGACTGAGGACATTGGATGTAAGATGGACTGGTGGCTTAGTGGGTATAGTAGCATTCATGTTTCCCAAGCAGAGCATAATGGGTTTGAAACTTAACCCTGACCCCCAAAAATCAAATGCCAGAATCCATTGTTCCACTAATTGCCCCCAAACCACATATGTTTACATTTAAGTGAAAAATCCCTCCTGCAGTCCTAGTAATTATGATTCTTTAATTTCCTTTTGGGATTAATAAAGTACTCTGTCCTGTTCATAGGGGCGTCAGATCAGAAAACACTTCTAAAGGGAAATTACAAACAACTTATTTTGTCCTTTAATTTAGAGGACTTGTTTGACATAAGTTATTCAAAAAAATACTTCCAGGTCATGAATCAAATATATATATATGCATACCTGCCAACATTTAGGTTTACAAAATCGGGAGGATTTTTTGGGCAGGGGTGGGGGGAGTGTTGAAGTGAAAGGAAAAACTATGAGATCAGGAAATTAACAGGAGTCATTACCAATTGGGAGCACAGCAGGAGAAAGGGTTAAAAATAGGGAGACTCCCACGAAAATCAGGAGTGTTGGCAGGTATGTATCTGTGTCATCATTTTTCCCTCCTTTTTATCTTCTGACCATCCAATAAGTATCTACTCCATTCATTTGAGAGAAATCAGAGTGAATTTCCTATGTGCGCCTACGGCTAAACGAACATGATGGGTGGGGAGGATTTAGTGACATGACACCCAGGGGTGGGGAAGGGCCTGTGTCGGCAAAATACTCATTTCAAATACTCGCTGGGGAAACAGCTGGAAATTTCAGGAAAGTTCCAGGGGAACAAAATCGGCTGACCTGTTGAAGAAGAGCAGCATTCAAGGACGTGAAAGATCGACTGAGAGAAGCGAGAGTGAAATACGGTCTCCTGCATCCATGCAAGCTGATAGTTACCCACCAAGAGACCACGGTGACATTCACGAATGCTAGAAGCAATGACTTAGCCTTAGCCAGGTAATCAAACCATCCCTCCGTGATCTGCAAGTGTGATTTTTCCTTTTTTTTCTATCTCTCTTTTTTTCTATAGGCTACTGTAAGCATGGCCAGCATTCATTTATTTAAAAGTCTGCGGTGGTAGGGCTGGCCTCACCAATATTCATGCACTGACTTAAGAAAGTGATTGTGGTCATGTTTTGCTAATATTAGACAAGCTGGCTGGGTAGCCTATATGGCGGTTTGATTTTCTTTAGGCTACTTTTTTTTCCTCTCTTTTATCACCCTCATTATTGGCTCGATGGCCTACAGGACTTAATGGGGACATTGTTTAGTTTTGATTTGGAAGTTGATTTGATAGTAGTTAAAGGATACGGTCAAATCTGAATATTGATATTAGTTTCATGTAATTGAAGTGGGAGCTGACGACACAACATGCACCACCTCTATCACTGTATAGAGGGGGACATTTACAGGGAGTATCTAATGTTAGGGGGGTGGGTGTTAGGTCTATGGTGTGTTGTATGTACTTATGTTTTTTTTTTGTAATGCATCTCAGGTCCATGCTTATTTGTACTATGTTGTTTTCATGTAATGCCAAAATATAAGTTTTTAAGTTGGAACGTAAAAGGGTTGGGGAATCCTGCTAAAAAGGAGGAAAATCTTGTTACAACTAAAATAAAATAAAATAGACATAGCTTATCTACAAGAGACTCAGCTTTTACCATCTGCTCATGACCAGTTTAAATCTAGGTGGTTTGGGAAAGTGTATCATTCCTCATTTACATCCAGTTCCAGAGGGGTGGCTATTCTGATTCATCAGAATATACCTTTTTCCCCCGAAGAAATTAAAACAGACGATATATTTTTGTTAGAGGTTTTTTAGCTCAAGAAGAGGTCGTCTTACTACCTATAGTCCTAACTATGACAATCCCAAATTTATTAATGATCTCTATCTTATGTTACTCCATGATATTCCAATATTTTGGGGTGGTGATTTTAGTTGTGTTCTGGATGTAAAATTGGATAGATCTTCTCGAAGTAAATATGCATTACCAAATGGTAAATGGTCTGTACTTGTATAGCGCCTTTCTAGTCATCCGACTACTCAAAGCGCTTTTAACACTACGAGTCAATTCACCCATTCACACACATTCATATGCTGAATGGGTACAGGCACTACCATACAAGGTCCCAACCTGCCCATCAGAGGGAAGCTAACCATTCGCACACACGGCACAGCCATCAGGAGCAATTTGGGATTCAGTATCTTGCCCAAGGATACTTCGACATGCAGACTAGAGGAGTCGGGAATCGAACTGCCAATCTTACGATTAGTAGACGACCTGCTCTACCTCCTGAGCCACAGCCGCCCTCAAATGTGTCAACAGCTTTGGAAAATATTACAAGGAATTTAGGAATTTATGAAGTTTGGAGAACACTTCATCCAGAGGAGGTAGCGTGTTCACAATTCTTATTCAAGAATAGAATTTTTCTTTATACCAGTCAATTATCTTTCAAAAATTACAAAATGCTCTTACCATGCTGGGATTCTTTCAGATCACTCTGCATTGAGTTTTAAAATAGAATTTGAAAAACTACCACCAAATCCTAAACCATGGAGATTTAATATTATGTTACTCTCAAAAGAGCAATTTACAACTTACGTGAAAGCTCATTTAGAAACCTTTAACCTTTATTGAGGTACATCAAAATAGCTCAGGATGTCCATTGATAATATGGGACACACTGAAGGCCTATAGTAGAGGGTGTGTAATAGCTTTTTCTTCATCCTTGAAAAAGAAAACAAAAAAATGAGTTGAAATCCATTGAGCATGATATAATTAGTCTGGAAAAGGCAACATTGTTTAACTAATGATCCTAACAGTACTATCAGTTGAAATATAATTCAATAATACATATACTAGCGAACTGGCACTGATATAATCAAAATTATCCTATGTAGAACAAGGTGAAATGGCAGGCAAATGACTAGCTAGGTAGATAAAATGGAATCAGAAGACAGAACATTTTTTTAAAATTAAAAGGCAAGATGGATGCATTACAATGGACCCTCTTCAGATTAATGATGCATTTAACTCATACTGCACTGAACTCTATACATCTACAATATGAACTGGATAGGTGTAAATCCTTTTTAGATAATATTTCATTTTCTACTTTAACTCAAGTGGACAGACTAAATTTAGAAAAAAATAGATCATCGGAAGAGCTCCTGTCTGCTATGGCTACACTTCAAAATGGTAAAGCTCCTGGTTTAGATGCCCTGCCAATTGAGTTTTATAGACACTTTTCATATTATTTATTGCCTCTTTTTCTTTCTATGATCAATGCCTGTTTTAGTAAAGGTTGTCTCCCTCAGTCTTTATGTTTGGCTTCTATTATCCTACTCCAAAAGAAGGATAAAGACCCTCTCCAGCGTGCCTCCTATAGGCCAATTTCAATTCTTAATAGAGATTATAAAATCATTGCTAAAGTATTATGTCTGTCCATGGAAGATTTAATTTTAGTTTTAAGTTTTGTCACTGGATACAAATACCTTACTGTTCTTCTATGGCTGTTGTTAAAACAGCCATTGCTTTCAAGAGACACAAGACAAGGTTGCCCAATGTCCCCTGCACTGTTCGCCACTGCTATCGAGCCGTTAGCTGCAATGATTAGAGCTCATGAATATATTAAAAGGTGTTAAGATTGGGAAGGAGGAGCATCTTATATCTTTGTATGCTGACGATATTTTGTTGTATCTTCATGACCATGTAAATTCAATACAATTTATATTATCTTTATTTGAAAATTTTGGGAAGTTATCAGGCTACAAAGTTAACTGGAACAAAATTGAGGTAATGCCAATTTCCAACATTGACTATACCTCACTGAAGAATCAACTTAATTGGAATTGGTGCATTAAATGTACTAAGTATTTAAGTATGTTCATTCCTAGGAAATCGGAACACTCGGACACTTTTAGTTTGAATTACCTTCCAGTAGTTAATAAAGTATCAGAGGAATTAAAGAGAATTGGTCAGCTTCCCATTTCTCTTATGGGTAGAGTTAACATAATTAAAATGTCTGTTTTTCCTAAGTTTTTACATTTCAAAATCATAAATACTTCATGGAAAATAATAGAATCCTTGGATATTTGTCCATATAACTTGGAACATTTACCATATATTGATTGTGGATAGAATTAGCAAGAATCCTGTTATACCAAATACCCTCCGTATTTGGAAATTGTCCCATAAATTATTAGGTTACAAGAATCCCCTTTCCCTTTTCTCCCCAATGTGGAAAAATCCAAGTATTTCATGTTGTAGGGATGACACGTTTAAACCTTGGTACAATAAAGGTATAAGGGAATTTTCTCACTTGTTTGAAAACGGGACCTTTCTCTCATTTGCTCAATTTCAACAGAAATATGGAGTTCCTTCTTCCTATTTATTTAGATTTTTTCAAATAAGGCACATAGTAAAAAACCTAAGTCATCAAAAATTGATGTTATATTAAACAATAAGGAGAAGATCAAGGAAAAAGTTATTTCAAAGATTTATAATGCCCTTATTGAAAGTTCAATGGTAAATACAGGTCATTTAAGACAGAAATGGGAACAAGACCTTCATATGGCAATACAGCAAGAAGATTGGTCTCATATTTGCAGGAAGGTTGCCTTGCTGGCAGCTAGGAAGTGCATAGCTTTAAATAGGAAAGTATCCAAACCCCAGTAATAGTGCATTGGTGAAATGAAATCTCAAGCTACCTTACATTGGATAACATTTATTGCAAGAGTAAAGGCAAATCCTTAGACTTTTTAAAAATATGGCAATCTAATACTGAATGTGAATCTGAATGTGTGTGTGTGTGTGTGTGTGTGTTGAGGTTATGATATGTTTGGATATCAAGGTTCTCTGGCTGTTTGGAATGGGCTTGTCCCTCATTTAGGGCTGGACGATGGTTCAATCTTATTGTCATCCATTGGTGGAATCATATCATGGTGATATGAAGATTTTTTTTATTTTATTTTCATTTTATTTTTTTAACATCGTGACATATACTTCTGCTGTTTGGATTGATGATGGTAGGCAAACTACAAAATGAAGTATGGTAGAAATACTACTTGATTGTTTCTGTTTTGTTTGATATCGCTTCTAGCATTTTAAATTTTTTCAATGAGATGAACATTAGTCTAAATACTTGGCATGATTTTTGCACACATGAACCATATCGTGGTGTACATTGATATCGGGAAAGACACTTGTGATTGTCATGATATGGATTTCAACCATATCGTCAAGCCCTATACCCTTATTACTCTATTGACCTTTTTTCCCTCTATGATGTCACATGTTTGTTATGTCTCATGTTGTGTTTTCCTTGCCTTGTTTTGTCTGTTTTGTTTTTATTGTGGGGGAGCTGAAATATGGGGAATGAGATTTATGTTTGTATATTCCTCACGAAACATTCCACTGTCCAGAGAGGCTGTTGAAATGACACAGATAAGATTTTACTTATCATTATCATTATGATGTATTCTGTAAACCATATTCAATATTTGGATTGCAATTTTTTTTACTTGAACACAGATTGTGAAAGTAGTGCCAAGTGCACATGCTCCGGTGCCTCCCCAGGTCGAAGCATCCACATCTGCTGCAGTGCCCACCTCCTCCACTGCAGCTACATCCCCAGAAACTTCATCATATTCTCCCGAGACACCAGAAACTTGCTCTACATGTAAAAAGGACAACAGAAATTATTTGGTTGACAGTGGTCTCATTCCTCCTTCCCTTGCCAAGATCCTCGTCACACCCACTTTTTGCAGCACAGGAAGGGGCGGACGACGGGTGCCCCTGCAAGCAAGGGTTGTCACCAGTGACAAATACTGTGTCATCCTGCAGAGAAGAGTAAGAGTAAAGAAGAGCAGGAAATAAGGAGAGAAGAAAAAAGGGCCAGGATAGAGGAAAAAGAGAAGAGTGAAATCCTCTTGCTGAAAACTGCCACTGTGCAGTGTGCAGGAACATTACACCACCAGGTTCTGAGGCAGAGGTGGATGACTGGATGCAGTGTGAATTGTGAATTGTGAGAGCTGTGGTTTCACCTCGTCTGTGTCGACCTCAGCAATTCTCCAGATGGGAAATAGCTGTGCCACAAGTGTGGCCTAACTGTGTGAGGGAGACAAGACTGCCACATACTGTGCCTGAGAAAGGAAGAAACTGTACATACTTTATCAAAATAGTTTTGTACATAAATATTTAGTTTTCACACACACACACCAAACTGAGACATTTCTTTTTTGTTTTACCTTTATCTGATGTTTCTTGTTCCATTTTCTGTTGTGTCAAGGAATTTTAATGAATTATTATTCATTATTGCATTACAGAATAATGAATAACAGATTTGCAGTCAAGGTTTGCAGGATGATATGGCCAACGGCTCTCTGCCCAGACAATCAGGAACAGACTGCACGCAGCCAATCTCTGGTCTCATAGGGCTGCCAGAAGGCCTGCCATGACTGCCCTTCACTGTCAGGCCCGTTTGCCCTGGTGTCGGCAACACATGCACTGGAACCTGAACATGTGGAGGAACGTTTTGTTCAGCGATGAGTCCAGATTCTGCCTACGGCAGTTGGATCATAGGGTCAAAGTGCGGAGAAGACGCAGAGAACGCTATGCTGATTGCTGCACCAATAGAGTAACATCTTTTGGTGGAGGCAATTCTCCACAGTCTGGGACCGTACTCTATCCTAAAAATGACAACGCTCACCCCCACAGAGCGGGGTTTATCAGAGACTACCTCCAGAATTTGGGAGTGGAGAGGATGGAATGGCCTGCCAGCAGTCCTGACCTCAAACCCATTGAACACTTGTGGGATCAGCTTGAGCATGCTGTTCATGCCAGAGTGACCAACACAACCACGTTGGCATCCCATTCTTCAACCAGCATTTGTCGCAAGTGAGCCATCCCACAGTAGTGTGTGACCAGGCTAGTGACCACCATGAGGAGGAGGTGCCAGGCTGTTGTGGCTGTGTATGGTTCTTCCACACGCTACTGAGGCTCCTGTTTGTTAAATGGATAAACTGTTAAATTGCCAATATGTCTTGTTTCTTCAAACTTCAACCATCCAATCCACCAAACACCAAACAAGTCAATGGCAGAATAAGCTGTTTGGCATTGGCAGAGAAGATTTGGCAAATTTTTCATGGGCACAACCTAAATACTCAGCTTTGCTGCTCATCCCACAAATGCATGTTCCTTACAAATGTGGCACCATTTAAAAGTTTTCAATGGTATAAGATTTATTGCCAAGAAGCATTGTTACAACAACTTGGTATATAATTTTAATTCTATTTTCATTTTATTTATTTTATTTTATTTTTTATGACTGTTCCCTTTTTTTATAACCTACTTCTTATCTCTGTTTTTTCTTACTTCAACTACTATATTTTCGTATTTTATTATTATCACTTTATCTCTATTTTTTTCAATCTCAATCTTTTAGTATTTTATTTTCTGTGTGTATCTTTTCTCACACTTCAATTGTATATACTTTTTTGTTTTTTTATTTTTCATTTTAATTTATTGTTTTTATTGAGTTCTTTTCATAACATAGGCATTTAATGTTTGTTTTTATTGAGTTCTTTATTCATAACATAGTCGTTTATTGTTTGTGTGTGGATGGGAAGGGGGGGATTGTATTGGTTGCATTGTTTTTATTGTGTTAAGCACTTTGTGTTATATTGTATTTGTATGAAAAGTGCTATACAAATAAAGTTTGATTGATTGATTGATTGATGTCTGAAATATTTTCACTCAAATTGCATTTTTGCAGTACAGTAAGGTAAAGCACTTTTTGGCATATTGTGTGAATTAAAGCCTGATATACCTTATTCCTCCTCTCTTATTCCTCCTCTGTGCCATAGAGCTCCGTTGTTGTCTATTAAAAACACGTCAATGAGTCACACTGTTGAACTGGGTGACTTGTTTCCTCATTACCATGAACACACACTGTAGTTTATTTTGACTCCATCCCGCACACTGCTGCCAGAAATACTCACTAGAGCACCAAACGTGGATTCATCCACCACTGAAAATAGTCCCAAATGCACTATTTCCTGCTGTTTAAGTAACATTTTAAAAAAAACTACAGTACAGGCAGGTTTATCCTTTAAGGTCTTGCTCAAGGAACTGTCCCCACCCAGATTTATCCTGCCAATCCAGGAATGAACATGCAACCTTTCCTAAACTTTAGTCCACCACTGCCCCTATTTTTTTCACCTCAACCAGATGTTACTTTCTGCCACTGTGATTAACTAAGTTCTGTTATATACTTTAATATACTTTTGATCTGACAGTGTTGCTTGTGATATTATTGAAGACATTAATGCTTTCAGGGCTGGTTCAGAAAATTTAGGGTTAACAGGGCCATTTGGTAGCCATGGATCGCAAATGCTCTATTTGACTTATTGGGAGTGTAGTACAAAAACACCAACATGATGGAGACTAAAATTAAAAGAAATTAAATAGTTACAAAAAATAGCTCCAGATAATGCACTGTACATCTGTATATAATCATGTATGTGCTGGTGTAAGTATTCCCTCTCCCCCTCAACACACAAGCCAAAGAGAAGTGGTTTCACGGGAGGTGTTCTCCCTCATTGAAAAGCCAGCATGCTGGTAAAACAAATGACAAATCAATAATGTCCCTAACATCTCTATAGACAGAGGGTAAACCCCTTCCAAACCCTGTGTTCACAGACAACATGCTGGAGCTGCACAGCATCACATGACAGCATCACCTCACTGCCACAGGTAATGGCTGGGTGCTCCCAGTGACTGCAACGTCTGCTGCTGTGGCACAGGCCTCCAGGTGATTTAACTGGTTCTATGATAAAAGTCACAGGTAGAAGCCTATGGATGTAAAAACATCGATTCAGCAATATGCTTAGAGATTTTGGGTGTATTTTAGATGATTTCAGTAACTATGGCGTGGTGTTTTGTTTGCAATTGCAACAACAACATGCTTTGAATTTGGTGCAGCTTTGACTTCAGCAAATTCCAGAACTAGCAGTACCAAAAAAGAGAGAATATTGTTAATAAGGCAAGACAAGTCAAGGCAAGTTGATCTATATAGCACATTTCAGCAGAAGGCAATTCAAGGTATTTTATATAAAACATTAAAAGCATCAAGACAAAGTGCAAAAGAAACACGTAATAGAAGGACAATTAAATACAATTAAAAGTCATTAAAAAGCCGAGAGAATAGAAAACAAAAACAAGCTAAAATAGAATAAGACAGGTATAACATACTAGCATAAAAGTTAGAGTGCAGTGTAAGAAATGAATAAGTATTTGATTTATTAAAAGGCAGCAGCAAACAGAAAAGTCTTCAGCCTTGATTTAAAAGAACTGAGAGTTGCAGCAGACCTGCAGTTTTCTGGGAGTGTGTTCCAGATATGTGGAGCATAAAAACTGAACACTGCTTCTCCATGTTTAGTTTTAATTCTGGGGACAGAAAGCAGACCTGTCCCAGACCCCCTGAGAGGTCTGGATGGTTCATAATGTAGCAGCAGATCAGAAATTTATTTTGGCCCTAAACCATTCAGTGCTTTATAAACCAACAGTAGTATTTTAAAATCAATTGACAGACAGGAAGCCAGTGTAAAGATCTGAGAACTGGAGTGATATGATTCTCTTTCTTGGTCTTAGTGAGGACTTGAGCAGCAGCGTTCTGAATCAGCTGCAGCTGTCTGATAGGTTTTTTAGGGAGACCTGTAAAGACACCATTACAGTAGTCGAGTCTATTGAAGATAAACGCATGGACAAGTTTTTCCCAATCCTGCTGAGACCTTTAATTCTTGATATATTCTTCAGATGATAGTCGGCTGACTTTGTAATTGTCTTAACGTGGCTGTTGAAGTTCAGGTCTGAGTCCATGACTACACCAACATTTCTGTATTGGTTTGAGGTTTTTAACATTACTGATTGAAGCTGAGCACTGACTTTTATTCGTTCTTCCAAGGCTCCAAAAACAATTACTTCAGTTTTGTCTTTGATTGGATGTACCAGAATTCTCTTCAATTAAACAATTTGTTCAATGCACTTACTCAGTGTGGCTGTTAGCCTGTTAATAGTAGCAAACAAGGCATGTTATTGTTTTTGGCGATGATGTCAAAGAAGAAGGACTGCCTTGCATTTCTCAGTTCCAAATTTTAAATGTGAAGTCTCTCTGAAGATCTCATAATGAACCTGGAGATGTGTTTTTCTACACCACCTGCATTCAGCTTTGTGACACTCTTTTTTCTATTCTGACCAGCGTGGCATTTCTCCATGGGGATCTTTTTTTTCCTGGAGACCACCTTTACCTTAGTGGGTGCAATGTCATCTATGAGATTTGTAATTTTAGAATTGAAATTATCTACAAGCTCATTGACTGAGACTCAAGAGAGGGCAGGTGTGGAAGAGAAAGCCTGAGTAAATATTTCACTGGTGTTTTCATTGATATACTGTTTTGTGATTACTTCTGTTTGAACATTTGTGTGATAGCAATTTGTGAGATAGCACTCTCAAGGAAAACACAGGAATGATCAGAGGGAAAAACATCAGTCACTACAACCTTAGAAATGTTCAGACCCTTGGAGATGATTAAGTCCAGACTGTGCCCCTTGTTGTTTGTGGGCTCCGTCACTTGCTGAGTCAGTCCATAGTTATCAAGGACACAACACAGTTCTTTAGTCCCTCTGTCCTGGGGGTTGTCAACATGGATGTTAAAATCACCAACAATAACTACACAGTCAAAGTCAATGCAGATCATAGACAGCAGAAGAATAATTCTTCTATAAAGATTATAGAATAAGAAGAACAAAACACAGAACCTGCCAATCAAGCACTGAAAAAATAAGAATTACTGCTTAACACACTACTATTACTATGCAAATAGACAAAAGCAAATTAAGACCACCTGTTTGACACGTGCGCAGTATTAATACTTTTTGCACAACCAAATACAGAAATACACAGCAAGATGCACAGAACACTGGAACCCAAATGAGCCACAAAACAACAGAGGATTAGTCCAGTTGTGTCCATTGCTTTTTTTTTTAAGTTTCTGTATTTGGTTGTGCTTACTCACAGTGCAAGGTTTTTTGTCTTTCATTTTCTAAATACTGCATGTAAGTTATAGTGTTCTGGCTAATTTATTTTTTAGTTTTAGTTTTTAGTTTGGCTGCTTCATCATTGGGTCATGCAGCACTATACATGACCACAACATGTATTATGACTCTATGTTACACAATCACACACAGAACATCCACAGATACTGTACACAGAATGTAGTGAGTGAGATGTGTATTTTCAAGGATGCATTACTCTATAGTTTGTTTTCTCAGCCATAGCTGAAGTTGTTTTTTTTTTGTTTTTTTACCACTTTTGCCACCCAGCAGTCAGTAGCTTCTCCATTTCTGTTGTTTTTTGTGGGACAACAGTGTTCATCAACAAAACTACAAAACTGAGTTCTTTTACTCTGCTGGCTGGCAAGTATACCTGTCTTGTCATATTTACCGCACAATCAAAAGACACTCACTGTAGAATGTGAGTGGGACACATCTCATGGTCTGGATGTTTAAAAAGTAGCATCTGGCATACCCGCATTAGTCACATTAGCACATTAATGTTCCCTGATATCTTCCTTCAGTTGTATTTAGTATATAAATATTAAACAAATGAGCTCTTGTGGTCTTCAGCAAGGAAACAAGGGTAGAGATCAAATGAAGCTAAAATCAAACAGCACTCACTACCAATGAAAGAAAATGTTTCCATAACAAAATTTACTTAGTCTGAGCAGATGAAAGCATGGACTCCTGATAAACTCCACACACATGCAATGCTTTGAAAGCGTTGTTAAAGTAAAGTCACCAATGTCAGGAAAACATTTGAAACAAACCTGTCTAACAGTTTTATTTTCTCTGAAAATCATACCTCATTGTCTTCATGATAAGTCTTTATGATATATGATGTAAGTCCTTTTCTTCCTTGCTGGAAAGGGGAAAAAGTGAATCAGGCTGCTCTGGCTTCTTATAAACTGGGACCAAGTTAGATTTTTTTGCAGACATCTTTCTCCCCTGATTTAAGGAACGACAACAACTAGAAGTAAACATTTTTACATAGAAACAAAAACTCCCCAGGACAGGCAAAGTATGAAGAATTGTCCATGGAGCTGATATCCTGGATGAAATTCCCAAAAGCATGTCAGTTATGACATCATTATCAGGTCCACCCAGGATTCCCATAAAATATTTAATTTTGGCATTTTTGAATCAACTAAGAAAGTAAGAACTGATAAAAATAAAATCATATGAACATTTTCTTGTTAACGAATCCACAGTGAAACTGGAATATCAACAGAAAGCACACAGTTCAGACATTAAAATGGAGTCATTTATGTTGTGGAACAAGACTCAAAATGGGAACTTTACTCAAAAATCCTGAATCTTCAGGTTCTTGAACTAAAATGCCATCATTTTGATGTGAGAACAAATACAGTATACTGTAACCTAAAGGTTATAACTACCAAAATTAAACCCAATTCAATTTTTCTAGGCTGACTCCTGACCATCTGTATCTCTATTAGCTAAATTGACCCATGGCCTAATATAATAACCTACTCTAGTTTAAATTACAGATGCTCCAAAATGTGACCCCTCCTCCCTCACCCAAATATTGTCAGATACATACACTCTGTAGCCCCTCCAATCCAAATATTTGCTTCCAGCTCTTTCTGTTTTGAAACTCAACATATGCATACCCTTAAACAGCCACTGAGGGTTTTGCAGTTGTGAGATTTGTTGTGACACAGGCTTCCAATAAATATCCAGATTTGTAGATGGTCAAAGTTCAGATTTATTGTACAGTTGGTTACAGCTCCATAAAGTATAGTAGTCCAGATAGTCCATAAAGTATAAACACAAAATAATCAGACAAAATAAAGAGAAACATATACGTTCAACTAAAAAGGGCTCCTACACTGTATAAAGTGTGATAGTTTCCACCAACCTCCTGGAGGGTTTTTTGTATTCCCCTATCTTGTAAAGTGGCACTGTAATTTGTTTGTACTACTATGTAAGTACAAAGCAAATCATTTGTCAAGTACTTTATTAAGTACTGTACAAAACCTTAAAACTATAAATGTGTGAAATATTACAAGGAAAATAAATACAAAAAAATAAGTACAGATTCTGTCAATCCAACATTTGATCTGATGAGATATGTGTCTGTTTTGTATGAAGGTCCATGTGGAGCCAGAAAGTCACTCACCCACACACATCATTCATTTATTCATCCATTCACTTATATAGTAGTTCTCTAGCGGCTGTAAGTCTACAAAAGGAGCACTGAAACAGGATTTTAACTACACTTCAAATAAATGACATTACATATAGAGAAACTGTGGTAACAATATCATTGATACATTTGGTTCCAATAATCAGAATTGCCATTTCATTATACTTCATTGTTCAGTATGACATCATGTTCATGTTAGCTGACTTCTGTCTGGGAGAGGGATTACTGTGACTGACCTATTCATCCCGCTGTTGTCAATTTACTCAATACAGAAGCTGTAGGAGATGCTAGGAACAGTTCATTTAATGTTTGTGATGTTGACCTATGAAAAATGTAAATGTAGATGAGCTTTATTTCTTTAAGACAATTTACAAAAGCTTTAAACATCTCACGTTCCTTTTCCTGCGGTTTCTTCCATGTTTTCCTTGTTAAAGTTTTTTGGGGGAGTTTTTCTTTATTTGAATCGAGGGTCTAAGGACAGAGGATGTTTTATGTTGTACACTTGCAACTATATCTTTCCCACCAATCCCATATGACGTGACTTAATTAATTAAAATTAATCCTGCCTACAAGGCTCTGATTGGTCGATTGTTTCTCTGACTCGGGGAAACAACCCTCAGTGAGTAAACACTGGACTTATTTGAATCGCTGGGAAAATCTATGTGAGCAGCATTTCAGAGGTGTGGAACCAGGTTTCTGAATGTCGTCATAACACAGTTGTTAAAGGTGTACTCCAGCAATTAGGTTTTGTGAGAGAGAGAAAAGCAGAAAAGGCTGAGATATCCTGTGTAGGGAAATAAGTTCATATTTGCATAAAGGGGAAAGAGCAAATAATTATTACACTTAACCCAGTTTAACCACTCTTCCACCGATATAGTTTTATAAGGTCGTTCTAATAGTTCAAAAGGAAAAGTTCTCTTTGATGGCCTGTCAAGGAGAGTTTCTAAACTCAATAGATAACTTTCTGGGGTAAAATTAACTGTGAATAGCTAGGTAGCAGATGATCTATATGATTTAGGGACTGATGAGTGAGCAAGAAAACACAAAACAGTTGACTTAATATGTGCATGCATTTATTTCTACAAACTACAACTACGGCAGTCTGTGTTTTTCAGGTTTAGAGATCCAGTGCTCTTTGTAGGCCATTTGGTCATCTTTTTTGCATTGCAAAGGGCTGGTAAACATTCTGATATCAAGCTCAAAAAACACTGGATCCAACACTTCCCATAATGCAACTTGATAACATCTTTTGTTAGACTCTTTCTGCACCTCATTTTTCATACTCCAAGCCTGCAGTTTTTAACATAGGTGTTTGTATTTTGTCTTTTCTGAGCCCAATCCAAGATAACCTTGATAACATCAACAGACCAATTATAACATCATGTATGTGACAGTAAATGTGTATGTTAACTGATAAATTGGTAATTTATCAGTAAAAAAAAAAAAAAAAAAGATCGGACCTCCCAGCCACCATCCACTAATCTCTGAGAAAATAGGAAGAGTGTGATTACCAACATGAATCTTGTGCTCTTCATTGTCTTCAGGTCTCAGGAGAGCAGGCAGACCCTGACAAAGACAGAGGGCCAGACTCAGGCTGGGCATTCAGAGGAAGCCTGTATAATGCCCTGAAGGCATACTACTTGTGAGGACCACAAAAGAATAATTCATTAGCAAAGGATTGGATTAGTGATGTAAGGAGGGCTCTTGTCAGGTGGCATGGTAGGTCTCTCACTATAGATCTGTAATCAGCACATGCCATGCAGACTGTAATTACTGGGATCAGGGTGGTACGCTCGTCAAAGCCTGTCTCCGAGACTCCTTCCCATCCCTGCACTAATACACAGCTGCCATAATATCCCATTAAGACATCACAAATCACTAAGCAGGAAGCAGGCTGCTGGCTTTCAGCATGTGGCCCCCTAAAATAACCCAGTTTAAAACTGCAGGATTATGAGTTCTCAGCAAACTGATCAAAGTTAAAGTTGAGTTTGTGTATTGAGGCTGTGCTTTATAGCAGGGGAGTATTGTCTCCTGTGTCATGGGGCTATAGCTTATGTGTGGCTTGCATATGGATATGAGTGCTGGTATGACAGGGAAGTGTGTGTGTGTGTGTGTGTGTGTGTGTGTGGGTTCTTTATCCTTATGAGGTCCAAATGTCCTGAACAGGCACTTAACAGAAAAACCTCTAAAAAAAAGAAGCTGTTAGTGTTCATATTTTTAGGCTGTTCCCTTAAGATGATGTCTAATTATCTTGTTATGTCAAGATAATAAACTGTTTCTTTATGATGGTGGTGTAATTATGTGTGACCCATTTTTGTCCTGCTCTTGTTTATCTGACCATTGTCCCAAATAATGATTTGTTTATCTTGTAAACTCTAGATATCAAATCATTATTAAGAGTTTTCCAACACTGTTATTTATTTCATTAGATGAACTTAACAAATGGTATTCATATCAGCAACATCATATGTACACTTCCTTTACACTCTTGCATTTGTTCTGTCCTCCTCTGGTAGGAAGGTCAGGTCAAGAGGACTGACTCAGTTTGTATTTTGAGATCAGGCCTAAAAATAGACCCACTTTTGGCTGAGGATTTTCTTTGGTTGTAACTTCTTTATGCTCTAGTTCAAGGTTAGTACTTATGTTGGATATGGGATAATATAACAAGCTTTTAAAATACAACACATTGTTAAAGATGAAACCAGTGGTTTCCAACCTTTTTGGCTTTTGACGTCTTACAAAAAGCAGTGTGTAGTCACATTTCAGATGTCTATGAGTTGTTAACAGCTCCACCAAATAGTGATTTTTCCCTCTAAACTTCTCACATGGTTTCATTTCAATAAATGTTTAAATGATCCAATATTTCAGCAAAAATCAAAGATTAGAGAAAAAGTCCAAAAACTGAAAACAGATTTGTATATCAGAACTTTGTTTTTTCTTCTTTCCTCTCCCATTAATCATCTCACAACCCCTCAGATTTACCTGCTGACCCTTTGGAGGGGCCCCACCCCTAGGTTGGGAACCACTGGACTAAACTAGCTAACTGTATATAAAGTAGTTCAAACTAGCTCCACCTCCAGCAGCTACAACAGTAACATGCTGCTTACACACTGATGCTTCAGTACTGATAATGTACTTTATTGAATGTATTTAATATATCAGTCAGTGGTGCAGATTTCTACAAAACAAGTACTTTTACTTTTAATACTTTAATTACTACTTTTACTTTAATATTTAATAATTTAGCTGATAATACTTATGTACTTTTACTTAAGTAAGATTTTGAATGCAGGGCTTTTACTTGTAATGAAGTATTTTTACATTGCTGTATTGATACTTTTATACAGAGCCCCTAAGGGGACATGGGCAAAAAAAATAATAAAATATTGAGGCCATGTTACTACTGCATCGTGCAGACAGGATACAATTTGTTCCCATGTTTTGATTAATTCTTGCGCACGAGATAAGTGTATATACAGAGAGTCAGTACAACAGACCAGCCTTTCTCCCCGGAGCATGAAGTGCACCTGCTGCACTTTATTAAGTTTTAATATTTTTTCAGGCAAGAAAGTAACCATGTAGATTCCCAATATGTGGTCAGTTTATCCAAATAAGGCCTGTTTGTAAAACTGCTTTGATGTTTTCGGAGATGTGAGGAGCCACTGGCCGGGTGAGCAACAACCGGAGTCCTGCGTCATCATCCAGGGGAGAACATGATCCGATGAACTGATCTGTGCAGCTCTTTGGTGATGTACTGCTATTTCTAATGTCTCTGCAGCATTTTGATATATGATATAATTCCTTCTGGAAGATAAATGTTGGTCTCACAGATGAAATGTAACACTTGTAGCTGCCACATTAGTTTGTCTGAATGTAAAGTGAAGTTTTTACTGGATGGAACAACAGCGCTGCCTCTGGGGCTCTATATGTACAGATATCACCACATCACAATAAATACAAATGTATTAAAATAAACAGATCAGTCTATATTAAATTCTGTTTTATTTTATTAAGCGTCCTCCCATCCTCGGAAGGTTCTCAACACACCTACCTGACTGTACTGTGCCAAAATAATCTCAACTCAAAGTTCCACTCAACACTTTTTTTCTCACAAAAAATAACAGACTGACAGAGAGATGCAGCAAATTATGTTAGTCTGTAATGTAGCTATAATAAAAACCCAAACTTGAGATTATTTTGGCACAGTTACTTTCTTGCCTGAAAAAATATTAAAACTTAATAAAGTGCAGCAGGTGCACTGCACTTCATGCTCCGGGGAGAAAGGCTGGTCTGTTGTACTGACTCTCTGTATATACACTTATCTCGTGTGCAAAAATTAATTAAAACGTGGGAATGAATTGTATCTTGTGCACACGATGTAGTAAAACGTGGCCATGTCCCCTTAGGGGCTCTGTACTTTTACTACTTACCATACTTTTAAGTAAAGAATCTGAATACTTCTTCCACCACTGAGGATTAGTGAGGATCAAGATAAAGACAGGAATAACAAGTCTTTACAAGTAGCATAATTTAAAATTAGATGTACTATATGCGGCTGAAGCCATATTGTGCTGCTGTGTGGCCTGTCAGGCTTTTAAACACATCATCACACAGACACACTCATAGCACAGGTTGAGCTCCTCACTGCTCCACTGGTGCTGATCTGCTGTTTTATTGTGTTTACAATACAGATATAATGAGAGGAGACAGGAGCATTTATTCAAGCGAGGATCGCCCCAACCCTGTCCGCTCCCCTCCTGAGAGTGCACTTACACACACACACACACACTGTGTGAATTCACCTGCTGTAGATGTTCAGCCAAATGTTAGCCAATGGTAACATATTAAAATGCAAAAGGAACATCTGCAGGTGATAAATAGTGACACATGTATCTGATAATCCCTCCAACTGTTAGATATCTTCAGCAGGTGCAGTAGGCCCACATGTTTAATGCATTGGAAGTAATTTTGTGATTAAATTGTTTCTTACAATGGCTTCAATTTAGTTTTTTCAAAGCCTCTCAGAAAATCAACTTAGCTAGTAGTTTGTGAATGCTGAAAGAGAAACTGGTCTCACTACTGTGATGGGTTTCTCTCTTTATGATTGCACTGCATTAGTGGAAGATGTGCCTTAAAACCAGACTGTGTAACTTCTGAGAGAGGAAATAACATTCTTTCTCTTGTAAAAGATGAGTTGAATTCTTAAGCAATAAAACACACCCTTGCTCAATTCAGTATGTTCAGGGGTTTTACAGCGACATCCTTACTTGGTTTGGTATGACCAGTAGCAAATGACAAAGTTGATGAGAGCAGATGCAGAGAAGGGTGTGGAATGAGTGAGAACCTCTGGGGATATTAAAAAGTGTAAAAAGTTAATAAATGTGTGTGTAAATCCGAGTCTTGAGGATAGCAGACAAGCGGAGTGACAGAGACCAATCCAGGGACCTGCATGCCGTGGGTTAACTATTCTTTCGTAATGTCTTAGTTAATTTTTTGGCTAAGCTAGCAAAGGAATATGAATTTAAAGTTTGTGTAAAGAGATTTCTTGTAGTACTTGTAGTACTTGTAGTTCTTGTAGTTCATGTAGTACTGAATTGTGGAGTTAGACCCTGAAACTGCTTTTCACCATTTCTGTTTTCAGGATTTTTTGGCCTAAAATGGTGGATCCATGGTGTAAAGGGGTGACTAGCATGACCCTCCCCTAACACTATGTAAGAACTAGAGCGCCTTAGCATGAACTGAACGAATGACCTCCTAACTGCATCGGACAAAGGACTTCTTTCTGTACTTGTCTTGTTAGATCTTAGTGCTGCATTCGACACCATTGACCATCACATCCTGTTACAGAGACTGGAACATTTAATTGGTATTAAAGGAACTGCATTAAGCTGGTTTAAATCCTATTTTTCAGATCGACTTCAGTTTGTACATGTTAACAATGAATCCTCCATCCACGCAAAAGTTAGACACGGAGTTCCACAAGGTTCTGTGCTTGGACCAATACTGTTCACCTTATATATGATTCCTTTAGGTAATATTATTCGGAAACACTCCATAAATTTTCATTGTTACGCTGATGATACCCAATTATATTTATCAATGAAGCCAGATGAATTAAATCAGTTAACTAAACTTCAAGTGTGCCTTAAGGACATAAAGACCTGGATGACTGACAATTTTCTGCTACTGAACTCAGACAAAACTGAAGTTATTGTGTTTGGCCCTCAACACCTTAGAAACACATTATCTAATGATATAGCTACTCTGGACGGCATTACCCTGGCCTCCAGCTCCACCGTAAGGAATCTGGGAGTTATCTTTGATCAGGATATGTCCTTCAGCCATCATATAAAACAAATTTCAAGGACTGCCTTTTTTCACCTACGTAATATAGCAAAAATCAGGCACATCCTGCCTCAAAAAGATGCAGAAAAACTAGTCCATGCATTTATTACTTCTAGGTTGGATTATTGTAATTCTTTATTGTCAGGCTGCCCTAACAAGTCTCTAAAGACTCTCCAGCTGGTCCAGAATGCAGCTGCACGTGTACTAACAAAAACTAGGAAAAGAGATCATATTTCTCCTATTTTAGCTTCGCTACATTGGCTTCCGGTAAAATCCAGAATAGAATTTAAAATACTTCTCCTTACTTATAAAGCTCTTAATGGTCAGGCGCCTTTATATCTTAAAGAGCTCATAGTACCTTATTACCCCACTAGAGCACTGCGCTCCCAAAATGCAGACTTACTTGTGGTTCCTAGAATAACTAAAAGTAGAATGGGAGGCAGAGCCTTCAGCTATCAGGCTCCTCTCCTGTGGAACCATCTTCCAGATTCAGTCCGGGGGGCAGACACCCTCTCTACGTTTAAGAGTAGGCTTAAAACTTTCCTTTTTGATAAAGCTTATAGTTAGGGCCGGCCAGGCTCGCCTTGGACCGGCCCCCAGTTATGCTGCTATAGGACTAGACTGCCGGGGGACTTCCCATGATGCACTGAGCTCCTCTCTCCTCTCTCCTCCTCCTCCTCCTCTCCATTTCAATGCTTCATGTACCATTAATGCATGTTACTAACTTGACTTCTTCCCCGGAGTCTCTGTGCTCTCTCATCTCACAGGAAGATCCAGCGCCTGAATGGTGGGCCGCGGCTGTGGGGACTGTGGCGTGGTCCCGTGGATGTCCTGCTTCTATTTCTATTTCTGCTACTGATATTATTGCTGCTATTATAAATTCATAGCTCTACTTACATTACTGCTGTTATGGTTATTGTTTTTGTTGTTATTATACTTCTCTGTGTCTCTCCCCACCCCACCCCCCTCTCCCCTTCCCCCGTCCCCCTCCCTCCTTCTTTCTCTGTAAACCCAACCGGTCAAGGCAGATGGCCGCCCACCTAGAGCCCGGTTCTGCTTGAGGTTTCTTCCCGTTAAAGGGGAGTTTTTCCTTGCCGCTGTCGCCAAGTGCTTGCTCTTGGGGGGAATTGTTGGGTCTCTGTAAATGAGTACGGTCTCGACCTGCTCGATGTGTAAAGTGCCCTGAGATAACTTTTGTTGTGATTTGGCGCTATATAAATAAAATTGAATTGAATTGAATTGAATTGAATTGAATTGAACTGGGTGTGTAGTCTGTTGTTTGCTAATAGCATTAGCATCCTGATGTATGCTGCAGTAACAACAGTAGATGTAAACTCTCTGGACAGATAGAACGGTCTACACATAACTATGAGATATTCTAGATTAGCAGAGCAGTGCCTCTCTATAATGGCACTGTCCATACAACAAGCTTTGTTAATATAGATGCACAGTCCCCCACGCCCCTCTGGTCTTACCAGAGTCATTAGCTGTTGGATGTAGCACCCCGGTAGCTCGATGGCACTATTGGGGACGCTGCTCTTAAACCATGTTTCCGTAAAAATCATGAAGTTGCAGTCCATAATCCTTTTATGAGTGGTGATCCGCAGTCGCAGTTCATCCATGTTATTCACCAGAGACCGTACATTGGTGAGGAAAATGCTGGGCAGAGATAGCCAATGAGGAGTTAGCCTTAGCTTAGCTGTTAGTGCTCCTCTCTTCCCCCGTTTGTTTACGCTCTCTCCCAGCCGGTGGAGCCGGGCCAATAGATGCTGGTGTCATGGTATCAGCTGTTACTGGTGAATAGGGCCATTTTCGGTCAACGGTAACAGGTGGAGTCGGTGTTAAAGCTCCGGTCCACCCAGAGGATATATCCATGTCCTGCTGTTGGTGCAGCACTGCTGCGGGAGCTACACCTGTGTGTCTGCCCGCACTCTGTCCAGTCTCACCCTCGCTGCCTTGGGCTGCATTGCTAATTCCAGTGCCTTTGCCGTCACTACAGTGTACTCCTGTGGCTGCTACATCCAGCCCCTCGCCAGCGCTTTTCAGGAAAGAAGTGAGTAATGTTGACACCGACAACTTCACTGAAAAAAACTCAAATATAACGATGATTGGTGACGGATCACTTGTTAACTACTCATTTAAGTTACATTTTTACTGAAATAAGTCCACATTTACCTTAAACAGTGGCTCCTAGCATTATTTTATTTTTTAAATATCATCCATGTTGCTTGTCTTACACCTACAAACAAAGCCTATTTTAAATTGTATATTTTTTTTAAGGGAGTTCGGCATGAGTTGTTAAGTTCAGAGGCTCAGACTGTTCTGTTGGGGGTGTGGTTTTAGCTCCTTCAGGAGACACGCCCCCAGCATTTCAGAGCTCAGAATACTGCTTGTTTTTCCATGATTTTGAAACCTAATTTTAAAAAATTTGGTGATTTTTTTAATCATTCAAATTTGGCTAGGTAGTTAATAACACATACATTTCTCTCTGTCTCCTCCCTCTTACAGAGCCAGACACGCTGTTTCATTTCATCATTGGTTCAGTCCATATCAAAGCACATATCGGAGTGCATTAATTAACAGGTTTACTGTCTGTCAGAATCAAGATCCTGGATGGATATTAGTGTGTTACTACTGTCTAAAGCGTTCGCTTTTATGTGCATCAGTAATTTCTTTGAACAGCAATTTTTTCCTTCACATTCAAATTACATTACACAGCGTGAATTCACCCTCAGCTCAGAATAAGACCTCTGAATGCCCTTCTGTTGTAACACTGACTCTGTGCACACAAGACAGCTGTCAGTTTGTTAGAGCAGCTCTTACACTGACTCTTTATTGCATATAATGTGTAATCTCAGTTTAAATTTGAAAAAATCAATATGAAGCTTTAGACACATAGGATCAATGAATAATTGTCTATCATTCATGATGTGATTGGTCACACTGATGGAATGTCATTCCTATAATATTGGAGATTATATGTTAATCACCAAACACATTATTACTGGATCAGATTGTGAGTTTACAGTCATGTCTCTATGTCTTTGATCTATGTATTTAAAAAAAAAAAAAAAACTATATTTTTCATCTTCAGTTGCTGCCTCCTGTGTTTTGTCCCTGTCGGATTAAAGCTGAATAAATATATTTAAAATGTATGTAGGTACAGCCTGATACACAGTCAGATTCCACTTTATCATCATTAAAGAAATGTAAGTCTGGTAAATGATGAATTAATGGATGATGCTGAATAAAACTTTAATGTGTCAACTTATTGACACTTTTCCCACTCTGACTCAGGCTCTTTTAGATAAATGTACACCATCCACATACACATGCATTACTACCGCTACCTCCACTGGATTAAAATGGAGGCTATGCCTTTTATTTACCCGTTGCCATGATGATTCATGGTATTGGAGCTCCATTGATGGTGGTTTTTTTCCCATTCACCACGCACGTGCTGAACTCAGAGTGAACATACTCAGGCTGATTGAACTAACTCTGATCAGATGTTCTGGAACCTCAGGGTTCATCAACTCAGATTTCAGGGTTAGACTCAGAGTTTGTTGAACCTGCTTTCTGGAATAGACCCCAGAAGTGTCCCGAACACGGCAAAATAATAGGAAAATACAGGCAGGGGGCAGAGTCTCTGCAGATAAATACACCGCCACACACTTCTAGTGGGTCATAAGTGATGATTGAGAGGGATCACTTTTGAATCTATACATCTTTTTTTTTTTTTTAGGAAAATCCTGCATAGTATACCTTTAAATTAAAATAAGTTTTTTTGTGTAAAAAGTAGGATTTGGTCTCATTCATATGCATATGGAATATGATGCAGATTTGGTGTGTATTCATGAATGCTTGTTGGAGGGAGGGCGGGGCAAACATGATTTTGCATAGGGCCCCGAAAAAGCTAGAAGTGGCCCTGGCTACTGGCACAGTATGTTTAAAGAGTAAATCAACACCAGTCTGAGTTTCAAATGTGTTTCACCTCTGACCACAACCAGCATCACTGAAGGCTGGGGTTGGGTGTGGTCATACAGTAAGTGTGCTTACCAACAGTGATTTCACAAGGTCCTGTAGTACAACTGTACATCACTGCAACTAGGTGAGAAGCTAAACTACTGCAGGGAGTGTTAGTTTACTCGTTAAGTATTTACCCAATATCCTAGAATTATCATTTGTGGCCAAAGCGATACTTTCTACCTTTAGCTGACCAGTGCTCAGCAAAAGGTCTGTGCCTTTTAAATCACAGCTGGAAAAAAATCATGTTTTATGATGTGACAATGCTATGGTTGAGGCACAAAAACCACTTGGTCAGGTTTAGGAGAGACACAGAGAAGCATAACAACAATCAACAACAACAACAATAACCGTAACAATAATAATAGTAATAGAGATATGACTTGTAATAATAATAACAATAATAGCAGTAGCAATAATAGAGGCAGGACATCCACAGGACCATGCCACAGCCCCCACGGCCATGACCCACCATTCAGGCACTGGACCTTCCTGTGAGACAAGAAAGCACAAAAACTCTGGGGAAGAAGTCAAGTTAGTAACATGCATTAATGGTACATGAATGCATACAAATGGAGAGGAGGAGGAGAAGAGAGGAGCTCAGTGCATCATGGGAAGTCCCCTGGCAGTCTAGGCCTATTGCAGTATAACTAAGGGCCGAGCCAAGGTGAGCCTGGCCGGCTCTAACTAGAAGCTTTATCAAAAAGGAAAGTTTTAAGCCTACCCTTAAACATAGAGAGGGTGTCTGCCCCCCGGACTGAATCTGGAAGATGGTTTCACAAGAGAGAAGCCTGATAGCTGAAGCCTCTGCCTCCCATTCTACTTTTGGAGACTTTAGGAACCACAAGTAAGCCTGCATTCTGGGAGTGCAGTGTTCTAGTGGGGTAATAGGGTACTATGAGCTCCTTGCCTGACCATTAAGAGCTTTGTAAGTGAGGAGAAGGATTTTAAAAATTCTATTCTGGATACAGGAAGCCAATGCAGCAAAGCTAAAATGGGAGGTATATGATCTCTTTTTCTAGTTTTTGTTAGTACACGTGCAGCTGCATTCTGGACCAGCTGTAGAGTCTTTAGAGACTTGTTAGGGCAGCCTGACAATAAAGAATTACAATAATCCAACCTAGAAGTAACAAAGGCGTGGTCTAGTTTTTCTGCATCTTTTTGAGACAGGATGTGCCTCATTTTTGCAATATTACGTAAGTGAAAAAAGGCAGTCCTTGAAATTTGTTTCATGTGGGAGTTAAAGGACATATCTTGATAAGATAAGATAACTCCCAGATTCCTTACGGTGGTGCTGGAGGCCAGGGTAATGCCATCCAGAGTAGCTATATGATTACATAATGTGTTTCTAAGGTGTTGAGGGCCAAGCACAATAATTTCAGTTTTGTCTGAGTTTAATAGCAGAACATTGCTGGTCATCCAGGTATTTATGTCCTTAAGGCACTCTTGAAGTTTAGTTAACTGATTGGTTTCATCTGGCTTCATTGATAAATAGAATTGGGTATCATCAGCATAACAATGAAAATTTATGGTGTGTTTCAGAATAATATTACCTAAAGGAAGCATATATAAGGTGAATAGTATTGGTCCAAGCACAGAACCTTGTGGAACTCCATGTCTAACTTTTGCATGCATGGAGGATTCATCATTAACATGTACAAACTGAAGTCAATTTGAAAAATAGGATTTAAAGCACCTTATTGGAGTTCCTTTAATGCCAATTAAAATGTTCCAGTCTCTGTAATAGGATTCGATAGTCAATGGTGTCGAGCAGTAAGATCCAGATATTTTCTAAGATTTTGTACTTGTTGATAGTGTTTCTCACCTGTATATGTTGCACCCATGGATTAACTTTTAAAAGAAAAAAAAAAGAGAAAATTTTGATTATATTCTGCTGGTCTTCAGTAGTTGTACTCTGAGTGTAACTGCCAACTCATTGCATCAAAATCACAGTATCCCAAAATAGCAATACATTCTCTAAACAATTCAATTTAAAAATCAATAAACTATTAGAATTCCAATAAACATAAAATAGGCTTATATAGGCTTAATAAAGTATTAGAAGTTACTAATTCTAACATATCAAAAGATATTAAAACTCATTCATTGATCTACAATTCTTATGACTAGTATATTTTATAGAAAACAATATATGAACCCAAAGATTACAATAAACTCAATGGTATTACAAATTAAGCTCTTTTCTATACATTTACTATCTACTAAAATCATGCATTCTGTGCTCAATACTATGTATCTTATCTGTATTTAAAATGATGCTTGATTCAGCACTCTATTTATATCCCATTAGCCCATACATGAATGTTTACTGTTACAATGGCAACAAGTGACAGCTGACGTTAGCATATATAAGTTAGTTTAGCTCAATTGTCCGACAAACAATAACCTATAAAATTACAATTCAACATATTTAAACAAAATCAATAACAACCACTAACAGTCATAGTCCTTAAACCCTTAGTTAATGTGTTGTCACAGGTTAGATTGTCAAAATTGGAGAAATAACAGCTTCAGTCCCTGAGGAGCTACATTAGCATTAGTGAGGGTTGCGTCAACTCGTATGCAGTTACCTAACATTATAGTTCCCTCAAACAATGTAACGAAGCAAAATACAAACTTTATTAAAAAATTATCTATTAAGGGTAGACTACTGATAAAATCTGAAGGTGCTTAGGTAACATTGACCCACCTGAAAGAATAAATGAAAAATGATTTTACTCTAGGTGTAATTGCCAACTGAAGAACACAGCGCAAGTCCACAGCTTACATACCCACAGTTGCTCTTGTGCCTTTACTCAAATCCGTAATGCATTAAATTGAATGGGGGCTATCTGTAAAGATACAAAATCAATTTCATATACATAAAATAATGTTACAAGTGAGTAGGCAAATACACATAATACCCTATATGCAGCATAAACAGTATACAGTTTTCATTTTTCATGCTGTCCTGCTAAATAATATATAGCATCTCACTCCCCTTCCATGAAAGAGAATATTATACATATAATCAATACGTTTTCCATTAGGGCAAGATTTATTTTGGATGCACATGGAAATGGAACAAGGTGACAGAGTGAGTATTTACCTTCAGATTTATGTTCTGTTAAATTGTGATGAGGTACATATGATAGCTGATTTGGCTGGTCAAGGGACAACCCACACAACTCATTATTTTAATTTTCCCCACCTTTTCAGTCTCTTACTGCTGGTTTTGTCCACACTGCCATTGCTCTTTCCACCAGCCCATATCATCATACACCATACTGTTGTGAAACTAGAGGCCAGAGGGTGTCACACTGAAGACTGATGGTTACCCCAGGGTCTAATCAAACCTTTTTCAGCATCATTTACTTTGGTGATTATGCCAAGTACCATATGTTAGTAGTCTGATATCTAGAAGCACAGTGTATTCTTATGTGTAACACATTAATATAAGCTCAAAGGTCCACTTACTAGCTTTCAGCTTTTCAACTGCTTCTCATGGTCTTCATTATAAGACTGTAACTAACATTTCAACATGCCAACAATTATTTTCATTATTGATTGATCTAAAATTGTGAAAAATTACCTAAAGCCCAAAGTTCAGTTCACTTTCACATGAGACAGAAATACCTCAAATCCTTACCACAGAGAATGTTTGTTTTTGCTAGAAAAATAACTTTGTTGATTAATTCATTATCAAAAATAGTTCCTGATTATTTTTTCTGTCAATCAGTGAATCAATCAATAGACTTACTATATAATGTCAGCTTCATTTAGTGAGTTGCTGGCTCAGGTATTGTCAGTAGAAGTAGAAGTCCATTCACTTGGAAACAAAAAGCAAACCACGTGTAATGTCAATTCATGTCATGTGACAACACCTAAAGCAGCTCAAATGGCTAAATGACAAATGGCTAAAGACAGATGTGGATAAAAGCTCAGTTTGAGCTTAAATTACAGTACCAGTCATAAGTTTGGACACACTTTCTCATTCAAGTGAATGAGAAGGTGTGTCCAAACTATTGACTGGTACTGTATTTTACTGCTGTTACTTATTAATGCATGCACAGAGGGTTCAGAGTGAGTCTCTGGCTGTACTGCACGTTCTGCATCACTGCTAAATGAAGCCAAACTGAAATCAACAGCTCTTGTTGACCTGCCAGCTGGACCACAGTACAGTGCACGCTTCTGCCTCCAATCAGGAGAATTAATGTGGTCAGTCCTGTAGGTCATTTATTATAATCCCAGTCTAAGTCTTTTCAGAGGCAGTGTTTTAGAAGGTCCTCTGAGCCTGTTTCTCTATTGTTCCCTGGCTCATTGTTAACAGGCTCTTTTGTAGTGCCAAGCAATCAGCCACAGTCTGCATTCTCCCAGTGTATCATTCATCATTAGGCCCAATTAGCCTGTATACATTAACTCTCCTTTATGACTGTCTCTTGCCTATGCCCTTACTGTTCGAGGCTACCATTTACTTGTTATTCCTTCAGCTGCTGGGGTCAGCAGGTCACATTTTGTTTGTTGCTTCATCCCAGAAGGTAGCATGCATTCCTGTGCATTGACTGGCCATCTTCACCTGGCCATTAGAGTGCAAGTTTTTCTCTATATAATAAGGTTCCAAAAGTGAGAGAGTGGTGTGGTGGCTTTTAAAATGAGTAAATAAATTTTACCTTGGATAATGAGATGGGGAATATTTTTTGCCAAGAAAGTTTTATACATGTCATCTGTACAATATAAGGCACGTTTGTGTGTGGACAGCATGGTTTTTTCCAAAATGGACCATGTTTGCAATAGATGCACTACCGACAGGTTTGAATATTTCTCATCTAAGTTAGGTATTTTCTGACCCAGGTCTCATTAAAATGTTGATCCACAACATTCATAATCATGCTCATCACAGCGTAGGATTCCATCCACTGATAGCATCACCACAACACTAGATGGATGTGTCATACAATAAATAGTAGGCCTTATTTGTGCTTTAACTATAGCTTTTTTATTTAGAACTGGGCATCTGATAAGGACACCTCCTCCCTGTGGACATATTCTGGGCATGTCCAACTAGGAGGAGACCATGGGGTAGACTTAGCATTCGCTGGAGGGATTATAATTTCCCATGTTACCTGGGAACACCTCGGGATCACTCAGTAAGAGCTGGTGGACATGGCTAGAATGTTGCCATCGCAACCCAGACCTGAATAAGTGCTGCAAAATGGATGAAGGGCATCTTGTAACCACATCCTGTATCTTGCCACAACTTGGGGGATCCAAACCACTGCTTTAGATAACTGGGTTAAAATGGATTTGTTCACAACCTACCTGGTTGTTTGATAGTTTGCATCACTTACAGTACTCTGCTGGAGTCCAAAACTGTGTGATGCTGCAGCCCCATATCTCTGGTCCTGAGCTGGTGAGTAACGTGTAAAGAAAACCTGAATGACCATCACAGTTATAAGGCTCCATTTTGTTTCCAACACATGGCAAAAGGTGCAGCTCTGCACTTGCAATCATTTTATGGGGGTACACTGAAGTTGTTTCTTTGCTTGCACCAGCTTGGTATCTTAGTGACTAGCCTTGCCCTGCAGTGATAGGAGAGGAGCAGTAGAGGGTGTGCTGTTGCCAGTTCAGCGGCACACTGCAATTTTGATGCCAAGGTTGACCACATTTAGCACAGTCCACTGATTACTTACTCAGAGCAGGTCAACAGCATGGCTCACCAGTGTCCTGTGATATTTTCAGCTCTGTATTTGGTGAAGGCACACCCATGTTAACCTCTCTAAAATCACAATGTTTTGTTTCACTTACACTCTACATTCTTCAACAGACTGACACACACACAGTTTTACTCTAATTCTTTGAATCCAATAGAAAAATAAGCTGAAGGCCCTTTCTTTTCCCCTGGTGACGATCTATTCCATCTGTACTCTACAATTGGAGTGATAAGCACTGTCTAGCCGCAACTGTGCATGCCACATCCACTTGTTAAATCTTGTGCATCCTGCACCAGACTGTTGCAGACTATTACACATGGAAGACATGGTGACAGATTTGAACATGTCCAGAACAGATGTTATCTTCTCTTGGACGTCTATTTTAGCTGTAGTAACACTGCTTGGATCACTGAAAATTTCCTTAAGAAAACTCTCCACAGAAACTGTCAGTGTGTCATGATGGAGAAAGCCCTGTGTTTAAAGGGGAAGAAAGTAGCTCATGATTGGCCATGATTCACAGCCTCTAACACGGCCACCTATAATGTATAATAATGTATTCTTTCTGATCCCCTCTGTATCCATGCGTGCAATGGGAATAGTAGACGCCTTGCCACAGTTACTGTGCATTTGACTGCGACTCCGCTATGACCCTTAATTTGGAAAAATAGAAGTCACGATAAGAAAAGAAAATTGCTATAATAAGAAAGAAAATCATAAAATAGATAATAATAAACTTTATTTGTATAGTATCTTTCATACAGGAAATGCAGCTCAACGTGCTTTACAACAAAGAAATTACATGCACAAGTGTTTCACATGAAAATAGACATGTTTAAAATGTAACAATAAAATAATAATAAAAAGTAAAAATAAATAAAAAATAGAATACATAAAATCAAGTAAAATACAACATTTTAAAAGAAGCAGCAGTGCATAAGAGTGAAGTGCAAAATAAAACTTCCAGCTGTATCAGGAAAGTCGTAGCTAGTTAAAGGCTAAAGTGAAGAGATAAGTTTTTTTTTTTTTTTTTTTTTTTTAAGCGAGCTGGCTTCCCTGATATCTATTGGTAGCGTGTTCCGTAGCTTTGGGGCATAATTGACAAAGGCTGCATCCCCAATTTTCTTTCGGCTGTTACTGGGAACCTCCAATAAACCAGCAGCAGATGATCGCAGTGTTCTTGAAGGCAAATAGTATACAAGGACATTAGCAATGTAGCTTGGGCCTAGCCCATTGAGAGCTTTGTATATAAGGAGGAGGACCTTAAAATCAATTCTAAATGTTACAGGAAGCCAGTGCAGAGCAGCTAAAACTGGACTAATGTGTTCTCTCCTCTTGGCTCTAGTTAATAGCTGCACTCAGTCTCTCTGATTACAGTAATCAAGGCATGAATCAGTTTTTCATCATCCTTTTCATTTATATTAGAATTTCATTTATGTACTTTAGCTGTGTCTAAGACTTGCAACCTCATATTTAATCCAGGGAGTTAATTTCCCCAGATTATTAAAACAGAAACTCTTTGTTTTGGGACGGACTAGTGAGATTTCAGTTTAACTTTTTTCTCGTTTAAGTTTAAGAAATTGTTGCTCATCCATTTAGTTATTGATAATAGACAGGTAGTAATGGAGTTTATAGCTGCAGCATCATTTGATTCAGCAGAGATGCACAGTTGTGTATCATCTGCGTAACTATGGAAACATACATTGTGCTCTCTACACACCAAGTGGCAGCATGTATAGTGACTTTACGACTTTGACTGGGCTGCTGTAATTACTGTAGTAGCAGTGCAACTGAATTTAAAAGGCAGATGGCTTGACCACAGTCAAAATGCTACGCTTCTGAAATGCTTCCGGTGGGGTAGGACGCTGCGTAACAAAACCACGTCAGAGCCGGAACTCGACTTATGAATGTAAGGTTGGATATCAGCCTATAGCTGGTCAGTGCATTACCATCTAGGTTTGATTTCTTTAGTAAGAGTTTTACAACAACAATTATGAAGGCATCTGAGAAGATGTCTATTTGAAGAGATTTATAATGTTCAGGACATGACTTGAAATACTGTTGAACACTCGCTCAAAAAAAATGCTGTAGGTACAGGATTAATACATGAGGTGGAGGAGACACATTCAGTGACAGTCTTGTAAAGTTAATGTAATACAGGTGAATTTTCCCATGGTTACATCATTTTTATGGGATTTGCTGAGATCATCTGTGTTTACATCAGCAGCAATACTGGCTCTAATAGAGGTAATTTTATTATTGAAGAATAATGCTTCTTCACATAATTAAACTTAATTTCTAAGAGAAACATAATTGTCAAGGAAACTATAAAAATAGTAGCCCCAGTTGTCTTATTATTGTATGACCTTTGCAGACTTATGCACTGAATATATCAGAACTGGTTCACATGTCTGTATGGAAATTTGGGTGTTAATTCTGAGCTCTGATGGGCTTGATGTCATCAAGCATATTGACTGAGTGCTCCTCAAAACCATGGAAAAGGCTCAGTATTGGCATGCCAATAAAGTGCCTCTGTCTTTTCTGCCTTCTCTCATCCACACCAATACATCTTCCCATTTCATTTGTAGATCTGGCATCACTCTGCAGCAGATCGTGCAATTAAAATGTAACGAGCCTGTGTCGCTGTCAGCACAACTTGTCATTTCAACTTGAGTGTTGTTTGAATTAAGAGAGTGAAGGAGAATTAATCTGGGGAATGGCATATTGCAGCTTTTCTTTGTGCATACATATGAATCTGAGAGACAGCATCAGAACATGAGGACATAGTGGATGATGTGCAGGTTGGGACTAGACTACTGACAAAAACAAATTGCATACATTTTTATACATTTGTGACAAACTGTTAACACTCAATTTGGCAACTTCAGCTTGAAAAGTGGAGTGAAGATGTGCCCATTTAAAGGGTAAGTCTGGTGATATTCTATATTTTTACTTACTGCCAACAAATCCCATGTGCAGAGTCAAACCAACAATGCGTGTATCCTACTAAAAAATATTGTGTGTGTATTCACAGCCTGATATGTCTTATTCCTCTGTGCCATAGAACTCCATTGTTTTCCAAAACACATAAATGAGCCACACTATTGCACTGGGTGACATGTTCATTTATCACCATGGGTAGATGTCAATTTCCTTATTTGATCGTTCTTTGCTCCTCACATGACCTGGAGAACAATCCGATTTGCCACCATGTAGGCTGTTCCAATGTGCTTATTTCTCAAATGTGGATTAATCCACCTCTGAAAATAGTCCCCAACAAATGTATTATTTCCTTCTAGCAGGAGCCAATGGGCTTGGGGCTCTCCTGTGATAGCTTATGCTGAGATTAAACCACCAAGGAATTAGTTTCACAGATATTCGTATGAATTAAAGTATTGGACAAACTGAAATTTTGACGTAATGACTCTGAATTAAAATCCAGGGGGTCACAATAGTGATAATGTCAACCTGCTGATGGTACTCAAAGCTTGGGACAAGGTGACTGTATTTGTAAACACAGTTTCACTTGGTCCTCTGAGAACTGCTGCACAGTGTAAAAAGTGGTTCAGTGATGTCAGGCAGCGAGGGAAGCAAAAGCTTGTCTCAAATTCATGAGAGATCAGCGCAACCGGAGGTGGTCCCTCACAAAACTAGGATCTTCAGAAAATCTGGCAGCTTCAACACTACCTGTGGAATGTGTGGAGGAATTTGGTGGTGTCTGGTGTGTGTCATAGATGGAGTATAAAAAGACAAATCATATTTCCAAAACAAGCAGCCAAAGTGAAGTTTTATCCACAGAGATATATTACAAATTAAATTTAAACTGACAGAGGACCATCTCATTTTCAAGGGGATTCTTAGGCACAAAACATGGAAGTTAGCAAATATTTAAACAAAAAAATAAATATATAATAATCAACATCATCATCATCATAATCATAATAATAGATGAAACAATCCAACAAGGACATTCACATAAGGGCTCTCCCACCATCCCAAACCATACCCACTACATCTATACAAGTGTCATTTGTACAAAAATGAATGAGAAATAATTGATCAGACCCAATAACAGTATGTCAAAATACTGGAAAGGAGTCATCAACTGGAGTGATTTAGGCAAATTATTCCAGATAATGCTTTAAACTTGAGCATATCTCTCAATTTCTTTAAAGATTCTAGGCACAATAAAAAAAAAAGTTATTAAGTGTGTCTGAATGAATAAAATGATATGCGTGCAGTCTGTTGCGCCGAGGACTCCAGGGAATCCAAAGGCATGCAAAAACTGTCGCTTTGTTATGTGCTGAGTGTAAGGTGATTGAAAGTGGATGAACTGAGGAGCTTTCAGCTTTTATGGCTGAATTGGCAGCAGCCTGAGATATACTGGTGATAGCGCTCAGGGGATGCTGAAATGACCCTGTGCCAGGGCAGTTCTTATTTTCACAGCAACAGGGAGGGAACATGGACCTGTCTGGTCCTTTTCCAGATCTGGACCCACAATCCTGCACAAGGTTGGTATGGACTGCCTGGGAAGGTGTAGCAACCTGCGACAAGCCCCCACTGGGGCTGACTAACCAACCCCTGTTGGGACAAAAGGCTTACGTCATAGCTGGAGGACCTGAGACTTTGGTAGATAGGATCTGTCACTGGCTGCCAGAGCTAAATGAAGTTTTTTTTTTTTTTTTTTTTTTTTTTTAAAATCAGTCTGTTCGACTTTCAAATTTTCCCGTGCCACTTCACAATCTATGCTTAAATGCTCACATGGCCGGCTAACGACAGGAACGGGTAAAGCAGAGCACGCTCGACAACCTGACTTGGTTTTAAAGTTAGCTAGTAAGTATGGCACATCTTGATGTAAGCATAATCATCACGCTTTAAGCAAGGCCAAAAGAAACAGTGCAGGACACGGACATTAGTTTTCTTTACCCCCAAATGTCCACCACCACCATGCACAGTTTGCAACACCACATCACAGAAGTTACTCTGCAACAACCTGAAAACTCACTTCCTACTTTTTCACCAGAAAATCCTCCTGGACAAAGTATCCATGTGCCACATCTTATTTTTTCTACCAGCAAAGCCGCATCCCCCAAATCAGACAGATGAATCAGCCCTTTGGCTCTTCATCCATACCTCTCTCGAAATAGGTGGCGGGCGATCAGGCAGTGAAACCACATCTTCTACAGGCACCACAACTCCACTGCACCGCGAAACATGTGGGTCTGGATCAGACATGTCACAGCTCTGTGTGCACATCACAGAGAAGGCTGAGCAAACACCTGAATCAGGCGGGTCTGGAGCAGACAAGTTAGGGCTCTGTGCACGTATAACAGCGCAGGCTGGAAAACCACTCTGACCACTCTCATCCAGCTCCCCAGATGATACTGGTTTGTCTTCCCTCAATATTAATGTTGATTATTATTCTGTTATATCATGTCATTGGATGCCAAATAACAGATTTGTTTAACTGGACAGTTGGAATATCATTCTTTGGTTTCCCATGCAGGGAGTAAAAAAGCCATGTGAATAGAAATTATATTTATGAGTGTTGCAAATGCAAGGGTTAGAAAACTTTAATTAGGTCTCGTTATTGACAAACAGCAACCAGTCAGAAAGTGCTGGTGCCAAACAAGAAGCATTCTTATTAATTGTTCCAACGGTTAACAAGAGCAGCCTACCAAGAAAAAAAAGTCTGAGGCGACTGGGATAGAATACTGGCGGCATTTTTTCTTGTTCTGTGCCATTTTGCTGATATATGATTGTTGTTTTATGAACCTATCCAGCTGATTAAATAATCAGACCTGCAGTGGTCTGGCAAAGAGTGTCAAATAAAATAACCAGGTCAAAGGCCCACAGGGGTTTTGGTCAAGGGTCCTCCCCCCAGAAAATTTGATGTTATTTGACTAAAAGCTATGCATTTTCACACAATTTTAGATTATTATCATTACAATATTCATTAAAAAATAATAATCATAAAACATTGGTAAAACAGGTGTTGGTTCTCAAGGAGCACGGCTGGTTATTAGCAATAATTAATGATTATCAGAGATAATTATTAATTATAAAACAAATAAAATTATTAATTTTGATTAACAATTACGGGGCACCACCCGGAAACCGGGACCAATAACCAGGTAGAAAGGTAGTCTCATAAAAGTGTTCACCTTGGATGTGAGAGTCTGAGTGACATCCACATTTAAGGTAAACAAAGAAGGTTTGAATTCGAGCTCTGACTCTCTCAATCAGCCACTTATCACAATACAAATACACAATAATGACAGAAAGGCTTCTCTTTAAAGCTATAACAGTATTTATTAATCTCCACAAAATCAACAAAGTTAACGAATGTTTCGATCAATTAACACTGCACTACCAGCTAAGGCTACAACAAATACACAGATAACAGCATAAACAAGTTCCACATGTGTAAGCAAAGTGGGGTGTATGTGTGTGTGTGCATGTGTATGTGTATATGTGTGTGCGCGTGTATGTGAGTGAGTGGATGTGTGAGTGAGTGGTCGTGCAGGACCAGGAATGGTGGGCGTGATCTGACCAGCTGACGTCGCGCACCTTACGGTAGCGGGCGTGACCTGGGGAGATGACGTTGTACGAAATTGAGATGGCGGGCGTGGCCTCGTGAGGAAGTCACGTCACGCGACAATGAACCGGCGGAAGTGCCGCGGTATTCAAACAGTACAATGGCAAAATGGCGCCACCTAGCAATCGGCGGTTCTGCACTCACCCAATTTATGTTCACAAGCACACGTGTCTGATGGCGGATAATGAGGGACAGAGCAACGCTATGTCCCACGTTATCTTACCGCCAGATGTGTAAGAGATGTGCGGTTATGTAGGTGTGCGTGTGTGCGGGTTAGTAGGAGAAGAGAGAGAGGGGAAAGAGAGAGAAAGGGAAAACCGACTCTCGGCGGAGTCTCACGACCGTGGGGGGAAGGCAGCGGTTATTTTATCTACAGAGAGCGCGCGCACGGATAGCAATCTGTGCGCCCGTTGTCTGGTGGTTAGCGGATAAAGTAACTTACTCTCCTCTCACGGTGGCACAAACACAGTGGTCCCGATCGGGACAAAACAACAGTTTAGCGTGGTAAACACTAACTAAACAGGCAGCAACTTCAAATTACTCGCTAGAGTAAACAGACAAGGACTCGGCGGTCCGTTAAACATCAACCTACAATAAGCACTAAGCTTATGAAACACACACAAAATATTATAGTCTCTGCCCAGACAACCTCTTACTTGTGTCGCTCTTTATAGCGAACTGATGTGTGTTTAGTCCGTCGGCGTACACCACGGGGGGGCTCCGGTGTGTGGTACTGGCGGTGCCGTTCAATTCCTCGGGGATAACGGCGGCTGGTTTCTCGGTGGGGCAGCGAGGAAACTCAGGGTGGTCGACGTGGTCGGTAGATAGCGGGGCATAGAAGTTATCCGCTTCTCCGTGACGATAATCCCTCTTCTTTCAGGGTGGTCGACTTGGTCGGTAGATAGCGGGGCATAGAAGTTATCCGCTTCTCCGTGGCGAAAATCCCTCTTCTTTCAGGGTGGTCGACGTGGTCGGTAGATAGCGGGGCATAGAAGTTATCCGCTTCTCCGCGAAGAAAATCCTTTCTTCCTTCTGCAGGCAAGGTGAGAGGGCTGGGTTGCACACAGCGCTCTCTGTGGATCCGATGATTGTGTTCTGGATGAACACGGGTCGTGGTTTCGTCTCGTCCAGCGAGGGGAGAAACTCCAAAAGAAAAAAGGGGGAATACACGTGTACGGTTACCTCCGTAGCAAATCTGGCCAGTGAAGAAAGCGAACTTCCTCCTGGCGCGGTTACTGTGGAAAGGCGACGGCAACTCCGTGCAGCCGCTTCTTAAGGGGGCGGTGACGTCACGGCTGTGTTGCCGTGACTCCTGGTGGTGGTTGCGGATTTCTGCCAATCCGCGACCTGGGTTTGAGCTCCCGCTGTGATTTCTCACTTAGGTGCGAACTGGCAAAGCATTGTGGGAGGAGGGCTCTGCGAGCAGCATTTTGGTGCTGCTCCCTTTGTTTCAGGGGACAAAGGACAAAGGAAGCCTCGTGGTCAGGCTTCAGGTTTTACATGTAGGCCTGCCTTTGTCTGACCTCATGGTCGAGGACCAACACAGGCTTATAGTGAATGGATTTGAAGAGCGATTTTCTCATCCTCCCATAGTCAGGCTTTAGCCACTAGCCAGCTATAGGGACGGGTATGGTTAGAATTTTACCTTTATCTAATCCATAGACTTATCTGTCCAGTTCTTTATTAAAAAAAAAAAGAAGAATTCAGAACAGGATTAGAATAGGTTTTATTTTAAGGTATTCCTCCTGTCCTCTGTCCTCCTTGTGCTGGTTGAGAGGAGGGGCTGGTTTGAGCCAGTAGCTAAGTTTACAAGAATTTGTCAAATTTTAATATACGTTACAAACTAAGCACACAGGAGGCGTTCAGGTACAGTGTACAGTGAGTGTAGGTCACCCGTGTTAGGAAGCGCTCAGAGCCCAATATACAAATTTGACTGTAGTTATGCACAGGAAAATAGACTTGAAAGTGCTGTGAGAAAAACAGGAAAACCCTGAAGTCTGATGATTTGTGCATGAAATGTGCATTCGAATGTAGGACTAAATTGGCATTAAAAACAGACACACAACAGACACGCCCCCAAGAACACCTCAATGCCCCCCCTTTCAAAAGTATTGCTTCCAGCCCCCCTCTCCCGATATTCTCTGAACGCCTCCTGGGGGGGTGGTAACACCCCCGTCGAGAAATGCTACTTTAGATGATGAGAAGAAACAGGATGATACCTATAGGGAAAGGTACAGAAATTGCTAATCATCCTCATCATCATCATCATCAGTGAGCCAATGGGCTTTTTTTCAGTAAACATATTTCCAGTGCAGCTATTCATATGCAATCAAGACCAGACATTAGTATTAACTTAAAAAGGCAACACAGCAAAGAAATAACATTCCAATCATTAAAAAAAAAAAAAAAAAAAGTTATGCATTAAATTGGAATGACACAGGAAAAAAGTATGGAACACGCCAACTGAAAGAGTCCTCAAATGTTGCAGATTCCAGGGGGCCAACTGGTGAATCTTTATCTTTGGTTCTTTCCATGCATGTTTTGTTCGGTTCAAGTCAGGTGACATTCCACCACCTTTATTTTCTTTGTCTGGAACCAGTTGAGTCTCCTTTGCAGTATGTTTTGGATTATTGTCCTGTTGGAAGGTGCACCTGCATCTCATCCTCATTGTCCTGGTGGATGGTAACAGATTCTTCTCAAGAATATCCTGATACATGGCTCCATTCATTTTCCCTTCAACAATTTGGATTCTGCTGGTACCATGAGAAGAGAAACAGCCGCATACCATAATGCTTCCTTCTCCAAACTTCACTGTAGGTATGGTATTTTTAGGATCATATGCAGAGCCATTTTTTCTCCAAACATGGCAAGTAGTGTTATTGCCAAAAATTTCAATTTTTGTCTCATCTGACCACATTTCTACAGGCTTCTCCAAATGTCTAGCAAACTTCAACATGTCTTTTCTTCATTAATGGAGTATTACTGGGTGATCGTGCATGGAGACCGTGGCGGTGGAGTGCATTGCTTATTGTTTTCTCTGTGACAATTGTACCTGCTTCCAGGTCTTTCTGGAGCTCTTTTTGAGTGGTCCTTGGATCTTGGGCTACTCTTCTGACTAATTTTCTTACTGCCTGGTCAGCAATCTTGCAAGGAGCTCCTGTGTGTAGCTGGTTGATGGTGGAGTGATGCTGCTTCCACTTGCAGTTAATGACACCAATGGTGCTTATGGGAACATTTAGGATTTGAGAAATCAGTCAGTAACCTGTGCCATTCCTATGTTGCTCAACAATCTTGTTGCAAAGGTCTTTGGAGAGCTGTTTACCTCTACCCATCATGAGATAGCCCTTGCGTGACAGCTTGGTAGCAAATGATGCAGTCACAGATGGCTGACCCTTTTTAAAACAGTGGAAGTGCTAATAGCCACATTCACTAACCCAGCTGATTCTAATTAGCACAGGTAAGAGGACTAATTAGTGGAATTACCTGGTGCAGTGCTTTTTCTTACTGCATGTTCAATACTTTTTTTCCTATGTCATTCCAATTTAATGCACAGAACTTTTTTATTGATTGGAATGTTATGATTTTATTAGCTGTGTTGCCTTAGTGAGTTAATACCAATGTCTGATCTTAATTTTATATGAATAGCTGCACTGGAAATATATTTAATCAAAAACAAGTTGACGTGTTGAATACTTATTTCCCCCACTGTATATATATACAGTATATTATCAATTCTCTTCTCTCAGCATCATATTTTGTACTGTAAAGCATAAGTTCTTCTTGATCACAAAATTCACACCTTCCTATATATAGATAGAGAGATAATTAGATGCCTTCATCTTTTTTTTTTTTGGCCTGTTTTTTTCAACTAGCCTGCATCCACATCAAGTTTCTGTCTGCTCAAACAAACAAAAAAAATGGCTGCCATTCCTTTTAGTCCCAGTGAAAAATGCAATATTTTAATATAGTTTTGGCATAAAAATGCGTTTTGATAACATTTCTAGTGAGGAATTTGCAATTTATTTTCATAATCTTCGTTCAGTGAATGTATGTGATGTTTGTCAGTTATTACAGGGATTCTTGAGGCTTTCTATTGTTGCTATTGTTGTGGCGGTTGCTAAGGACCCTGTTATCAATGAAACCACGTAGTTGCATGTTTTGAATCGTCTTTGCATTGTATAGTTATCTGAGCTGTTATGTTATTTGTGTTATTTTATGTAACTGTTTGATGATTCAATAAAAAAAATGTAGATTTTAGGGTGCTTTAGGGTGCTCAGGGATGAATTGAATTTGAAATCTCGAATTTGAAGCTTTGCGATTGGCTGACCATAGGACCCACCCCCTGGAAGTATTTTCCTTACTGTCACTATGTTAAGGTTTTAATGATATCTTTAATATTTCTCAACACAAAAACACAAACATCTTCATGGTAACTCAACAGTATGATAGGTTAATGTTAAGGTCATCAGTTTTAATTATTTCTCCTTCAATTCTGAGAAATAAAAAGGTTTTTTTTTGTCAGGTTTTGATAGCAGAGGGCTACAGAAGAACGTTGTGTTGTGGGTGGACAGCGCATTTGACTACTGTTTTGGGCTGTCTGCTGTGAGTGGGCTTCATTCCATTTAAAATTGCTGCCGTCTGCTGCAACCCGAATTGAAACACCACTATCTCTGTAAAGAAAAGGCGTTTTATAGCCTGTGATTGTAAAATGTGAAGTTGCTCATTTAATTTTATATTTCCAAGAATATGTGGCTGAGGATATTTAATATGAAATCATCTTTCTTAAAACACAGTCTTTCTCAATTAATATTGAGCCACAACATCCAACAATAAAACGCTCCATTGTGTGTGTGTGTGTGTGTGTGTGTGTTTGTAAACGGGATGAAGACGGGGTTATCAAACTGGACTTTACATTTCATAAATGCAGGGATTAAATGAGGGATTTAATCCCTGCACTTGTCACTTTTCAACTGGACTTTAAATTGTGCATTGCATTCAACCTCCACTGTTACATAATTTAATTATTTATGCATGTCATTTAATTTTTGCTCGTCACCTTCATATATTTCATACACTTCATTTCTTTGTCTGTAGCACAGTCAATATTTCATTTCAAGTTTTATATCCCATTTCAAAACTATTAGAATTTATTAATTAATTTAAAATTTAATTTTGATATTACTGTTTATTTCATTATTATTATTATTACCTTATTTTTTGTCTATTCTATTCTTCTGTGTTGCGTTTTTTGTGAGCAAACGCCAAGACTCATTCTTTGTATGCTCGCATTGGCTAATAAAACAGATGCTGATTGAATAGGCTACTGTATGTCACACTGACATAAAATCCCAAAACCAAGAATCATAAAGACACAAAAAATCTCCAGGGTTGTGTAAATAGTAGCCTTTGCATGCGTTGGTATTTGACAACCTGGGAATGAGAACAGGTTGGTCTTTTCAGCCCTAACCCAAGCATTTCAGGCCTTCCTCAAGGCTTGTAGTAATGCCCTAGATTGTCAGCAGTATTGTAAACTCTGAAGGTGACTCATTCTGGTCACTATTCCACTAACAAAACAAAACAAACAAACAAAAAAACAACAAACAAACCAAAAAACAAAAAGCTTTATTTTATATATTGGGCCTTCACAGTGCTCGCTGAAACTAGGCCTGGGATGGCATGTGTCCATGAAATGAGAAAATTAAAACTTTGTCATAGAGCTAAACCAAATACATCATTGATAAGGCCTCAACTTGGAGAGTAACATACGTCAGTATGAAAATTCTGCATGGCTCCTGCTTTGAAACACTGACCTTTGAACCTTGACCTCGGTGCATATTTGAAGGCTTATAATTCAGCAACAAAAGGGTCTTCAGACATGGGACCAACTGATATAGAGAGCTCTTGACCTCAGATATCATGTGAGTATAGTCAACAACTAGGGGCGCTATCAAATATGGGTAAAATATGGTTAAAATGAATTTTCACCTATTTAACAATTATTTAAAATCTGATTACACAACTGTTTCCATCCCCTCAGACTCCTCAGTGTATTCTCAATTCAGTATTTACAACTTCCAATTCACAAAACACTTAAATAAAAAAAAAAAAAAATACAATTTCCTAGAGCTGTGCTATGCAGCTTGATACAAATTAGCACCACAGTTGTAGTTCTTCCAGTTTGCAAAATAGGGTTGTAAATATAGGGTCTTAAAATGATATAACTACTGAATATATGAAATATCTAGTAAAGCCGAACTAGTAATTACACTGCATCTAGACACACACAGTCACAAAAACGATGTTGGTTGTAAAAGATATTGGTTTATTTCAGATAATATAGCTAGTATTCTAGAAATAGGGTTTTGGGTTGTGTTCAGTGTTGGGAGTTATGCAGCGCTTCAAACTATGTTTAAGGAGCTTGTTTGTTATGGATTCAAAATGTTTGTTCAGCCACATCATGCATGTATTAAACTGCCTCCTGAATGCTTACCAATACGTTAAAAATTGCAGTAGGTTAACAGCTAACTTTCCTGCTCTCAGAGAGGTTGCTATGGTAACATACATTGAAAAGTCTACATTAACCGTGGGGGAAACTGATCTCCTCCAGTCAGCCAAATTCAATTCATCTCCATCTCTTTTTAATGAAAGAACATCATCAAACAGTTACAACTACGTGGTTTTATGATACCAGCGTCCATAGCAACCACCATAGCAACGATAGAAAGCCTGCAAGAATCTCCGTAATAACTGACAAACTAAACATCATATACATTCACTTAACAAAGATTATGAAAATAAATTTCTCGCTAGAAATGTTATCAAAACAAATTTTAATGCCGAAACTCTGAAAATATTGCATTTTCCACTGAGAATAAAAGGAATGGCAGCCATTTTGTTTGTTTAAGCAGACAGAAACTTGAAACGTGACATGAACGCAAACAAAACGTAGGTTTCTATCTATCTATCTATCTATATATATATATATATATATATATATATATATATATATATATATATATGATACATATATAAGATAGATAGCTCATTGGCTCACAAAAAATAATAATAATAATAATAATAACTTGAAAAGTAGACCTACTACTAAAATCAATATGCGATGGGAGGGATTACTTTGGGTCCATTCGTTTTTTAAAAAACCTTTTTCCCCCCTTTTTTTCATACTATAGGTGTAATAACAATTGTCATACAAAAACAGTAAAACAACAAAAAGTAATCCCATTCATTTTCCCAAATAAACTGTTTCATGGTGGCCTGTTTAAGCATTACCAACAGTTACATGGGCATGAAACTCTCCCAGTTGATCAGTCCATCAGTACAAACAAATAACTGCGTTGAAATAATTCCAGTTCGCTGATAAAGTCTAGAGGACTGTGTAGGCTACATGATAAAGCTGTAGTCAACTACGAGTCCCAAACTGCATTGCCTCAAGAAATCAGCCAATTACTGCAATTTATGGCTGATTTTAATATACATACACACGTTATTTTCTTTACATTTCAATATACAGTACAGTATTTTGTTCCTCATTGTAACCACCAATCTGCAGTACTATATAATGTTATACTGAATATAGGTTTTGTTATGGCCTTAGGTGGCGTCTTCACCATAGTAAGTGTTGCTGAGGATCATGACTAGACTAATGTAGCCACTTCCGCTATCATCCAAAACTGACAAAAAAAAAAAACGGTGGAATAATTAAAATGAAGGGCCATAACCTATCATTATTGTTGAGTCACCTTCTTGTTTTGTGTTGAGAAATGTTAAAAATATTAAAATCGACAGTGAGGAAAATACTCCAAAGAAATAAGAACAAGGATAAAATCTTGTGATTAAATGTTGAGTAGTGTGCAGTGATAGTTAAAAATGAATAACAAAAGAGAAAAAACAAAACAGCTTCTGTGCTCCTGAGTCCTGACTGACAGAAAAAAAAAAAAAAAAACGTGCTGCAGGCACAAAACCTACTTCCAAATGAAATAGGTTACATTAGTTTGAAAGTTGTGCTGACTGTCACAAATCATATCCATGTAAACGAATAGATAGATTACATTTCGTGACTATTTCACAAATTGCTGTGAGACTGGATTGCATGAACGTGCTCGTAGCTGGTTAGGAAAACCCGAAGTTGACTGAGCTAGTTGATAGCCAGCTTCGTAGTAGTGGTTATCTGGACAGTCAATGTTAGGCTTAGTGAAGCCAGCTAACGAAAAGATACCCTGGATATATTGAACTTACTTCATAGTACAGGCCCCAGGTGAAATGCACAGCAAACACAGCAAACAACAGATGACCCCACAGGGGTCATCACAAGTTGACATTTTAATAATTGTAATCCTATAACATTGGGTTTCCAAGATGAGGTGGATTGTGCATAGACCCTTCTAATACTGACAATACTGACAATTTGGCATTTTCTGCTTGCTGTCATTATACGTTCTATCTGCTAAGGCATAAAGGAAAGCTATGATTTTCTTGTAAAAAGTTTAGTCTTTGTTTTAATGCGCACAAACTATCTAGTATTAAATACTGGACAGTTGGAGTTAAGCTACAACAACTTTCGTGCACAGACAACAATGTTTTTTTAGACAAAAACATTTGAAATCATACCAAAGATTTTCGCTGACAGATTTGAACTGAATACAAATCATATTGCTAATAATATAATGCAAGATCATAATCTCAGCTGTAACACTAACTTTGAGTGTCAAATAATAATAAATAATATATAATAATAAATGCTAGCAAATAACTTTATATAATTGTAGCTAATGGTAACAAGACTAAAGGTTTACAAACATGCCTGCAGCTCTGTGAGGCTGTAGGCACAGCAGACTAAATGCTAACTTCAGCATGCATAAACTGAAGATTTTGACTTGATGGTGGCACTAGATGAAAAGCAAGGTTGCCAACTTTGGCTGAAGTGACATTTTGATGCCATGCATACACGCACGTTCACATAATCACTTACACATATTTGGACTCAATCCACCATCTGGGTTTAAAAAAGTATGCAGCTTACACATGTGGACTGGAGTGGGAGCTTAGCTTTTCCTTATTTTCAGTCATATACAATGTTGGATGTTCATATTAAATGTGGCCAAAGTGTCAAATAATGAAATAAACATATGTAGAAATAATCCCTGTGAACAAAAAGCACTGGCTTCAGACTGCTCCGAATGCTCTGTTTTCAACGTTTTTTTCTACTTTCAGACCAGGCCGACATTGGCTCGTGACGGATTTCTTTGCAAGTTCACTGCTCCGCTCCTCTAACATTATGGCATTTTTCCATTATTTTGGGGGTAGTCATGCCGAGCTGAACAAATAGCATCAAACACGTCTATATGTTGTTGTTTCGAGCAGTTTTTAGCACTGCTAACGAAGCCCCACTAATTCGTTGAGGAACATGTTTAATTTCCTGTAATTTCTTCACAATAAAAGCCTCCTGTTATTTAGTCATTTAAAAGCTATTAATTTGAAGCAGTAAAGCAGGAAATGTTGGATTTGTATCAGCGATAACTTAACACGACTCTAATATGGCTGCCCCTCTGCAGACTTCTGGAAAGCTGGCCAATCAGAACAGAGTGGGCTCATCAGGAGGGGGGCCTTAAAGAGACAGGAGCTAAAACAGCCTGTTCAGACAGAGGCTGAACTGAGGGGCAACAGAAAGGGCCAGTATAAGATAAATAAGAAGTTTTTTGAACTGTGAATCATGCAAAGCTATTCCAATGGAGACCAAACATAAGAAAATAGAGCCGGAAATAAGCACAATATGTCCTCTTTAAGGACTTCCACCCAGGGAAAAACTCACAATTTCATAACATCAGACATACACTAACCCAATAAAGGGCATACAGGTTCTTTCACTAATGAAAGTTACAGACATGTTGTTTTCAATATCAAAATTACGTTTTATTGAATGTTCACAAGTTAAAAAGGCAATAACAAGGATTTACAGGAAGAGGAGAATCAGAATGGTAGCAAGAACCAGAAATAAACAAAAAGAACAAAAGAACACAAGAACTTATCCTACTCCAGACACATAGCCAATACATGAACACACACACACACAAACAAACAGACACACACACACACACACACACACACACAGCCGAATCTACACGACCATACTCACTCACTCTGCCAATTATACATGAACACACACTCTTTCAATCACTCACTCAGCCAAATATATACATGAACACTCACTCACCCATGCACTCACTCACTCACTCACCTACACAGTTGCTCACAAACACACAGGCCTATTTTGACCTAGTACAACTACAAGCAGCAGACTTGGACTTAATTGTCATTTTTACCGGCGGTTCGTATTTGTAGCAGCATGGTTCAATCTGATTACCTTTGATGCACATAATGGATGACAGTGTCCCATCTAGTGGAGGTCTGTTTCTACACTCTGTTTTGTACAGGCCAATTGTCAAGAAGACTTGTTCTGCATCTGCATTAGAGTGAGGTAGACATAGAGCAAGCCTTGCCACCTTCCCAAGTCTGGGGAACTGTTCTTTACAGGTTATTCGGCTTTTCCGCATAGCCAAGTTTGCTCATACCATGTCAATACAATGGAATTGGTCTTCCTCTCTAACACTCACTGGGGCACTTTTCCAGACAGTGTCAGGTATGTCTGTTTCCTCCAGCAGCTAGTACTCCAGAAACTCATCTAAAATCCTGTCCCGGTCCCTTGCGTCCTCAAAAGGAAGAAGGTGATTGTATCTGGGCAAAAACAATTGCAACATTAGTTAGAATTGAATAAATATTCAGAAGTTAATTTCTCCATTAGATGATTGAATTTTGTAAATAAAACTTCCACAAACCTATAACTAATTCTCTATCCAAATAGAAAGAAACAACTCATTTCAATAGCATAATCTCCCTATTTGATACCCCAGAGAGCAGTCTTTTCTCACAGCTGCTGGTGAAACCTATCAAAACTTTATTTTTATTATTAACTTCTCACATTGTTTAAATTAAATATTGTTAAAGTGAAAATAAAGGTTCAGTAATTTACCTTTGGACAAAGTAGAGTACATCATCCACATGCGAGTCTTGTCTCTGAAGTCCACCAACTCAGCATGTGGCAGCAGGAGGTCATGCAGCGGTTGTGTCTTTAATGCGTATTCTGTAGACCTTAGCAGGAAGCCTCTTGCTGCCTTGTAGAATCACCCGAGGGAATCTCACCAGCTTCATGCAGCCTTGTCAGCGTGGCCTTTGTAGTCAGTCCAATACCAAGTTGAGGTCTGAAAGGCAAAAAAGATAACACAGTATTTTTCACCCTTGCACCATTTTGCCCGCACTATATGCCTGTAGATTATTTCAGTTTCCATAAAATGGTCAAATAATATATTACAGTCAATTGTATTAACCTGGTAGTTGGTTTTCCTGATCCTGAAGATAAACACTCTACAAGTTTGTTGTTCTAAAAGCTGCAGGCTTCAACAACTTTGACATCAGCTTTCGAAAGAATGCCCTCACCTAAAATAGAGAAAATCCGCAACCCTGCCCCCCGTCCATAAACATTAATATAAGAATCAATTATACTATTTGACATTACCATTACACTAACTGAAACAGTTAAGTAATGTACCTGCCCATGGAGTCGATAAATGCATGTGTGCTGCCTCTGGAACAACAGATTAAACTGGCAGAATATGGGCAGAAGTGCCTGGTAGAGGTGGAGATAAAGCTCCCTCAACAGATCTTCAAAACAGGCACAGAGCTGCAGACACCTGGCTTGCTTTTCTTCCAAAAGACAAAAAGTTCAAAATTAAATAGTAAATAGCAAAATTGTATTTTATGCATTTTTCATTATTTACATACTGTAAATAATTAAAATGGGACTACAAACCAGTGAATCTGAAGTAGCTCGTCAGGGCCTTGTAGAGGCTGAGTATGCACAAAAAATGCAGAATTCTGAGTAGAAAAAAATATGTATTTTAGAGAGCCCCTTCAAAGAATTTCTGAATTACTGAATACAATAAATGTGTTATGTGAGGATAACTTGCCATCAAGCATGTTTTTCCTCTAAGTGCTGGATTTAAACTAGTAGGCAAGACTGATACAGAAATCTTCAACATCAAAGCCTGACATCTGGAGGGTGAGCAAAAACATTAGTTTTAATAATTTTACATAATGTAAAATCCAGCCAACTCTTGCAACTATTGCAAATGCAGAATGCAGTTGTAATTGTCAAGCCATTACCACGGAGTACACCATGCCACCAGTGTGTGCATAATACTGTGCACAATGTAGCTGGGAAAGCCAAGAATGTAGGTGGGTGAAATTTGGTCCAGGACCCTGCTCTTAATGGAATTCCTGATTCCCAGATTGACACTAGCATTGTCAACTGCAAGAGCCACACAGTTGGCACATGGGATATTGTGCCCTTCCAGCACCTCTTTCATTTTGTTGAATATGGCCTCTGCAGTGCTGCAGCTGGTCCCTGACATTAGACCAATGTCGAGAAATTGTTGAATCACACCTTGTGAACTCCATAGTTTAATGGTCAGTGGATTCATCTTCTCCCTGTAATGTGTGAATAGTGTGACTTGTTGCATTTATTGCCCATGAGTTATAAGAAGTTATAAGAATATAATATAATATGATTGTTTAATCATACATAGCATTCATGGTCAACATGAATGAACACACCAGTATCGTTGGACCCATCATTGGCCAAAGAAAAGGGCTGATCGCAAAGATTTTTCACCAGTTCATCCATCAAATAGGGGGCTACACACTTATTTATGATCACTGTTGTTTTTGTTCTGGCTGAGAAATACTTTTGTGCCATCTTGGAATCAGGGAAACACTCCCTGAACAGTGGGCTCAGGTGATCTGAAAATGCCAATGGGATGTTGTGCTGCATCATTGTCATGGCCACCTTCACCTATGCTCTTCCGGTATGTTATTGTGTAATGATGAAAGCACATATAAAATAGTAAACCCTATCATATCTACATAGGTGAGTGTGCCGCAGTTAGGTAATTTATGTTATTTTGATCAAAATCAATCATCAATCAATCAATGTATTAATTTAATAACAGGTTAGGCAAAGTTTTGTTTATGTAACCTCAATCATTGCATCTTAACCCCCACTAAATAACCACTGCCCTTTTTTTTTTAAAGTGTGATTCCCTGTTGATGTGGCGAATCACATCGGCTCTGCCCTGGTGTCTGCATTCTAACTCATGCCGGCAGGTTGCACACCAAGACTGAAAAGGTGTAGTCCCAGGTGTGATGAAAGGCCATTCCGATGGTCCACTATGAATTAAATTTGGAGCCATACAAGGCTGCCCCTGCATTCTTCCTTTTTTTGATGGAATACACTGTGACTCACACTCTCTACAGTCTATGGGGAAGAGATACAGATTTTTAATTAGCTAATTGAACAAAAGTGTAGACACCAACTTAACATATTACAAATCGTAACAAATTGCAAGCATAATGGCATCAAAAAGCGGATAGAAGTGTGATAAACAGCAAGCTACATTTGTAGTTATTTGCTAGCAAACATTACAATAAAAAAAAACAAAACAGCTGGTTAGCGACATTGGCTACTTTACTTGTGAAATCTATAGTGGATGCTAGCCCAGTTACCTGTGATGGTCCCATTTCTGAAGATTGCACTTGTGTCTCATCTCCATTTCCCACATATATCATTCTCTTCTCTGACGATGTTCCATATCTGCTGCCTCTGTTCCTGTCTTCCTCTGCACTGTTTTCTAATCCTTCGTCTCCTTCTCTCTCTTTCTCCTTATTAAAATATCTCAAAAAGCTCATCTGGAATAACAGAGTTGATAAGTCTTTCTTAAAAACACACATAGTAACTAGCTAACTGGTTGCATAGAAAAAACTAAATGCCATTGTTGAGTGTTGCTTTCATTCTTCTCTCTGCCGTGCACTTAACGTTAGACAGCTAACGTTAGCTTACGTAAGCTAGTGAGCTGTTTACATAGCTTAAGCTAGCTTAAACTTATTCTGTAACTCTCAGAGCATTTATTCAAAACACATATTATATAGCTTGTTTATAACAAACACCCTGGGGTCATTAATTAATTAATTGATTAATTGATCAATGATTGATAGCTGTCCTAGTCACTTACTTTGGCTCATGCCAGGTTAGTTAGAGTGTGGCTGGCTTGAACGCGTTCTGGGCTCCCAGCTGTAAACTTGAGCAGCTGTCCAATCAAAATGGAGATAAATATCACGCACCATTTAGACAGTAAATTAAGATGCAGCTCCATGGAAACACTCATATGAAACACCTGGTTTTAGAATACTCAGCTATCTTCTAGAGTCAAAGTTGTTTGCTTTGGTTAACCAGAAGGACCTTGACCATAATACATTTGCCTGTTCGTCTCTGTTGCCGTTGCAGTGTTTTGGCATGAGAATTGTTTGGGCAATGTGAGTGCACGAGACTGAAGGTGAAAGTGTGAGAGTTGGCAACCCTGTGAAAAGTCACGTGATCACCAAAGTCATTGCCATTCATCCTGAGGGCACATGAATGTGTGTACCAAATTTCATAGTAATCTATCCAATAATTGTTGCGATATCTCACTAAAAACCACAAAAACCTCATTCAAAATTTCATGGCAATCCTTTCCAGGTGTTAATTTGTTAAAGCTCAAGTGCGGGACTTTTGTCTCCCCCTTCTGGCAGTGAGAGTAATCACAAAAACACTGTTGACACGTGCTTACATCATAGGCTGTAGCCTACTCTGTTGCTAAGTTACAGCTGTAAAACAGTGGACAAATTGTTTTGAGCGTCACACAACCCCTGCAAAATGACTAGTTTCACTATCAGAATTTGATCCATTCCAATAACATTTGGAAAGTCTAGAAGAGCCACACAATTATATTATTGTATCCCCATTCAAGTTAGTAGAGAGCTAACTGGAAGTGAGGTGGTGCGGCCGGCAAAAGTTTTAGTGCACATTTTCTGCCCATAGAGCATGTGCAGTATGTATTCAAGAGAATAGAAGAGAGAGAGAGATTTATCTGGCGGTGATAGGCTTAATCAGCATTGTGTGAACTCATTTGGCAAGAGCTGGCTCTCTGTGTGTAAAATTATTTAACTCTTTGCTGTATTGTTGTTGATTGTTTGTAGCTCTCATTTTGCACTGTTTGTTGTTTGTCTGGACACTGAAGCTGTTGTGTTGTTGCTGCTGTTTGTGGAGCCCGCCAAGGCTTTGAATAAGTTGTTTGCTGGTTGTTAAATCACCTTGCTGCTGCTTGTCTGTGATGTGTGATTGTTTGGGGCCTGTGCAGAAGGTCTGCTGGTTGGTTCTGAAAATATCTTCATTCACAGCTTGTTTTCACACTGTGTTGTATAAATGTTAGTAACTATAGTATCGTATGCCTTGAGGGATATTTTTTGAATGTCAAAGCGTATAAATGAGAGCGTGTAAGTCATGTATCTGATACATGCATTGATACTTGATGTGAAGATAAGGTAAGGTTAGATCTGTTAATGTAGAGTTCAAATGTGTATCAGAGTTTAAGCTTTGTTGGTCTGTAGCCTATATATTTTTGTTTGCTAAGTAAATAAGAGAATTGTGCAATATAGTCTACTTATGATATGTGGATTGCACACCTGGTTGGAGTGATTTCCTGGATGAGTTAGCTACTGTTTCCTACCTAACAACCCACTCCACCAAATTATGTATGTGTGTCTGTAAGCACATTGGATCTTTCAGACAGATTTCTGACAAGTAATGAGGTGTTGTTCCATCATATCTTGCTATAGGATGAAACTTCAGCTCTGCAGAAAGCAGAAACAGAAAAATAACAGATTCATTTACGTTCTAAGCTCAGTTAAATATAGTATCCACACTATCTGGGGACACTTCTATTACTTTTGTGATAAATATGCATGTATTTATTTCACTAAAATCCTGCAGCTACATTTCTGTGACTCCTCTGATTTTCATTCAATTCTGGAAGCAAATGGAAGCTCAGTTCAGCCCAGCACAATGGATGTTTATTATTGTTTTAAACCATGAAGATGTGCTGACACATGTACTACTAGTCATACTAATGTGCTTTTTGTATAAATTGTGCTTTTTGATGGTAGAAGTACTTTTTGAAATGGGACCTGCTGGTGCAGCCTATTGTGTTCTTGGCAGAGGGAGGGATTGTGAATGTAATGATAGTTTATAAATGAAGCTAAACTTTGTTAATCTCACACTTTGCTATATTTTTGGATACATGATGCTTACTTAATTTATGTAAGTGGCATGCTGTCAGTTTGTTTTTGCTATGCAGTCGCATTGTGCAAATAGCTTAATAGGCTTAGCCTTAAAAAAAACGTATGGTTGTGTGGTTACCCTTGGTATTAGAAAATCTGATGTGATGTAGTTGCATTTTCAATACTGCAGATATTCAGTGAGTATTGCAGTCACCACAACTCCAGGTTTGACATTGCTTGTATGCAACAGTTGTTCAATAATGTTATTGGAGAAATCACTGCAGCATTAAATAAAGAAATAATGTTGCAGCTCGCCTCCACCACCATATTTCTTGAGACTATCATATGTTGTTAAGCAACAGTAAACAAAACCAGCAGCTTGCTATTGATAAAATGAATATTATAATATTAAAAATATTAATACTAATACTAATGAAATCTTAAAACAAGTGTAAACAAAAAACTGTTGATCTACAGATCACTTTGGTTCTTGCACACCTTGTATCGCACAGGCACACCTAAATGAATATTTCTGGCTATACTACTGGGATATACAGTATTTGAGAAGTTTATGTAGCTTCCCTAGCCGCTAGAAGTTGGCCGAGATGCAGCTTCCAGAAGCTAACCAATCATAAAAGAGTGGGCCCTCATTGGGAGGGGGGCCTTAAAGAGACAGTAGCTAAAATGATTCTACAGTGAGGGGCTCCATAAAGGACCAGTATAAGATACATTTTTGAACTGTAAATCATGCAAAGATATTCCAGAATATAAATATAGACTTGGAAATGTGCAGAATATGTCTCCTTTAAGGTCACACAACTCAAACACTTGGTTAAGATTAAGGAAATGTTGTGGTAAGGGTATTAAAAAAGTAAATACAATATTAATTGCAAGTCTGTGAATCCATCACCCTGACCTCTACATTCTTAGTCTGTGCATCGCTTCATAACCCTTTAAGATATTTCAGTCTGGACCAAAGTGGTGGACTAACCAACTAACACTGCCATCCCTAGAGCCTAAAAGCTTTTCAGCTTTTCACAAAGTATCAAACAAAATATATAAAATGATTCTCCACTTTGTTGCCTTTTGCATCTGTGTAATTCACAATGACCTCAATAAAAAATACATTTGGAGGTTTCTAAAAAACTGATTGCACTCAATGTCATGATCTTTTCAGCTCCTTTTACCCCAGTCACAGAACAGTGAGGTGACACAGTAAAGAGGAAGAACTTAAATGGTTCTCCTGTGAACAGTTTGAGCGCTGACTGGGTTTGCTTTTAGAATGTTATCTATCTCCAAAGATATTCTCTGCCTTGGCTCTATAAGACCTTTTCTACTATCTAAATGATCTTCTGTACATGTCTGTCTGAGTGTGTTGCAGCCTGATCCATACACAGTGTTCATCCAGGCTGTGGAACATGCCATTACAATGTAATTACTTTGGTATTACTATGTCGGACATTATTTTTTACTGCCTGCCTTTGACATGGTTATAACCTTGTGAATGTCCCTTTAAAACCCTGATCATCAATGAGGGGCAGCCACTGTCAGTGTCCCATAATTCAAAAGTATATCTGTACCATAATTCACCAGTTTCCATGCTGCTGTAGCCTTGAAGGGAGACGACCCACATCGTCAGGGTCTCAGACAGCACATGGTACACATAACTCTACATGTATGTACCACCACACATTATCACATATTACTACCATAGATGGCGGTTCGTGAATAATCCTTTGACTCTGACTGATGGGGGGGAAAGCAGTGTTCACATTTACAGCTATAGGTTTAGTCTTAAATATGACCACCTGTCATATGCAGTCTTTATGGCAGTGGTCACCAAGTTTTTCCAGCAAAGATCCCTTTTCAAGTACAAATACAAGCAAACATCTACCGTTCATAAAAAAAGAGACACATGCACATGTGTGGCTGGGATTTAGCAATCACATTATGTGATGGATGACGTAAGTAATTTTCCCATCCAACAAGATTGCATGGTAAAAGGCATTTATGTGTGCTGGTGCAGTTTGCTGGTTCTCACAAACTGCCTGTCACATGCAGTTCACCTAACCATTATGTCTGTTTCTGCTTGTGCTTTTCCCCCCTGCAATATTCAAAACTAATGTACTGAAAAAATGCACTGAAATAGCACTTGTGTACACAAAGTTAGAGTGGACAATAGCAGTGACGCACACACTATAAAAGCCTATGCAAAGCTTTTAATGTGAAACAAAGGCAGCAGGAAGTGACTGTTTTCATTTAGCAATAACCTAATGGCACAGTCAAACTGGATTTCGCTTCCTACTCATTTCAGTATGGAACAAGGTGAGCCACATTTGCTTCCTGTTGCAAATGAACCCAGCTCCTTCAGTCTGTGCAGAGTTCAATCTGATCGAATTTTGACAGTTTATGTTTAGAGTGATACCCACACTGTTTCCTATTTAAGTCGATCTTAATGAAATATTAACATGCACAAATGTAAGTTGAAAGAGTAATGGGCTACTGTAATCATTCCTCCTCTCTATTCTTGCCATGAAGCAACACCTCTGTAGAGCAAATATACATACACTGCAAGAAGTAGAAGTCACTAAGACTAAGAAGACAAGGCTGGAATACCAACAGGGCAAAGTGGGAAACTGTACAAGGGCCCCGGACCCCAAGGGACCCCCAAAGCCCTTGGTCCACAGTGTAATAGTTTGACTGCAATAATTTAATAATTGCTAATTTGTTTGAGAATATACACCAATGGTGCAAAGTGTTAATTGAGGCAGAGTACTGAAGTCACATTTGAATTGGCTGATTGGCATTAGCTGCTAAATTCATGTTTCACAATCACTGGCTATCAACTAACTAGTGGCATCCAGCCATATCACTGCAGGTGTACAGCATGGTTATTATAACCTGATATTATAACTCTGATGATACGATCATGCCATCACCATTTGCTGCTGCAGCCTCCTTCTGTGTATGTGCAAGTTTTTGTAATTGTTGATTTAAAGTCTGTGTAAAGCAGTGGAGGCTAGTCCATAGAGGCAGAGGAGGTTGCTCCTCCTCTATTTTTTTGAGAGGCAAGAGGGAAATCAAAATATAAAAAAGATTGTTTGGTTGAAATAAACCATTACCAAATCTCAGTATCATTTATAAAATATTTTTTCTCTCTTCTTTGGAAAAAAATTAAAAATTAAAAAATTATTCAAATTCTGATTAAAATGCTTCAACAGCGACACCTGTAGGGCAGGATGAGAAAGGCAGCCTGTGGTGCGGGGCAGTGCACGGCAGAGGAGGATGGGCTCCTGCTGTCTTCCTTAGGATCTCTTACATCAATTTAATGTACTTCATTTTTTTCATGCTAATCTATGATTGGCCAAAACACGTAAAATGACACTCCAAGGGAGGACATCCTCCATAACCAATCAACAACCTGAATGCAATATTGACATTGCATTGGTCCAAGGATAGTTTCCAGATTTCATCTTCAATTCTCTATGTGAGTGGGGAACTGGTAAGAGATGAAGAGCTGTAAGATATAGATAAATTGATAGAGTAGCATATTAGAAAATAAATTATAACGTGTACATTGCGAACTATATTTTGAAACACATCAGTAAAACATTACATTTTATTTAGGCTCTTTCAACAACCAAATTTCCTTTTTCCAGATTTAGAGGTTACGTTTCACTTCTTTTATCAAGCAGGAGATAGCTGCTTCTGTTAGCATACACAACAGTTGGCTTGTTGTAGCAGCCCTGAAGGACTGTTAAGGATTGTTGTTGAGCTAACGGGAGAATGGATGTGGACTGGGTGGCACAGCAGCAGCAGGACACTGCTGGGGAGCAGCTGGGGAGCTCCGCTCTGCTGGTGCAGCCTCAGGCTTCACTGCCTCTGCTGTCCGGGCTAGACCCTCAGTGGGACTACGGTGACATGCTACAGCCCAACGTGCTGCTGCTCTGAAGTGAACTCTTCTTAACAACAATAGAAAGTTAACAACATAATTGAAATGAAACAACCAGGAGAGTTAGCTTGTTTGTCATTGTTGCTAATGATATCAGACTTGTTAACCAGCAGCAACAAAGTTCTGTTAACGAACAAACAAGATGACCAACAGCCACAAATGGATGTTATGACATGGATACTTTATCTCCATGAAAAACAGGAGAAGACATTAAATAACGTCAGTCAGATACAGCTTCTCTCTCTCTGTCTCTTGGGTTGCTAATTTCTTCTCTGATGGTTAAATGTCTCTCTGTGGCTGTTGTGTGACTTTATCTCCTTAACAAGAATGCAGCAAAGAGATTATATAACGTGCTGTAGGTAGTTTGCCTGTTGAAGTTACAGTGAGCTGTCTGGACTCACTCATTAATTTGGAATTAATCCAGTTTTTAATTGAGTGGTTGTTCAGTCACCTGTTGATGTTGTGTGATTTGTGAATGAGTGTGCAGGAGGTCTGGCTGCTGCTTGTGACAATTTCTAGAGTTCATTTTTAAGCTGAGCCGTATATTGAGTAATAAGCTTAAAGTAACTAGAATAACAGCAGTGTTAACATGTCAGCTTTGTAGGTTATTTTTTGTATGCATATAGATAAGAGTGTGTAAGTCATGTATTTGATACATGCATTAATACTTTATGAGGTGAAGCTGCACTTTTAGATCTGTGAATGTTTTTGGTGTTCTGTCTTTCTGGTATTCAGCACTGATCTGTACCTGTATCAGATTATAAGCTTTGTGGTACTAGCGCCACAGCAGGATGTTCTTTTCTCTGTGCAGAATGATGTATGTTTGTTTTCATATTCATCTGCTGAAGGAGGAATTTCTCTGTGCTCACCTTAAATCTCAGTTTAAGGCGTGGATTTACGAGCATGACTTGTGACATCACAACTAGTTTGAAGCCAATCATGGCCCAGTATGCAAATTACACAAGTGTGATTTGGAAGTGTAGGAACATCACCTTTATAAATATGAAATCCTCGTTTAATTAGGGGCACCACTTCCCATTATTAGTCTAATTTTAACTGTGCCGGGAAGAAACACAGAAACAACTTTATCAGTATCAAATCTGAAGTGATGTGTTACGATGCAGTAATCTAATTCTCTGCTTTAAATTGAAGTCACAGACAATGACGTGCTGATAAAATATATTTATTGAGCTAAATATTGAACAGTGAATAAATGAGATGTTAGTGTAAACAAGATATGAATAATCAACCAGAATTAATGTTTTAAGTGACGTATTAGGAGTTATAAATGATTGATGGTGAAATGTCGATGATAACGTAATCACGGAGTATTCTCAACGAGATTGACAAGAGAGTTCAATTTAATCAACACCAACTCTTAATCATGAAGTGGATGGAGACCAGGAGTAGCATTGTTCAGCTTACTGTGCGTTGTCCTGAGGTGAACGGGTGACTCAGTGGGCTGTCTGCTGTGTCAGGGCGATGAGAAATCAGCCTTTCCAACTCTCGCATCGTCTCCCAGCGGAGGTTTCCGCTCGTGAGTGCTGTGGGAGCTGTGTGCAGTGTTGTCCTGAGATGATTCAGCGGGTTCCCTGATTGCCCTGAGATGACTCAGCAGTCTTCTGTAGCGGGGGATTCCCGATCGGACAATCAGCTGTACAGCAGCGGGATTCCCCAACGGGGCTTCCTGAGCGTTACTTTGTGGTTAATACTGTGTAGATTACAAGATGGTTATAAACATATGAAGCATTGAATTTAACTTCTGTCTTTAAGTAACACAGAAATTCAAGCTGAGATTTAACTGGATTTATGACATGTCTGGACTATCCTTATCTGAAATCACACCAGGGTGAGAGCAACAGGGGGATGTGCTTTGTGAGTGTGGGTGCATGTATGACATTAGAAGGTGGGTAGAGAACATAAAACATAGTTAGAGTGGTCCCAGGTTTCACTATGATAAACAGTCTTTCTGCATTTGTCCAACAAAAATTGATTTTTTGATCACTGTCCTTTTAAAATTTTGAGTTGGAAGTGTGTGAGGAGTGTGAAAGTTCTTTAGCGTTGTAAATTTCACTTGGGATTGTCCCCCACAGTTTGGGGAGGGTTTGAAGGTGAGGAGATGGTCCTGTGAAGAGTCAAAACTGACACTTTAATGTGAAGGAAGAGTCCTTAGCTTTACCTGAAGGCATTTCCAAACGAAGTTGAATATACATCCATGTCTTGGACGTTAGAGGTTATTGTTGATTGAACCCAGACTTTCTCTGGGCTCTTGTGGCAATTGCATGAGACCCAGAGGCCAACTGGTTCTCCTACAGAAGCCTTAAATCTCCTGTGCACATACACTGAGAATGGACTTTTCAGTGGATTACTTTTCACTAAAAACTAAACTTTTGAAATAAAAAACATGCCAGGAACAAATTATTATTCCAAGCAGAATATCTTTATATGTCTTTAAAAAATTACATTTGTGTTTAAAGCCTAGTTCAGATCAAGGATTCACAACAAGATGAAACAGTTTTAGAATGTTGCAGAGAAAACTGCAGCAGTGTGAACTGGGGTCTCAAAAGACCTATCTTGTCCAATCGCCAAGTGCAGTTTTAGAACATAAGGACGTAGCTATTTCTCTTCAGTCAATCAGGAAACAGCACAGACCAGTATGAAAACATGTTGGATTTCTGGACAGGGGAGAGGTCATCCAAACTTTTGAAGAATAGGATTCAATTTACGATTGTATCAATAAAATAAACAAAAACAATGCCCTTTGCTTGACTGCAAGCATCCTGGGTGTGTCCGGTAAGCTACACGTTGTTCTTTTTCATTTACGTTAAGGTAATGTTGTGAGTTAAGTTAGCTAATGTTAACAAACAAAACACTTGTCACCAGCCAAACAGTGGTAATGTTTAATCTGTTCATAGATAGTAATGTAGCTTGTAGACTGTCTTGGTCGTCAATCAATAATTGTAGTTAGCTACTTTAGCTGATGATTACATCATACAGTTCCAGATCCTCGGTTTCCTCATTGATGTATAAAGAGAACTGGATACAGCATTGGAGGCGGGGACCCGTTCAATCCTATGAAAGTTGCTCAGTGGTGCATGAAGCCAAAAAAGCCACTTCCTGACAACATACTGCGCACACTTTATGGGCCCAACCGCTGGCTGAGACTGCTAACTTCTGGTTTAGCCCTCCGGCTAACTTGAATGGGGATAAAACGATTCAATTGTGCGGCTTTTCTAGACTTTCGAAATGTGATCAGATCGAATGGATCAAATTCTGATAATGAAACAGATCACAGCTAGGGGCACCTAGCAGATTAAATGGACCATGTAAAAAGACTGTAACTATGGAAGAGATTAGTTGATTTGGCTAACTCCAAAGCCTCATGTTAGCTTCATCTGAACTTTAGAATGTGTTTTTGCACAAAACAAGGACTGTAGTTTTTGTCATTACAGTGACCAATAAATCTTTCAATGTACATATGAGCATGTGAGTATTGTATCCTATGCTTTAAAGGTATTTCAAATTCACAATGAGAACAAACTCTTCATTTAATCTCAGTTGGTAAATATGTACATCTTTGCTTAAGGTGATTTTGTTTATTTGGATGAAACATGCCACCAGGTGATCGATTACTGATGGCTTTTTCAATTTGTGGCTAAAGTCCTCAAGGCCCTACACCCTGCACAGAGACTATTCCCAAACATTTGGTCTGCTCACTCAAACATATTTATCCCACATTGAAACACAAACCACCAACTTCTGATTTCACTGATCCATGTTATTAGCTTCTACTTGTACTGACAGGCTATTAATCTTGAATGTTTCTTTCCTTTTTCATTGTGTTTTTTTCCTTTGTCCAAACTGCACTGCTCTATCAGCACCTAAATTAGCAGTCTGTCCAGCTTTGTGTCTGCACTTTAGTATGAAATTGAGCATCACTGTTGAATTTATCATCTTTAAAATCCTTATCTGCTGCTCAGGACATGTCTTTCATACACTTTAACTGAAAATGCTTTAATGTTGCCTCTACGTCTGTCTCATTTCTTCCACATACATTGTCTGTATACATAACTTCTCCATACAGAACTAAGATACTGTAGGCCTTTGGCCAAATGGGACAGTTTCAATGCAGTGAATTCAACTTATACAGGTCCTTTATGCAGCCCCTCAGTCCAGCCTCCATCTTTGGGGCAGCGGAAAGAAGCTAACATATTATCACCTTTAGGTTGATATGGCAAACTTATTAGCTAATAGTCGCTTATTTCCACATCCAGCAGACACAGAGCAACATTATCATTTATTTGGAGTCGTTTCTTTCTACCTGATGAATGTAAATCCATTATTCACTCTCCTTTTAGATTTGGTCTCCATCAACTTCTGAGAAAGATGTATGGCTCTTTAGCTGCTAAATGCTCCACTATGTTCACCATCTAGTCTTGAACGTTGTTTGTCTTCTGTTGGTGCTGAGCAGGTAGTGTATAGTTGGTGTTTGAAGCTTTTTTGCTGAAAACTGCTGCCTTCTGTAACCAAAAACAATTATACAATAATAGTGAGAGTGAACAAAAACTTCACTATAATTCTCTGTGGGTCTGTCACTACGACCCAGACCCTTTACAATTATGTCATGTGATCCATTGTTAATATAAAAATATTGATTGTAGCTGATTTTAATAATTAAATATGTGCACTGTCTCTGAACATTGTCTCTATTTTCTCTATAATTTGTACAAAATTCTGCTGCTGTTTCCAGAAAATGTTCTAATAAGGATGAACAGTTATCTACTGGTTATTCAGACAAAAGATATATGAATGACTGTCACCATGACAACAGAGTTGTAAAATACTCTTTCATAGCATTGTAAATCACTTAGGAGTGTTTTGATGTCTGATAAGCCTTCAGCCTTCTCTAACAAGGTATAATTTTCAGTCTGACCAACAAGCCCATATATAAATATTTCCTGTATATCTGGACAAACCCTGAACATAGTTTTTTTCAATTCAATACCACAGGAGTTATTTAGGTTATTTCCAGGATCAACAATACACATCACGCCTAGACATGAAGGTGGAGGTTATGCAGGAGGATCTGTGCATGAACAAAACAGCCATAAATCTAAGAATGGGTGAAAGCAGTTAAACATGAATAAAGTCCCAGCTGATGACAGATAAGGCATCTCCAGACTATGACAGATTGGCTCCTGGAGAATCACCTATACATAACACCGTATTCAGCTATTTACCTGGTGATCATTGTAACAAAGATAAAACAATTGCCGCCGTGATAACTTTCAGGAGTTGTAAAATCCTGTCTGAGTTTACAAACCGCTGTGCGGTGTTTTGGCTTCTGATAAGTCCTTAAATGCATTAATCCAACTTAATTTCCTGGATTGTATTTGATTGTCTCACTGGTACCTCAAACAACACACCCCCACCATTGTAGCCCCCTGCGTCATGATGCCGGATTGCCAGATTTGGTGTGAATGCAGACTAAGAGACAAGTGATAGCAGATAACAATCTGTGTCAACACAAACTAAATTAAAAATGTAGACACTTAAGAGTTGATAGTATCTGAAGACATATGCAATTTATTCTGCTAACATTAAATGTTTAACTTCAGAGGCGATGGACAGGACAAAAAATAATAGCTGTTGATTGATGGCTGTTGGTGATGAAATGTATTTACAAGGAGAAAAACCTGTTAGCTGATGTACACATGAACTTTATTGGATTTACCGGTTATCTCCAAGCCAGAATTCAATCTAAAAAACTGTTGAAAAAGTGTCAAAAGTGATGAAATGCCAGAGCAATCTATTGTACATAACTCATAATTGTATAGTAATAAAGGCCAAGTTATGAAATGTTTAATGGTGATAATTTAACACAAAGTAGCATTTTCAGCATTAGCTTTCATTTGTTAAATGTCATCTCACTAAACATGAAAGATGAAACAGACACTGATGAGCAGGCTCGAGAAATATTTGAAACTGCAATTTAAAGGGCACAGTGAAAAAACTGTGAAGGCTATTCAAACCAAAGCATATCACACACACTACATCAGTGTTTTTTTACAGTTCATGGTTGAGACAGCCTTAATATAAGTAGCTTAGTAATTTTGGAAAAAAAATCTATACACACACGCACATATCTATCTATTATATATGTATATATATATATATATATATATATATATATATATATATATATATATATATATATGCTGTGCAGTTGGTAAACTCCCTGAATGATTACATATTATAACTAAGGCTGCAAATAACAAATATGTTAATGATTATTGTTTTGATAAATTGATCAATCGTTTGGTCTATAAAACATCTGTAAACTGTGAAAAATGCCCACCACAATTTCCTTGAGCCCAAGGTGATGTCATCAAACATCTTCATTTACTATCATGTTAAGACATGGCCGAACATTCTCATATCTGTGAAACTAGAGACATCAATTGTTCACATTTTTGCTTGAAAAATGACTGAAACGATTAACTGATTATATAAAATTGTTGCCGATTAAACAATTAGTCGATTGACAGAAAATTAATCAACTAATTGTTGCAGCTGTAATTATAACCACGTATTTGGTGTTTGGAGTACTATTTGATATAGTGATATAAATGTTAAAGGAATACATCCTTTACATAATTGCAAGACAGCAACAGGACATTTTTTGTACTACCACAAAAATACTACAAAAGGTTTCATCTAGAGGACTGGAAAAATCTTGTTTTGTAGTTTAGGTTTGTCATTTTCATTGTATCACATGAGTACAAATGGTTCCCCTGACTATTCAGCTGCAAACAGCAGCATTTAGATGTAATAAGCCTGCTGGAGGCTGCAGGGAGCTTCAGAGCTATTTGAAGTTGTGTTTTTCATACTGGCAGACCTGTAATTAGGTTGACCTTCACCCCTGTGCGGCAACATCAATTCTCAGCTTGTCTACTCTACCTTTCTTGCTCTTGAAAACACTATTGTAAGCTTTCAGACACTCTTTCAGCAGTGTAAATTTAAGGCTCGCCTCCAGTCAGGTGGCTCCCAACACTCAGACTGCAGCTACTGTATCTGGGCCTGGTAGTTTTAATGAGCCTGATGTGGTGGGATGTTGGATTAGTGTCTTGTGAGGTGTGGTCCTTTGAGGCATGGAAACCAAGCATCGCTGAGCAGATCCTGTGCCACTATATGGATCGAGCTCAGGTGTGATCCTATGCTCTGCTTCAGAATCGCTCTAAAGAATCCCCCCCCCCCCACCTCCACCACCACCTGTTCCCTGAATCCAGTGACCATTCTGAGTAATCAATATCTGTTTAGAGCCGGAGTTTTAGGCCTGCTCTCCGTCAGCCTCTTTACTTTTATGAAAGGCTCTGGCCTCTGATTCCTATCTGTACCCCTTCACACAGAGTTATTGATTACCATTGCGTTCTCTCGCCAGAGCACAAGATTGCTTCTCTCCGTTCAACACCATTGGAGTTGTGTGGAGATGCTGACGTGTGTCCCTCAAGCCTTTCTGGCTCTCCAGCAATTTGATTTGCTGTGGGCATGCCGGAGGATGAATAGATAATGGGACGCTTCTGATTGACTTGCCCGCGCTGGCGCTGAGTAGTCTAACATAACAACAAACTCAATTCGAGCTAATAAGTAGGAGAAGTGGAAAGAGTGTGTAAGGGCTTGCAGTGTGGTGCTTGCATGCCTGAGTGTGTGTGTATGCATGTGTGTGTGTGTGTTTGTGTGTGTGTGGTAAATCCTCCAATTTGGATGACAGAGAGGCAGGGCTGCTTTGCTCTAAATGAGCTCCCAAGAGTGAAGAGTCCTCCAGTTTTTATCCCTCCCTGTAGGTATGCAATGGTGAGGAGCTGCTGGACACACATACACTCGTGTCCATACAAACACACACACCTTGAGTAAAGCTAGAGCATGTTCCAGCAAACAAACAAGGTACACTGTGTGGCCAAAAGTATGTGGACACTTCAACATTACAACAATATTTGGATTCCTCATGAATCTGCTGCTATAACAGCCTCCAGTGTTCTGGTTTCAGACTTTCCAGCAGATGTTGGAACCTGGCTGCAGGTAATGGTTCCCATTCAGCCATGAGAGAGTTAGAGAGGTGAACACTGATGTTGCCCAATAATGTTGTATTCAGATTGATGCAGAGTGGGTCAGTCCAGTAAAACAACTAGTGGTAATTTGGCAGAAACGCTGTGATGACATCTGGCAATGCACTACGTTGGCAAATCAAGTAGGTGCAAGTGCACATTAGTGGTGGACTGCTTTGTGATGTGAATGCCTCAATTCTACTGTTTACCTCGCAATTGTTAAGATGGAAAAATTTTGAGACAGGATAGAATGGCCTTCTTGGGACTCAGTTACACTAAATATGCAACATGCACGTTTTGCATCATTAGATCATTTTCTTTTCTTATTTTGATATGTTTCACTAATACTCCATAAAACTTCATAGTTGTGACCCGACGCTCAAATGTGTCTGCAATTTGAAGCGACAATCATTTGTAAAACTATCACAATGCCTCAACTGCCCTTGGATTGTATTTTATCATCTCACTGGTACCTGAAGCAACACACCAACACCAGTGCATAACCCTTGTGTTATTTTAATGCAGTGGCATTTTTTGTCTAAACGCCTGGTAAGGCCTTTGTATCATTCTTACAAATACTCAGCCTTACTACTAATGTTTCTTTCTTCAATACAGCCTCCCAATGATTATGAGATATATTATTCACAGCCTCTGCCCAGTTACAGTACAATCCACCACATCTGCAGCGCAGCTGCCCCACACTGACCCCTGGTTTACCTTTTAATGCTGTTGTTCATCATCTGTGATGTGAAAACATCAGATTTCCACACAGAGAATTAAAAAGTGCATCCTGGTGTTAACTCAGTAATAAAATCCTAGCACACCATGGAGCACCTCTCCTGACGGGCTGCTGACAGTGACGCGACTCTATAAAAGTCTACAGCCTGTCATGCTGTTACTCTGCGTTACTTGTTACATTACCTTTGTTACTCAGCTGTCAGAGGTGCCTTTAAACATCGTCAAAGCCACATATCCATCTTCTGTGTTTAATACGTGTTGTATTCACACAGGCAACGTTGCTGCTGTGGCGCTGCTACTACCAGCTCTATCTATTCTACATAGAGTTTGACTTTGATAATGGCCATCAATAATAGAATGTTTCATATCATTTAATTATGAATTTTATTTATATTTAGTTTAGACAGATAAAGGTAAATTGTGAAAAATAAATAATAATGTGAGGTGAAAGCGGCTTTCTTTCTGATGGGCATGGCGGGGTCTGGTTGGGGATACTTCTGATTCAGCCATATACACTCCTCACACAGGACAGGCTTTTTATTGATTATATTGATTATTCCCCCAGTTAAACCCCCGCTGTCACCGCTCCAAGTGAGGAAAATCCTCCAGACGACACCAAGTTCCCCAAATGAGCCAAATACACTCTGATAAACCTCCAAACTGTCAGGAGGGAAACTGACAACAAAAATAACAACACCAAATTTCCGTCTGGAAGCAGGTGAAACAACAGGTAGGAGCCCCGGCTTGAGTTAATATCACAGAAGGTGAGCAGGAGTCGAGAAAAGAAGCTCCGTGTGTCACCGACTCTCCGTGCTGGAGTTCCCCGCCAGAGAGGCTCCTTGCCCCGGCGTGTAGCGTGCAGCGCACAGGCTGACCCGCAGTGGTGACACTTCATGTCTGTGACATATTCTACACATATAGGCATTGAAACCATAGTAAAAGGTGTGATGTTGCTGGTATGATGTCAGTATGGCTGTCAACAGATCATTTTCCCTGTCTATTTTGGTGAGAACTGCTCGCGTCACACGGAAAATGTAGGCGAGACCTCGAATCTCTAGATGAAGTGTGGCTGCTGCGGGCTGTGTGGCTGCTCTAACGTGCTCTAACATGGGCGCCGAAATGAAGAGCAAGAGGTTCTGCGACGCACACGTGCTGCTCACGCAGGATGTGTAAGACAACTGTGGAGTTACCTGGAGTCACACCTCCAGTCCCTGCGACCAAGCTAGCACATATCAGACATGTCTGTCCATTAAATGCACAGAGACCAAACTAATGTCAACCCGCCATCAAACTACCAGTAAGAAAAAATTCAACACCCAAACTGTTGAAGTAGTGTTACTGGAATCAGTAACTGTAATGTAATTAGTGAATTTGACATTGCAGTCCCTTACACTACTGTAATGTGTTAAAAGGACTGTGTATACTGCCCAACACTGCACACTATTGGCTAAAATATCATTGTATGCTGTAGCATTACGATTCTCCTTAATTAGAACTTAGCCCAGAGCAGAAAAAACAGACCCAGACCATAAGTATACAAAGTCTATGGTGCCCACATTCTTTTGTTTATACAGTGCATGCTGTGACTGCCATTTTCTCTGAATAACTGTCTGTTTTTTTATTTCACTGTGTGTGTGACAGCAGAAATGCTGCAAGCGGCTGCCACCAGGCGATCTCTGAGGGATCATTAACATTCCAGGTAGACCACAGACCAGCCTGTTACTTCTTAAATGAGGTTGACAGAAGGTCTTTAAATTCTGTACAACCTTTGCTCAAACAAACTAATTGTTTACAATAGTGCTAATTAATTCATCAGTCTTAATTAGCAGAGATTTACAGCACTAAAAAAATAAATCAGTCGACCATGTGTAGCTGGACCTAATGTGTGCAGATCAGCAGTCAATGCATGTATTCACACCCACACACACACACACACACACACACACACACACACGCACACAATCAAAATAGACAGACAGAAATTCACTCATGGGTTAATTATGTTAGAGTAATCCACAAAAACACCCACTGCTGAGGTTAGAGGGGACGCTGTGATGGAAATACATGCAAGAACAAACAGAGCAATGGGATAATAGCACCAAAAAAATGTATTATTCTGTACAGCCATCAGTTATCATACCTGTCTGTGACTCTACCTCCATCTCTTTCCATCACTACAGACACACACACACCCACAAACACACTAACAAGCCAGCGCAGTCGTTTGCCAATTGTTATTCAACCGATGGCCACATTGTGTGAATCCATTCGCTCAAATAAGAGCCGAAGGAGAGTGCTAGAGGTGCTCGTTATCCACAAATGGGTTGCCTCATAAGTAGCTTAGCGGAGCGATGAAAGCAGTGATTTAGAGCTGTAAGAAGAAAGCCACATACACACCAATAACAAAGTCAATTGTATACCTGCCCTTAACAATGATGGGCGAAGGTCTAAAGGGGACACAAGATTGAAGACAGACTAATTTCACTCGTTCCAGCACCAACTCTATTTCACAAATGCGAATTCTGAATTCTTTGCAGTTGCATCAAGTGTCTGTCTTTAATCTGAATTTTGAAATGGCTATTTTCCTGCCCTCAGTCTCTCTTCCTTTCTATGTCTTTACTTATTCTTTCACTCCCTTCCTCTTTATTTCCTCTCTAGAGAAGCTTTTTTCCATGTCAGCTGAATTCCATGCAAACTGGTCATCGCCTGTTTTCCACCACCTCCAAATTAAATAAATTGCAATAAGAAAAATATACTTCAAATCCCCCCCCCAAAAACAAACAAACAAACAAAAAAAACATACTGAAAAACATACAAAATTGAAAGCATAAATATGAAGGGAAATGTGTTCCACATCAAGAAACAGCTGCAAATGACAAAACACATACAAAAAACATTTTAGAGCTCATTTTTCTGCTTGTGCTTTCACTTTTGCATGTGTTTTCGTACTTGTTGAATTTCTCTTAATGTTTGTGTTTTAATTAGTAGCACTTTTGGATTTGGAGCGCATTCTCTTTACGTTTGTGCTTTTGGATATGTTTTGTCCAGATTCACAGCACAATACATACAATCACTGGACATGATGTAGAAGACAAAAGAGTGCATTTCATGTAATGTGGAACACAACATGGGCCAGAGAAAACCAGAAAGAGATACAGATTTCTTGCCATATGGGTGGGGTGAGCAACTTTTATTGGAATTAATGAGTGCCACTTCTCATAATGCATTCATGCCGGTGTTGTACGACAATGTTGATTATCTTCTTTAGTCTTCTTTTTGAAAGCAATGAAAAAGCAATGAATCCTGTCAGCCACATAGGGTTTGTGTGGGTGCATTAGCAGCTCAAGGTGTGTTTGCTGCCCCAATTGGTCAATACACATGCCATTTTAAACACAAATCTGGGATCTGTATTACTATATAAAGGTACTTTTTACCATCTGTAACCACAAGTATAACTAAATTAACTAAGACCAAAAAATAAGGATACTAACTTTAAGTCAACTAAAATCATCTGCAAAAACTGCTACATGCAGCTTATGTATTTTGATATTAGATGGAGTGTAATTTTGAGTCTGATGAGTTTATCAAATGAGGACAGCCATTATATGAACTAGAGCCCCAGTTGCTGCAGAGAGAATCAGATAGTGGACCTGCTGAGGCTGTCCTTATTCCTTATGAGATGAGCTGTCTGCCATGGCAGCTATTACATGATGAATACCACTGAGCTTAATGACAGAGGCTGCAGACAGAAATGACTGGAGGTGAGATTGGTCTTTGTGGAATGAAAGAGTAGAGAAGGATCTGGAAATGAAAGAGGCAAGCACACAAATGAAGATGAGGTTGTGAAGTAATAATGGTGGATTTTGTGACTGAAAAACATACTGCTTCCTGTGGTTTTAATTCACTGTATAATTGAAAAATAATGAAGAGTAAACACTGCTCTTTTCCTCACCTGGCCGCCACTCATCACATTTACTTTAAGGACAATGTTGAAGATAAAATCTCATTGACTCTGAATGAATACTAATACCTTTACCATTCCTCTCTGTACAATAAAAACCTGACATGCCACTAGTCAGAAATTAAAGAGTATGACTCATACATGACTCAGTATTTCTTGTGAGCAAAGCTGTCTAGCCAAATGTTTTATTGGACTGAGGTTAAATGTGTTATTCAGGATGTTAATGGTCAGCCAGGACGAAAACTACTCCTGAAAAGTCAATGTCATACGTGATTTAACAAGAGCAACAGCCCTTTCAGTGGGAGGATTACAAAATGCACATTTTAGCTTCAGTTATAAAATGTCACCTTTTCAGAAACTCTAAATAAAATAATGAAACATTCTAATAAAGTTGGACAATAAAACTGTTTTTGGTCCAGGTCTATTTTTTATTCTGATTTTGTTGTTAGTCAGTTTTCAAGCTTACATTTTCTCCTTTCCAAAAACCTTCAGACTTATAGGTTGCTTTAACACTTGTTCAGTTCGCATAGTGAGGATCATGGTCACAATGACTTATCACAAATAAACCAGGAGGTGTAAACATGAAGTTATACAACAGGTAACTCTGTGCTCCCCTGTTATCATGCATCATCAGTGCTACATGGACTCACAGGGAGAATTCAAAGTGACTGGGAAACTGCCAAAATACATGGATTCTGACGCAAGAACACAACTCTGTTTTTGTTTCCTTTTCACTTTCTGATGTATCAGGGAAAATTGCAACACTAATGTGCTGACTCGCACATGTGTTACCATGGTTACAGTTCCTGTGTTCAGTATTTAATGGCACTTCAGTTTCTGACTTGTTAACTATCACACTGTCCTGTGGTTCAGCCAATTTGCTTTCACACCACAATCAAGAGTTAATTTGTTAGTGGACTACCTTTTCAAACAATGCATTTGGAGTTTTATTGACAGCTTTCACAGCAGACCAAATGAACCAATTTAAATGGGCAAAAGCAACAGTTTGTTTGAATAGGTTAGGTGTGAAAGTGCCTAGACTCTGTCATTATAAGTCATATAAAGTAGTTATTCTGTTCAGGGATAGAGGGGGAAGGATGTCAGCATGCTCTGGGTGAGAGGCAGATACACCATAGACAGGTCACTATTCTATTCTATCAGAGCTGACACAGAGACAGACAACCACTTTCACACACACAGTCAGGTTCCAAATTCTTCTGTTCTGCATGTTTTTGGACTGCGGAAGAACACATATAGCAGAGCCGCACAGGAACAGGCAGTACATGCAAATTCCATACCAAAAGAACCCAGTTCAACAGCATCACAGAAAACAATTTAATGTGCCTTGTTTACCTGTAGACTGCTTCAGTCCAACTCCAAACAATAGTTAATGATTGCTTCAAAGACTCAAACAAACTCAGTAAAGTCACATGTCTGTTCCAGTACAGAGTACAGTTTAGTGTATTGTGTGTCTGATGATAATATGAAGACAATATATTATCTTTTTTTTAATTTTGTGAAAATAAAATGCACCACAGAAGTGCATGGTCATTTGATCCCTCTAACATCCTGTGAAGAACATCAACAGGACAATATGGAGCACTGTCCTTCATTCATGATTCTGTGGGGGATATTTACTAAGTGTGTTGCAAATTATATACTACTGAATTGTTTCCCCAATCATGTTGCACTGACAGGGTTATGTTAACAGGCAGCAATTTTCAAATAAATGTAGCGCTACATTTATGTTCACATCCTGACTCCCGTGTGTGGTTTAGGCAACAAAAGCACTTTGGTTAACATTAGTGGTTAAATGTTTAAAAACACATTGCCTAATAAAGGCAACAAATTCTTAGTAAATATCCCTGTGGGTCATTTCACCATGTGAAGAGCCAGTCTTTAAAGCTCACAAGGAATTGTCTTTTTAATGTGGGTATTTTTTTTAGAAAACTGGAACTCATAGGGGTATTTTTATCTCAACAATGAGTCTCTCCTTATCCATTGTAGGAGCTGCAAGACCACAGAAGCACACATGCTATCACCTGTAAAGACACAAAGTCAACATTAGTGTAGCTAGGATGGGCCAGTCAAGTGTTCCTTGTTTCATTTTTTGCATTTCCACAATGTCCATCCCCCCCCCCTTTGAACAAAAGCCACATCTAGCTTTGTATATGTGTTTGTGTATGAGAGGGAGAATGATATATCTGAAAATGTCTGCCCAGCATGAGATGATTTCAGCACTCTCCAGCAGACTCCATTTCTCTGTAAAGTTCAGATGAGCTGCAATAAAAAACTCTGCAGTGCGTCATCAGGTGCAGCCAAGCCAACAGGAAGTAGCGCACAGAGGAGCCTATTGTATGGACAAAAACACTATTTTGAAACATTAATGATTCCTGCACCAACAGGAGTGATTTTGTCAATGTTGGCCAGATGGCTTGCAGGGAGATCACAGTCAGGTGCAGTCAAGAGGTCAGAGGTCACAATACCTGCTGCAGTGAAGCACATAGCACTGAGCAGAGTAAAGAAAATACCAAGGAAAGACGATGAAGAAAAGTATACAAATCCCACGATCATGCAACTTTAAGGTGTGAGGTCATGGTTTTAAGAAGCTGTTTTATGGTCCACTCACTGAGACTCTTTGCAGGATGTCAAAAAGTTTCTCTTTTCTCTCCCTTGAGGGGGGGTTTGATCAATACGTCTCAGCCTCCTGTTAGCTTTTGTTAGGGCTGCCTGTGGTAATCAAAGGCAAAGTGAAATAATTATTTCAAAATCACATGAAAGACGTTCTGTTCAGAATAATAAGCCACTCTATGAATAAATGATCAAGCTAGTGTGAAGGGCTTTCACTGGGTTTTAGGAGGCATCATTTGGATCCGTGTTGTTCATCACAACCATCATTGGCAGGGCTTTGTACTTAAGGTATTATTTGTTTCATACATGTTGAGAATGTATACCTGTTGTCATGGGGAAACAGGGAAATTCATTCTTGATCTGACACACTGGGTAAATAGCATTTCAGCAATTCAGACAAGATTTAGACCTGTGATAGTTCTTTATGTAATGATCATCCACCTCATGTCAACCTGTGATTAGAAACACACCAGAGTAAAGACAATACACACTAGTTCTCATTAAAAGAGTAATCCACCTTTTTTTAGCATTGCCCTCCTATAGCATTGTCGGCCTTATGATTTTTTTTTTAAGTATCAAATTTGATGCAGAATCAGAGATATCATCTTTTTTATTCCACACATTCTTCTTCCATGTCAAAATCTGGAGCCTGCACTACCCACAATGCAACTCATGTTGGTGCATGGTAGTTTTTGTTGCCAAAAACAATGAAACGTTGATGGCCTTCCTCAACTGCACCTCCTCCATCCAGCTTTCATAGTAAACACACAGCAAAAAAACTAAGCACAGATTAGTGGAGTCAGAAACTTTGAACGATTTAGAGAATCCCACAGTATGGCAGGAATTATAGACACCCAGTTTTTTGTTTTAGAACAGTTGTTGAGCTGTTGCCAGAGGGACTTGAATGTGTTAGTATGGTCATGGTGAAGGAGTCTAGGAATCACTGCTGTCATCCCAGAACAACTTTTTGACTGTCAGTCCTGCGTCACTTCAAGCTGTCCTGCAGAAATCCTTGGTTGTGGCAAGTGGCAGCTGAATAAAGTATACAAAGTGTAGAAAGTATACTTGGAAACTGGTTTCAGTTCTAAAAACTTCACAAATGCTTTTGTTGACATCCTGTGCATACCTTATCAGTTCCTGTTAGTGCAAAATGGTAAGGTACATTTATACTGACTGCCAAAATAACGGACTGTCAACATAAGCACATTGTGTATATTTTAAAGTATCAACACAGTATGTAGTTTAGAATTGGTACATTGATTACTGTTATTCCAGGCTAGGTTGACACCATAATGTCCATGTTTAAACAAAGCAGAAAAAGAGAAATCTTTCACAAACTCTAACTACATATAGAATACCTGGCCAAATTACTATGCCTGTGTAAGCTATGGGCACAACAAAATCATGCTCTACAATTTCCATGACAACTGTTTGTCATCCTAAATTCACAACTTTGATTTGCTAGGTGTTTGCAAAAGAGACAATTGCAAATGCTCAACAAAGGCTGCTGCAATTTGAAATACATTTAGAAATTGTTTTATTTATTACATCATAGTTATCATTATTATTTATTTCGTTGTTGTTGAAAGCCAAGCCAGAATTCAGACACATTCAGAATTATTCATCAGGTGAGGGAGGTGGCTGCTGTCTATACACTAAAATATTCTGATGTAAATTATCCGCTAAGTATAATTAACCAAATCAGACTGAAAACTATCACCTTCCTCTGTTCTTTGTCAGCAGTCGACTACATTAATCAGGCCAATCACAGCAACCCGTTATGAATCTCACCATCCTTGACATGAAGGAAGCATACATGATAGGTACAGGCAGTCATAGCTGTGTGTTTGATGTTGTTTCTGAGGGAGTCTCTGCAGGGAGTGGAGGGGGGATGTGAGGCGATGTGTTGACACTGTGCTTCACCTACAGAGCCTATGAGAGAGCTGAAGCTGTCACAGTGGGAGATGTAGCCCATGCATCCATATGTAATCTTTACTGGGATCTGCTTCATCATGCTGGAGTGTGATGGAGCCCATGCTGGAACCAGATACATCGTTAAATAATCCTAAAGCATAGAATTGTTCACACTGTTTGGAAAATGGGAAAATATACTATCAGGTCAGTTTGTATTTATTATCCTGGTGGATATAAACCCAACAGATATTACACAGTATGGGCTTGTTAGACACTGACCCTTTTAAAGCAGTGTAAACAGACCTGGTATAATAAAGCAGAATGTTCCTTGTTGTGACATATGTAGGTATCATCTGTATGCAAATAGATACAAAATGTAGAGCATAATGTGGATGTCCTATTTTGCTCTCTCTTTCTGCTCAGTCTATAGTGCTATGACAGCCTTGTTCAGCAGCTTGTTCACCTGTTCCCAAGATTATTTTCAAGCAGCTTCCATTCTATTTAGCATTGAGCAGTGGAGTGACACTGATGAAGTACCATCCAGCCTGAGTCAGAAATCACAGCTTACAAATCACAGGTACATTGTACATTAAAGGCTTCCTAAAAGGTGCAGCAGTTCTTTTTTTCTGTTTAAATTCTAAAAACTTGCAGGGGTAAAAGCATAAGATTGTATTCAGGCATAGCAGTGCTTTGAGTTAAAAGCATGCTAACATATCACAATGACAATTCTTACCTTTCCAGCTTTGTGGCTCAGAACCATAGTTGGGAGGCCTCTGGTGTTGCGCTAGCCTATTTAGCTTAGCCTGGTTCATAGCTGGTAATAAGCTTTTACAACTCTGCGATGGAGAACGGGGCACTTTTATTTCAGCACTACAGCCTCTCTGTGACATTTTAACTCCTTTTCCGCTAACAGTGGTAACTTCTCTCTCTGTCTCTCTGTCTCTCTCAGTGTCCCACTATTCCCTGTGACTGCGGGAAACAACACACACAACTGAATACACCTTCTTAAAGGGCCAGGCTTGGCTCGTAACACAAATATCCAATCTTGCAGTACAATATCTGCGAGTAGAAACTATAGCAATATTAAACTTTTTTATGGTTATGTTTAGGCTCTGGCAGTACTTGATTAAGGTTAGAGAAAGATTGTAGTCCTGGTTTAATACAGAAAAAAGTCTGCAGTGACTTGAAGCACAACATGTTTATTAACATTTAAGCCACACCACGATATTTCACTAACCTGAACCAAAGTGCTTTTCAAGTCAAGTCAAGTCAAGTGTACTTTATTGTCAAAAATCTATGTAACAGGGTTAGCACAGAAGTTTGAAATTGCGTTTGACCAGTCTCCAATGTGCAGTTTAACTAAACATAAATGTAATATTTACAAAAATCACCTGGACTATAAAAACACACACACTCTCTCTCTCACATACATACACACACACACACACACACACATAAGCAGCAGCAGAGAGTACAATCAGTGGTCATATAGGTTGAGACCTGTAGTACAGATGCAGTATAAAGGTGCAAAGGGTAAAGTGCAACGGCATGGTGAATAAATATTATAATTGTTCATGGAATGATAAATATTCAAGGAATGTTTTCTTGAAATGTTCATGTACTTTTCATCTGTGAGTTCAGGAGTCTGACAGCTTGTGGAAAGAAGCTGTTTCCCAGTCTACTTGTGCGGCACCGCACGCTGCAGTAGCGCTTCCCTGACTGTAGTAAGGAGAACAGTTTGTGCGCTGGGTGAGTGGGGTCTTTGATAATGTTCATCACTCTCTTGGAACAGTGTGAAGTGTACAGGTCCTGAATGGCTGGTAGTGGTGATCTGATGATCTTTTCTGCTGTCCTCACCACCCTCTGCAGCGCCTTCTTGTCTGCAGCTAGACAGCTGCCATGCCAGACAGAGACACTGCTGGTCAGGATGCTCTCAATGGCACCCCTGTAGAATGTGGTGAGTGCAGATGTGGGGAGGTCGGCTCTTCTCATCCTCCGCAGGAAGTGGAGTCGTGTGTGCGCCTTCTTGACCAGGGCGGTGGTGTTGGTAGACCATGAGAGATCATCTGTGATGTGCACTCCCAGGAACTTTGTGCTTTTCACAGACTCCACTGCACTGCCGTTGATGATCAGTGGGATGTGTGTTGGTTGTTTTTTCCTGAAGTCCACAGTAATCTCTTTTGTTTTGTTGACATTGAGAAGCAGATTGTTCTTCTCACACCAGTTGATGAGTTGCTGTACCTCCTCTCTGTATGCTGAGTCATCGTTGTCTTTGATGAGGCCAACCACTGTTGTGTCATCTGCAAATTTGATGATGTGATTCGTTTCAAATCTGGCACAGCAGTCGTGGGTCATCAGCGTGAACAGCAGGGGGGACAGCACACATCCTTGCGGGACCCCGGTGTTTATGATGGTGGTCGCTGAGGAGTTGTTTCCGATTCTGACTGTCTGCGGTCTGCCTGTTAGAAAGTCCAGCAGCCAGTTGCCCAGTGAAGTACTGATGCCTATTGTACTCAGCTTGTTCACCAGATGTTGGGGGATAACAGTGTTGAACGCAGAGCTGAAGTCAATGAACAGCATCCGCGCGTGACTGTTTTTGTTCTCCAGATGAGCCAGGCAGAGGTGGAGTGCTGTTGCTATGGCGTCATCAGTGGAGCGCTTGGGGCGGTAGGCAAATTGGTATGGATCCAGGGTAGTGGGGAGGGTAGATGTTATGTGGGCTTTTACCAGTCTCTCAAAGCACTTCATCATGATGGGAGTGTCTAAACCTGATCACACACAGGACTCAGGATGTGAATCCGGGTCTGTGGTATCAGTGTCCTGCATCTTGTACGTTCCCCATCAACTCTGACCTCCTCCCTGCAATTTCAGAGTGATATATAAATGTAGCTTCAGTTATTCGAAAAAACATTACCTTTGAACATAATCCAGGCAGCGATTACGTTTGTCAACGCAACATAATTGGGTGTAGTTGTATATGAATGTAATTTTTAGGAGACAGGGCTGTGCAAGATGCCAAAATTTCATGGTAATCTATATATTTTATATTTCTTGAGATATTTCAGTCTGGACCAAAGTGCTGGACCCACCGACCAACTCACATTGCCAACCCTAGAGCCACATCACTAGTGTGACTAAAAATTAGAAAAAAATTGAACTTGCTGATGCCTTATGTTGCGACAGTGTGAGTAAAGGATTCATACTATCTTTCAAAATTTCACTTCCAACAGTTTGAGAAACAGGCCCTGTAATTGCTTCTACAACAGATAGCTAATAATTTATGCTAACATCCAATTTTGCATTAGAAAGAGAACTACAGAAATTTAGTATTGCACTTCCTTAAAGTTATGAGCCTTGTAAGGTTTTTAAAAGGGACAAAATTGAAGTAACAGACTGAGACATGTGACTTTTAGTCCTTTGCTCCAAAAGGCTGAATCCCACATTCCCTACAGTGCATCCTGATAGTGTCTTTAGTTAGAAACTCCACATCTCTAGTTTGTAATGCAGGTTTTCTGTTAATACCTTGTAGTCTCTGAGCCCAAGATTAGGGCAATGATTTTGAGGAAGAGGGTGAAGATGCAGTTATAGACACACTCTATCCATCATGAACTAGCTTATTTTTACTATAATCTCATACACCCAGACCTGATGAAAAGCAGTAAACACACACTTTCTCTGAAAACTGTGGAAGAACATACTGGGATATCACTGACCATGTGAAACAGTTCATCAAAGTGTCTGCTGCAATGTAAAATCTATACTGTACATTCTGATAGCAAGTAGTTGGCTACTGTATTATCCAAGGTACAGTTTTTTTTTGCTGAGGGGCGCAATCCATAGAGTGAAATTATATATACAAATATCTATAGATGTGTGAGCTGCTACTAGTGGATTCCATACAGTTTCAGTAACCAACACAACAAGCTGGCTTCATCAGGGTTTCTGACACAACAGTGAACACAAAGCTTCTCTTGGCTCTGTTCAGTCAGCCATTCAGTCAGTCAGCTGATCTCAGGCTGCTTGTCCACACCCACTTATTACATATGAAAGAGACAATCTCCACAATCTGAAGACAAATACTAAGAATATTACAAATACTTTCACAAAAACAAACTGCAGAGTCATCATCATATACCTTTGAACAGAATATATGTCAAATCAAGTCAATTTTATTTATATAGCGCCAAATCACAACAGAAGTTATCTCAGGGCACTTTTCACATAGAGCAGGACTAGACAGTACTCTTTAATTTACAGAGACCCAACATGAGCAAGCAGTTGGCAACAGCAGCAAGGAAAAAAACGAGCAGAACTGGGCTCTAGGTGGGCGGCCATCTGCCTTGACCGGCTGGGTTGAGAGAGAAAGAGAAAGGAGGAGAGGGGAGAAAAAGACACAGAGAAGCACAGCAATAACAATAATAACAATAAAAAATATGACTAATAATAATAGCAGTAGCAGTGGGCATCAAGCTGGACCAAGAGGACAGCACAAAACTACAGGGAAGATGCCAAGTTAGTAACATGCATTAATGGGACATGAATGCATACAGATGGAGAGGGAAAGGAGGAGAGAAGACCTCAGTGCATCATGGGAAGTCCCCCAACAGTCTAGGCCTAGAGCAGCATAACTAGGCTGGTCCAAGCTGGTCCAAATAACCTTTATCAAAAAGGAAAGTTTTAAGCCTACTCCTAAACATAGAGAGGGTGTCCGCCTCCTAGACCCAAAGTGGAAGATGGTTTCACAGGAGAGGAGCCTGATAGCTGAAGGCTCTGCCTCCCATTCTACTTTTGGAGACTTTAGGAACCACAAGTAAGCCTGCATTCTGGGAGCGCAGTGTTCTAGTGGGATAATAGAGTACTATGAGCTCTTTAAGATATGATGGTGCCTGACCATTAAGGGTTTTGTAGGTAAGTAGAAGGATTTTAAATTATTTTTTATTAAACGCACAATATGTAATTTCTGCTGCTAGGGATCTCTCAATTAAAACAATAACAAAAGACGGAGTTTGATGATGTTGTAAAGTGGCATGGGATCATGGGAGTTGTTGTCTTCATTGTTAAACAACCAACTTCTCCAGGTTAGGATTACTTCAGTGTTCATCATTCAGGATATTTTTACCGGGAGCCGAATTATCTGCAGAGGTCTCCTCCTCTCCAGAACAAACAGACCCGGTGATTAAAACAGGTAAAAACACAGAATAAAGCAGTTTCACGTAAAAAAAAACAGTGTTTGGCAGTCACAGGACATCTGGTATGGACTGCAACCCGAGCTGCTGCTAATGTTTGCTCAGCTTGTTTCTCTGACAACTTAAGATCCAGATGTTCAGCAGGTTTTTACATAAAAAGCAGTGTTTCTCTGACACTGTTCAGCAGCCACAGGATGTCCAGGAGGAGCTGCTAGCCTAGCTGCTGCTAAAGTTTGCTCAGTTTGTGTCTGTGATAACTTAAGATCCAGATGTTAAGCAGGTTTTTATCCGCAGAGGTCTCCTCCTCTCCAAAACAAACGTACAAGGGGATTAAAACTGGTAAAAACACTGAATCAAGCAGTTTCATGTATAAATCAGTGTTTCTCTGGCCCTGTTCAGTGGACACAGGATGTCTGTGAGGGGCTGGTAGCCGAGCTGCTGCTAATGTTTGCTCAGCTTGTTTCTCTGATAACTTATGATCCAGATGTCCAATGACTAAAATACTTTATCCGGTTAAAAGATATAGTTAAAAACTACTGAGATCTAAAAAGCTTATTGTAAAAGGTTTTGGCAGAGAACCACAACGCTGATGTATTATCTTGTCTGCCTATACTCTTTTGTAGACACCACTGTGGCGGACAACCGCAATGCTGAAGCATGCATCTTGTGCGCGTATACTCTTTGGTAGATGGGTATGACGCCATTGACAGGTGACCAAATGAAACAGACTGTTACCTTGATTAAAATTAAGGATTTCTCTGGGTTTGAAAATTGTTGGAAACATTTGGGATAATGTAAGTACACAACTCAACAAAATATATAACATAGGTCTAGTCATTTTTAGACTTTTAATGTGGAATAGTTACATATTATAGCATATAATAACATTTTATGAAAGAAACATATAGCTGATGTATGCATAGATACCTACAGTACATCTTTATGAACAAACAATATTATAATAATAATTTTTTTTAAAAACACAAACATCTGAGGGGGTACATTACAATGGACACTTTTACAATACCTAAATATAATCACTTGGATTGCACTCGATCATCTACAACAAATGCATATAAACATTATCACAGAGGGTTTAATTATCTTCCTCCATACTTGTCCAATATATGACATAGATCCTTGTCCCTAACATAGTTTATAAATGGGCCCCACATATTTTGAAATCTTTCTAATTTGTCTTTGAGTCTGTGCGTCTTTTTTTTTTCCAAATGTAAACACAGAGACATTTCCTTAAGCCATTGCCCAATGCTTAGTCTACCAGTACTTTTCCATGTTAATGCTATGACTTTTTTGGCTTGTAAAAGGCATATGTCTACAAAGATCTGTTCTCTGCGTCTTATTTTATGTCCCTCTGGATAAATGCCAAAAACAAAAAACTTCCACAGCTGTTTGGATTGATAAAATATCCTGTACTACTAGTCCAACTTCTTTCAGAGAAAGCTTTTGACAGGGTGGAATGGGCATACCTGTTTGAACTACTTGGTCAGTTTGGACTTGGAGAAAATGTTTGTAATTGGGTGCAACTTTTATATAAAGAGCCATGTGCAGAAATAGTCACTAACAACAATCTATCCAAACCAATTAAAATCAACAGAGGATGTAGACAGGGTTGCTGTTTATCACCTCTCTTATTCACAATTGCAATTGAGTCTTTAGCAATCGCAGTAAGAAATTACACACTGATCTCGGGCATATACAGGTCAACGTGAACATCGCACAGCTCTCTATGTGGACGACGTTATCCTTTTTCTTAAAAACTTTTTGGTTTTCTTAAAAAATTTTGGTTACAAAATCAATAGCCCCAAATGATCCATTTTGCTGTTTAATTCAGTTGAGAGAGATAACCCACCCAATTATGTTGGTCAATTCAAAGTTGATAACAGTTTTACTTACTTAGGAATTTAAATTACTCACAGGTTAGAAGAAGTTGTACAGGCTAATTATACTCCTGTTATAACGTCTATTTGTGAATTAGTTGATAAATGGTCATCACTTCCAATCTCCCAAATAGGTAGAATTAAATTATACTAAAAATGATTAGTCTCCCTAAGCTAATATATCTCTTTCAAAACATCCCCTTGCCACCTCCTCCAAACCTTTTTCTAGATTAAAGAAATTGTTCAATAACTTTATATGGAAAAATAGACACCCCAGACTTCATTTGACCCTTCTGTATTTGCCTTATGATAGAGGAGGGCTACAATGCCCAAATTTGTTATGGTATTACTGGGCAACTCAAGTTAGAACTATAAGGTTTTACTACTCAACAGAAAATTCACCCGCATGGAAAGACAATGAGTCTTGCTCTGTATAGATCCAGTTAGCGGCATATATATACTCTGATAACCCTAAAAACCTTAAAAAGAGAACATCGAACCCTATAATGAGAAAAATGATTGCTGTAGTGTATGAGGTACAATACTTGAAGGAAACAATATGAGAGAAATCGGACTGTATTGAGAGAAACAATACTTTTTCTTAGAATCTGAACAAACCAGTGAAAGCAACTTTACACTCAAAAATGTTTAAAACTTATAACCAATGTTTAACTCTACTTTTATTTTAATAATACTAAATGTATCTATGTGCTGGTTCAATTGTGAATACCAAGCTAAGTATGCTGCTCATGTTCAAAGAATACAAGGTAAATTCCTGTATACATGTAATGCGGGGAAATGAAGACAAATGTCTCTACTAATTGTCAAATTGTAATAGTAATGGCTTGTGTTAAACATCTGTAACTGTAGTTTTCAGTTCTTCAGTTCTTTTGGCTGTTGGAGAATACATTGCAATTTTTGTGATCACAATTCAATTAAATTCGTTTAAGGTTAGGACTGGGCCCATTGGTCATTTACTGACTGGCTGCTGTCGGCCGAGTGTGCTCTCTCTCTCTCTCTGGCCTCTCTGAATATAGGCTACTGCCACAGTCATGATGGCGGTTTGTGGCTGGGGGTGTGTTGTGGCGTCTGGTGTAGCACCCATGTCAGTTCGAATTTCAGCTGTGGGTTCACATAATTGTATTGTTAAGCTTGTTAATTTCAATGCTCTTACATTCTGCTCTTACATTGGAAGAGTAGAGTGTGTAGGTATGTTCTTCTGGAGTGTGATATACCCACAGTTCACTCCATTTGGGGGAGTGGACATAGAGGAAAGTGTAGGTAGGTGGGTGAAGAAGGGGGTGGGGCTCCATCCTTTTTATTTATTTTTTTTTCTTTTTTGGTTTTTTTTTTCTTTTTGTTTTGTTTCTTTTTTTCCTCTCACCTGATGGGGGACAAATATGTATGGGTCAGTTCCATATGTCACAGTCACTTTCAGATTTAAATTTAACTGTTTATCACATGGCTAACAGTAATGTAAATGAGGGCATGGGACATGGGATCTCCTGGAATGTGAGGGGGCTCAACGGGCTAATAAAAAGAGCAAGGATATTCGCCTAGCTCCCTCTACCACCTAAATGATCTTAAAACAGATTGTTTTTTTTTTGTTTGGTTTTTTTTACAAGAGACTCGTGTGTACTATTGACCATCAGCTACTAAGTCGACCTTGGATAAGCTCAATCTTTCACTCTAAGTTTAATACTAAAACAAGAAGGGTACCTACATTAATTAAGAAAAATCTTCCTTTTAATCCTGTTCAAACTATTTGTGATAATAATGGGCACTATGTAATTGTGGCTGGCACTTTATGTCAGTACACAATGTTGTTAGTAAATGTGTATGCTCCCAATTTCGACAATGGAGACTTCATGAAAAAGCTCCATTCTTCAATACCCAAATTACATTCTCATTATCTGATACTGGGGGGTGATATGAACACTTTAATAAACCCCCTCTTGGATAAATCACACCCCAAAGCTGCAACCCCCTCTAAAAATGCAGAGACTTTATCACAATTGGTGAATCAATGTGGCTATACTACAAATAAGCAGTTCTCCTTTTTTCCGTCCTTTAAAACTCAACCCTACACTTCTATCAGACTCTCACTTTTACATCTGTATCACTCAATCTATAGATTTGTTCCTAGAAACCAAATGAACTAACAATATTAGCCCCAGTTTACTTTGGGAGACTCTTAAGGTGCTATTCAGAGATAATTTCATATTCTGCATATATTAACAAGAGAACAAAAACAAGAGCTACTAAAATCAGTCGCTGATCTACATAAATGTTATGCATTGGCTCCAACTGCAGAACTGTACAAAGACAAAAGTTTAAATACAAACAGAATTTAATCTTCTATCAACAAATGAGGCAGAGAAAATATTGCTCAAAACATGAGGCATCTTATATGAACACATAGGGTGTCTCAGGCAGGGTGTCTCTTTGCACATCAGCTAAAGGGTAGGTTGGCCTCACAACTGATTACTCAAATAGAAAACACCTTAGGTCAAATAATGACTGACCCATCTGGGATCAATGACACTTTCTGGTCCTTTCACTCCCAACTCTATTCATCTAGTGACAATTCTGAAATGCTAAATTTCTTTTAAAATCAAAACATCCCAAACCTATCAACTGAAGATAAAAATGACCTGGAAGCTCCACTAAGTATAACTGAGATAACCAAAGCCATTAAACTAATGTATGTACTATGCAGGTCAGTTTTCATCTGAGTTTACTAACTTTCTGACATCTATTATTAAGCTGTACAAAGTGTTATTAGTTGGTGATTTTAACCTGCACATCAATGATGCCACTGATTGTGTAGCCACTGAATTTCTTAATATTACTGAATCTCATTTCAAGCAACATGTTTCCGGCCCCACCCACAGGGGTTGTCATACTTTGGACCTTGTTTTTACTCTGAGACTAGATATTGATCATATCCGTTGTGAGGACCTACTGATCAGTGATCATAAATGTCTCTCATCTCTCTGTAAATGCTGACCTTCTGTGTTCCCACGTCATTACGCATTACTTTTGATCAGTTCTCAGCGCACTTTTGCTGTGATTTTAATCTTAACAATGCAGAGTTTTTAATGCAGTCTTTTAATAAGCATTGCTCCACATTCCCGTGGCACCTTTAAAGGTTAGGACTAAGGCTATCTGTAACACTTCTCCATGGATGACTGAAGCTGTCTGCTGCATGAGACGGAAGTGTCGCAGAACGACTATGGAAAGCCACTGGGCTAGAGGTGCATCGCCTACATCTCAAAGATCTGCGATACTCTTTTAATGCACTAGTAAAGGAAACCTGGACTGCTTACTTTGCTAATTTAATTTCTTCTTCAAGAAAAAATCCTAAGATTTCATTGACACTATAAATGACATTGTTTCACTGCCGCCCTCTTGTTACCATCTTTCTCTATCGACAATTGTAACAAATTCCTTACATTCTTTGTTGATAAGGTAATGGCTATTAGGTCCAGCATTCATCCTGGAACTTTGCCTGCCCAGCTCTAGCCCCACTCTATCTCCTACTGTTCTGGACTCTTTCCAACCTATCAGCTTACAAGATCTGATGGGTTTGATTAGGAAAATGAAGTTATCTTCTAGCCCTCTGTATTTAATACCATCTTCTCTATTTTTAAAGGTTTTGCCAATTGGCCCCACTGTATCAGCTATTGTTAATTCTTGATTGTCTTCAGGATGTATCCCTTCCTATTTTAAGCATGCTACTATCCAGCCAAGATTAAAGAAACCAAACTTAGATCCTGCTTTGCCCAAGATCTGTAGACCCATATCTAAACTCCCATTTTTGTTGAAAATTTTAGAGAAGGTTTTGGTCAATCAACTCACTGCTGCGTTGGAGAGGCATAGTATTTATGATAGGTTTCAGTCTGGGTTTTGGAAATGGCACTCTACTGAAACTGCTCTTCTGAGAGTATCTAATGACATTTTAATGTCCTTTGATGCGGGTAATTGTTCTGTGCTAATACTGCTTGACCCCAGTTCTGCATTCAACACAGTAGACCATCATATCCTGATTAAGAGGTTACGCGATTGGGTGGGCATATCAGGCATAGCATTAGACTGGTTTATATCTTATCTCACTGACAGAAGTTTCTCTATTGGTGGCTTTGTGTCTGATCCCTCACCACTGTCTTGTGGTGTCCTGCAGGGGCCTAGAGAAAACTGTGGAGTCTGACATTGTCTTTGCATATGTACACACCAACTCAACATTCATTTTAACCTCCAATTGGCATAATCGGGAATCGTTAATGACGTGAATAATAATTTTACCAGATTTACACTTATACCTAGCCAGCTGTTTTAAATGGGATTCTATGTCACCCACTCTGGCCCCAGGAATACGTTTGACTATGGCCGCCGGTGTCACTAATTTCACGTTTGTCCTGATAGAGCTGCCAATAATTACAGTTGTTTTTCAGCGGGTGTGTCGCTGAGTGGGGAGAACCTGTTAGAAACATGAACTGGTTGGTGGTGAACCATGGGCTTCTGCTTAGGGCTATGCTTCCTTCGGACCAACCCAGTGTCATGGCAGTTTGTGAAATACTCACCAAATTTAATCTACAGATTCGTGTACATTGACACAAATTTTCCATTTTTTCATGACACTCAGCACAACTTTAGGGTATCTTTTGTGCCTGCACCACATTTTTTTAATGTCAGTTGGGACTCGGGAGCACAGAAGTTTTATTGTTTTTTCTAATTTGTTATTCACTTTTTTAACTATAACTGCTACATTACTCAATATTTAATCACAAGATTTTATCCTTGTTTTCATTTTTTTATTTTAATTTTATCAGTAGCATACAATTGGCAGTCCATGTCAGTCCGGTGAGCGGGCTGGAGGACCTGCCAGAAGTATTTTCCCCACCATGTTAAGGTCTTCTTTTAATGATATCCTCAACATTTCTCAACACAAAAACACAAAATTGTTCTTGATAACTCAACAATACGATAGGTTAATGTTATGGCCATCAGTTTTAATAATTTCACCTTCAATTCTGAGAAATAACATTTTTTTTTGTCAGTTTTGGATTGTGGAATGCTAAGGAAGACTATTGTGTTGTGGGCGGACTTGACGCGTTTGACTGTTTTGGGTTGTCTGCCATCGGTGGTTGCGTTTTTTGAGAGCAAATGCCAAGACACATTTTTTGTATGCTTGCACTGGCTAACAAAACAGATTCTGATTGAATGGGCTATGTCATGCTGACATAAAATCCCAAAACCAAGAATCATAAAGGTACAAAAAATCTCCAGGGTTGTGTAAATAGTAGCCTATGCATGTATCGGTATTTGATGACCTGGGAATGAGAACAGGTTGGTCTTTTCAGCCCTAACACTAACCCTAACCCTAGCACTTCAGGCCTTTCTCCAAGCCTGTAGTAATGCCCTGGATTGTCAGCAGTATTGTAATCTCTGAAGGTGACTCATTTTGGTCACTATTTCCACTAAAAAAGAAAAAGCAAACAAACAAAAAGCTTCATTTTATATATTGGGCCTTCAAAGTGCTCTCTGAAACTAGGCCTAGGATGGCTTGTGTCCATGAAATTAGAATATTAAAACTTTGTAATAGAGCTAAACCAAATACATCATTGGAAAGGTCTCGACCTGGAGAGTAACATATGTCAGTATCAAGATTCTACATGGCTCCTGCTTTGAAATACTGACATTTGAACCTTGACTTCAGCGCATGTTTTGAAGGCTTATAAATCAGCAACAAAAGGGGGTACAGACATGGGACCAACTGTTATAGAGAGCTCTTGATCTCAGCTATCATTTAAGTATAATCAACAACTGGGGCCACTGTCAAATATGGTTAAAATTAATTTCCACCCATTTAATATTTAGTTAAAATCTGATTACACAAATGTGTTTACCATTGAGTCATTCTATTACATTTTTTTATTAAGCAAAGTGTCCTGCACATTAATCTAATTGCAAATTTGAGATATATAATTTAAAACATTAATAAAAACTACCTAGAACACTGAAAAAATAGCATTTGTTACCTGTCCCCGCTCTCAAATACTACACTTTACTTTTTTTGCATTGTGACTCCATATCTCATCTACGCTTTAGATATTTAGTAGTAATCCATAATATTTTAGTTAAAATACACATTTTAGTAATGTCCCAGGTTTTCACTCAGTCCTGTTTACCTAACACATTCCCCCTTCTGAAAAATTTGGAACGTTCCAGAAGTCCCATGTTCAACAGGAAGTAACATCATCTGTAAAAATCTGTAAATCATCTGTATAAATTTTTGGTAAATCAGTAGAATGTGCTCAGTGTCCTCATACTATTAGCATGGACGCCATGTGGCTATATTTAATGTATTTGGTAATTCTATGGTAAAAACCCAGTCCTGTTCCTTGCAGTCCTGTTACTCATATAAAGATTAACAGGACTGAGTAACAGTATCAGGAATGAGTAGCATCCTCTGGTTTATTGATTTATTAGTGTGAATATTAGTCGATATAATACTAATCACCCGATTTTTAAGTTTTACAGTTGAAATTACTTAAGTTGTTGATATTTAAGATCAGTTTTACAATGTGAATACTATACTTACAGGGAGCCAATCCACCACTAAGTGCTGTAGAAAAGCAGCAGCGTTATTGCACTGGCCCAGAGAGGAGAGAAAAATATTTAGAGAAGGAACATGAGAAATACAGGAAGGACCTAGAGTCAGGCAGGAAGAAAGCCATCAATGACTTCAGTGAGAGAGAAAAGCACAGACATCGCAGAAAGTGGGGGGAGACTTACCATAGGATCAAGGACAGGAAAGAAGCTCTACAACGCTTCATCACCACTGCACACAGCCCCCAGCTATCACCAGTGCAAGCTGTAGATCCACAGCCAAACACTTCAAGGTCTAGTTTTAGTTTATGAAAGGGATCAGGTTTCAAAGAAAATGTGCAAGGGGGGCAATAGGGCATATGAGTGTGTTTGTTACAATGTAATAAGTCAATTTAGGCAACACAATCAAGGGCAGAGAAGAAGCTGAAAAACAATAAAGAACCTTCAGAAACAAATTCAAGAACTACAAGTTCTGTTGAAGAAACAAACCCCCCAAAAAAGAAAAGTACAAAAAACAAGTCCAGCGCATGAAAAAGAATAATGAATCTCTGCTCACAAAAGTAAACAGATGAGAGAGATTCCAAGTGCGACCATTCAGAAGACCCCTTTGTTTCATGAGGCTCTGGTGGAGGACATCCAAAATACATACAAAAAAGCATGGGAGGAGAGGGAAAGGAAAGGTAATTTTTACAAATCATAACAGGAAAAGTTCTGAAAAAGTACAGGCTGCAACGCTTGGTTCAAAATTCATTGGGATTTTCAAAGAAAAGATGGAAGAATGGGAAGGTTAACTACACCTACCAATGCAAATGGAACAACGGGTGTGTGGATAGTTTGATAAGCACAGTAAGAGTTTTCTACTCAAGGGATGATGTGAGTTGCATGACAACTGGGAAGAGGCAGACCATCAGAAGAAAAACAAAAAGCAAAAGTGGTTCCTTTTGCATGAAAAACCTGCACATTTTGGTTTGGTTTTTGGCTAAAGAAGAAAGCTTCATCTCTTACTCACTCTTCTGTTTGCTCTGATCTTTTTGGGTTGTTCATCCAACTCTGAATGATCAGGTGTGCAAGGTGCATGAGAAATCATGCAGAAGCTGTACCATTTGAAAGTCATAAGCACTGTCAGTCTGGATGACCTTGTGAAAGTCCTCGCATGTGACACAGAAAATATAAAGTGCATGTACAGAGAATGTTCTGAGTGCAGGGACCTCTGTTGCTCAGTCTCTAGCCAGTACAATGCAGAGAGTCAAGTGACTTATCTCCAGTGGGCAATAGTGGATAAGGAGCACAAAAATGACCCCAATAGCAAAACATTAAAATCACAATCAAAAAAAGAGTTCCAGGCCACACAACAAGAACTACTGGAACAGCTAAACCTGCTGCTGCATAGGTTTAAGTCCTAAGAACCTTAAGACTCTAACCCACTAAAGGGCACTGAGAAAAGGCTTGAAAGCACACAAATGTTTTATTCATGTAGACTTTTCCGAAAATTACCTCCGCAAGTACAGCTCAGAAATACAGGCAGTCCACTTCGGAGCATCACACCGGCAGGCAACATTGCACACAGGTGTGCTTTATGTGCATACAACCCCCCGCCCGAGCGAGGGAATTTTTTCATGTTTTGTACCAAGCTGTTCAGACGAGGATTCACTGCTGGGATGTGGAACTTCTTTGAGGCGAGCCACGGGAAGGGTGCCCCGGATGGTGTGGGAGGGGCCCTGAAGAGGACAGCTGACAGTCTGGTCAACAAAGGGAAAGATATTCCTGATGTTGCAGAGCTGTTTGCTGTGTTGCAAAAGAGAGAAACCACAATCAAGTTGTTTTTTATCAGCGAGGAAGCAGTCGTGAAAGCGGTTTCGGAGATGCCCAGTAATTTGCCACCAGTTCCATCCACTGTGAGGATGTGTCAGGCAATGACCCTAGCCCATGGAGAACTTACATACAGGGATGTCAGCTGCTTGTGCACAACACACAAAATCTGAACTGTGAGTGCATTAATGCAAAGCATTTCACATTCTGTCATCAACAGACGGCTCCCACAGCCACAGAAGTTAAATGGCAAAATCCTGAAGTTGTTGGCAAATGATGTGTGCTGAAGTATGATGGTGACCTGTACGCTGGCGTCATCACAGATACAAGTGAAACACATGTTGAGGTCCATTGTATGCAGGAGATTGGGGTCAACAGGTTTTTCCTGTTCAGCCCGCGACGACATCCTTTGGTACCTGTTTGAGGACATTGTGTGTATCCCACCCCCGAAGCCTGTCACAGGTTGTCACATGGAGATTGAGAAAGAAGTCTGGGCCAAACTAGAGAAGGCTTCTTAGAAAAGGTCAAGGGCAAGTTTGTTTTCCTGAATTTATTGCAATTCTAGTTAACACTATTGGATGTATTTTTTGCAACTGAACCATTTAGTGTTTTGTAGACAAGCAAAAATAATTTCAAGTTGATTTTAGGTACTGGGTGCCAGTGCAGAGATCTGAGGATTTACGTAATATCTTCAGCTTTTCGTCTTTGTTGCCTTTCTTACATTTTCTAGAATAAGATGAAGAGAACCCATACTGTGCAGGAGCCAAACACACCCACCCATGGCATGCTGCTGGGGAAGGACCCTCTCTATCTCCCCTCTCTCTATCTGTCTTTCCCTCCCTCTCTCCCTCCATCTCTCTCTCTCCCTCCCTACCCTTCTTTCTCTCTCCACCTCATTCACTGTTAAGAAGTACAAGCACATAGCACATCCCTTCAACACAAAAATCTCACACACACATGCACACACAACATGCATGCACGGCCATGCACACCCACACATGCACACACGGACAGACATTCCTGTTACCCAGTGCTCCTTCCTGTTATCCAATGTTCATTCCTGTTACTAAATTGTTTTTTTCTAAAAAATAAAGATAAACCACATTTTTTTAAAATCATGTTGGGTACTCATTTATCCAATTGTTTAATAAATGACATGATTAAAAAATGGATGTACTTGAGGTTTGGGTCTCTTAAAAGGAAAAAAATGGCTTTGCGTTTTTTTAGAAAAATACAACTTGCTTGCATATATAGTGATTTTTTCACAAATATCAATTATTGGAACACGTACCCAACCATTTCTTTAAAATAAACACTTTCTTGAGGGGAAAACAAAGGAAATAGTTGACTGCTTGAATGCTTGTAAATATGCTTTTTAAATGACACATAAGTTTTGGTAACAGGACTGAGAAAAATGCAACCCTCTTCTGCTTAGAAACCTTGTAATAAATAAAATTAAGTTGCCTGAGATTGACCAATACACATTTTGAATAATCGGTGTCGAAAAAAGATAAAAAATTTAATTTAATTTGGAGAGTTACAACAAGCAAATGGCACCCATTCAGCAGAATGACCCATGCCCTTAAACTCCTAAGTGTACTCTCAATTATGTATTTACAACTTCCAATTCTACTAATATTTTTTAAAAACTACAATTCCCTAGAGCCGCCCATGCAGCTTAATACAAATCATCACCCCAGTTGTAGTTCTTTCAGTTTGAGTTGTAAATAGGTTTGTAAAAAATATATATCTACTGAATATATCTAATATCTAGTACAGCCGAACTAGTATATTCACATTGCATCTAGATGATCTATGTTAAGAAAAAGTAAAGATGGTTTATTTCTGATATTTTAGCCAAAAGAGGAGTCCAACACTCCAAGTCCGCCCACAACACAACAGACCCTATAGACTGCCTGATCTACATCGTGCATGAATTAGCAGGTCCGCCATCTCGGACAGCTATGTACGGCAACCCCACTTGGACAAACCACATTACAGTTGAGTTTAGCAGAAAGAAGAACAGAAGAAGAACAGAAAAGTGAATTAATGGCTGAATTAACAGAGCAGCTGCCGGTGGTTTCTGCTAGGTACGTAAACACATTTTTACTGTTTGTTTTACCTGCTGGAGCTGTTAGCCTGCTGCTAGTTTATCTGCTAAGCTGCTGCCTGTCTCGGGTTAAACTGTAAATAAAACCAGAAATGTTGTGTAAAGATGTAAAGAAACAGCCCGATTAGGGAGCCCAATTCACTCAACATTCAACAGTTCATAAAAACTGGTTTTAAATCCTGTTGCTTTGGTTGTTAAACTGTCACATTCAGTCGGTCTGTCAGTCAAACTGTCAGGTTTTTATCATGTTTTATGTGAGCAGCCTGCTTTCAGAAAAGGACGGCAATATTAAATCATAAGATTTTTGAATGGAGTTCTGCACACAACAAGTCAGCAGGTCTTCCAGTCTGCCTTCTGGACTGACGCAGACCATGATTGTACTGATAAAATTGAAATAGCCCCAAGTCCATTGGTTCCTAAAGATGAATTATTGTGTCATAAATTCATACTTATGAAAAAAATAGTTTCCTAATATATATATATATATATATATATATATATATATATATATGTGTGTGTGTGTGTGTGTGTGTGTGTGTATACCTTGTTAAAAATTCTTAGAATCTACTCCTTCTCCCCCAGAATCTATGAATATGCAAATATTTTTCTTTTCATACTGGCCCACAATTGGCTTCCAAATTAGTTGTGATGTCACAAACCATGCTCAAACATTGAAGTTATGTAACAATAAGTAAAGCACATTTTTGAGTGCAGGGGGAATTCAATTTGAGCAACATGTTTTCTTTTTTATTTCTAATATTGAACAGCTGGATTTTGCATCTGAGTCCCCCCAAAATTGCACCACTGGAAATTAACTGCTGGAAATTTCAAAGAGGGACATTCAAGTATTTAAATTTCAACATTACTGTAAGTATTCAGTAGTGGTTAAATATCACATTATGGTATTCAGTTCTGTGTAAGATTTGACTTGTTGACTTTTACGGTGCTCTGAAATGTTAAAAACCAGCTCATGTTTAGAATCAGAGGACAGCAGTATGAAGGCTCTACTGAGTATTTCACTGAGTCCATTAACATCCTTGATTCAAAAGCAGTCCATTTACTCAGTCCTGCTGCTGTATCCAGCACAATAGGCGTGTGTGTCTGTGTGCGTGTCAGTGAGCTATGCCTGTGCAGTTTAATTCTGAACCAGGTAAAGTGTATTTATTATTTAACTTGATATCTTCATTGAGACCATATTAATGTATGATTGAAAAAAAAAAATAGAGTGATTTTCACTCCCACTGAATCAAACACTAACAACACATGTAGCCAGCTGATTGAACAAAATGAACTGCATATTCAGGAATCTGTTTCTGTCAGTTTATCTGCAGGCTAAACACTAATAATGAGCTTATCTTACCCAAGGCAACCAAATGTGACACCTCATTCCACAGCCACAGAGCTGGGCAGGCGTGACAGGGACTGTGTGTGTGTGTGTGTGTGTGTGTGTGATAGAGACTGGTTGGAGGGTTACAAGGAGGCTGCTCTCTATCTACTGCTGACCTTGACTTTGTCCTCTACTCTCCAGCACTCTGCCTGCTTTCAAAAGAACTACCCTCTCCCTTTCTCTCACAGTATGCTAATATTCACACATCCACTTTGGCAAAAAAGAAAATTTTGCAATCTTTTATTTTATTCTTCCTGCCTCTACACTTGATCATTCTGGGATGACTGCGAAGCATCAAGAGGCATATATTCATTATCTGTCATCATATTCATTTCTATGCTAATGAGAAACCCGTTCACAATGAAAATCTGTTTTCAGTCCCTCAAATAGAAGTAAGTGGCAATCACGTATTGTTTGTTTTCGAGGTTTGCCTTTAAATGAAAGAAGACATTTCCAACAGTGTGCCATGCGCAGGCTATATTCCATAAATCATATTGTACCCCAAGCAGTACAATGCAAATACTAACCTGTTTCATCTGCAGCTCCCAGTGCAGCCCAAGCCTCTCAGCCCTGTGACGTTACATTGATTAAACAATATTTGAGCCGAGAGGAGGAGAAAACACTGGTTTGATAACCATTGATTGATGGGGACAGAAAAAGCAATATCATTCTAAAAATGTTGTTTCTCTTTTTGAAAGTTTTTTGAAAATGAATAATGAGCCTGCTGGGGAAGAAAAGGCGCAGCCAGTCCCCCTCCCCCTCAGTCCATTTGATGTGTTGTCTGCTGAGAGGAATCAGACGCAGCTTGGAGCGACATGTTTTGTTCATGGTGGACTGATTTGAATTTGACAGCAGTAGCACAAGCAGAAATTAACATATTGGGAAAACAAGTTTGGTAAGATCTGGCTAATCCGAGACCCCGAGAGCTGAGGTCGATCAACCGAGGAAACGATCCAATGAGTGAGATACACTGACGTACACAGATTAAAAATAATTTATAATAATGAACTAAAAAAAAAATTTAAACACACATACAGTACATTACAGATTACTTTGTGGTTCTGTTTAACTTGCATGAACCAAAAAGAAATTTCCAACAGTTATACACAGACAATATGATCTCATTGATAAATACTACAGGGAACTTTTTGTTAGCATATAGCTTGTTATGTACAGTACCAGTCAAAAGTTTGGGCACACTTTCTCATCCATGGGAATTGGAAGGTGTGACCAGAACTGTATATAATGATATAGTTGAAGGGTTTCACTTGAACTTTACTGGAAAATTATCCCAAACATACACCTATTACTTCTCTTAAACAAACCTTTAAAGGGCCATTTCAACAATTTTACACATAGAGATCTGTTTATTTGTCACAAGGAGTACTACATACTCACTCCTTTATCAAGTCTGAGAAAAGAAATAGTGATATCTTCAGGGGTCATTTTGGAATGTGGCTTGAAACTTTAAATTTATAACAGAAAAGCCTGCAGAACAAACTGGACATGAGTGTTTACCAGGCAGGGACAGTCCAATAAAAAGACACTATCTGATCACTATATCTATCTATCTATCCAACTGACTATATATAACTAACTAACTAACTCCCATCAGCCTGGTTTCCAGCAGCAGCAGGCAGCTGTTTTCAGGAAAAACACAGTGGGAACATAGTTAGTAGCTAAAGACACATATTTCCCTCATGAGTTGGTGGAGACCAAAACAGAGCTAAAAGCTAAGTGAATTACATTCATCAGGTGAACACAACCACGACTCCTAAATGAATGATAATGTTGTTCTGTAAGTGCTGGATGTCTAAACAGATACATGGAATAAAACTGTTAGTGGAACTCAATGTGTTAGCAATAGCAACTTCATAAAGTGATAATAGGCCAAATCTGTGGTAAAATGTTCTGATATGTTCTGTAAAAGGTTCACTCACAGAGACTGGGGTTACAATATATAACAGCACTTGTTATCACCTGACGAAAGTTCCATACTTTAGATCATGTGATGACACATGAGCAGGGGCGCCAGATTCATTTCAGAAGTGTGGGGGCCAAAAAGTGTGTGTGTGTGTGTGTGTGTGTGTGTGTGTGTGTGTGTGTTTAATACTTTCCGCATTCTGCTTCCGTGGACAGCTGTGGACTTGCATGCGGACCGTAGATGCACATGGTTCCATTCATACTATTCGGGGATCCGCACACACAGACGCATTCCACATGTGTGCACCAGTAAACAGGGTTGCAGCATGATAACTTTCCAGAGTTGTGAGTATTACAAACCGCTGTCCAGTGTTTTTCTGATCAGCCTTTAAACGCAATAATCTGTTACTCCAACTGGACTTGCTGGATTGTATTTCATTGTCCCACCGGCACTTTAAACAGCCCACACCAACACAGCCCCTTGTATTGTTTTACAAATTTTTCAGTCAGACATGTGGGAGTGGGGGAGGGGAGCTAGTGGGTATGGGGTTTTAGGCATATCTTGGACTTTTAGCTACTTAAAATAAACATGTCCTGACAGCTCTGATTCATCCATAAGGTCTGCTTTATTACAAACAATTCCACTATATAAACCTGGAATCTGTTTGTAACAGCTGACCTCTTTATATACAGTCAATGTTGTAGATGGGTAGCAGAACATAGAACATTAATTACCTTCAGATCCTAACTGATCCAGTGTTACCGCTGCTTTGCAGTATGTGTAAATGTGCACATCAATCTCTCAATTTAAAGAAAAGACACTTATCTTTTCTGCTGCTGTGTGATGCTGAAAGTATTTAATAATGTCAAAGGAAATAATCTGACACACAGCCAACTGTGGGCAACAAACATCAGTACCGATGTTTCTACAGCATCCCAGATTACATTCAGTGAAATCTGAATGACATTAATGTAAAATTCAGACATTAATCTAACACGTTTCAGACCTGCCTGTGTCACATTAATAGCTGTAGCCTATTCTGACAGACATTTCATTAGATTATGTTATAGATGTGAAATACTAGAGTAGTAAAAGAAGCAAAATACATAAAAGTTGGTTTGTGATTGTGGAGAGCTCTCTGTGTGTGCATCTCTGATGCAATTTGAGCTTTTGTGCTCACCGCAGTTTTCATTATGAACCAATCTCTGTGCTGAAATGTGGAGGAAAGCCTGAAACACTGGAAGCCACTTTGCTGACTGTAAACGGTAACTTTACTGCCTGTAATACATCCATGGCCTGTATGTGTCTTGTTATGTGCAGCACCATATTTCTCCCCCTCCCCCTGTCACTCCATGTTAGGTTCTGCTCTGTTACATTAAAATACCAGTTTTGAGGAGCAGAAATATGCAGGGCTTGGCTTAAACCATTCGGGGCTGAAGCAGTGGCAGCCCACGGGACCTACAGGACGGACCCAAAAACACCATGCTCACAGCTGTTGTGTTCACTGTTGCTGTTAACATGAACACAAACGAGACGCAATATAGGGGCATTTGAGGGGATACAGTGATTTGCAACCTAAAAAGGATGTGGGAGGAGGATAAAGTGGGCCCTTGGCCCCCCTACTTCTGGTGCCAGTGCACATTGAGTTATATTACCTTAAGAAGTTAATGGAAAAAGGAAAAAGCTAGTAGGTGGACTTCAGAGCATTTTATCAAAGATATGTGCTTCCGAGGTCAAGGATAGATTTTTAGTAATTTGCGTCATGTCAGTAAATGAGGTAGTGAAAGAAGTTCTCTAATTTCTGGAACACAATATCCAGTCTCATTTTGGCTGTCTATTAAAAGACTGTCAAACAATTTTGGCCTGAGGAGTTATATAGACAGAAATCTCCTATAAATGGTTTGTGTGCTGTCTTAGAACAGGTATGATCTGTCTGAAGACACACACATAAGTAGTAACAGATAAGTAGTAACACACAAGTAGATATTCAGCTCTGCTGGCGATTGGTTGAAGACACTTTCACAGCGCTGCCAAAGGCTCACTCCCTCCGTGTAATTATTTCTATACCACTTGGCCCCAAATTGAAAGAATGAATATAGGCCTATATTTCCTCTGAATGCTGTCGTTTAAGAGGCTTTTTATGTGAGTAATAAAGCAGGGGCCGCCACCCTCTGTCACTAAGGAGCGAATCATTTCCCAGGGAGGGGAAAACATCTGTTCCCAATTGAAGAGCCTGCCTGACGAGGAATAGTGGCTTTTCACATGATAATCCAGGATAGAAAAGGTTGAAATCGGGTCCGCAGTTTAGAGGAACTGGATAATGGTGCTTCAGATATGGAAAGAGAAGAGGAAGTGAGGGCTCTGCACACACTCAGTAGAACACTCCGCTATGCTATTCAGCACATCTGAGTCATCAGTCTGGACCAAACGTGTGGAACCATTTTACGCAAATTGCTTCAATTACCTGTGTGGCAATAACAATCATGCTAAGAGATGATTATGTGCATATAGAGACTTATATACTGACACTGTCTCTCTGTAGACATATGACACACACACACACACACACACACACACACACACACACACACACACACCTGATCTCCAAGGGAACAGGTTTTGTATATATACATACTGTCACTGCTACATATGTTACAATAGGCATTACACTGTACATTAGATTAAAAAGTAGTTTGGAAGATGGGATCTGTCCATGGCAGTTTTTCAGGATCTATAAAAAAATCAACAAAGGACTTGATTAGATTTCATTCATGACTTAGAATCTCCTGTGTATGTGTTGTCTATGAAGGTTCTCAGTCATCTGGGTCATGGTATATCCTAGAAGTGTTGAGTCAAGAGCAACTTTTGGCCTCTCATCCAAAAGGCTTCTTCAGTTCTGATTGACTGTTGGAGAGTCCCAGATATTTAACCTCTGTAGGGTAATTTACACCTTCAGGGTCATTGACATTTTGTCTGTCATGTGACAATCATTAAAGTCACATGAGTCCAGGTGTGAATGCACTGAAGGGATGAAAGCACAGTGAAAGCACAGTGTTGTAAGTGGCTGATAAGTGGTGTTGTAGACCATCTCCCCTGTTGTTTTTCCACTTTGACAAACTGCTCGTTTTCTCTATCCAATATGTGTACATTGCTGTCCTCAAAGGAGTTTCCCTTGTCCTTCAGATGTAGGTAGACTGCTGAGTCTTGACCTGGGGAGTTGGCCCTCCTGTGTTGGGCCATGCGCTTGTTTAGCGGTTGTCGATGTATAGGTCTGTACATTCCTCGCTGCATCCATGCAGTTGTGAACTCAAAAATCAATGAAAGTGTAAATGACCCTACAGAGGTTAAATATCTGGGACTCCCCAGCAGTCAATCAGAACTGAAGAAGCCTTTTGGATGAGAGGCCAAACGTCTTAAAGAATCTACAAGTCATGTTCTTCTTGACTCAATGCCTTTGGGATATGCTGTGTGTTTGTCTTTTCATTTTGATTGTTAACTGGATCTCCCACTTTTTTTTATTGTTATTTTTTATGTATGTCTTCATTTTTCCTGTGACCCTGAAAAATGTAAATCTACATGACAATAGGCACACAGAGTGGTTAGAGATAAAGACATACATACATACATTTTGGCCCTTTGTGTGTATAAAATGTACACTTAATTCTATTTTCATCTGTACAACGCAATCCAATCTGGCACCTTGCTGTAGAGTACAATATTACAATATACACAATATTATGTACAGTGTACTACTGCAGCACTATCATTATACAGTGTATTCACTACATAACACAGTATGATCCTTGTCTTAAGTTCAGTTTCTATTCTCAGATTTAGATTTAATTTTTGATTGCATGTTATTTGGGATTTGGATTAATAATCCTATCTATCGATGACTCTAAAAAAGCTCCCACAAATGGCTTTGTTAAGGTTCAGGTTAATGAGATGGTTAAGGTTAGGGTGAGGGCCATGGTTCAGGCTTGGGAAAGATTATTATTTTGGTGCGTCATTTATTGGTATGCCAATTAGTCGTCTAAATAAATAAATAAATTGTCAAAAGTTTTGATAATTGTTTACATATATTCCATGACAAGAGCTAAATTTAGCAGTTTCACACGGACATATACTGTACTTAGCTATGTTTTAATAATCTTTATTTTCATCCCTACATTTAAAATGACATATACACAAGACAAATGTTTTTGTCTAGAAGGTTTTGGTGTGAGTACACAGTCAGTCAATGTAACCATATATGTAACCCTCAGGTAACATTATGCTCTTGCTCCTCAGAAAATTAACAAAAATAAATGCCATGTTTTCATCACATAATACTGTATATAAGAAATGATGGACTTGATGTTTTCAACTGGGGAAGCTTTTTACTCTAAAGTAAGGATAAAAAAACAGAGCCAAAACACACCTAAATATCTGCAGTTTGAGCCATTTTCATGTGAAAATTTGCAGGTTTTGTGGGAAATGTACAAACTTGAGTTATTGACTGTGAGAATTCATTGCACACATTACCACACTCACTTTACCAGTCACTGGTTTTGCAGCTTTTCTCCTCTCTTGTACATGCGCACACACTGATGATGCGGCATGCACAGCTGTAAAGAAATGGTTGGAAGAACACTGTTTACCTTCCACTGTATATATGCACATCCAAAGTAGCACAAACACACAAAGTGTTGATGGTGCACAACCCCAGGTGTGTGATCACCTCAGGCCCTGTGGCAGTCAAAGCTTTTAGAGGTTTGCCTGACAGCTAGTTTTACTGTTTGATGAAGCGTTTCTCAACCATTTTGTGATTGCCCAGTGTGTGATTGCCTGCCTCTGTCTTTCCAGGGTGGTGCTAGAGTGTGAATTATGTACCTCCACTCTTCCATTCCTGCCTCAACTCATTGCTTTAAACAGAGGTATCACCCCAAAGCCCTGGTGCTCCAAGCTGGGACACTCTAATAACCGCACCCATAAATGGGACAGTAAATCTCAGGTAGTATAAAACACAATCTTATGAGAGGCAATCATTTGGAAGCGCTCACTGCCTCGTAGCCTCAACATCTCCTCTTTTTTTTCTATCCCTCCATTCCCTGTCTGTCTCCCTCTTTATCCCTATACTTCTTTGTTTTCTCTCCTTCTTCCGCTCTGTCTCACTTTCCCGCTGCATGAGTTCTCACCTAAATTACTGCAGGCACTGCTGCAGAATCTGAACTACACCTACGGGCTTGACTGGAAAGGTCAACAAGCTGCTTAAAATGAAGAATAGCGCAGGAGAGAGCGCAGTAATCTACTCTCTCCATCTCCTCTTTCTTCTCTTCTTCCCCTCTCCTTGGCTGCCGGCAGTTTTGTTATCCTCCTTCCATTTTTACAGTCTGCACAGGTGCTGTGGTTTTTCTACAGCACGCGTGGTACTCTGTGTTGATTTCACAGATGGTTTATCAGTTTATTTATCTTTTACGTCTGTTTTTCTTACTATCTCTTTCCACACCTCTCTCTTAACATCCCCACACTTTCCCTTTTTCTCTGTCTTGGCTCTTCTTTGCCCTCATCGTCTTTTACCTCCCTGTCTTCCTCCCCTCTCCCTCCAGATATATAGGTGTTCTTACTACCTGAGACAAACTGAGTGTATTGACTCCATGAATCCCCCTCACAGTGGCCATTCTTCTTCTCGCCTCTTTTGTTCTCTTCTCCCCCTTTGCTTTGTTTTTCTTTTTTTTTTTTTACTCTCATGTATTTTCCCTCTCTGCTTTGGCTTCCCCCTCCTGTGCTTCCACTCACACGCCGGCTCAGGCTGGATGTGGTTTCGAATATCAAACAGGTTATCTGCTTCTGTCTTCAGCCTCTCTGTAAATATAATGGAAGCAAAAGTTATAAATCACAATGATTCGCTGTTCGCTTTCCGACATGGCATTCTGTCTCTCTCGCTCCTCATCTCCTGTTAAAGCAGGGTTTTACACATAAACTTCTAGGTAGAAATCCACTGCGTGGCAAAAAATGTGTGAACATTACACCCATATATCATAAATCGAACATGTGATTCCAAAACCATGGGAATTAATCTGCTGCTAAAACAGCCTCCACTCTTCTGTGAAGGCTTTTCACAAGATTTTGGAACCTGACTGCAGGGATCTGGTCCTATTCAGCCAATGGCCAGATTAAACTGTTTTTAGGGCCCAGGGCAAAAAGGCTAAGTTCACATTACATGCTAATGTAATTTTTATTTTTTATTTTTTGTCTCCTCTGATTTTTTCACGGACATGTGAACAAAGAAAATCTGATTTTTTCATATTAGATCTTGGCCACTTGTATATGTGGTCTTAGATCTGTAGGGTCAGTTTAGGACGTCAACAGCATTCACACTGGAGCTGGATACATGTCACTTACAAGCATGAATGTGAACCATCAACACAAAAAGGTCAGATCTGACTAAAAAAATCAGAATTGAGCATTAAGGCCTGTAATGTGAACGTAGCCAAATTTTCTGTTGCCCCCCACCCCCAAGCCACAGGAGCATTAGTGAGGTCCAACACTGAGTGATAACACCTGGCCCACAGTCAAAGGTGTTGGATGGGGTTGAGGTCAGGGCTCTATGCAGGCCAGTCAGGTTATTCCACAGTAAACTGGAAAAAGCATTTATTTATGGAGTTGCTTTGTGCATGGGGGGCTTTGTCATGTTGAAACAGGAGAGGAACAAACATAAACTGTTGACACAAAGTTAGAGGCACACTTCTGTCTAAAACAGTTGTTCCCGACCCCTCTGATCATTTGCTATTGGGCTGTGAGAAAACACTATCGTTTGGTAAAAAAAGAAGCTGAGTAATAATTATGAAACTTTATAGGCTATTTTATTTTGAACCTGACAGTCTGTCTCTGCTGCATCTTTCTTCATGACTCCGTGTCACTCCCCAAACAACATACATACACTGATTTTAACCTGGGAAGGGTCATCAGTACGTGAGTTAACCAGCTGGTCATCACCACTCTTCAGCATTCAGCAGAACATGAAATGTGTGTGAGGACACTATCTGAGTGTTTCTAAGACTCTTGTTTTTTTTTAAATTATTGAAATAGAGACCAAATAAAGTCAAGCTTCGGTTTCGTCTGTATGCTATATCACTATCTCTCTTGTGCCATGTCTCTCTATCAAAGTGTATTGGTGTGTTGGAAGGATACATAGTAGAGAGAGAGAGAGGTTCTACCTAAACCAAAACTGATATGATTTGTGAACATGCATGAACCAACTGGAGGACCCCTCTCTGTGGAGGAGAACTATGTGCAGCAATTACGCCACCTCTCCACCCCGCTGACTGATCTGTAATAACATGATCAATGTAAAAATGGTCCCCAGTGCAAACATTTTTGGGAATTGCTGATCAAAGATATGATTGTATGCTGTAGCACTAAAATCTTGCATCAGTGGAACTTAGTGTCTCAGTCGAAACCAGGAAAAACACACCCAAAAAAAGTGCCAAGAGTACATATGTGTCATACAGGAGCAGCTCACAGCATTGCACTGAAATCATATCTAAAGAGATGTGACATTTTAAAAACTGTAAATACCTCCAAATGAGTCAACAGAAGTCTCCAAACTCTTAATTAGTTCTCAAGACCCTGGCACTCACTTTCTAGTGACTTAGAGGAGATATGAACAGAAAGATGTTGCCCCCTAGTGCTTAGAATGTGCAGTGGAGTGGCTGAGTCTGTCCAAGGATACACAGCAAACATTGTGTGCATGTATGTATGTGAGTGAGTGAGTAGGAGAGAGAGAGAGAGAGAGAGAGAGAGAGAGAGAGAGAGAGAGAGAGAGAGAGAGAGAGAGAAGGAGCCAATGAGTGAATACAGTAAAGCCTGACAGTGTTGAATGGTCTCTCAGTGAACATACAGTAGGTGAAACAGAGCTGGACTGTGTGAATAGGAAGGAGGGATTGTGCAGGGAAATGACACGCTTCTCAAAAGGTTCACAGAATAAGAAACGCATAATTCTTAGAATGCGTTCAAAATGGTCCTTCAGAGAATCCATGAAATCACATTTCTACATGTGTTTTGATCCTAATATGTGCAGCAACAGAGCCAGGTATAGTGTTTTTGTTCCTGCACTGTTTGAATCTGAATGTGTCACACAGCAGAAATAGCTGGCTTACAGTAACATAGCATCTCCACCATGTTCCCCAGCAGTCTAGATGTATTTTGTGAATATAGGAGCATATGGCCGAGTCATTCAGCCGTACACACTCACTTCCAGCTGTGAGTGCACTCTTATACATCCTCACATGTTGCTATGCAGACATCATTTCTCAATTTCTAAGAGCAGACTGTTGCTGTTTGTGACTGTTTGGTGACTGTTTTGGAAAGTTCCGTGATCAGATTTGACTTTGAACTTGTCTGAGACAGGTAATACATCACACTGAAGAACTCACAACTTTATTTTAATGATTCATTATTATATATCAGTCTGTTATGTTCATAAAGATTTGGGAGTCGGCTGTGTGTCATTAATGAGTTTTGTTAAAAAATCAAACACAGAAGACTAACAGTAAAAGAACATGAACATTATGCAGATAATGTAACTTTGGTCATTTTCTGCAGTAAAATGTTTGCATTTGCGTTTGATCAACATATCTAATGAGTGCATTCCTTTTTGAGAAATTACACTCTTAGATGTTAGATTTCACATGGTCACGTCATATTGCCAAGAAGAGTTTTCAGAATGGTTTTTGCACACATGGTAATGATAACGCAACTTTGAATGAAATAAAAGAGTTGTTTACCATCATGGGATACATGCAAAAAGGCATTTCCAAGTCTTCATATGAAGGAAATGGTTAATTTAAAGAGTAACTTAAGAATAAATCTGACTTTTTTGAGTTAATAAATCAAACTGTATGTACAGTTAATTCACAGTATTGTACTATTAACTGATCCTGGCCCCAGTCTATGGTGTTCAAAGCAGTGGAAATGATCTGCCTTTTTCCAGAGAATATTTAGTATCATAAATTCTCAAAAAGTGCAAAATCAAGACCTTTCAAATGCACCTGTTGTCATCTGCATCTTTGTTGTACTGGTGGAATTAGTGCTAAAGAAATGTACATCATGCTGAATTCACTATGTGATCTATTATAGTACAAGTTATTCCACCCTTCCTCCACTTATTAGGGACTGATGGTGCACAGCTAAGATACAGCTCTAAAAACAAAGACAAATACAAACTGTAGCAAATCCACCACAGCAATTCCTAACAGTTATAACAAGTTGACAGTCCAAATAATCAGATCTGAATGAGTGTCATCACGTCATCAGAAGTATTTTCTTGTTTTCTTGTCAAGATGTTTTTATCCAAGAGTATCTTGTTCAGGTAAAGTTGTCTAGCTGAAGGGACCTTCCATCATTACGCCGTGTGTAGACAGAAAGTGTTTTTAGTCATCTGTGTCACATGTGTCTGACCGAACAGTACGCTTCTGTTATTTAAAACAGCCAGCATTACAACACGTAACCATAACCTAAGGCATATTTTTAGGCTTCAAGTCTATTTCTCTCCGTTTTTACACATGCAACTTTAGTCATTGTGTATAGGGCTCTGAGTGCAAAACGCAGGTGACCTACACTAAACACTGTTGGGACTTGATTAGGAGCAGGTTGGTTATTAGCAATAATTAATAATTATTAAAATAAATAAAATTATTAATATGAATTAATAATATGGGGCACCACCCTGAAACCGGGACCAATAACCAAACAGTAAGGTAGTCTCATAAAAGGAGTTCACTTGGAATGCTAATATCTAAGGGATATCAGCATCCACAGGTGAACATAGAAGGTTGAGTTTGAGCTCTGACTCTCTCAATCAGCCACTTTTCACAATATATAAACACAATAATGAGAAAAAACTTCTCTTTAAAGATATAACAGTGTTTATTAAACAATAGCAAAGTTAACAAATTTAGCCGATGCTTTGATCAATAAATCACTATCCTAAAATCTAATTCTACCTAAGCAATAACAACAGTAGCTATGTACAGTGAAAACACATGCAAGTGGGTGTGTGTGTGTGTGTGAGTATGGGAGTGTGTGTGTGTGTGTGTGTGTGTGTGTTTGTGGGTACGATGGCGAACGTGATGTGAGAAGATGGCATTGCGTGAGATTCAAGATGGCGGACGTGATCTCATGAGATGACATCACGTGAGAACCAAGTGGCGGACGTGAGCGTGGTGTCTTGGTTAGAAAAATAGTAAGATATTGCTGTCTGGCGTCTGTGCTCTACACTCACCTGAGTCAGTGTGCATTACCAAACTACACACGTCTGATGATAGATGACAAGGAGCAGGTTTGACGGCAACTGCTCCTCGCGGCGGAGTCAACTCAGTTAAAGACAAGCGGGGCATGGAGGCTGTCCTTTGTCTCTGTGAAGAAATCCTTTCTTCCTTCTACAGGCAGTGAGAGCACTGGGGTGCAGCAGCGGTCTGTGTTGTGTTTGGGTGAACACGGGGAGAAGTCGAGGGCAGGCTCTTCAAACTCGGCAAGGGGGAGATACGTGTGCACGGTGGTTACCTCCCTAGTAAGCTAGCTCACTGGGAAGCAGCTACTGTGGAAAGGCAAAGATGTCTGTGTTCAGCTGGTATTTAAAGCTGCGGTAACATCACGGCTGCATCACTGTGACTTCCCCTGGTTTTGAAGTGTCTGCGCCAATAAGAGACGAGAGTTTGGGAATTCCTCGTATTTAACCCCAACGTATGAACTGAGCAGAGCATGCTAGGAGATGGAGACTGTGAGAGCACAGTTTTTTTGTTTGAGGGATCTTTTGGTGCTCTTTTCTTTGTTTCAGGACAAAGCAACCTCGTGGCCAGGCTTTAGGGTTAACATGTAGGCCTGCCTTTGTCTGACCACATGGTTGAGGCCCAACAACACTGTACCTGAACGCCTCCAGCAAAACACTGTCAGGGACGACTGAAAAACATGGCTGAAACGTAAGATAATGGTGCATGGATGTTGCATGTGCTGACTGAACTGTGAGAGGGGTTGGGATGTCAGTGGTCATCAGTGGTAACCACTGCAGCGTGGGGGGTGACATCGAGTGTGTTCAAACTTAAAACGGGGTGTTAATTTACTTTGTTCTGACTGACATTAGCCCTGCATCAAAGTAAAAAACACAGCTCTCAAACTTATTTGTCATCCGTGCAGTGGTGTTGCAGTGGCCAATACTGTGCAAAACAATACAGGGTCGTCCAGTGAAAAAGATGAACCAAGTTGCAACGTAACATGACATCATCTGGCAAGGCGCTGGCGATGGCCAATCACAAACATACAAGAGCACAGTCATGGCAGATTACTTTGTAATGTGAACACAGTATTTCTGTTTACATCATGATCTTCAAGACGAACAATAAAATGGTCATTGCTGTGATAACCTTCCAGAGTTGTAAAATCCTGTCTGTTAGTATTATAGCTCTACCTTAAACACCACACCCCCACCAACACAGCCTCCTGCACTGTTTAACACAGGGCCGTTCTCAGTCACTTAGTCTTTAAAGCAAATATGTGCAGGATTTGAAAATGTCTCACTTTTGTGCTCTTTAGTAGTATCAAAAAAGACATTGTGGCAGTGATGCATGTCAAGGCCCCCATACCCCCACAAAGTCTTGGACACCAAGATGACAGTGGCTAAAAATCTGTCTAATTTTCGTGCAAACAAGAACTTATTCCATCAGAGTAATTTGAAAGACAGACAGTGTTTTCACTAACTCATATCCAGTTCATGAAAATGCCCAGTGTCTGATTTTTCTAGGCAGAAACTTTCTGTCACACAGAAATTCAATTTAAAGTTCAGTTTTTAAACAAAAACAAGTAAAACTGATTACTTGGCTCAAACTGCAGCAGCCAACATGGCCAAAGCCTAGTGACAGCCATCACAGAACCACCCACACTGTGTGACTGACAAGTGATTTCCATCAAGCACAGAGCTAAACATGACCACAGAGATGAAGGTTCTGAAGGATGAAAATGTCAAGACATTACAGCAGAGATACCGCTCACAGACATGTTTTCCTCATGGTAATATGACTAGTCAGTGTTTGTCTGCTGTAGATGAAGACTGATTAACTCTCAATATGAGAACTTCTCTCCAGTGTAGCTGACAGACAAGCTGTCATAACACTCATAGCTGGAGCCTCAAATTTACTGTAGGATCTCCTGTTTCCTGTTAAGACACCACACTGCTGATATTTCACACCAGGTCTCCTGCGTTCCTCCCTCTTCCTCTTAGAGTAGAGAGAGATGGAGGAGGAGGACAGGATTGGGGAGGGGGGGGAGCGCCATCTTCTCCAATCAGCTGTGCAATCAGACGCCTGCTCAGATCCTGACAGTGACAAATATGGCTTTTAATGTCCCACTGCTCCATGTTAATTGCATTTCTGTGCAATTTAGACGAGCGTCACACAGAGCGACCGTTGGCGTAACAATTAACATCGAACAGCACTTACAGTGTTCTGTTTAGGCAGCTCAGTTCACTGTACTGGAAGTCTGTGGAGGCACACGGAGGGCAAGGATGAAAAATAACTGCTCAGTCACCCAGACAGAGAGGTAAGTCACCCAGAGACAAGGCTCTGAGTCCAGGGGAAGCTCTGGCAGCCATTAGGTTGTCAGCACCTTGACAGATTGATGAGGATTTCTCTGCTGTTGGAGAGAATTAGTCTCATTTACAGACTGGCATCTCTTCATTATTGAGCTATTTGTTTTTATGTTTCACCTTTAGGTGAAATACATATTTTAGATGTATTTTACATAATCATCCTAACTTTTTATAGCAGCATCAAAGTTGTGACCAAACAAGCCTGCTGCCAGGTGTCATCAGCAAATTGTGGAAGGATAAAATAACCACCTGCACAGAAACTGTAACCACTCTCACAGCTGGGTTAAATTTAGCAGATATAGTGGTGCAATAATGCAAAGCTCTCTATTGCTTACTACTACAGTGGCAAGTGTGTGTGTGTCCTCATTACAAATACAGAAGGTAAAGCTTTATATGTATGTTTATTGGTGCCAATGTGTGTGTTTTATTGTTGCAAATTTCACTTCATGGTCAATTGATGGCTTTTTGCACATGCACCAAATTGGAACACACAAACCTTTGGCCAGAAAGATTTGCAACCAAAAAAACATTGTAAACTGGTGCATGGAGGAAACCAACCCACAGCATTGTTTTTTACACTAGTTGGCTACTTATCTCTACTTTATGTTCAAGTTATGTTGTGTTCTTATGTTCAAATGCAGGGCCGTGCAGAGACCTTTAGAGGGGCAGATGCTCAAAGTTAAAAAGGGGCACAAAGAACAAGATTTATAAACACCATACCATTATAGCAACCCATATTCAAACAGAATGTAACATGGAATCTTACAACAAACCACATCATACTATATCATTGTCCCCACCTGATGAAATCAGAGGGGGTGGGGACAGTTTTATATGCCAATAAAACAATTTGCTTTCAAAAACAAAAATCCCTGAGTGGAGAAAAGGCTGATTCTTTAAAGACATTTATACAAATTGTTTCTAAACAAGAAAAAAAACAAAAAACGAATTTTAGCTCTGCAGTGGTTCAGAATGTGTAATTTTACCAACAAAGTTAAACATAGTTAACTTCAGATTTATAATATTGTTCTATTGTGACAACAGATTTATGTGAAATGTGACAACATTTCACATGATTTACACGTGTTTCCTATGGATTTTCTTAGTATACAGAAATATATAAAGTACCACAAAGCTTATAATCTGATACAGGTACAGATCAGTGCTGAATACTAGAAAGACTGAACACTAAAAACATTCACAGATCTAAAAGTGCAGGTTCACATCATAAAGTATTAATGCATGTATCAAATACATGACTTACACACTCTTATCTCTATGCACAACATACAAAAACTAACCTACAAAGCTGACATGTTAAAACTGTTGTTATTCTAGTTACTTTTAGTATTTAAAAAGTCTTAATTCTAGTTACTTTAAGCTTATTACTCAATATACGACTCAGCTTGAAAATGAACAATGAAGAAATTATCACAAGCAAGCAGCCAGACCTCCTGCACACTCATTCACAAATCACACATCAACAGGTGACTGAACAACCACTCAATTAAAAACTGGATCAATTAAAATTGAATCAGGCTCTTTCCATCTGAGTCCAGACAGCTCACTGTAACTCTTCAACAGCTTCAGTGTCCAGCAAACTACCAACAGCACATTATATGATCTCTTTGCTGCATTCTTGTTAAGGAGATAAATTCACACAACAACACAGAGAGACATTTAACCATCAGAGAAGAAATTAGTGACCAAAGAGACAGAGAGAAAGAAGCTGTATCTGATGTCTTCTTCTTTCTTTCATGGAGATGAAGTACTTTAAGCTAACTCTACCAGTTGTTTCATTTAAATTATGTTAATTTTTTATTGTTGAAAGGAGTTTACTTCAGAGCAGTGTTACAAACACTGGTGGGAACCCAGATGCAGGACACAAACAACAGTAGTGGCTGGAAAGATGACAGTTTATTGCAACAAGTGGAAGGGGATGAAGATGAATGGTGGGGAGGAATGTCCAGTGGCCAGTGAGGAGAAGATGAGGGTGATGGCAGAGTGTGGTTGGCGTGGGCAGGCTGAATAACGGACAGGCAGGTCGGTGGAGCAGACGGAATGGCAGATAATGGTCCTGGAGCACAGAGAAAACAGGATTAGTAGAAAGAAAAATGCACAAGGAAGCAAAAAGTCACTGGGAGTAAGCAAAGATTGGCCTGAGTACTACCACAGAGGGTTAAACAACAATTTGGCGATGAGTGGGTGAAAAGCCGGAGTAGGTATACTGTGGGATGATGAGCTTGATGGGAGACAGGTGTGTGTAATCAGCCAGGTGTGTTTAGTCAGCCAGGAGAGCCAGGGAAGGAGTGCCACGCCCATGCCACACAGACACAGAGACAGACAGGGGAGAAGAGGGGAGGGGGGATAAATACAGGAAAATATAGGAAAATGCAGAAGTCCCGCTGTGGGTGCAGCCCGGACAGCTGAGGTAGCGAGGCCCGAGGCTGCACCAGCAGAGCAGAGCTCCCCATTGGCTCCCTGGCAGCATCCTGCCACTGCCCCACCCAACACAGTCCAAATGCATTCTCTAACAACAGTCCTTAACAGTCCTCCAGGGCTGCTACAACATGCTAAATGTTACGTTGGCTAACGCAAGTAGCTATCTACTGCTCAAATAAAAAGATGGAAACATAACCGCTAAATCTGAAAACAGGAAATTTGGACTATCCCTTTACCGCATACAGTGGTAGACATTTGAAGATGAAATTTGAAAACTGTCATTGGACCAACATAATGTCAATATAGTTGTTGATTGGTTATGGAGGACGTCCTCCCCTGGAGCGTCATTTTACATGGTTTGGCCAATAACAGTTTAGCATGAAAAAAATGAAGTACATTAAATTGATATAACAGATTCCATCCTAAGGAGGACAACAGGAGCCCGTCCTCCTCTGCTGTCCTCATCACTTCACACACACTGTTCTCTCCTCTCATGCCTGCCCTGCAGGTGTCACTGTTGAAACATTTTAATCAGAATTTCAATAATGGATTTTTTCCAAAGAAGACAGAAAAAGTATCTTATAAATGATACTAAGATTTGGTAATGGTTTATTTCAACTAATTACTGTTTTTTATATTTTGATCATCTCCCTCTTGCCTCTCAAAAATAAAGGATGAGCAACCCCCTCTTTCTTTATGGACCAACCTCCCCCTGTGGATATAGTTTATTTTAATTCTCCAGGTACACACTTGAAAAAAGTCTAGTCATGAACCTGTGCCACAACTTTCCAACTTTCATCTGTTTATGGCGAGACAATCTAAACTTTCATTCATTCACCTTTTATTCAACATCCAAAGAAATTAGCTGTGTAGGTTTAGTTTAGAGTTTAATGTTATTTTGAACCTGCTAGTGACTTTTAACATTTGGACCTTGTTCAGATATAATATGAAAACATAGCACAATCAGTCTTGGCAGAGGCAGTCTTGGCTGCCAGGTTGTAACACTATCATTTTCATATGAAGTTCTGACTACACTTACCCTCAAGCGTCATTGAACATTAGCAGGAGCTGCAGCTGAAGCCTCTGAGCAGGAGATTGTTTCCTTTTCTAATCTTCCGACCAATTAAAAGAAATGTCTGCTCTGTCTTTGGCTCCAGTTAATAAACTACACTTCACAAGTTTTTTGTTTTTTTTCCCTGTCTGACACCCAGCTTAACCAGTTCATAAATGTTGCAAAGTAACATGTCATCTAACTAATTTGGACCAGGAGAGGACACATTATAGATAAACACCTCAAGAGATAAAGCCAAGACAACCTCAGGAACTTCACTGGCAGTTGTACTTGACAGAAGTCTCATTTGCACATTTTTCAAAGATTAGTTCCTTGTCCTTTCATCTGACTCTGGTCTCTCAGATACCGGCAGTGTAAGAACTGACAACTTTTCTCAGTCAAAAATTAAAATGAGAAAATGGGAGAACTAAATACCAAATGGAGAGGCTGTTGGGTGCCAATGAGTCTTAATAGGTTTGGTGACTACATGTTCTGCGGTATAAAGCTGCTCTCTATGACATGGTGACATGGGGCAGTGTACTGTGTGGCATGCCTGATCACCCCAGTATCTCTAGGAATTACATTGCAATTACTGCAGCAGCACACGTGTTATATATACAGCATGCTGAAATGTCTTTGTGGTTTGATTTATGTTGGACCAAAAAAGAAAAGTACCTTAACAACATTGTCCTCTCTGGCTTAAAGTTTCAAGCCTGTTCCACTTCTGACCTCATCAATATTTGAGTGTGGTCAGAAATGTGCACTGTTGAAACTGTAACCACATCCATCAGTGATGTCACAGGTTCATGGAGTGCACCTGTAAATCACTAAAGCAAGGTGAGAAGTTAAATCACTGGAGGTCAGACAAAAAGATTTTTAGTGGGTCTTAAGTTACTTTTGAAACATTTGTATCACAAAACACAAAAGATAGATTAAGCTACTGCACAGCATTATTCACAGGCTAGCCATGGCCCTGCAGTGTCATTAAAGTTCTGGGGAAGAAAAAAATACATCTCACCCTCCTCTAAAAGTGGTGACAACTCTCTGCTCCAAACAGAGACATATTATATACAGTTGGCTTCATGAAGAACTGAACTTGACATGTTTTCTCTAATTGAAAAAACCTGGCTGCAGTACTTTTTCAAGTACAATTTGTACTTGATTTATGTCATTTTAATCTGTGTTCTTAGGACTTTGTCATGATTACAGTGTATGGGTTGTGGATATTGGCTCCAGCAACTCTGAACCTTCCCGTTATCCAACAGAGACAAAAATCTGTTCAACCTACTATCCAATGACAAATGTACACCTTGTTTGACTGTATATGTCTTTGTCCATTTTGACTCTGATAAAGACACAGTTGTGTCAGAACATTGGTGTCATCCATTTCACTATTAAAGGTTTCAGATCAATCATTGTGCTCCAGTCCTTTTTTCCCTCTGAAGACTTATAGAAATATAGAAATGGGTATGATGTGCTGTAAAGTCCTTGCTACTCTACATTCTTTACAGTTTGCTATTTGCCACATTGTGGCATTGATGGGCAGAGGGTTTGTTTGGCCATAGAGGCTCCAGCCTGTAGTGAAGACATAATGTGTATAAGAGAGAGAGAGAATAATGTCAGCCAAGCAGTCTCATGTTGTAAATTCTGGATACAGAGAGAAGAACCAAGGGTTTTTTTTTAGTCATAAGCTGTCTTTGTTCTTTATGATGTGGGTAATGGTACACAAACTGCTACCTTTCTGTTTGTCAAGTATTTACCAGGTTCCTTTGGCCCTCAATCAGACAGGCAGGTGGCCTGCCCCACACCCCCACCCACACTCCCCCCTCTCCCCAAGCCCGAGGCTAGCTCCGAGGCATTCATGCTGCCATAACCCTGCTGTTTGCCACTGGGATGGAGGACTCTCAAACTGGGTCAGCGGCTCCATCAATATTACACAACGTGGAGCCTATTAGAAGATGAATTCTTCATACCAACAAAAAAGGGAGTTTTACCTCTTTCGACTGCTGTGGGGTGGGGTGGGGGGTTCTTAGGCCTTTCACATACAGACTGTTCACATTTTGACAACAGAACCAGTAAGGGGGACTGTCTAATACCAAATACACAAAGACTAGCACAGTATGGAATGAGCCACACCCTGATTTTCGCACTTGGCTGATGTGGGGTTCTGAAGGCCAATATAATTGAAATATTTTTGGATGGTGCTTTTAGCTCAAACTTACTGTATATGCCAATAATGAATGTTACAAACTGCCTACTTTAAAGTAAAATTGCCCATACATCTGTAGATTAGAAAAAGACTGATCACTGTCAAAGCAGAGGTTGAGAGACACCAGACATACAGTCCCACCTTAAAGAATCAGTCTGGTGTTAGTCTATATTTTTCTTATTGTTATCAAATCCGATAATTACACAAAAATCAACAATGTCCATCTCTTAATGCTTTCTGACTTCCCTACCCTGTCTGTGACCCTCCCATTGGTTCGTACTGAAAATGTAAAAGCTTAAAAAACACTTTACAAGTATAAAATTTAATTTTTAAATTGTGTGATTTCCTAAAACAGCTAGTCACTTTATTTGTTTACAAACTTGACTCCAACAGGAAGAAAAGGTGTAGTATATTTGTTGGGGACTATTTTCAGCAGTGGATTCATACACAATTTTGTGTTCTGATTAGTATTTCCTGCAGCAGGACGGTGTGTGTGGGACTGAGTCAAAATAAACTACAGTGTGTGTGTTCATGGTAATGACAACATTATGGACAACAATGGAGCTTTATGGCATGGAGGGATTAGATATATCAGGCTTTAGATATACTGACAATACTTGTTAGTAGGATGCATTAATTGTTGATTTTAATGGGATTTGTTGAGAAGAAGAAAAATACAGAATATCAATAGACTTATCATTTAATTCAACTAAAAAAAACAGTTATTTAGAGTACTAAAAAGCATGTAACAGGTGAGGAATGATCCACAATGAGCCTTGCAGTTCAAAAATCTAACATAAAGTAATACACTCGTTAAGTATACACCATGTGTTGTCAGATGTGGCTGCTGTATCAGAGCTGTGCATTTATCTGAAAATAACGCACAACCTCCTGCCACAATTTGAGTATCCTTCATGGCTATGGACCCTCATAATCCTTTTTACTGTCTTTTGCATTATAGAGCTGTACTTCCAGGTTTAACATGTAGGTGACCTACAGTACCTGTCCCCATAGTATACATTACATCACATGACCTCATCCTCATCCAACAAAGCTAAGAGGTATTACAGAATGATAAGTTATATAGGCGGTCTAAATGAATGACAGAACTGGTTCAATGCTTGTGTTTTCTTCTCTCCTATTGACTTTATTGTATTATAGTTATTAGGATGACCCAATGACATGGGGTAGTTCCATAATAGTAACAGTAAGTTAGCCAGACCTCTACAATAAGACACATGTAAAACAATACATTTTCAGTGTATTCAGTTTTTCTCCGAATTATATTCTTGTCAGCTTCTGAAACACATACATACTTGAATCTGAGAAATGTTTTATCAGAGCAGGAGATTTCACATGGAAGTACAATATTGATCAAGTTTATAATAAATACATAATCAAACAGCATGTCATATTGTGTTAGAGGTGGATGGCACAGACAGAACCAGATCTCCTCTTCATCTATCACTCATGCACTCTGGTCGGCAGCCTCATTTTCTCATCACGTGATGATGATGACTTTGCTAGTTTATAGACAGATTTCACATCCATTATTAAGGAGGATGTACCAGCTCCTATAGACTCATTATAAATGTCTTTATACCTGACTCACAGCAGTGACATGGTGTCATTGTCTCTGACACTAGTCACTGTGTGTTACACTGATCCACCTAATTTAATAAAAAAAGACAATAAAATGAATATGATCAAATAAATAAAAGCATAGATCAAACATTTCCAAAACCTTTTACAAAAAGAAAAGTTTTAAGAAGGGATTTAAAAGATGCCAGTGAGTTAGTGTGTTTGAGTTCAGCAGGCAGAGAGTTCCATAGTGTGGGAGCTCTAAGGGCACATACCAGGTCAATAAGTCAGAGATGTATGTAGGTGCAAGGTTTAAGGCCTTAAAAGTGAGCAATAAGATTTTAAAATCAATGCAAAATTTAACAGGAAACCGAAGTAGGGATTATGCCTCTTTGTTCCAGTAATAAGTCGAGCAGCAGTGTTTTGTACCAATTGGAGACGGTGGAGGGAGCCCTGGCTGATACCCGAGTAAAGTACGTTGCAATAATCAAGCTGAGAATGGATAAAAGCATGTACAACTTTTTGTAAATCAGCAACTGATGAAAATGACCTAATTTTAGGGAGAATCTTGAGCTGAAAGAAACATGACTTGACAACATTTTTGACTTGATCGTCAAAACAGAGGTTAGCATCAAATATTACCCCAAGATTCCTAGCAGCCTGCTTAATATTATTTGACAGATCGCCAAGATTAGCACCAAAAAAGCTGATGAAATTTGGGGAACCAAACAGAATGACTTCAGACTTCCCATCATCAAATTTAAGGACATCCAGGATTTAATATCAGAGAGGCAAGTTCTAAGATTTGCTAGGCTGCTAGGATCTGTGGGTTTTAATGGCAGATATAACTGAGTGTCATCAGCATAAAAATGGTAAAGCACATCATGATTATGAATAACATGGCTGAGAGGCAGCAGGTATATAGAGAACAGAAGGGGGCCAAGGACAGAACCTTGAGGGACACCGCAACTAACTGAGCTATCGAGGAAGTAGAGTTACCCAGAGCAACAGATTCTCTCTGCTGGAGAGGTATGAACATAATAAGCTGAGAGCTGTGCCCTTGAGGCCTACCCAAATTTCTAAGCGATGTAAGAGGATACTACAATTGACTATATCAAATGCAGCACTTAAATCTAAAAGAACCAAAATCGAGCTGTCAGCAGTAGATCATTTGTCACCTTAACAAAAGCTGTCTCAGTAATATGCAGTACTCTAAAACCAGACTAGACATAGTTAAAAACACTATTATTATTCATAAAAGAATTAAATTACTTTCTCCAGAATCTTGGATAAAAAGGCAATTTGGAGATTGGTCTGTAGTCTGTAGGACAGGGGGTGCAAATTAGGTTTCTTTAGTAGTGTGTGCATAATAGCATGCTTAACTTTTCAGAAAAGAACCAGAAGCCATAAAATTGTTAAACTTTTGCGAAATAACAGGGTCAACAGTGGAAAATACCTCCTTGAGCAGTTCAGTGGGGATGATGTCTGAGATGCAGGAGGAGGAGTTCATATGGGAGACTGTATCCTCTAACATTGAGATTGTGATGGGTTGAAACTGGAAAAAGGAGGCAGAACTGACATGGGAAATAGAAAGAATGCAAGGGTCAGGCTGGATTTGGGACCTGATACTCTCCACCTTAAATTTAACACTTGAGAGACCCAAGGCCTTCACAGCTGAGACTTGACCTGAGCACTGCTATTGACCTCAGACCAGCTCTCTGCACCACTGACAACAGGATGGAAGGGAACCAAAACAAGTCAGCATTTCACAACAAATACATGTAAGCTGGCTAATGAGAGCAGACGACCAACAGAAAACTCTAGCTGAGAAGTAAAATATCAGCATGCCAAACACTGGCATTATCATACAGCTTTGTCCTCTGCTTTTTCTCAAAACTTTTATCCTACAGAGTTGAAATGACAGAAGGGAGCATCTTGAAACTCCAGTGAGATCGGAGTTTGTAATTTTAAAACAGCATGGGTTATAGACTGGAAAGGCAGAAATATCAGCTCTTGGCCAGGTATTGATCAACAAACCCCTGCAGACACACTCTGCTCATTTTACACTGTGGGCAAGTAAAAGGCATAAGTGTTGCAATTTCCAATCAAATTCCTAAAATAACTTTAATCTACTTTTAACTCTGTCAGTCTCACCAGAACACTGCTGATCTGCCCACTGGTTGAGTCATGTTTAATTTTAGCCCCTCCCAGTGTGTTGCTATAGTGATCCAAGCAACATGCACATCAAAGCTGGCTATGACCCACTCAGCTGAAGAGGGGGAAGAAGCTGTAACTCGTAGCTGTAGTGCAGTGGAAACTTAGGGATGGTCATATCTTAATATTTTAATCATATTTCTGTCCCCACCCACCTATACAGTTTCAGTTTGCTTCACTAAAATGTCTAAACATTGTCCTTGATTGTCCAGCTGCCAGAATCCACAAGAGGAGCTGATAAAACTGTTAATGTGCTCATCTGACTTAGCTTGAGTTATTAGGCTTTAAGCTTTACAGTACAAACAGCATTGAGATCTTTGTTCACTTTATTGCTCTGGGTTTTGTCTTTTCAGCTACACACAGGCTGGCCTTTCTTCTTGGGTTGAATCCAAATGTGAAGACTCGACTGCACTTGCAGCTTTGCTGAGCTCTGCATTCCCAGGATGTCGAGTGAGTGATTTGGGCTATGAGATGCACAATTCATACACAGTGGACTTTGTGCAGACTTCTAGAGAGTCTTCTTGTGGGTGTATTTTTTTTAGGAATTACACAATAGACCTCAAGTATAAAAAAATTGCAAATTTGACAAAGTAGAACGTTGATGTAAACATTTTTTTTCATTTAAACATTTTTTAATGTTTAATGATTTTTAAGTACATCCTAAATTATTTTACTATTTAAAATGAGACATGTCAGGGATGCAGAAAAAGTGCACCTGACTTCGTTTGATATTTAAATAAAGTTTGTGGGGGGAATGGTAAATGGACTGTACTTGTATAGCTAGTATTTCTAGTCATTCGACTACTCAAAGCGCTTTTAACACTACGAGTCAATTCACCCATTCACACACATTCATACGCTGAATGGGTACAGGGGCTACCATACAAGGTATGGTCCCAACCTGCCCATCAGAGGAAATCTAACCATTCACACACATTCATATGTATGAATGTGGAGTGGATACTTCGATACTTGATACTTCGACATGCGGACTGGAGGAGCCGGGAATCGAACCGCCAATCTTCCGATTAGTAGACGACCCGCTCTACCTCCTGAGCCACAGCCGCCCTCTTGTTTTGAAAGGGTGAGATGTCACATGATTGTCATCCGCCATTTTGCTGCAACCAGGTTCTCTTGCATATTTGGAACCTTAACCAGACTGCTAGTTAAGTTACCCACATTTCAAAGAAATACAGATGTAATGCTATTAATTATTTATTAATCGCTGACACAAGAAGAACATAAAACTTTACTTACTTTACTTGCATCATGTAGAAACAATATTCAACCATATTATGAAATATAATAATATGGTAAATGGGCTGCATTTATATAGCGCCTCTCCAGTCTTCTGACCACTTAAAGTGCTTTACACTACATGCCAACATTCACCCATTCACACACACGCTCATACACTGATGGCATAGGCTGCCATGTAAGGTGCCTGCTCATCAGGAGGATTTTCTAACTGACATGTGGACTGAGGAGGATCCCCGAGAAGCCGGGGATCGAACCACCGATCTTCCAATTAATGGACAACCTGCTCTGCCTCCTGAACCACAGCCACCCATGTCATTAAAACCTAATAGGGGCCAAGGTAAGGCGTAAGTTTGGTTTCAGACATATTTCCACAATATGTCTGAAACCAAACCTACGCCTTAACTTGGCCCCTATTAAGCTTTAATGACATGGTTTGACTCAAGCTTAAGATGAGTTAAGGTTACTCTGAGTGAAGGTTTTTTTTGTTGTATTTCATTTATATTCAGCCATGTGGTTTATTGGTCATGATGATGTTTTAAACCCATAGTTCATTACAGAACAGTAATCCAACTATCACATCTGACACCTTCAGAATTCTAATAAACTTTTGTAACAGGATATTTCAAGGAAAATTTACATTCTATACTTCATCATAAAGCTGTATATGCAGCTATTCACATCAAATGTTTTTTCATTTCCAAAACGCTATCATGGGAAAGAAAAAATATAATAATTGAAGCCAATAGAAGACTTTCAGAGGCAGAAAAACACCATGGCCTGACCTGCAGTTGAAAGTGTTAAAAAATAACCTTTCTAGAATTGACAAAATTAAAATTTGATTTAGGAAAAATAGTGAAGAATATTTCCCATGCATTTACCTATTCATCTGAAATTTTTTTTTTTTTTCCTAGAGTGTGTTTACAGCTTATAAGGTTTACATTTCAGCATATTAGGTTGTTTTTTCCTAGGATGCAGCCATCAGCTGACAGGCTGAGGGACTGAGTGTGTCAATGCAGTAGATATGGCTTCAAACACAGTCTGGCCTTTATAGTGTTAAAAACGCAAAATGACTGTGTTGCTGCTTTTTTTAGACCTTTTGAGCAAGCTCCTCTGAGCTGATCTAAACTGAGCTGAGAGTGCTAGAGACACCCCCCAACACACATACACACCACCCCCTCACATGCAACTCGGTCGGCCCATCAGCCTAATCTACTGTGACATCACATTACCGCCAGCACTCAGCGTCAGCCTCTCCCTCCGCAGACACTGTTAATTAGGTTTGGACCAGCTAACGCTACAACCGTAGAGATGGAATGCAAACAGCTGTTGGGGACGAAGGCTCACAAACACACACACACACACACACACACACACACACACACACACACGGAGCACCTGTGCACTCACAAATTCATGTACTGCGCCATGCATACCTGCACTAAATAGAACTCCATGTAGAAATTAACTAATATTTGTGTATAGCAACATTCAGTTCTGGTTTTATGTCCATTTCTGTTTCATGCATGTTCATATACACATGCACACACACACACCGCACCTGCTCATTCATAAGGTCAGAATGTATGAAATATGTATACCCTGTCCCCTGTCCAAACATTCACCCTGACAAAAATATACATAAATGCAAAATGTCACAGTCTTCTAAAATCACATACCTTTCTTCTGTGTTTCTGCTTACAGACTCTTGTGCACCTACACATGCATGCAGACATGTGATTCATACTGGCAGATTCAGCAGCTTGCCACGGTTCAGGTGTGACTGCTTCTGAGGAAAATCAATAGTCTTCTCCATCACCAAATGGCCATGGGATCCATGGATTGAAGGCCATCAGGGTGTAGCCAGGCACTCATCAACTAGCAGCTGTTGATGATATATATGATGCAGGTGATGTTGAACGGCTAAATGGTGTTTTTCTGTGTAAACGCACTGCTCTGAGCCAGGTAAGTCATACTCTCTGCTCCTCAACATGAACCTCTGTCCTGGCCTGGACTGTTTGACCAAGCGTCCTTAATTACACAGTGCCGACTGTCATTAAAGGGCCAGTTAGAGGTGGCAGACTGCAGCCATGGATTAGTCCAACAAAGTCAATTATTCAGTTACAGAGCTGCTGGAGGTTCAACTGACATTACAAACCTGGGATCCTAAGTTGCCATCCCTCTCTCTTTCTCTTTGTCTGTCCTCCTCATTTCACTTTCTATCAAGATTACAGTCTTGCCCTGTAAAGCCAGAATACAGTAAATACAGTAGACTAAATGTATGTGGACTCAAAGATTACAGCCATATGAGATAGATGAACATGTCATTCCAAAACCACTGCCATTATCCTGCTGCTCTAACAGCCTCCACTATTCTAGGAATGCGCTCCACCAGGCTTTGGAACCTGGCTGCAGGGCAGGGCTGCAGCTATTACCTAGAGGTGGAATGTACCATAGTAATGACCCCCTTTTCCAACTGTTTTTGGGAAAAAGACTTTTGAAGACGGCACACTTTCACACTTGTCCTGTTGGGAATGTTTCCCTGAGATATTGATAATCCAAAGAGTAGAGTCCTCATCCTTGTAGCCTTTTCTCTTGTTAAATTGAAATTCTTCTATTAAAGCAGAAGATAAATCACACATACAGTATGTGTAGCTTGTCTATGAGTCTATGACTGGACTGTCCATTTGTCTGCTCCTCATCATCTCTGACAGCAGTTAAATGATTCGGACCCAGTCTGAGATGCTTTCAACTTGTTTTACTCGCCATGAATTTATTTCTTCTGCAGCAGAGAAACATGTTGCTGACTGACTTCAACAGAGTCACTAAATGAACTTGGAGACACTTGCTAGCCTAGCAACTATAAGGCTACAAACAACCCATAATTGAACACTCTATGTAGGAGCCCATGTTACACCGATGCGCTGTCCATTCAAATGTAAGATCTGATATTGTGAACACATAATTGTCTCGTCCTCAAAAATAAGATGACCCACACTTTTTCAAGTGTAATTTTCAGAATAAAACATCGTCTTATATTTGGGCCAATATGTAAATAAGGACGTTTAAGTGCTATACTTCAGTACAAATTTGAGTTATTTCCATTTTATGCTGTAGACTTCTCCACTGCATTTAATAGGGAAATATTATATTTTTTACCCTACTGCTATATTTATTCGACAGCTATAGTTACTAGTAACTTTTAAATGTACTACTTTAAATGTAAGAGATTTAAATGTACAATCCGTTTATATATATGTTTGACTTTTATGAAATCAAACATACAATGTAACACAAAGCTGTATTAAGTCATTATTAATGAGAAGGGAACATACTTCTTCCACTGACTTTTATTGTGAAGCAGTCATAGGAAACACAATGTATTTGTTACTGAGGTTAGCACTGACTGCAACCACTCATCAAAAAAACATCTACAAAAAAAGCAGATGTCGTTTTGGGTATTTTTTGTCAGCGGATAATTTTTATTTTGCAGTTGCAGTTATTATTGACTGACTTCTGTTTTAAAACAGTGTGAGTTTGTTTGGCTGCACTATAAACAGAAACACTAGCTGCTGTTCTGTTATATTTCTGACAAAGAAGCTGCTCAGTGAGTGTTTGCTGTGGTAATAAACCATGCAGCTGATATCACCAGAAACCATGGGTGTCGCCAAATCAACCACAACTGAAATCTGTCTCTTACAAGTTGATGATCTGAATCTTCAGTCACGAAGCTTCCATAAAATGTAAAACGTGTAATCGGATGGACTTTGGACTACAAACTACAACCTAATTTTCAGTAGTGGTGCCTTCAAAGGCAGTAAAATTTGGGTCTCCCAAAACACTCCACCTACCATGTTACACCAGGGCTAGGGAAAGGCAGACACTAAAATATCATACTACTAAATAATTTAATATATCAGTATATTTGGAAGAAAACTAGTTTCATGATACAAGGCTGAATATCAGCACAAACAAGCTAGCTTTACAATATAATGTCGGAGCAGAGATGTGGCACTATTACAACTTATGAGGCCGAATATAGTGCTGTGTAATCAGACAAAACAGTATGGAGGAGGAAATGACCACGGGAGCTGTAAGAGAAAGAGAGGCACTGCAGCTGGGGATGCTGCTGCTGCAGCAACCTGACTTTGTTTTCTGAAAGAATATTATATCGGACTTTGCCAACTCTGAATACAGAACAGCACATCAGCAACTGCGTTAACTGTAACTGGCAGCTGCATCCAGTTTTGAGCACCATCCGGTCCAGCTCATCGTTGTCCAAAATAGGTAACAGAAACAGTGGTTAGGGTTAGAAACACCGATATGATATGTCCAGGCTCGATGAGGAAAAATGTTTTCTAAATAAGCCTCACTTAAGATATATAACCCTGCTGTCTTTGCTAACCGGCTAGTCGTAAACACACGAGTAGCTCATTGGAAGCTCATTGGAGGAGATGCACGCAATGCATTCTGGTTATTGTAGGATTCCCCCTTAAGACCGGTATGGGGAATCTACAGCTTTCTCTAGTCATAGGGCACCAATTTAAAAAATAATTGCACATTTCTACTACATAGGTAAGAAATCATAGAATTTCATACTCATTCCGTTATCTGACAAGAGACAGAAAATATGGAAAGAACAATATATATTATGTCAATTCAGTTGTATTAAAACATAGTATAGGTGATCAGAGTGAGCAGCAGGGACAAAACAGAGGTTTAACGGGCCATCTCGACCTTCAAACGTGAATGGTTTGCCAATCACTGCACACATTTTTTTCTGAATGCTTAAACACTGACAGTGATTCTTGAAGCACTATCTCTGAAACCATTAACACTTGTAGCCAATGCATTTACCAAGTGTGCCAAACGGAATGCATGTTCTCTGCTTTTACACTCAGTTTGTAATTTTATAACACACTTTTTGCAAAACTGTAAACACAACTTGCTGCTTTACACTCAGCTTGCAGTTTATTACAGTTTTTTGCAATTACCAAGACACAAAAACTGGTACATGTGGCACAATTATTGAAACCACAAACTCATGTAACCTATCTGTTGGTTATTGGTATGCTAAACCATAAGCACATTGTCTGCTTTACACTAAGTGTGAAAATGAAAATCTAAAACACACTTTTTGCAAATAACTACGCATGGCCATCTACTGAAGCGGCATCAACTACAGATGAAACAGCTGTACAGAGTGCCATTTGAAAGAAACTAATCCTTCCAAATCATTCACACATTAACGTAGAAACTTCATTCAAGCTTTAAATGGGTCATACAGCACTTGGGACTTTCTCACATTAATTCAATATTTTCATATCATTTATACTTTTTACATAATTGCAGTTGAAGTTTATTGTGTACTGTGCAGAATATTCAGACCCAGTGGGTGCAGGCCTTCAAATTTCATCAAAAACGTTCGACACATTATCTTACTTCCACTCTTCAAGCATAATTTATACATCAAACTGTAGACAGACAAATTTGTCCTCTCTCATCCAATGTTACTTCCATTGAAATACAACTCACAGTTTTTGAATAAATTGCCTAAAAGCACAGTGTTGTTTAAAAGTCTTATTGATTCCCATGTTATCTGAGCTCTGAAACGCCTTGTCAAAAACATAGATGAAGGTTATATATAAATTATCACAGCTCCTTTATTTTTAATCATCAGTCTCGGCAGTGAAGTCTAGGGTTGCTCAGACTGAATTTATTTTTTTGATGTGACTTTTAGTTTTTGAGTTATAAGAAATTGTTCATTAATTTTGGTTTAGGGGCTGAAGCTTGTCTCACCCCTGCCACAGGAGGGTACTGTCACCAAAGCAACCTGTGACAGTTAAATTCTCAGTCTACAGACTGCACACACACACACACACACACACACACACACACACAATTGTGTTTCCATCACTTTCCAAGGACATTACATTGACTTACATTCATTTCCTGGAGACTTATCCTAACCTTAACCGTAACCACAGGCCTAACCCTAACTCTTACTCTAACCTTAACGTAACCCTAAACTAACCTTAACTTTAAACCAAGTCTTCATCCTACAATTAGTGATTTACGTTAAGGGGACTTACTTTTTGTCCCCATAAGGGAGGCGAGTCCCCACAACATGACTGTAAACAGATTTATGTCCTCACAACGTGAGGAATACCTGAACCACACTCACACACACAGTGTCATTTCCGATTTTCAAAATAAAGCCCAAGATGGTAACCTTATCATAACTGAAAAGTCAGGATGGACCTAGTTTTTCAAAATAAAAGCCCCCAGCGTTCACTGTATTTTAACAGAAAACTAGGGATGGACCTAGTTTTTCAAAATAAATAGGGTGACCAGCCTCCTGAAAAATTCGGGACAGTCCCAAATTACAAGCAGTTGTCCCGAATACCAAATCCTATCCTGTTTATCACAAAAATTAACCGTTAAGATAATAGTAATAGATTACATGAACAAGCTAAAATAAGAGCTGTCTGTATGCTGTGAGACTTGACTTGACTTGAGACTTGAAGGCAAAAATGCTGATGAGACCTGACTTGGTGACACAGTAATAATTAATAAAATAACGGAAATACACGCAACAAGCTGCTGCTGTCACCAGAATAAAATGTAGAAGACTCTAAATTCAAATGGAGAACCCTTTTATTAAATTATCAATTACTCTACATCAATTAGTAGCTCAATAGTTTTTTTTAACTCTCTGAATCTGTGAAAATACTCTGATCAATATATATCTATCTGATTACAATATCTACCTAACAACCTTGTTTCATAGTTTTTGTAGGTACTACTTTGCCTTTGTAGGGCAAAATACATGCCCCCACTCCCCCTCACTGACCCTCTCCCTCCGCCCATGTTTATCACACTGATTAGCCTGTTGTGTGCAGCCGGGCAGTACCAGCATTAACATTAATTCAGCATAACTCAGTATTTGTATTCATCAACAGAGAGGGGCAGAGCAGCAGAGTGTTATCCCAACACCTCTTCTGTCCCCACTGATCCACTCCAATGATTAAACATCTGTCCAGCCGCCATTACCGCACCCTCCACCTCCACCCCTCCTCCCTCGCTGCTACCTATTATGCGCTCTTCCAGGGCCTGTTTCATAATGCCAAGGATCAGCAAATACAACATTTATTTCATTAGTACAAAGTCATTGACTTAGGTCTCTTCTTTATGGAGGACAAGATATACCTGCCCGGAGCTCGCATTTAATAAAACCTGAGACAAACACATTTACTTTCTCTATATCCTTTCTCCCTCTCTTTATCTCTCTCTCTCCATCTCTGAAAATCTCCCTCGCTTACTCTTGCAGTCTCATAAGAGCAAGAGAGAAGCCTCATATGTTTATGTGGGGGAAGTCATCATTTGCTCTAATGTTTATTTGCTGAGGTGGAAGGGAGGCAAGGTGACAAATGTGCTGACTGGAGTAAGGAGCATTAGCAGGTGAGGCAATGCATTAAATCTCTCAGACTCAATCATTTAGGTAATGTCCCGTTTGTTTTAGATTCATGCCTCGTACTGCCTTTTTACAGATTGAGTGTGGCCAACCGTGAATCTCAGGCTACCATTATCCTGCACTGTTTCACACTGTTTATACATCGCTGTACATCATCTGCTGCAAACCAGGCAGGAGGCAGTGTGAGTTTACAGTGTGGAAAACTTGTGATTAGAGAGTGGCTGGTTGAAAAGAATGAATGCAGAATGAACTCCACTCACTCACCAGTTACTGCCAACGTGCTCTTGAGCAAGACACTGAACTGCCAGCAGCTCCTGAGAAGCTGCTTAACACCCAAAAGTGGTGATTTTGAGTCTTTTTCAGTAATATTTTGCAGCTTATGATAAAAGTGCTCACACTATTCACACCTGTCTAAGAGGAAAGAAAAACATGGATTAATGCAAAAAGGCTTACAAATTTCCAATCATATAAATTATAGGTATAGAATGTTCACATGTAATTGGTGAGTTGAACTCATAGATTAAAAAACACATAAAACTATCTTTTTACTTATGAGCAACATGCAAGTCCATTTTTTAACTGATTTTGAATGAAAATGTAGGCTTGTTTTTATGTTTAGGCTGTACACGGTAAAAAAAAAGACTAGTTCCTTGAAGAACCTCTAGGTTACTCCAAGAACCTAGGGGCTCCTCCAAGAACTCAAATGTTCCTCAATGCTCTTATAGGTGCCTGCAAGAACATTTGGGATTCCTCAGTATGAAAACTGGTTCCTCAAAGAACCCATTTGAATTAAGGTTCCTCAAGGATCTTTAGTCTACGATATTTGGATATCCAACTATGAGGAACTTCTTGTAAAATCAAACCCCAGGATTCGATATCACTCTGAAATACTTTCAAATTGATTGAGAGGTCTTGCCACACAGGGACTAACACTACAACAACAGTTATTATTAATGTTTTTTTTACATGAGTAATAAACACAGGGAACAGGATATTTTCTTTTGAGTCAGCAAAAAAGGATGATTTTTCATCTGCAAGTCAAAACTTTTATTTAAATTTGATTATAGCTGTACTGTGGGATTAAAGTGTATAAACATGCAAACACACGTTACATCTTCATCACCACCAACAACACTGACAACTGCATCTTCCTCCTGCAGCTCACCTGACACTTTAATATTTAGATCAATAACTATGACAGGATCATTACAGTGTATCTCACTGAAATAAACCTTTGCTCTGCAAATGTCCATTACCATTAGATTAATGAGTATAGAAACTGGTCAATAGTGGGTGCTCTTAAAGTTTGTGAACTTGAGAAGGTTAACAGGTCACAGGTGAGGTCACAATAAGGTCAATCTGTACATGATCTTGACAACTGCGCATGAAAAATGGTGGACACTGAAGCAGCTAAACGAATGCTAAGAAAAGAAAAATAAGCAAGTGAAGCAGATATTTTACATCAAGTTCCTTACATTTCCAGTTTTTTCAAAAACATGCAAACAAACGATGAGAATAACAACATTTAGAGGCTCACTCATGAGCCCACTGTGGGAGGTGGTTCAGCCGTTTAGCAGTAGCACTGCCAATGCTGTACCACCGGGGCTACTGTTGGTGGGTAAGGAGGAGCAGACCCTCCGCCGCCTGCTAGCATGGAGATGATGATTAATTAATGTGGACTCCAGCTGCAGGCTGTTTGGCCATGTGCATGGAATCTTTGAGATGAGATATGCGGAGCGGTGCTTAGTTTCGAGGGAGACGGAAATGAAGGTGAGTGCCACAGTTTAACAACTAACTTTAGATAAAGATGTTACAATTTAATATTTTTGAAGTTGAGTTTGGTTTTGATTCCGTCTGAAACAATACGTGCATGGTAAACATAAAAATGTAGCCTATGCATGCCTAGTTGCAAATAAAAACCCACTTGTTAAAATACAAATTCAATGTTAAATCACAACATGATAGCTAGCTAACTTAAGATGTTAGTTAGCTAATGTTCGTTTTCCACTGAAAATGCTACAAAGTTGCCCAGCAGATGATCTTTATAGTTGGGATACTTTGTATCATTCCTTTCCTTCCTTTTCAACTGAGCTGTAATCTCTATAGCATAGTTAGCCATTTTTATGTGTGAAGGACTAGGCCATTCTTTATCATTTTGATAATCCCAGCCATTATAAAAAATAGGAATGTTGGTCCAACATTTTTATTGCAATGTTGGTCAGATGTTGTAATAAAAACTTGACTTTCGACCTGTCTCAAGTGACTTGAGACTTGACTTTGACTTGCAGTAAAGGACTTAAAAACAGCTCTGTCATTTACACTGCATTTTTTAAATGTGTCCTTTCCGACTTTTGCACAGAAAAATGGAATTCCTCTCTAGGACATTGTCCACTAAGTAAGAAATTTTCTACAACAAAAACGTCTTTTCACTGATAAAACAAATTAGGCACATTGGGATGTATCAAAATGAGCCAATTTTTTTCTTAACATTTGGTCTAAATGGATGTATGAAATCCTGCCTTTGCTTTACTTCATATCAAACCCATATATATAGAAAGCACAGAGACTTAGTGATAGGTGCCAATCCATCGGACTCTGAATGCTTTATGGATTACACTGAAGATGATGATACAGCTGATCCTGCTGGAGATGTTGCACATGAGCTGCCTAAACACAATGTTGACCAATGTTGTTGGCCTTAAACGAAATCTCTGCCTTTTCATTTGTCTCACTATAGTGAAGCAATAAGGTTTCACCTCTAGGAGGTCAACATCAGTGTTGATGACAATGATGATTTGAGTGAACTTTTAAGCCAAATGAAGGTTTTTGAGGAATGTAGCATGTAGCAATGTGAGCAATAAATACTGAGTGGACACTGGAACAAGATTGCTGTTATGAACTTGGGATGGTAAAGCCAATTGAGATCCATTTAAAAGGTGAAGATCAAACTAGCAGGGCCACATTTCAGTACATCCCGCTTTTTAACATTTTACAAAAAGTTGCTGAAAATGAAGATGTCTGGGCAATGTTAAACAGAGATGTTGACCTTAGTAGTGATGATGTACTTCGAGACTTCACTGATGGCGATATCTGCAAGAGCAACCTTTGCTTTGTCAAAAAAAAAACACTGTCCAACTTAAATTTTACTTGGATAAGTTTGAGGTGGTAAATCTCCTGGGGTCAAAAAAGAGAAAACACAAACTGACAGCAGTGTATTTCAAAACTGGAACATGGACAGCAAGTTTTTATCAGAGCTACAAAACACATACCTTTCTACTCTTGTTCGACACAAGTTCATTCAAACATGCTTTACTGATTAAGATGAAGTATTTCAACCTCTACTGTCTGATGTTGAGATTCTGGAAACACGCAAGCAGGACATTTCCAAGAAATTCACTGAAGATGAATTCATCCTGTGAAACTCAAAAATTATAGCTACCAGTTAGAGGCAGTGGAAGCAAATCCAGACAGTGCTGTCATTTATGGAATTAGGAATGCATGCTGCTTCTCAAAGTTGAAGTTTGTGCCTTCTCAAATTGTTTATTTATTTCCACCAGATATAATGCATGATTTCCTCAAAGGCATTATCCCTGCCATTCTCATTTTAGTGTTAGAACAGCTGGTGATGGAGAAACAAATCAAATTGGCTTAGCTCAACTACGAGATACAACATTTCCCGGAGTGAACGACAGCGCGTCAAAACCCCCACCCATACCTGAGCATGCAATGAGACCCAGTGGATGTCTTTCAGGCACTGCCACAGAGAAGTGGACCCTCTTTAGGTTACTGCCACAGATTGAGAACCAGATTCATGGATGTGGTGCATGGGATGTTTATCTATTTCTGAGAGATTGGTTACTTTTCCTTGCCCTTGTTGAAGAGGTATTTCCAGGGAAACATACTCCAAAAATGCACTTCTTGATGCACTACCTGAGACTTCTGATGGCATATGGACCACTAATCCATGTCTCTGGCTTACGGTTTAAGGCCAAGCATCAGTATTTCAAAACTATAGCGTGCAAGTTGTAAATTCAAGAATATAGCCAAAACACTTGCCAGGAAACGTCAGATGTGGCAGTGTTGGGAACAGGCAAACGGTAACTGACAGACAAATACGATTAATCATACATAATGTGTCAGCTCCATCAGCATGGCCTAATTTTTTCAATTACCAGTTTCCAACTGTCCTGAAGCACAAACTCAGAGAGTTTGGCCTTTCATACCCCTGCCTACGTATCAAAGTGGAGGTCCCACATCATACAAGTCCCGTTTGACACAATTTGTATGTACACATGGTAAGTTTAGCCTGAGGCAATGGAAAATGGAGAACCAAACAAAACCGCATAATTTAGGTCAATGTTTAATAACAGCACATCCAAGCCTGGACCCACAGTGCTTATAGCTAGTGCTTTAATCATGTATCCAAATAAGTACAGTTTTACAAAACATTTACAGAGAAACACTGTGACATTATTAATCAGTCCTTTAAATGATATGCTCTGTGTTTTTTTTTTTTTTTTGGTACCCAACCAGTAGGCAGTACCATGATGTTTGTTCTACCCTTTCCTCCGGAATCGCACAGGACAAGGATATGTAAGTAAATCGTTAAAGGTCCAGTGTGTAGGATTTAGGGAGATCTATTGGCAGAATATGGCAGAAATTGATTATAATATTCATAATTATGTTTTCATTTGTGTATAATCACCTGAAAATAAGAATTGTTGTGTTGTCATTACCTTATAATGAGCCCTTTATATCTATAGAGGGAGCAGATCCTCTTCTGTAGAGTTGCATCGCCATGTTTCTACAGTAGCCCAGAATGGACAAACCAAATACTGGCTCCAGAGAGGGCCTTTCGTGTTTTTAGCGGCCACCATAGGTTCTCCTAAGGCTAGGGATATTAATATGGTTGCAGTCTGCAACTTCACTGCTAGATGCCACTAAATCCGACACTGAACTTTTAAAAGCACACTTCGCACTGAATGGCTACACTTCTATTGGCATATTGCTTAATGTGGTGTCTGTAAGACCAAAGCCATGAGCCAAAGCTGTGAATTTCTTTGTAATTTCCTTGTACTATCTTTCATAGGAATCTTGGTTGCGAATGCTTAAAAATAAGTTTAAAAAGGAGCGAATCCCACTTGTCAGTCCCGAGGTAGAGTATCACAGAGCAAAGCATGGCAAAAGGAGGCTGTTGGTATCTTCAGAAGGGAACTCATCACAGGCACAGCAATCACCAAAGAAAGCCATGGTGAGTGTTGATTATTCCACAAGCAAATCAGCAGTTTATTCTCTTCACAAGTGGAAATTAAAATAACGAATAACCTGTGATGAAATTAAACCCATAGTTTGCTTTGCCTGATTTTCACAAGCAGTAGCTCGCAGGATGACATTGTTATTGTTGTCCATCATAACGCTTACAGTTTACTTTATCTGATTTTCTTCTTGTCCATACAGATGTCTGCTGGCAAGGATGCTGCAATTCAAGGCCACAGCTCTGCAACCTCTACTATCAAGGTAGTAACCACCACACAGCCTGCTGCACACTACAAGCTTCTGACACAGCAAAGATCTTGCCTTAAGACATACAACTCTTGCAATTTAAGTTCAATGAAGTCCTGTATTGTGCAGCAGTCATATGCAGAATCTTGCAGGATGTATTTGTTACTGTTCAACATCGTAACTCCGCTTCATTCAAAGCCACTCCACCAGTGACATTCGTCAGGAGTTCCCAGCTTTACTGCATGTCAGCATTGTAAGTTCAAACCCCTCATGGAGTTAATGTAAAAAAGTTTCACTTTTAATAAGTTACTCTTAAGTTACTCTTCCAGACAAATTTGTAATATATACAAAATATAAATTTTTCAGATTTTCTCTGAAATTGAGCACATCTATAAAGTTGATGTGGACAGGAGGTTGCTGGATGGCTTCAGAAAAGCAGACAGAATTGAGGCCAAAAGGAGGAGCCTGGGCAAGGAAATACCTCCAGTACCAGGGTGCACTCAGACAGCATTGTGAGGAGACACACAAAGGTATTTAGAACTTTATTTGACGTTCTTAAAATACATTACAAAAAAAACTTGTACCTGGTCAGCTACTTGAGAATTTGTACCACAGCTCTTGTGAGTCACTGTCTTCTAATACTTGTCTTGCCTCACTTTGGATAAAAGCATCTGCCAAATGACAAAATGTAAATGTATTTATTAATCACCACACCCTCTGATCTATATTCACCTTCATCCAACCCTTTTGCACTCTGCATTGCTGCACATACACAAACCGAAATAGCAGGTGTGCATGGAGACGCACACCCAGTCAGTGTGCCCAAGACCTACCATGCTTTAGCTCTGTTGATAACAATATAAGTTACATACTGGCGAGATAATTAGTGATCGTAATTCACAGAAGGGCTAAGTTTAACCAAGAAATACTTGTAAAGTTAACTAGCAAATTTCTGTTTTCATAAATAAATTTTACTCATTTTTCATCAGTAAATTTTACTACCATTGCATTTACAGAAATTCTTTGTATTTCTCCAGAAATTCTTAAGTAAAATTTAATTACCAGTAAGAAATACAAAACGTGAAATAACACATGCTTTTAAACAACATCACCTTTATTATGTTTGCCAACACTGGCGCAAGAGGTAATTACTTACAGTAGTTCCAAAATATACAGTCTGGTTGTCAAAAATAATTTTAAGAACAACTTTCACTAAAACGCTGGGTCTGAGTGAACAGACAAACATTTTTAATCAGGACATTTGACATCTCTGATGCTTTTTATCTCAGAAGGCCTTGAAGAGAACATTTACAGAGATAAAATGTCCAATGAAATGTCCAGAAGTATCACTTTAAAGTTCAATAACTTTGCAAGAAATGTTAAGTGCAATCACTTAACATATCACTTTCTTTTAGGTCTTTTAAAGCAAACTCCTTCAACAATTATATGTAACAATTCACAATGTGTTGTATCACCCCAACCTGAAATGCTTCCACATGCCAGTTTGATAACCAGTGCCATAACAGAATATACAAACTTGTAGCCGTACAAAGCGGGCTTGGGCTCAACATTTGAAACACGACACTTCTTCTCTAACTAGTTTTCCTTGCCAGCCACCAAGTATTTTCTCTGAACTGCAAGTTAAACACAATGAAGTTGGTTCACAAACTTGCGTGGAAACACTCATGAAGTTTGTTGTGCAAAGACTGGACTTTGGGAGACATCTTCAGGACATCGAGCACAAGAAAGAGCTACTGAAATTCTTTGAATATGTATTTCACCTTTGGTGGGTAACTCAAGTTCATTGCATAGATAAAGTCCATGAGCAGAAGGCAAGCCTTTGCCACACTTTTACAGTCATCAAGAACCTCAAGGATGATCAACACATGGGCAGGGATGTGGCCTTCCTGTGCTGCATTTCCATGGACAACAAAGATCTTCAAAACATTATTAGTATAATCCTCTTCATAGGCTTCTTTGCTGACATTCTGTCAAAAACATGTGAATCAGTGCTCAGAAGTGAATATACCACACATATTTTCTTTAAAGCTCCTGAATATGCAAGAGGTGATTCACTGGGTTGAAGTGGATTGTTTATGCTGGATAAGTATTTAGGTAACTATTGATTTTGATTAATGTACTTTTACATAGATAAAGATAAAATAAAGGTAAGTTATTATGTAGTGAATTTCTTTTCACGTCTATTTCTTGGTCTGAGTCAACCTTAGTGTGTGCCTTTCTTGTATTAGTGTACATCCGTGTCACAGAGGTAACCATCATTTTTTCTCAAAGACAATAAACTGGCATTATTTGAAAAACACAGAAAGTTGTTAAAACATGTTTTTTTTAGTATTTTCAGAATCCTTAAAGGCCCTTGAAGAAAAAAAAATCCTTTTGCTGCACTTTGTTTTGTTTTGACTCAGAATCTGAGGTGCAACCTGGGAAACGGGTTAAAAATATTTTCACTGTACATAATATTCTTTCAGTCAGGTGGTTAGGGTAGTCTTGGGGACTATGAAAATAATATCAGAACAACAGTAAGTGTTTTTAAATATCTGTCTGGGTTTTTCAAACAATGTTGGTGAATTATGCTTTACAGAAACTGATAGTTACCTCTGTGACCCGCGGTTATACTAATACGTGGAGAGGAACAAACTGGGGCCAAGTCCAAGTATGACTGCAGAGTATGAATGCAGCTGGGTTTATCAAGGATATGCTTTGCTCCAAGCAGGACATGAAAACAGTTCAGTAGTGTAGAGGAAAATGTGAGATGGCTGTGCTTCTTGATTCAACTGCAAAACAAATTCAAAAACTGAATTAAAAAAATGATTGAGAAATACATTAAGACATAAATGAATAAATGGAATAAGGTAAAACAGCATTTCCCCTACAATTGCCTTGGAGCGGTGGCCCGCCCCTCCTGAAAGAAACAAAATATGTTTATTTATGTTATTTACCTTATTTATGTGCACATTACTGTAGATGCAATAAAAGCTTCACGAGTAAAAAGCCAACAAGAGTAATTTATTAATGTAATCTGTGCAAAAGATGGACAGACAACGACCACAAACGTCAGAAATTCAGGCCAAAATACCAAGTAGTCTTCCATTGAGTTGGAAAGTAGCAAGTATGTGGTCGAGAGAGACAGAGAGAGAGAGCATGTGTGATGGTGAGGCTGACGACCAGAGCAGAGTATAAAGTTAGCAGTATAGCTGTGAACGTAGCAGTGCAGTGTGTGTACAGTTTAGGCTTTTTGTCAGTGAATAAATGCTACATCTCCTCAAGATCCAAGCTAAGGTCCCGTGTCTTGCTTGCCACCTGCTGATTAAAGTGAAGGAGGTTAGCCCCGAAGTTAGTGATGGGTTAGCCACCAGCTATTCTCTTTTAGTGACAATCTCAGCTGCAGAGAACAGACAAATGTCTGGCTGTTGAGTCTCTCCCAAGTTTTGCTCAGCAACAAATAGAAACAGAATGTTAGCCATTGGCCATGGAAGCCTGCAACAGTGTTCTAAAAGGGCAAGTTCAGAAAAGTGTAACTTAATTTGAATCTCTTAATGATGTGTCACAAGAAAGAGATTTAGTTGAGTCTGTCTCTGGAACCGCTTGTCTAAATTGACATTGTAGGATATTAACTGGCATGTGGATGTGTAGATGACTGAATTTTCTTTTTTTTGGAATAAATTTCTTTTAAGCAGGGCTCATTACCAACAAATTGTCAGACAAATTAACAAAGGCAAATTAAGACAAATGTTCAGACCTAGTGACTCTCGGGTATGATTTTTGCATGTAAAAACTCAGAATTGCATTTCCCCAAAAATTCATTTATTTCAGAAGCTGCAGGCTGTAAACACCAGCCACACCTAAAGTCCCCCGAAAACAAAGAAATTGAATATCATCAGTAATTTGGCGTGAAAACTTTTAAAATATAGCCAAATAAAAGTCTCCGAGAGGCATCGCCTCCCTGAGCTGGCCTCCAGAACTTGAGAAAAATTCTTAATATGTCTCTTTTCTTTGTCTTTCAACCAATTATATGTGTATTTAATCTTTTAGTTTAGTTTAGTTTAGTTAGTTTGTTAATTTATTTTTGCTATATTTGTAACATTAAGTCTCATGTTTCCATGTAAAGTATTTTATTTTGAAGTAAATGCCACTGAAGATTTGAGTGTAGTCAGGTTAAACTTTATTCGGCATTACACTCAGGATACTGAGTATCCGCAACTGAAATGCCTGAAAAAGAAAACGACAGTACAACAAATAAGATTTAAGCCGACTCAAAGACTCATTCCCGAGCAGCCTGAAATGGCTTTAATCCTTTCCAACACCACACCCACGAACACTCATCTGTAACATGGACCAATCTGCACTGCCAAGCTGTAACTTGCAACCAACTACCAAACAACACTGAACCTGACATCTCCACATAAAAGAAACTTGTCAACAGTGGTCAACATAGCTTTGTGATCAAGGGTTGATGTAGAATAATGTTAAAATTAAAAAGATAATTTCTATAGATAAGTTGAATTAGCCTTCCCTTAACATTCCCCATTGAAATACTCTAGCCTCAAGTCACACACTTCGAGCCACTCTTGCTCAATATGTCTTTATTTTATCTTTGTTATCATTTATAGGCCTTATTCTTTTTTAAACATTATCTTATACTTTTGTATGTATCCTCAAGATGTTTAGCTATTAATAAATGTCTTCATTTATCCTAAAAGTTGTCGTTTTATTCTTCTGAAGAGTAGTAGACAGGTCACTGACTGGAAGAAGAGCTTATGGTTATGGGACTGATTCATTTATTTAACTTATTTAGGAGGTGGTGCCCGCAATAACAAGGTAATTTAATAATAAAGTATTAATACTCCTACACAACCAAAAACCTGGCCACAAAAAGTAACTTAGCAGTGTGTGCCACGTGTGTAAAGCAGAACCAAGTTTTCAAGCACGATAACTAGCTAGCAGGCTAAACCAATCAGCTAACTAACAGGAATGTACAAAATTAATTAAGCATATAACCTACCAACATGGCTCCACATCCATGAATTGTCTCATCAAATGAGCGACCAAACCATGCTCCAGTCAAAGTCTGCTGTCCTTAAACAGGTACTGCTGTTTCGGCGTGTCTCTGAGGAAAAAAAGAGCTCTTCTGACATCACCCACTGAGCACACACAAGGTTGCCAGGTTCACTCCTATTACCAAAGTACATTTTACTTACTTTTGCCAGGTTGTTAATACAGTAGTTTAGTTAATATTACTTGATGTGATGGATCAAATTTACATATTGAAATTAAGTTACATAATTACAAACAAACACCAAGTAACACATTAAATAAAAGGTGACATTTTAAAGTAAAAGCACTGAAATAATAATTTCTTGTAGAATTTTAACAAATAAATGAGGTTACAGGACCAAAAAATCATTTTCTTATGTTTTATGTTGATAATGTCACCCTAACACCAGCAGTACTAAGAGTAATTGTATTTAACAGAGGGCTTCCTCCCCTCAGTCATTACCAAGCGGCAACCTCCGGGGCTGAAAAATGAAGCCAACACAGAAGTGCCAAAAACTGCAGTTCCTTGAATGTCCACTTGAAGCTGACTCCAAAAGCGAGTCAATCCTCTAGACACCCATGTTAAAATGCCCAACGTTACAGCAGAAATAAACATGTTTACAATCTGGTTTTGGTCTCTATAGTTAATTTCCCTGTTCATGACAACTGTGGGGGGAGTGAATTTTTATATAACTCACCCGTTTAAATTTTATTAAGGCTTAAAGTTATGCATACTAGAGGGTGTGGCCGCTTTGAGTGACAGGTTGCTACCATAGCAACTAGGTTGGTTAGGTAACATAATCATGGCGTAACCCCATATTCACAGAGTATAGCCATAGCCATTGCTATTCCACAGCATGTTTTCAGTTCATGAAAGTTAATTGTAACATTTTGATTGCCTAAAAAAAGTTCTGTTCAGTGTTTGGTTGTACAGTAGAAACCGCTTATAGTGATCACATCTGTCCAGGTCAAATTGATCACTATAAGCAGATGATTATTATAACCGATTTTTTTCTTTCTTTATATCTCATGCAGATTACTATCTAATTGACATTTGTATATTACAGCCAGCGATCAGACTGATTAGAGCTGTAACTCTGCCATGAGGGAGGACAAAAATTACTAGAAAGAGGGGATGACATTTCTCTTTGTATGATAATGTTAAAAGTAAAGTTAGGCTTTGCTGTCGGCTTCCCGATTCATTTTTAAAAAGACTAGAGAAAAAGAGAGAGAAGCAGTAGTTGAGCGAGCTAGAGAGTGGATGAGGAGAGCGAGCAGTAGTAGTGAGAAAGCCTGTGAATGAGAGGAATAAAACGTTATTTTCTCATTGTTTCACAGCGGTTACAAATAAATACACCCACACCCCACACCCCACACCTCCACACAAACCTGAGGAGGTGCGCTGCAACACCTGATGATGATGCCACAGCCGCTAAGTACATATCATATGTGTATCATGGAAGTAAGATTAAAAAAAAAATAGAATTACCATAGTTTTAAAATGTTTTTCCGTATGTTGTCATGTATGAAAAGACAAGAGAAAAAATGAACACTGTAAGCAGACTACTTGATTACTATAAGCAAATTATTTAAACAGCATTTGTATAGGAATGATTCTGTCCCAAGCTTTTTGATTCACATAAGCGGTTAATCACTGTAACCGTGATCACTAGAAGTGTTTTCCACTGTACTAAGAGACCCTCTAAGGAGTCAGATGTTCAGGTTTTTCCGGTAAGTACTAATGGGTGATGTCAATACAAATACTCCCTTTTCAGGTATGAGTCCCTTCATATTAACAGTTCATGTTCACATGTTTGTTAGGTGAATGTGTATATGTGCACAGGAAAGTATTGGTATTATGATATGTCAATTTATTGCGGAGTAATGAAGTTAATTACATGACAACAAATAAGCTAACCATACTAACCTCGTGTAATGCTAACCGCTCTGTTGTCTATGGAGTAGTGTGGTGAGAAAACCATACGGCTGGCACTGCAGTTTGTAGATTATCCTGCATGTATGTTTGCCGAAATGTCTGTGTTGTTGATTCAGTGGACTGTTAGTTTTGTAGGTTATAAATGAGTTAGTGTTATCAATACTATAGAAATGAGCTGAGTTATCACAGTTTATTTTGTGAATTGCTGCAGTATTTATTGATTGTATGTGGGTGTATTGAGAGTTCAGTCATTACAGACATGACCGGAGGAAAATCTGTGTCCATGCATCTTTCATACAAATACTCCCTTTTCAGGGCTTTTAATGGTAGTGCAAGCAATGTGGGTGTGTGTGTGTGAGGGAATAAATCAGCCTAATTCTGGGTTTTCCTCATAACATTAGTCAGGTTCGAGTACAGCTTAGTCAGGTCATCACGCTTCTTTTCTTTTATCTGTGTCCCCCGTCAACTCTCCCCACTCTTCTTTCTCTACCCATTCTCAACTCCTCAAAAACCACCCGCTGTCTGAACAGCGCCACCAAGTGGCTGATACTAGAAAATCACCCAAACACTGCATCACCAAACATATGCAGACAACATGACAAGCAACAGTAAACCCGTGTTTAACTTTAGGTTTACAAAACTTTTGCCCATGAAACACAACTTCAATCTTACAGTAGCATTAAGATATTGAATTGCAGTAACAGTTAATGATAACAGAAAAGCATAACTGCCACTTCAACATAGTAGCCAATGCAGAGCGGAAGCCAATGTCAGAAGTTACAGTAGCCGTGTTTCCATTAGATTAGCAAGAGAATTTTGAGCGAACTTTTAAAATGTCACAAAAAGGAAAATGCGAATTAGGTGTGTTTCCATCAACTGGTTTGAAGCAAATAAGCTAGCCTACACAACACATAGTTTAGTCAGAAGATGGTGGTATAGGCTTTAATAATCCACCAGTAAACAGAGAAGAAGAAGTAGATGTTGCCACCCAGAAACAAAACAAATAGTTATAGTGCCTTGACAAGAGAAAAATGGAGAGAGGTTGTCAGGGATTTGTTGTAATTGTTCTTTCATGTCAGCTAGTATTGGCCATGAGCCCGTTTTGCGCATAAACTCTTTCAACATTTCCAAAATCCATCTGCCAATTTTGCTGGTTTCTTCTTACTTGTAATGCTCAACACTCCAGTTGGTGGTGGCTGCTGTGTTGCCCCCCAACATGTTTTTTTATGGTCACCTTATTTATTTATGTTTAATGGTGGCTGGTAAACTATGAAGTGACTCACTACCACCACCCACTGCTACGGAGTGTGTCTTTGGTCTCTTTGCTTTTACGAACCTTTGTTCACCAGGTTTCTTGGGGGCACAGATATGACAATACTCTCAGCTGGTACATCTGGAAAGTGGCCATCCCCAATAGGATAGGTTTTAGTGACCAAAATGAAAGTGTGGGGGGAGTTTGGACATTATTTTTATTCCTTAATTTTTTGTCATCTCACAACTGTGAATATTGTATCAACTTGGGAGTTTTGAGAAGTAATTGCTGCTCTTGTTTGGGATAATTGAGGAAATCTAACCTCATTTAGTTCAAGTTGAAATCCAAAAAAAGTTTAAGAGAAAGTGAGGTGAAAAAAAGGCCCATCTTCCATTACTGGTTATGTTGTTTCTGCCTATCTAATATACATATGCTACTGACCCTTCCTCATCCTCCCACACATCCGCCCACACTCACACATACCCACAATGCCATGTGGCCTATGGCAAAACTCTCAATTCCCACAACTTGATCTCAGAAGCACCTCTGGAAAAAAAAAGCTATGTGAATGGAGTGTGAGCATGCGCACGCACACAGTGCTGAGAGCGGCATTCACTGAAACCCTGCAACCCCCTTCCATTACAGGATAACAAGCTCTGATCAACTTCAAATGTGGAAGAAATTGTTTTGGAAACTGGGATTTATGAAACCTTTCATGCCATATTTGTAACTTTTTAATACACTTTTGTAAATGTGATGAGTCCATCTTCCTTTCAATGCTTTGTGACCTGATCAAGCAACAAGAGTCCTGAAGATAATTTGTTCAGATGATGGACTCCATGAAAAAATGACAGTTGGTAGGGACAACTTGAAGATCTCTACATAATATGAGTTCTCTAATATTCAGGCGGCACAGTGGAGCAGTAGTAAGTGCTGTCACAGCAGAGTGATCAAACTATTACCCTAACCCTAAGTCCAGGTTTGGTGAGCTGGAGACTTCAAATTACCCATAGGTGTTATTGTAACCATACATAAAGAGCACACATGATAACTGTGATCAATTATGAATCAGACAGGATTGAACCTCACTTGTCTTGTCTTTATACTGTGTGGTGATTTTCATGTTAAATGTACTCCCTGAGCAACAGACTGATACATACTCAAAATTCCCTCAAAGTTTCTTGGAAATAAAGTGTGTATGTATCTTTGCTATACCAATAATAATAATAATAATAATAATAATAATAATAATAATAATAATAATAATAATAGGCTGTAATACTGTCATATTAATTGGTGTATGATTACTCCACTAACCCTGCTGAACATTGTATACTGTATGGTTTTAATAGGTTTATATGTAATGTTGTCACAGGTTAGCTCCCCCCCCCACACACAAATGCAAACGCCTGCGACAAATTCCTCAACAGGCACAGTTTATTCATATCACAATTTGAAATGCATCTGCTACGTCTTTTAGGGCGAGTCAGTTCACAATACAACACAATATCCTCCTAAAAACAGTGACATAGGTCTTCAGGTTTTAACAGACACTCCACTCCAACTCCCCCTTAAAACATATAAAAATTAACATATTTAATAATCCGACCAATAAATACACACATAAAATATGCACTCCAAAACACATACCAGTCACGAAACTGTTGCCCCTAGAGCTTGAAACCCAGGCGAGCCACACCACATCCCCGCACCTTCACAGTATAAACACAAGTACAACACAATCAGCCTTTTACATATAGATATACAAAAATATAGCAAATGTAGTCAAATATTTATTTATTTTTCACATATTCTCCTCTTGTCTTTGATAAACTGAGCAGTATCATGTATGCAGGTCATGGCTCTAAATATTGACTGCAACCCTCGAGGTAATATAACTGTAGCAGTCACATGCAAATCATGGGCTATTTTGATTTCCTATTGAATGGCTGTCAGTTTTCTGTCAGTGAGAAAAACGTGCAGGTTAACATTCAGAAAAAGTGGAAAATGACCACAGTTGAATCTGAATTTCTCTGATACAGTGTCAACATTTAAAATCACAGGTTTTACAATGGTGGTGTTTATTTACAGGACTGTTGTACTGGACTGCATTACAGCTTACAGGGTGCAGTGGTGGAAAGTAACTAAGTACATTTACTCAAGTACTGTACTTAAGTAAAGTACCTCAAAATTGTACTTAAGTATTTCCATGTGATGCTACTTTATACTTCCACTCCACTACATTTCAAAGGGAAATATTGTACTTTCTACTCCACTACATTTATTTGACAGCTGTAGTTACTTTTCAGATGAAGATTTGACACAGTAAGATTTGACATACTATAACAAGCTTTCAAAATACAACACATTGTTAAAGATGAAACCAGTGGTTTCCAACCTTTTTGGTTGTGATAGTGATTTTTCCCTCTAAACGTCTCACATGGTTTCATTTCAATAAATGTTCAAATGATCCAATATTTCAGCAAAAAAAAAAAAGATTATAGAAAAAGTCCTAAAACTGAAAACTGATTTGTGTATCAGAACTTTGTTTTTTCTTCTTTCCTCTCCCATTAATCATCTCACCCCTCAGATCTATCTGCTGACTCTTTGGAGGGGCCCGACCCCTAGGTTGGGAACCACTGGACTAAACTAGCTAACTGTATATAAAGTAGTTCAAACTAGCTCCACCTCCAGCAGCTGCAACAGTAACATGCTGCTTACACACTGATGCTTCAGTATTAATAATCTAATGATGTTATATATAATAATATATCAGTCAGAGGGACCAAACCACTACTTTTGCTGCAATACTTTAACTACATCAAGCTGATAATACTTATGTATTTTTACTGAAGTAGGATTTTTCATGTAGGACTTTTACTCATAATGGAGTATTTTTACATTGCTGTATTGGTACTTTTACTTATTAATAATAATAATAATAATAATAATAATAATAAATAATAATAATAATAATACAAACTTTATTTATATAGCACCTATAAAAACAGAGTTTACAAATTGTCTTGACAGGCAAAGCAAAAGCAGGATACTCAGAAGGCAATATAACAACAGTAAGGCTGCCCTGGTTCTGTCACTGACTCTAAAGACTCTTGTGAGTCTGTCTCTGTATTCCTTAGTTGCCATTGTCCACTACATGCCGTCAGACTTTTTCTGTTTTATTGGTTGGTCTGTTCTCTGTCTTCCTAGTGTTTTTTCCTCTGCCTACCAGTCTGTTTCTGTGTAGTGTTGGCTTGTCTGTCTCTGTTCTACTTTTTCCCTCCACACTTTCTCTTCACACCTGCCCTGCATTATCCTCGTTAGCCCTGCCTTGCTCCCAGTGTCTTTCCCAGTCAATCACTCCCAGCCTGCCCTTGTGTCTAGTCACCTGTTCCCCATTCCCTTATTAGTTCAGTTAGTATTTAAGTCTTGGTTTGCAGCCAGTCTTTGTTGGATCCTTTGTTCTGGTTTGTTTTGGTTCTGTTCTGTTTGTTCAAGTCTCGGTCTGCATTTTGTTTTGTTCCGGTCAGCCAGCTTTGTGTTTTTGCCTGCTGTTCTTTAATTAAGAAGTCGTTTCAGTATTGCTCGACCTGCTATCCTGCATTTGGGTCCGTTTCCTGCTACTCTACATGACAAAATTAAGGTAAAGTTAATATAAATTAAAACAAGACAAAAGACACAGCTGAGAGGACAGAAGGATAATGAAAATGATAATAAGGATGATAAGACACTAAAAACATGTAAATTTAAGTATAAATAAAAAGAATAAAAGCAAGTCTATAAAATGGGTTTCAAGTGATCAATAAAGTTACTGATTCCACAAGCCTTATCTCCACAGGTAGGTTGGTCCAAAGCCAAGGGGCCCTGATGGCAAAAGCACAGTCACCTTTTTAGATTTAAGCTTCAACTTTGGAATAGCCAGAAGGGCCCCACCTTAGGATCTAAGGCTGCGAACTGGCTCATATAGGGTCAACATTTGTTATGTAGCTTGGGGCCAGACCCAGATATGCTTTAAAACTGATCAATAAAATCTTAAAATCAATTCTAAATCAAACAGGGAGCCAATAGAGAGAAGTCAGGATTGGCGAAACTGACTTTTGGTTTATGCCAGAGAGGAGGGAGTTACAGTATTCAAGTCTAGAGAAAATAAGTGCATGAATGACTTTTTCCAGGTCAGTGTTAGAGCATCGGTTTAATTCTGGAGATGGTTCTTATTTGACGGAAGCAGGACTAGACAACTTTTTTTTGATCTGTGAAGTAAATGATCTGAATACTTCTTCCACCACTGACATGGTGTTTCTATTTCTCTGGTCATTTAGTGTAACTTGTGTCTAAAACAAATGTAACCCGTACAAAATATAGAGCTACTAAAACTCAATGTCATCTAAAGGTGTTTTTGCATGTGTCTTCAAAGGGGAGCGCAATGGGGGTTATGCGCAATAAACTTCCGTATTCTGTAACAAAGGTCGCATCGCTTCTGGTTCAGGTCCTCTTTATGAGCTACTTTGAATATGGCACTGTTTTACTCAAGATGCCTTCAGGAGCTACCAAAGATGAGTATAACCGCTGTCCATCGCATATGCAGGTTGACATCTAAAACTCCTGCCACCAAAATGGATAAGGGGTTTAAGCTATACGCTTCCTCATACATATGCAACTATGAGGGTATGTATCTACTAACTTTAGTAGTACCGAACCGGGATAATGCAGTATGTCGCTAGCTAATGCTAACATTAGCTAATCTTAGCTGATAAAAAAAACTTGTCACTTGCCACAGCCTGAGAGTAACGTTAGGGATGGGTTGGCTATTCTGTTAACGTTCTCAATCTGTTCCCGTTCAGGGACAGTATTTATCTAGCCTCTCAGGGTAGGGCTAACCCTTAGCACAAAAGGGGAGTGTGCTCTTGTACCTACAGCCCATATTGCCCACAAAGTCAGTCAAGATGCACCAAGATCCTCCACCTTACCCACCACTGCCTCTTTGGGAGTACAGGCTCACCCTAACAGAGTGTGTCCATGTGTGTACTGAGGAGGAGCACTTCCACCTTTTTTAAAAGCTTGATGGTCACACTGGACATGGCCTATAAGACTGAGGCGGCCACAAGAGAGCAGGCAGCAGACCGGGAGTGGCATCAGCTCCGTAGGCCTAGGATCACCTCCTCACGTTTTAGAGAGGTGTTTTGTGAGGGGAGTGAGCTCTGCAGAGTCTCTTGCAGGAAAAAAAATCCTCAAAGGAACAAGGCAAACTGCAGAAATGAGGAGAGGTGCAGACATGGAGTTTGAGGTGGCAATGGAGTACTGCAGGATGAAAAAAGCCAACTACATGCCCTGCGGCCTCCACCCTGATGCCCCATGGCTTGGTGCGTCACCAGGTGGCTTGATTTTTCGATCCATTCACACAGCCACCATTCGGACTAGTTGAGATAAAGTGCCCTAATGTGAAGAACTATGTGGACTGTAAATACTTTCAAATACAGTATGGCACTTTGACTCTCCATGAAAGCCACTCATACTACTGGCAGGGGCAGGGTCAACTGTTGATCGCTGGCCTGCAATTTTGCGACTTTGTGACTTGTGCCCAGGAAGACATGCTGGTGCAGCGTATCCATGTTGACCTGAAGGTAGCAGCAGTCATCAGAGAGAGGGTGGACCAGTTTTACTTTGTGTACATGCAGAAGTACCTGTCTGTTTCCAAAGGATTTTACTGATTGATTGCAGGAAAATTTGAGTGGGGGGCCTTTTTTATTTGAAGAAAAATAAAATTATCTGCAATAAACTGTTATTGTGAAAAGAAGCAGGAGGAAATAACATTTTATGCATTTCAGCTGAACTTTAAAAATGTATTGGTTTATTTCAGTTGTATTGTTGCATAACATATTCGCCTGTGTATATTGTGTAATTATTTGTCGTTTTGTCTAATTTTAAACACTTTGGGTCCCCATAACATACAGGATAGTCATACAAAGCTACACATTTACCATATGCTTCACAAGTGTTTTAAACAAATTATACCACACAGGCTGGTCTGTTGTCTATTACCTGACAGTAAAATGTTCTGATTCTTCAAGCAAGGTATCTTTGGGCACTGTTCACATTTGAGAAATGAGACCATAGCCTTTAGGAGCTCTTACAGATAATTTCAATGTTTCATGCATAACTGTTGGAAGGATTTTCTCTTGTTCAGCCCAACTCTGCGATTTTTTTGATTGCTAAAGAAGCAATATGTTCATCAAAAGTAAGTAATTGTTGTAATTGTTATATAAATAGGTACTGAAAACTTTTTGGAAAAAAAGATTTTTGTCAATGACAAAAATAAAACATTTCATATACAACTTATGCCTCATGGTGAAAGATGTTTTCTGAGTTCATATTTTACTAGATATACAAAAGATAAAGAACAGTTCATGCAAACAGTTATCAATTTGACAAACCACTCAAAGTCAGAAGATATAACTTGTATTACTACATTAAAATGTATCATAGAATATGTATCAAATCTGAACTATCAAAGAATCCAAAAGACAAATGAAACACAACTGAGGAAGGCCCATTATCAGTTTGATGAGCAGATCTGAGCAAGCATATTGACAGGCCAATCAATGGCACAAATATTCAGAGAGGCTGGTTCAGTGAGGTTAACGCATATCAGTTCTTTGGCCCAAGCCTTGACCAGTGGCTTGTTCTGATAGTTTGTTAGGTGGCAAACTACTGCAAAAAGCTGGCTGATACTGCCAGCAATGGTCAGTGGAATAATGGTGTCAAACAGTTTGTTCTCTTTGATGTGCCTGATTTTCCTCTCCACACGTATCCTTAACCGTGCAATGTCCTGAGTGACCAGCACTTCATGAGACAGGTGTGACTTTTTACTTAGAAAAGGTGGTCTGTAAACTTTGCAGGGCACTAGGGCATCGATTCTGAATCCCTTGTCCACCATTACAGCCATATCTTTATCCAAAAGAGGGACAATGCCAGATTTCCTTAACAATTCTTTGTCACTAATAGATCCAGAATGCAGTGAGGACACCTATCATTCCTTTCAGGGTAGTGTGGGATTTATACTGTAAACATCTCACTCTGTAAGAGTAAAGATGAAGGCATCTGACATCTCATTTCTCCAATCGACCTTCATAAATTAACTTCAATGATTTCTTCATCTAAACCATCAACCTGTCTCTTAGACCCCATCCCAACTAGGCTGCTTAAGGAAGTCTTACCTTTGGTTAGCACTTCTTTACTAGATATGATCAATCTGTCTTTAGTGACAGGCTATGTACCACAGTCCTTTAAAGTAGATGTAATTAAACTTAAATTAAAAGCCTTCTCTGGATTCAGCTGTTTTAACCAACTATAGACCTACATGTATATCTAACCTTCCATTTCTCTCTAAGATCCTTGAGAAAGCAGTCGCCAATCGGTTATATGACTTTCTACATAATAGGTTATTTGAGGATTTTCAGTCAGGATTTAGAGTGCATCATAGCACCGAGACAGCACTGGTGAAAGTTACAAATGATCTCCTAACTGCATCAGACAACAGACTTCTTTCTGTACTTGTCTTGTTGGATCTTAGTACATCATTCGACACCATTGACCATCGCATCCTATTACAGAGACTGGAACATTTAATTGGCATTACTGGTTTAAATCCTATTTTTCAGATCGACTTCAGTTTGTACACATTAACAATGAATCCTCCATCCACGCAAAAAGGTTCTGTGCTTGGACCAATACTATTCACCTTATACATGCTTCCTTTAAGTAGTAATATTCAGTAACGCTCCATAAATTTTCATTATGCTGATGATACCCACTTATATTTATCAATTAAGCCAGATCAATTAAATCAGTTAACTAAACTTTAAACATGCCTTAAGGACATAAAGACCTGGAATTTTCTGCTACTGAACGCTACTAACAAAATTGAAGTTATTGTGCTTGGCCCTAAACACCTTAGAAACACATTATCTAATGATATAGCTACTCTGGATGGCATTACCCTGGCCTCCAGCTCCACTGTAAGGAATCTGGGAGTTATCTTTGATCAGGATATGTCCTTCAGTTACCATATAAAACAAATTTCAAGGACTGCCTTTTTTCACCTACGTAACATTGCAAAAATCAGGCACATCTCTCAAAAAGACGCAGAAAAACTAGTCCATGCCTTTGTTACTTCTAGGCTGGATTATTGCAATTCCTTATTATCAGGCTGCCCTAACAAGTCTCTAAAGACTCTCCAGCTGGTCCAGAATGCAGCTGCATGTGTACTAACAAAAACTAGAAAAAGAGATTATATTTCTCCCATTTTAGCTTCGCTACATTAGCTTCCTGTAAAATCCAGAATAGAATTTAAAATACTTCTCCTCACTTACAAAGCTCTTAATGGTCAGGCACCATCATATCTTAAAGAGCTCATAGTACCCTATTACCCCACTAGAACACTGCGCTCCCAGAATGCAGGCTTACTTGTGGTTCCTAAAGTCTCCAAAAGTAGAATGGGAGGCAGAGTCTTCAGCTATCAGGCTCCTCTCCTGTGGAACCATCTTCCAGATTTAGTCCGGGGGGCAGACACCCTCTCTACGTTTAAGAGTAGGCTTAAAACTTTCCATTTTGATAAAGCTTATAGTTAGGGCTGGCCAGGCTCACCTTGGATCAGCTCTTAGTTATGCTGCTATAGGCCTAGACTGCCGGGGGACTTCCCATGACACACTGAGCTCCTCTCTTCTCCTCCTCCTCTCCATTTGTATGCATTCATGTAACATTAATGCAGGTTACTAACCTGGTTACTACAGGTTACTTGACTTCTTCCCCGGAGTTTTTGTGCTTTCTCATCTCACAGGAAGTTCCAGTGCCTGAATGGTGGGCCATGGCTGTGGGGAATGTGGCATGGTCCTGTGGATGTCCTGCCTCCATCACTGCTACTGCTATTATTGCTATTATTACTACAAGTCACATCTTTTATTATTGTTGTTACAGCTATTGTTGTTGTTGTTATGCTTCTGTGTCTCTCTGTGCAGTCAATAAGGACTTTGGTGTCAGAGTACTTGCTGAACACACTCGGCATTGTGTCTCTAATTGTCTCCGGAGACATCCATATTCCAACGGCAAAAAATTCACCCAAGTTTTGATTATCCTGCTGACGGTGGACGGATGAATGTTGAAACAATCACCCAGATCTTTTTCTTTCAGACCCAGTGACAGGTACACCAAGAACAGGAACGGCTCATCAATCAGTGGAGGGCATCGGCTGTGGTGAGGGGGGCAGGGGGGACAGTCTTAGTGGTTATAACGATAATCACTGCCTGCTCATCATAAATGTATGTACAGTGTGGTCCAAAGGTCTGAGACCACTTTGGTCTCAGTCTTTGGTCTATGTTTTTAATTAGATTGAATTAGATAGTAGTGCTGTCTTGGGTGCTGATTTATCAGCAAGCTGTTTTGTAGATGATGTAATATGAACTGTGCCTACCGGTCGACGAGGTGGATCAGTGGCCTTGTCAGGAGCTGCTGTTGTGCTGGAAGTGGATGACGTACCAACACACACGATTCTCCTCGTTGCAGGTTCAATCTGTCTCCAAAATGCCTGTAGATGGCGGTAGCTAGCAAATCTAAAAAAGTAAAAGAAAATTATTAACTTTTAAATCAAAGCATAACCTATTATTGATATTTGCCCTGGTAGATCTTGCCAGGAGGCAGTGGTAGTATACTGGCCTAAATGTTTTGCTCCTGTTAGTTAGAATGAATTTCAGCATAGATTACACAGATTGAGTGAGCAGAGGTTTTAATCATGTTTGTCCTCATACTCTCATTTTTAATAACTTCATGGCTGCCTTTTTATTTTATATTTGTAGCTGTATGTGTTAATGTTAATCTTATCTTGCTTTTATTCATTTACTTTAATATGGCCATGTGCCTACATTATACAGTTGCTCTCATTGGTCACCCACTATAAAGGTTAATGAATGAACACAATCTAGGTCTGCAACAAAGTCATAACCACAGAGGTATGCAAGCTGAATATCATATGACATAATATGTACCTGGTATAGAATCTGATGTCATCATCCGATGCTAAAAACCTCTCCAAGCCAAACAACTGCTTCAATGTAACCTCAGCCAGCTTCTTTTGCAACTCTTCTATCACCAGCTGCTGGGCCTCTATTTTCTCACATGCTGTATCCAAAGCTGATGGTTCTGGTTTTACATCGTAATTGTGGCACTGAAGCAACAATTCAACATCCATCTCTTCCTCTTCATTTAATTCATCCTCTGGTCATTGTGTTCTCTCCCAGACACTTGGTCTGGCTGCTGGCAGAGAGTAGTCATTCCAGGCAAACAACACAGACACAGCCCCCTCTTTCAAGCATCGTCGCCCACCTTCAATGACATCCATGGAGATGAAATGTCTACTACAGACTGTCGTGGTTCTCTTAATCACCAAATTCTCATGTCCCACATTATGTATCCATATTTTTCTTGAAGTTTCATCCTTTAAGAAGTGGTGAAAACTTACAGTGGAGTTGAACTTCCTTGACATCACGCATTGAGGTACACAGCAGAAATCACTGTTAGGATTATCCCGCTTCTGGTACTTTATTGGCCTTGACAAAGACATTTTCTTCTTCTCACTAACATTCAAATATTAAAATCAAATTAAAATGCCAACAATTAAAAAGTAGGCTACAAGCTAGCTTAGCTGATTACAAGTCCGTAGTTAATGCTGTCTGCATGCTGTTACCGCCTTCTCCGACAAGCGGAAGTGATGAGACCTGTTTTCCGGTCATGTGATGTTCCACATAAAGCCTATACACTGTCTGTGCATCTAAAGTGTTAGAGAGTGCTATGTGCGGTCACCATTTCATTTCTGCTGGAGGTCTCTTCCTGTAAACGTACTGCAAACCGACTAAGCATTTGTTGGTATGAAATGGTCCGTAAAACTTGATTATTTCGATATATCAATGCTAATAAGCTGTTCTTTTATCAGAATCCCAGCTGTGAATGCGAGGGAGGCAGTTTCTGTCGAGTTATAAGTGTTTGAAACACCAGTGAGTCGAAAGCATAAATTTATTTGCTAGTAGCCAGCTAATCCTAAGCTAATCACTAGCCACTGTGAGAAGATTCACCATACTTGCTGTTTAAGTTCAGATACTTTTCATAAAAACCAGTCAGGGTTATGAGAATGTTGTCTAATGTTTCCAACGTACTTTGGTGCATATTGTTTCATTGTATTAATGTCTTAAAAAGGTCGCTAACACCAATAGCTAAGCTAATGCTAATTGCTAGCTATGGTTAGAGGGCAGCTGATAGCATGACGCATTAAAGGTGAATTGCACTTATTCTGTGACATTAAAGCCATTCAGTTTTAGTGGGATTAACACACCCTAATGTAGTATACCTACATTGTGATTTGAACTGATTTTGGCTGTTAAAATATACATGTTAAGTAAGATAGTGATAATTCATATTTAAGGTAGAACATATTAAAATGATGTGTAAAAAGGGTTAAACAAGATATTGTAGGATCTGCTCACAGAAAGCATCTGACAAGCTTGATTTGTCCATTCAGATACTCTATATATATATATATACATACATACACACACACAAAAATTAGCGCTGTATACGTTGTGTTATTGCTGTAGGGCTAGGACTAGAGGTGCTACATAAATGATTCAGGATACACACGTTATGCTCATTTCATTCAATTTAGACTGTTGCTTCTTACAATGGTTGAAACACTGTAACACTGTCATGTTATCCATTAATCTGAAAACTGTACATGTGCAAAACTTACAGTATGGTTTATATGCAATGGAAACTTTTAAGCTTTTGTGCCCTCACTCCTTAATGCTCCAATATACAGCCTCTCTGTGTAATTCTTTCAATTTAATGTGTTCAAGGAGAGAAACTTTGTGACCCAGATGTAACACTATTCCAGATTCACTAGAAGAAACAGAAGTTAGCATGCCCAAGGAAAGATAATTCAGCATTACAATTTGGGAAGATGGATAGGATCATTATTATTTACTCGCAAGTCTGCTGCCCTTGTGGCTGAGCTTTGGAAAAGCCTTGGAAAAGGAGCAGCTTCAAGACCTTGCCCATACAAATGTAATATGTGATTCTCGGAGGGCGTTATGAAAAGCTGCTCTCCCAGCCGGATGGCCATGTTTGACCTCCAGTCGTCCCACAGGGTACCTGCAGAAAGTGCAATTTATCAAGCCTGTTCTCTGCAGCACCTCCGCAACACTGGATGGCATACCTGCATGATGACCAGTTTACCTGCTCTGTGCACAAGAAAAACTTACACACAGTGGAGCGACCAGCAACCAAGTTCCTATCACAACATTTAAGTATTAATTAATTTAAAGTTGATATAAATAAAATAAAGCATAAGAGAAAAACAAGGCATTTAAGTGATTCTTGTATGCTGAAATGAAAGTGACACGTAGGAAAACCTAAAATTGTAATTACATTCCCTCAAAAATACAGAAAGGGAAAGAAAAACAATTAACCCGATACATATTATTCTTGGAAAGTCACCACCAGAGCCAATGAAGGAAACGGACCAGTACTTATATAGAATACTCAGAATCGCAGCCCTGAAGCAAATAACTAGTTCAAAGATGGAAAGTAACAATACAGGAAATCTCAGAAATGGAGAGAATAACATATAGAGTTAGAAATGAAGAGTCAGAGTATAAAAGATGCTGGTTTAAGTGGAAGAGAGACCAATTAACTTATGAAATTGCTTAAATTCAGACTAACAAAAGAATTTATAAAAGGACAGAGGCAGATCTTGGGAAAACAAATAAAAATATAGACACGATCAGTGCACACATTTTAGAGTAGACATGCATACACACTGGATGGATGTATGAAATGTATGTATCCACAGATAAATAGTTGTGTATATGTATGTATACAGACAAATGGATGAAATTATTAGTATTATTTTACTTATATATGTTTATGTATGTGGATACATATGTATGTACATGCGTGTGTGTGTGTATGCTTATATATACCCCCTCCCATTTTTATCACCGGGTGTATGTAAAAATAAAAAAATATATAATTGCAAGGACATGAAAATATAATGGGCATTTTTGTGGATGTATCAAATAATGAATATATATATATATACCTAAAATGACCAATGGGTAAAATTTACCCATGCACCTGGCTACCACATTTCTAATGCTAAAAAGATTTACTCTGTCATTGTATTGCAATGCATTGCATTGTCTCCTCAAAGGAATGTCACAAAATGAGTTTGTTTAAGGGGGACCTATTATACTAATTTCCATCTCAATATTTTTAGTTTTTGACTCCACTAGCTTTGCTTGTTAAGGTTAAATAGCCTATAAACAATAAATGATAACATGGCAAAACAAAAATGAATGAATAATCAATTAACTAAAAATAAGTTTTACACACAATGAACGTTTGTTAGTCGGCTAAATCATCTTCATTTGAACAGGTGATTATACGTGTATCTCAAACACACTTTGAGCAGACATTCAGCACCTTGACTGCATTTTCCACACAGCTTTCCTGCACTTCAGGCACTTGGCGAAGGTTTTTTTGCTGTTCATTCTCCTCTGCTCTTTTTATCATTTAATTATGACTTCACATAGTTGCCAGATCACACACTCCAATGAATGCTGTTGCCAAGCAACTTAGAATGTTTAAACACGGAAATGAATACATTTCATATACAGGTCAATTTTATGCAGTGGCGGTTATAGATATAAATGCCTGTGTTTTTAATCTGGATTCATCTTCACTATTTTTAACAATAGGGGGTGCTACACAACATTATTTTAGGAAAAGTGAAAGATTGGGGGATATGAATATTTTATTAAAACATAGTAACGTACAATTGGAAAAACTGCCACGCGGTTCTAGTGTTAAACCAGCTGAATTCTTAAATGCTGTTTTCAAGCAAAAACAACATGCATCCACACCAGGAGTTTCAGCTTGTTTTTGCAAATACCTCCGTCTACATTAAAACACCAAAACAGGTCATTCTCCTCTGACTGGTCTTGTGCAGAAAACAAGATGAGCAAGTCAGCCACAGAAATCCAGTGAAGAAAAAAACAGTACTTTTTAGTATTATTTCTGTTTAGTCATTGCAAGCAGATTACAGCAAACAGTTTCAGCAGAGAAAGGTGGTAGCTACATTTAACTCTAAACAAGCTATCAAAGTAGACAATAAAGTGAACAAAACTCGCATACAGTTGTCTGCAGGCCCAGCTTTAGACAACAGGGGGCCCTTAGCAAGATTTTCTTTGGGAGCCCTCCTTAAACCGAAAATATACTATGCATGGGTCCACCACGGTCTGCGTGATGTAATTTCGTCATCATATAGTTTAACTATAATAATCTCATAATGTCAAGGTAAGTAGCTAGCAAGCTAAATTTTGTTAGCTTGCTGCAGTACTGGTTGTTGCTGTGATGGTACCGCAGTTAAGGGGGATTCCCACATTTTGAGACAGTGTGAGTCAGCCCTCCAGGAGCCCCTCATGCTGGGGGTCCTAAGCAGGCATTTAGTTATGCTTATGCGTCGGGCCAGCTCTGGCTGTCCACCATTGTTGTTATTGTTGTTTCTTCCTCTTCCAATGAAATCCTACTGCCACCATCTGCTGTGTCACCAATATGACATATGACAGCATTTCCGCAAAGCTCTGTTTTCCCCGTACACACAATGCCAAGGCGGTATTTCACATTTACACAGTCTGGAGGCCTTTTTGGAAAAACCCTGTTTTCGGGGGAGAAAAATGCTGTTTTAGTTTGGACGGACAGCCAAAACAGAGAAAAAAAGATGTCCGATCTGGTTTAGACACGAATACAACTTGGTTAGGTTTAGGGAAAGATTTGGGTTAAAATAACTACTTTGTTAAAGGGGATGTATCATGCTCATTTCCAGGTTCATATTTATATTCTGGGGCTCTACTGAAATATATTAGCATAATTTACACCATGACACCACTGTATTTTGTTCTAATGTTACAAGTATTAAGATTTTTTGATCCGTTAAGACCGCTTTCCCTTCAGCGTTCTCTTCCCTTTATCCCTTGGAGGTGGGTAAAGTTGTACCAGAACAACTCTGCTTCCCTGCTTTAGCAGGGAGTTTAACAGTATAAGAGGAGTAGTGAGTTGAGCTAATGCAGTGTGACATGCTGTTTTTTCTGTTATGATGTATTATGATTTCCTTTTGTGCTTTCTCGTCTCACAGGATAATCCGTAGTGCAGGTTGTGGACGTTGAGGGGCAAGGCTGCGGGAATGGTGCGGGGATGGTGGGGTTGTCCTGTGGGTGTCCTGCCTCGACACCACCTCCTGCTGTTATTGCTATTATTATTACTTGTCATATCTTTATTATTATTATTGTTATTGTTATTATCATTGTTCTTATACTTCTCTGTGTCTTCCCCCTCCTTCTTTCTCTGTAAACCCAACCGGTCAAGGCAGATGGCCGCCCACCTAGAGCCCGGTTCTGCTTGAGGTTTCTTCCTCTCAAAGGGGAGTTTTTCCTTGCCACTGTCACCAAGTGCTTGCTCATGGGGGAATGTTGGGTCTCTGTAAATTAAGTACGGACCAGCTCTATGTGAAAAGTGCCCTAAGATAACTTTTGTTTGGCACTATATAAATAAATTGAATTGAATTATGTAAGGAGGTCTGTCCATTTTTAATCCTATACATTAGGGTGTTTTTGGTCATGCTAGAGGCATGGTTCTAGGGACAGCAGTGTTGGTCAGTCAATCTTTTGGTCCACCACTTTGGTCAAGATTGAAATATCTCAAAAACTATTGGATAGATTGCCGTGACATTCTGTACAGACATTAATGGTTCCCAGAGGACGTATCCTCTTGAGTTTGGTGATTCTCTGACTTTACATATAGCACAGTTATCAGGGCAAAGTTTTACTTGATTCAATACTTTCGTTTATGACCAAATATCTGCAAAACTAATGACATCCCCATCAGCTGTAGCTGTACTTTGTGCTAAGTGCTACTTAGTTGGCTTAGAAGGGTTAACAAATATAAAATCCAATGGAAACTTCCTACATAACCCTTGTACAATATATTTGTCTGAGGCTGATATCCAACAATATCAAAACAGAGAGTATACACCAATTGTGCATTAATGTACAGTGCTGTGTTGGTCCCCAAAATATTTACTGACAAGACTCAGAATGCATTTATACAGTCTGGCAATTAGTTTGTGCTTTAGCGGACTGAGGAAGAGCTCTGGAATACCGAGTGAGGATTTATATGTGGTAGAATGACTGGGTCATCTGTGTTCTCGTCCCACTTACAAACCTGCCTGTGTGTGATATCTGCTCGGCTGCTGCAGAACACAATTTTCAATGGATAAACAGAAAATAAGCAAACAGGATTTTAAACATTGTTAGCTGAACATAAAGCTGATTTTCTTCCAGCTGTACACAGAAAGTGTGTTTCTTGTTAGTCTTGGCATCGCTTCATTATCTCTCCCACTTTATGACAATCGACGGTATGTTTTTGAAACTCAGCATGTTAAGAAAACCATGGGGTGGGTGTACAGTGTTAGTGTGTGTGTCTGTGTGTGTGTGGAGGATGTTTGTGACTGGGTGCAGGTGTGAATACTTTGGCTGAATTTTAATACATGTTGGAAATGGATGAATGCAACTGTTAATATGGAAGTTGTCTCTGGGCAATTGCAGTGTGTGTGTGTGTGGTGGGAGTATGTATCCAAAATATGTATGTGTGTGTGTGTGTGTGTGGGGGTGGGGGGGGTGGGGTGGGGGGTGCTGTGAATGTGTGTGGGCATGTGTTGCCGTGTGTAAAAAAGGCACTGATGGTGTTACACTCATACACTGATTACATGACTTGCCCACTGCCCCCACTGTCATTCTACTTAAAAAAAAAAAAAAAGATATAAAACCCATTTAGTTCATTTTCATGTATCAGCGCTCACATTCATCAAATAAAAAAACTTTTTTAAAAATGTGTAAAGTGTATAGTCGCTCCGGTTGCTGTACCCTCACCGTCACACACACACGCTCTCTTTCTCTCTCTCTCTCTCTCTCTCTCTCTGTGTCTCCTCCTCTCTCTCAACCGCACACTCGCTACGCACTGAGTTATAACACATTTTAGTTTAGAAGACATTTTAAAATACAGAATAGGCCTGAACAGGTCTTAACCTCAACACCCCCAAAACTCAGGTAATGTACATTAATACAAAACATCCGGGGACACAACAGTGGGACACAGGCAAGACTGGGGAAATCCCAGGGTGTGTTTTCCAAACTCTCCAAAATCTGTAAGTCCAAGCAATAGAGCCTAAAAACAAAGGTCCAATTGTTTAACAGCAACATAAAGTCTCTGAAAGTTCTCTGAAAGTTTGCAGGAAACCAAAGCTGGAAAGATCACCACCCAGAAAACCCATCAGTGAAATAAAGCAGTAGGGATGCCACAGTGAGTAAATTTACTATTAAAAAAGTCATGACAACACCGGTGTTACCGGTTACACTGCACATTTAACAAGATGAGATATTTGTCGATAATGCTCAGTATCTGTAGAGCGCTTACTTTGATCTTTAACGTTTGATCTTTAGTTTAGATCTTCTCCTTACTTAAGAGTTAGTGACGGCGGGCTTCAGACTGCTGCCAGCAGGTTGTCCTCTGTATACAGCTGAGCTGTGGCGTACACAGATGCAGGGACAAGCCAGAAGACGACTGCCACTTAGAACCAGAACCAGGGCAACCAGCCTGCCACCCAGAGAGACACACCGAGAGCATGCTGAGCAGGCAGAGAGCGGGAGTGTTTCGGCTGAAAACAAGCACAAAGACCTGCGGAGACATGAGAGCAGACAGGAAACAAGGGGGGAGAGAGATGGGTATGACAACATACATATATTTTTAACATATATTTTTAATGTTTGATTTAAGATCAATCTTCAAAACGTGTCTCATAATCTCTGCTCCTGGAACTGAAGTCCACAGTCTACACGTCTACCGAGGCACACGTGGACCTGATAAATTGTGGATTTAAACAACCTGAGGTACATGCTCATGTATGGGGATGGGACATTTGGATGCAGCCACTGTGTCCATATTGAGGGGCAGACTCTTTGGCACAATGAAGTGGTGCTGTACTAAAACCACAACAAACTTTTTTGATTTTGTGATACTGTGATACGAGCAGTTGTTTCCTTTCAAGTATAGTATATAGTATAGTATAGACCTGCAATTGTCTGCACCCATTCACACACCCACACACACACACACACACACTATGTACACTAAGGCACTGGCCTAATCATCGGAAGCAATTAGGATTCAGTATCTTGCTCAAGCACATTTGAACATGTGGACAGGAAGAACTGAGGATCAACTCTGCGATAAGAACAACCAGCTGTACCTGCTGGGCTGCTTATGGTGCTAAAAGCATTGAAAACATAGAAACATTGCCCCTGTAATTCTGGAAGAACTGTTTTCATTGAAACTTATTTTTAACCAAAGAAATCGTCCCGAAGAAAACCACTGACATCATAATCTGTGGATTAACTGTAACCACAAGGGGATAGAGAAAATACAAGACAACTAAACAGTGACTGTTTTGGTGGCGCCCACTACCCAAAATTGTGCTGCGCAACTGAAAGTGCTGCGTGGGCCGTGCACTGCAGATACAAAGTAGTCGGCAGTCTCTGGCCTGTCATGAATCTGTAGTTGTGTGTGTGTGTGTGTGTGTTGTGTTGAGCGTGTCATTTACATACTCTGCCCCGACTGAACAGTTGTTTTCTGAGGTCGCTGCCGTACTAACGAACCAACTATGTTGGCGATTTCTTTCCACATGTTGTCATTCTTTTAATGGTTCCAGTAGCTTGTTAAATACATGTTGCAGAGAAAACTGCAGACAGTGACAGCTTTTCCTCTGTTTTGTTTAAAGTTATTTGTTGTAGTGGAGTGGCGTAGTAAACAATGCTTCCGTTTTCACAGGAATCAAAACGAGCATGATTGGCTCTCGCTGGTTGTCTCTCACTGTGTCAGAGGACATTTGCATAAAGTTGAGCTTTTCTCAACTTTCCCCTGAACTGTCGCTGAGCACTTTCTCTAGCTCAGCCAGCCAGGTCTCATTCGCAATGAATAGCAGCCGTCTCAGTCCCAGCTATTGAGTCTGTGTTTTTATTGTTTTCAGTAGTTATGATTATTTTACTTTGAAGACACAATTTCTCATCTGATATTTAAATAAAATAAGTAATCGTATTAATCTTACAATTCAGAAAATGTAAACATGGGAGAAAGAGGAGAGAATGAAAGAATGGAAAAGAATAATGTCAATATAAAACATAAAGGAAGAGTAAATTAAACAAGCAGTGATGGGGGATTCTGTTAACATAAGCCTTATTACAATAATAAATTGCAGAGAGAATATAGTTTTGTATGCTTTCTTTGTTTTTCTGTATGTATGAATGGCTCATGATTGACCACAAAATTACAGTGGTGATTAGTGAATCATAGATCAAAAATAAACATATTTTCAATTTTGAAATATGAGTTGTGATTGGCCTAAAGTTGGAACACCAGTGCATTTGTACTAAATCAAAATATAACACGCTCGACTCTGTCCATCGTACAGTGTTTCAAGGTATTTCAATGCAGAAAGGAAAGAGGGACAGAAGGCTGGACTACAAGTCAAGGCCTTAGCCTGAGTGAAGCTACTAGACAGGAGTTGACACAGTTCCCTATGCTGTATAGATAGGACACGTAGAATTTAAACAACATGTTGATAATGCATGTTTTTTTTCCTTTAGTGTAGTTATATAACAACATACAATACACAAACATCATGTTTGGTGTCATTTCTCCCTCATTCATTCATGAGAAGAAATTTTGAGGTTGGGTTAGTCTGGAGGCCTGAAATATCTGTTTTTTTGTCAGTCTGGCAACCTCTTTGAAAAATAAGACACTACCTTGTTTGTTCATATCTTTTAGGTTAAATGTGTAGAACCAGACTGGACCATTTTCCTGTAAAATGTATTTTTTGCTGCTTCAGTGTGTTGGTTAACATTTATTTCAAAAATGATCTTCTTTAATTCTAATGAAAAAAGACAGAACTGTGTTATCTGTGTATGCAGTTCTATTTATTGGATCAGAGAGTTTTTATTTGGCATATACCTCTGGAGTGCTAAAAGGTAATACAGATTCAAGCACAGCAGCACTTTGTGTGTGTTTTGGAATGAATTAAGGCTTTTATGTGGAGATTTGTGTTTGAGACATTCAAAGGGGATTTTACCAAGAAAATCTAACTTGTACGTATCTATTTAGGTTTCAAGTCTCATATCACCTACATTTGGTCTTCTGTACATCTAATAAAATGTTGTGGTCTTGAGATCTCTCTCATGTCAAAGGATTGGTCACATGCTATGTACCTGAATTCATATTTCTATCATCTTTGGTCTGGTTTCATGTTCTCTGTTTTGTGTGCAGGCTGAATAGAGCACATTCACTACCACACATTCTCTGAATCACAATAGCAAGTGAGCAGTAGTGACACTGAATTCCAATTTTCCTTGTGGCGGGGTCTCAGAAGATTGAAATTCTAATGAATAAAAGATAATCACTTCAGCAGAGCTTTTGTCAGCCAGTTTCAGCTCATTTTCAATTATAATCCCAGCCTCCCTTCCACCTCTGTGAATGCATTATGCTCAATAATATTTAAAGTTTTTTTTTTCCAAGTCCTCTCAACCAACACCAGCCACTGAAAATGTATTGTCAGCTTTGGAAATCTCTGAATCTCTGACATATAGGTATATATTGTTCCCATATCGAGGATCCAAATCATCTACATTAATGTCTACATATTGCAGGTTCTTTGCAAGAATATTTAACTGACTGAGCTGAAAAAAAAAAAAAAATGAAAACTTCACCAATGTCAATTTTGTTTTCAATACATAGAAAAACTGCATACTTGGCATAGACAATGATTAGTACCAAAATAAAAATAATGTCTCCAACAAAAACTACAATACAACTTCAACTTTTTAATTTGGTCCTGGTCCATGAAGGCACCAGGGCAAAGCAGTAGTGAGTTTAGTGAGGACATGATCCCTCACTGGCTTCCCACAGACAGGCACGGCCCATCGGTCGGTTGGAATGCACAACCCAGCTGGAGGTACTTGGTTGGGCAATGGAACTCTGGCTTTTTATGGTGAATTTTGTCCTGATACCACTTGTATAACCAACACTATTAAAATGACAAAAATATATAACTTGAGAACTAACCATATTAATGACCAGCATACCAAACATACCGTTGAAAAGTTTAAGTAGCTTACTGGCATTTTGTCAATTTTGGAAACTGAAAATTGAAATCCACATTTCCACCGTAGGAACTTTCCCCGGCAACTAACAACCTTTTGAGAAACTCAGTTCCTATACCTGCGTTTCCACTGGAGGGACCAGGATCTAAATGAAGTTCCAGGGACATCACACCATGGACACACTTGTAGACATGACAGCATGTTCAGAAATCTGCGTGTGTTTACAAAGCTTGGCAAAGTGTTTTCTTGCCACAGTTTGCCAGTTTCTATAAGAGTTTTCCATTTTGCATACATGTTTCTTAAAACCAGGTATAAGGGCTTATCCAGGTTTCTAAAACCAGGATATGTTTACATGTGCAGATATAACCTGGATACTCCAAAAACCTGATCATAACCAGGACACTAGTGTGCACGTAAACAGATTTACTGACTAAACAAACACATTTCTGGTTGCTTACATTTTCTCATTATCCTGCAACAGGTTAAACAAAATTTATTTAAAAAAATAGCTTGGTTAGCTTTATGCACATGTCAGATAAAGAAAAATAAGCCATGTCATTTCATTTGTACAGATGCAGAGGATCCTTTAACAAGGAGCTGCTGCTTTAATGATGGTAGCCACACCAGGACAAGAAAAAGGCCTTTCTCAGTATAGAGTAGGCCAAGTTTGAACTTACATTGTTACAATTTTAGTGTTTCACCACTATTTTCCAAAGGGAATTATATCTAATGATTATATCTTTAAAACTCTATAGAAACATCAGAGCCAGCAGTAAATTACCAAAGAACTGCTGAGATATAACTGATCTCCCTGGGATGAACATGGTTGCTGACTGGCCAGTCTCACCCAGGTAGTAGGCCCTCACATCTCACAAAAACTTTAGAGAAAAGTTTAACATTATTTTGATAAATCAAGTAGAGCCCCACCAATAAACCATGCAGGCTGATATTAGCTCATTGCAGATGTTGGGCTTCAGTTAGGAGCAGGTTTGGTTATTAGTAATAAGTAATAATTATCAAAGATAATTATTAATGATTAAAATATAAAATTATTACAATATTATTACAATATTACAATATATATACAATATTATTACAATAAAATTATTAATATGAATTAATAATAATAGGGCACCACCCTGAGGTCAGGGACCAACCAAATATCATCTCAAGAAAGGGTGTTCATCCAAGAATGTCAACATCTGAGAGATAATAACATTACAAGATGAACAGTGAAGGTTTGAATTCAAGCACTGACCCCGTCAACAAGCTGTTATCACATTATGTATATAAACAACATAAAAAATCAATAATGCTTCTATTAACAAACAAATGTCGTGCAACTACACTAAAGCAAGCAATCAAAAACAGCGGCGGTTCCAAACAGCAAGACAAACATACAGCACAGGTAGGGATGTGTGTGTGTGAGAGAGAGAGAGAGAGAGGATGTGAACCACGTGGTGTTACGTCACACAAGAGTTCTGGTCAGTGTGTTGACCATGAGATTTGAACAGAGGCTGTAATTAAATAGCAAACACCAGTCAACACGTGCCTCTGATCACCATAATGGCTTCAGACAAAGCTGAGCGTCTGTGTTGCCTAGCAACACATGTCTGACTATAGAAGTGCATGTGAGTGTCGAAACGTGTGTATGCGTACATGCAAGTGATTTTAGTAGAGAGGAGAGGGTGAAAACACCAAAGAACAAAAGATCTCAGTGATCGTGAGGAGAAATGGAGCTTGCTTTCATTTCCACAGAGACGTGGCGTGCGAATGTCCTTATTCACCGGCTGTGGTTTTGTCTTCAACAAATAAAATAGTATCCTCAATGAAACATCCAGAGCAAAAACACTTTTGGAGCATTATTGGCAAAATGTGGACTTCGAACTCAGAAGTACTTTGTGACAGATGATGTCTCACAGGTCAACTAGAACATAAGTATAGACAAGAACACCGACTGCAAGTAAGGTTTCAAAGTTGTAACAAAATACTTTTTCTTACACTGTAGCAATATCAGAAAATCCAATCCAATATCAGCCAATTCCAATGGCATCTGGTGTTAAATATCAACTGACTTTCAACAGTATTTGATTATAATCTTGATCAACTTTGGCTATACTGGTAAATCCTGTCCCCTGACATCTTGCTAACAGCAACATATCACTCAACCCTGCTGCTTGACCATTTCTAGCCAAACTAACCACATCACAATTTCATTTGGTTCTGATATTACTGGAGGGAAAAAGACACATCATCTTTTTCCTGTGCTGAAAGCCAGATGGTTTGGTCTTCTGCAAACACACACACACACACACACACACACACACACACGCCTCTCGCTCCCACCTCGACAAAAGAAAGAGTCATTAAACAAAGCAGCCTCTGACATTACAGCTTAATTCCTCAGTAAATACACTATAGAGCAACACCTGCTGTCGTCCTCCACCACCAATCCTCCTCTGATTTCTACCAGGATAATTTTAGTAAGGGCCTGTATGTAGCCAGGGCTCATTCACACCTCTGTGTTTATGAGTCCAACTCAATATTTGTAAGAGGAGCCTGTCACACATCACCTTGCAAGCATGACTGTGTGCTGAAACAGAGGAAGAGAGCTGCGCTGTGGGCAACAGCAGTATTTTTGGAGGTGTTGTTGAATGTGTCAAGGTCAAGTGAGAATCCCTGGTTTATTTTTTCTCTTTATGTAGCTCTTATTTGATTCACAGAGAAGACGTCGACCTCTCAGGGAATTGTACTGCTGCTGCTTTTTAGAGCCCATGCAAGGTCATCAGAATTTATTGCATTCCTTTATTGGAGTCTTATTTGGCTCACTAAACATCCATTGCCTGAGCAACTGTATTTTCCTTCAGTTTTTTGATGATTTGTGTGGGGCATCAGGGACTTGTTCCTCTGCTGTGAAGTTGAGGGACCAGAGGAAAGCCTCAAGCTCTTCATTAACAAACACAATATTTAACTTTCTCTTGCTTCTACTGTGATATATACAAACTCTGTGCCTCGTTTTCCTTGTTCTCACAGTCACACTTTTATTGTCTGCTCTGTCCCGATAATTAGGTTTTGTGTCTGTGTGTGTGTGTATGTGTGAGACAGAAAAACAAATTCAGCACAACTACAGAGCACATACAGTTTTATCCAATATGAAAACTGTTCAGTGAGGGCTTTGTAAGTAGCAGTTACAATGTTTTGCCAGATCACATGTGCGTCATAAATCTGCAAAAAAAAATTGCACATTTGGAGCCAAACGCTACATGTGAGCAAACCTTTAGATTGTGCTATTTTTCATTTCATTTCACATCAGAGAATGGACATATAGCACAGAAAAACAGAGGGTAATATCTCCCCGTCCTTCAGTGATTAGATTAAGTTTCTCAGCGGCCTGCTCCCACTGTGGCTTAGGAGGCGAAAGCTCCTAAAATGAGGTGTCATTGCAGATTAGGGGAGCAGCTGAGGCCCAGCGCTGCCCCACCGCCTAGGCTCACCCATCCAGGTGGCACACACAGTAATCGCTCCTGATCTGGCCTCGAATTAAGTGACAGAAATTGGTGCTGATGTGGTGTTTGTGTCAGGGGCTGAGGTGGGGGTGGGGGTGGCTGAGGAGTCCAAGGCAGACGCATCCCACCCCCAACAGCACCACCAGGTTCCTAATAAAATCTACCTGTGTTGGAAAAAAGAGGTTAGAAATGAAGGCCTGTGCGCAGGATGTCACAGGATCGCACTCTCTGACACTCTCCGACACTCTCCGTCAACAGTTATCACTAATGTAAGCTTGTTTAAATGTTACTAAATAGCACCTTTTCGCAGTGCTACTGAGAAAAACTTTTACTAAAGAACTGAGAGAGCTCAGTGTCTAAAAATTGTTTGGATGAGCCTGTATCGTTATCCCAACGCATCTGGTCAATTTATGCCAGATCCAGGTGAGTACTGGAAGCATGAAATATATTTCAATCAGGAGTTAAGCAAAAATATTTTTTTGTTGTTAAATCCCCCCATGGAGTCCTGACACTGGTGGTGGTGGCTGATGACTTCTGCTGAGACTGATGAGGCTGATGAGGTTGATGAAGTGATGCACTGATGAATCTGCAGAGACTGGGCGGTGATGGGGAGGTGGTGGGGCGTGCAAAACAGCACCATGAAAGTACCAAGGCAGAGAGGGAAAAAACATATTTAAAAAGACAGCCGCAATATGATAGGCTGACAATGAAAGTGTGTCATTGTGCTGTTGGTTAGATGTGACCAGCTGATGTGAACAGCTGATGCCTTAATTGACGCCCAGGAGAATGACAGCAAGGAAATTATGAGTGAGCATGTGTGAGGGATGGGAATGACAGATGGTTTGAGAAATAATACTACAGACCTGAGCATGCAAAAGAGAGTCTTCCTGACTGAACTTTTGCTAAGCTTCATTTTTCTGAATGAAAATGTCACAGAAATAAATATGAAAACTCACATGATCAAATTAAACAAATACACACTAAATTAAGACAATACAAAGTGTGAAAGTGGTGTCATTAAATAGAAATAGAGATTAAAATGTAAAGCTGTTGGATTTATAAAACATTCTCTTTTTAAATGTAAGCTACAAACCCTTATCTAAAATTACAAACCAATCCAAACATGGGAACAGGAAACGGACACCAAGCAAAGAATGCACAAATAAGGAGGCTTGTTAATCTGAGAAGACAAAAAAGCTCAGGTACCACACACTTTGCAGCTGCAGGTGGTGAACTATGTTTTGTCTTGTTTTTATATAGTAATGACGCAATGGAAATTCACCTTTAAGAGAATGGGCAAGATGGACCTTGTTGCTATGGATGACATGGTGTTTCATGCTTACTTACTTACTGAATGACTGAACACAGTCATGTAATATATCAATAATCATCAATCATAAAAATACAACAAAATAAGGTACCAACACTGTGGAAATATTGATTAGGTGTTTTTGTGACAAATATAATTTAATAAGACCAAATGTCTAAAGCTCCACTAGTGGCCACTAATGGCTGCAATGGTCATTACACACCAAAATACCAAAGTGTTGGAGAAAATGAACCACATACTAACAATTTGCTATTCTTGAAGCTTTGCTATGTATGTTTGTTATGAGAGTGGTACTAAAGGACAAGTAAAGACCTACCAAAAAACATTGGCATTCATCCTACATAAATACCATACATCCTTTGGGAACTATGAATATATATATTTCATGGCAATGTGGCCAGTAGCTAAAGAACATGAAATGATAAAAAAAAAAAAAAAAAAAAAAAACCTGCTTTATTTTATTTCACTTGCAAAAATCTAAAGGGAACGTTATCATATGTTGGACAATATGAAGTTTAAAGAGCCTTTATGGTTTGATGCAGGCTGACGACTGAGGCCTTCACAGCTCAACAGAATGATATGTGTGTTTAAATATTCTTAACTTTGGAACTTGTGGAACAAGGAATGGAGTTGTCACAGGGTGATAGTGTGTGTGAGGGGATGTATGTGATGGCTGGTCCTGGTGGTGGCACTGTTTTGGTTGGGATCTCTCTGGGCTTTCACAGGGTTTTACATTGACCTGGAAAGACAGTTGGGTTCAGCTTGTTGTGATTGGTGCACTGGGCTCTGTAGGGGTGTTTTCAGCCTGGCTCCTGACAGCTAATTAGCAGGTGTGCAGGGCAGGTGTGCGGTGTGATGGCCGGGAGAGAAGCACGGACGCCGTGACAGAGCAGGGTGGATGAGACTCGGTGTTCACAGAACGCAACCCAAGAATGAAGGGAAGAAGCCAATAATATTTCAATAATATTGAAATAGGCAATAGGCCACTACAGTCCAAAATTGTAAATTAGCTTACTTTTGATGATTACAGCAGGAGATGACAGGCTTGGTGTTGAACACTGAAATTATTTCATTATAGTCTAATGACTCAGTCAGTTCTCTTTCAAAGGAGAGCAGGGACAAAGAGTTCAGTCTGTATGTCATCACTGATGCCCTGATGCTAGTTTTTATCTGACTGACAGAAAAGCACAGACATCCTGACAGAGCAGGGTAGATGAGACTCTGTGTTCACAGAATGCAACCTAAGAACAAAGGAAGAGAAGCCAGCCTATGGCCTGGTCATAAATAAAGCTAGGTTTATGCTTGACGCAGTGTCACCGGCGCGAGGGTGCATGCACCAAAAAAGACGTTGTTGTATCTTTTTTGTGTCGAGCGTGAAGGCTCCGTAAGTTGTCGCGGCACTTGGTCATGCACCTCTGAATTTTTGTAACTAGGCATGTGCTGCATGCGGACATGCGGAAGTGACTGAAATGCATTTTCTCGTTGATAGCACGCAACAGCCTCACAAAACGGCTATATTCCCCATCAGACGTCTATCTGCATGTAAGGAACAGACAGACAATCTCCTCTTGCATTGCCTTTGTAGTCATTTTGGATAAAGACATTCTTCCAGTAACACTCGTAGACTTCTTGCTTATTCACAGAATTTTGTTTGTATGCCCCCTGGCATTTTGGAAAATACTGCAACACGTTGAGCATAAACACATCTGTGCATGCTCGTAGCTTGTGTGCCATCTGCCATGGTGTCTCGTGCAAGGTGTCTCATATAAACAAGGCTTAAGGAGAGTGTAAAAGCTGGGAGAACAGCTGACACCCCACAGGAGCCATGAGTGAGGCAGAGGTAAGGAGACGAAGCTTAGCACACGCGACCTGTTGCACCTGCAGAGGAACAAGGAGGATGCTTTGTGGGACAGTGGAGGTGTGAAGTCCCGCTTTCATATTTGCTTTTGAACTATGAGGAGGTGGTACAGGTCCATACAGTAACTCCAAACAAAGGCATCAGAGAAATTGATAGAAGCTACTGTATATGCTGAATAGGAAAGAGCCCTTCCTTTGTGTTTCTTATTTCCTTTTGCTTTTTGTTTGACACATTTGATTTATTTCAGTAGCGAAGGCAGAAATCACAGTGTGGGTGGGCACAGAGCAAATCAAGTTGGCCTAGCCCGTCCAACACCAATCATACTTAATAGGTTTTGAAACGCATATGTTAACCAAAATGGGCCATTACAACTATACTTGCCTGAATGCACCACAGTTTAATCGTACAAGCCTTATACATCATTAGAGGTAATGTTACAGGCACCAAGACAACATTGATAGCATCACATAGCTTGGTATGGCAGCCACATATTCACACACACACAAGAAGCATATTTTTATTGGTCGCATAGTCAGATAATTGAAACAGTATTCATTAACTGCTATTCACTGAATGATCCAGCAAAAAAGCCTTCTGATTGGGTGCCAAGTGGGTGGGCCCAGGCCCACCTAGGACCACTCACAGCTATGCACTTGGTTTATTTGCATGGATATTTGGTTTGTTTTGCTTGCACTGTGTTTAGTTAACAGATTATTTTGGCTCACCCCTATTAGTTAATATAGCTGGATTATTCCACCTTACATCATATGAACTCTTGATGCAGTAGGAGACTGAGACAGATAAGTCTGCTGATTTGTCTTCATCCTCTGTATTTGCCAGTTGGGGACACCACAAGACAGCCAGGGACTGGGAACACCCGCATCCTGCAGCCAAAGCTGGTTTAAATGACAAACCTTGCCGGCGGCAGATCATATCAATCAATATTAGAAGAGCAACTTGCCCAGCTTATTTTTGAAGTTAAAATAAACTGAAGGAAAATATCTTTAATCAAAGTGTAGTTGAGTCATAGTGTACTTGTGAGGCATTTTACAAGCTCATGTACAGATAGCAGTGTTCTCCTGAACATAAAATGTTATATTCCTATATAACCTAAATTTTGTTGTTATATTTGCTACATTATGTCAATGCATGTAGCAAACTTAATCTTGGGCATAGTCTTGGGCCCCCAAACTAATCACTTTAGTCCAAAAAACACTAAGAATCAGATAACCAACATGTTTATAAAGATGAGAACACAAAGGCAAAAACATGCTGTACAGACACTGTAAAAGTTTTAATTAACAACTTGGCTTTTCCTGCTTTCCTCTTCTACAGCAGCCTTCTCGATCACACGCCAGTTACTGCACAGACCACAATGAGAGTTTACATTTTCACAAAATTAGTTGTTTCAGTGCTATTCTGTGAAATAATCAGGCAGTTAGGAACCTGTTAGCCTTATGTGACTGGGCAGTAATGCATCTTTATAAAAAAAAAGAAAAAGAAAGAAACCTCCAGACAGCTCAGACATCAGACTGTGGTGCAGAGCAGAGCAGAGCAGAGCAGAGAAAAAACAAGGCAGGAGGAATTTATGGTGTGAGACAGCGACAGCAAGTTGCTTGTCTTGATGACGTGTGCATTTGTTTGGTCCCTGCTGCACGGTGGGATCATCTCCCCTCACTGCTATGTTTCTCCAAATGGAAGAAATCAGCAAAATGACTGACCCCCAGGGGCATGTCCCTCCAACTAAGGTCAAGCATCACTTCCTTCCCCCTCCCTCTTCTCCCCCTGCTCACTCTCCCCCACTATGTAAGGGCCCTTGAGTCATGCACACTTCTCCTTCACTGCACAGTAAACCTTCCAGGTCTGGATGTGAATTATCTCTGCTCACGCTCCCTTGCTCTACTGGCACAGCCTGGATGGTGATAAAAATCCATTCACATCCATATCTCTCCCATCTCTATATCCAAAACATGTGCTTGGGTTCCTTCCCACTTCACAGACATTTATTCCAGTCTGAGAGTACTCCATCTACTCAGAAAGAGAGAGAGAAAAAACAGGTCTGATCACTTTCGGATGTTTTTTTTCAGCAGATTAATCAAATGCCTTGCATTACACAGATGATTGAGATCCAATTATTTGCTGAATGATATGCAATTTTAATTAATTTGAATTTACATTGCATGAGCTTGGAATTAATATTTCTATTTTTAATCTAAGGAAATCTGGCGGGTGAATTAATCACTCACGCTTCCCGTACTTTGGCTGTGTAAACCTCCATGGTGTGACTGCGGCCCCTGGGTCCTCCATACCCGGCGGGGGCGCTGTCTTCAGCCAGCTGGCGAGGTCAATCTTCTGGCAGGGCTGTGATCTTCAGCCACTGGAGACACAATTAGAGTGGACAGAGGAGACAGATTACACAGCAGGGTGATATATTACAGCTCTGTCAAAATGAGACACACAAAATGGCCTCAGTGACACCCAAAATGGCCTCTGGTGTATTGCTCTGGTAGACTTGGACTGTCTGCTGAACTGCTCTGACAGCCTGGCTGGCCAAGACAGTTTTAGGCCATTAACCCTCACAGGAAAATTCCAAGGAAACTCTTTAATTTATCTGTACAATGCCTCTTCTCAAGAAAACCTACTTTTAGTCTTTCTCAAAGATCAAAGTAGTGGCAGTATTGATAACTCTTGTGTCTGAGTGCTCACATTTTACTGACACAAGGCCAGGAAACACCAGGATTTAAGTGTTCAGCTTTGGTTAACTTTGACCCGCAAATTTGACCAATAGCAAGCCGTCTTGACAGTGGAGACCTGTGAAGGGATGGAGACCCAGAGAGGCCAAAATGAAGGAAGCTGTGATAGAGTATTTGCTGTGTTGCACCATTCATTTTTATTTATCCTCCTCTGTTGGAGTAAAAACTGTTCCACAAAAGAACAATGGTTTGCAGACAATTATGAGACAAGAGTTGATATGTCTTTTGAATAAACTGTGTGAAGTTATTGTCCCATAGTGTTGTGTAGTGGAAGTTGTTGTTTTCAACAGTTGTGAGTTTTCATTATATTCTCCACAGTGATATTGAATAATTACCATTACCAGGTTTCCCATAATTTGTCACATTTACTGTAAATACTGTAAATTGTATTTTGTTTAACATTTCTTGATATACTGTTTAAACTGAACATGAATTGCCTTATTTAATTACTTTAATCAAACAAGTCACAATACATAGGAACCAAGCTTAGCTCAGAGAGCTTTATATTCCCTTTTCAATAACTTTTTTATTGAATGAAATGGTATCCAATGGTGAACACATGCCAGAGGAATGTAAACAGAGCAGTAGAAAGGAAATAGTGAGATTGTGACTGACCAGCACTACAGCAGTTCACAAACTAGTCACTACGTCACCAACCTTCCGGATCTATTTCACATGGATGAGCGAATGTCACTTTGTGGTGACCACGGCTTAAGGACTGTAAATGAAAAGCTGAATGCTATCTGTACAGATGAGTCTTTTGTTTCCTTGTCATTTGTGCTCAGTGACAAGGGGTGTAATTTACCTGGGGTGAACCAGTGAAAGAAGGTAAATGTGACACCCCGCCCGCCCCCCATTGTCCCATTTTGTCCAATCAACAGTCCAAAATCCAAAGATTTTCCATTTACTATCATGTATGACACAGAAAGTCCTGAAATCCTCACATTTGAGAAGCTGCAACCAAAAAATTTTTGCTTAAAAAATGACATATATATAACAACTATACAATTATCAAAATAGCAAAATAACATTAATTTGTTGTTTAATCGATTAATCGATTAATTGTAACAGCTCTAATGTGCACAGATGCAAATGTTAACAGTCTGTATGATTATTTGGTATTTAAACACTGGCTCATCTTCTCTCCCATAAAGCTGCAACTTCACCTGACCAACTCTTGTGTGCAAAGTCTCTAATATCAGTCTCTAATATCAAGCTTGGAACTCCTTCAGAGTTCTCAGAGGTCTCTTGTTGTCCTCCCTCACTAGTCTCCCTCTTGCGCACTCAGGCAGTCTACGATGACAGCCTGTTCTAGGCAGATTTACAGCCATGTTACAAGGTATTGGAACTCTTAATTACTATAATTACTCTTAATTAAGGAAAACATGGGTTGTTGTTGCAAATCCTGAACTTGAAGTAACTACATCAGACCTGTCCACCAGCACCTTTGTCCATCCTGACTCAAGAATTTGCTCTTGTCCATATCAGATGCTTTGGCTGACTGTACTAGGATATTGTATGTAATATGGACTGAAAGTTATGTGGAAAATATACATAGCAAGGTAAAAAGAAATGTATCTTTTAGGAACACATTCTGGGTACAGCAAGTTCCTTATTTTGATCAAATTGAGTCATTCCTCCACTCGACTTGGCTGTTTGGTTTTCTTTTGATTGTTGTCCTCTGTGCTGATGCTGGCTCAGACTATCTGCTGTGACTGCCAAAAATATGACTAGCATCTCAGATGGAAGATAGAAGATCTGCAAATTTAATGGCAGCACTGACGAATTACCTATGTCATCCAGATTGAAACTGAAAAGATGGGATTTCATGCTGCTTTTTGCTGTTCAGACTGATTAGAACAGATCAGATGTGGGTCTGACGGAAAAACAAATCAGACACCTTTTTTTTTCCACTGTGTTATCATTGACATGGATTCGTCTACTGGCCCATTGTCAAGCGTTGATGTTTCCTAATGAAATGATTGCAACACACTTGTGCACCCTGCCATTTCTTACAGTGATGAGTGATGCTGAGAGCACAGTAAGTAGATTCTCTCAGATTCTCTCTGTAATTTCAGTTCCAAAGCCAAAAGGCATTTTTGGAAAGCTGGCCTGAAAGTCTTGTTTCAACATGAACCAATTTCTTCACACAGGAGGAAGTTGAACTACAGCAAATATTCCCTCAAGAGAAATAGTTTTGTTTGTTTAAAGCTGGAGTGCAGGACTTTTGTCTCCCCGTCAATAAGTGCTTACATCATAGGCTCTGCCGCAGCCTACTCCGCCACTTCTGTTGCAGTTGTAAAACAGTGGATAAATTGTTTTGAGCGTCACACAACCCGACTGAAATGACTTGTTTCACTATCAGCATTGTGCAAACTCGTTTGGCAAGGGCTTGAATGTAACTGATGTTCATTTATATGTAAAGGTTCTGCACTGCAGGTTTAAGTTAAAGTAAAAAAGTGACCATTTATAGATAGATGTCCCAGGAGGGAAATTAGTTTGCACACTGTACACTTTTTGAAATCAAATTTAATAGGGCTGCACTTACCATTATTTTTGTTATCAATTAATCAGCCAATTATTTTCTCAATTAATCATTTAGTCTATAAAATGTCAAATAAAGTGGGAGATTGACTTCAGAAAGAACCCAGCCCCACCTGCCCCCATCACCCTGTATGACCAGTCGACACTTCCTATGAACCATCATCACCCAGGACCTCAAGTGGGAGCTGAACATCAGCAGTCTCACATAGAAGGCTCAGTAGAGGATGTACTTCCTGTGGTAGCTGAACAAAATTCAACCTGCAAAGTCAGTGATGGTGCACTTCTACACTGCCATCATTGAGTCCATCCTCACCTCCTTCAACATCTGTTCACCATCTGTTACATTGCTGCCACTGCCAAGGACAAAGGCAGAGGGTGATTGGCTGCAACCTGACATCCCTCCAGGACCTACACACCTCCAAGGCCCTGATGCGGGCAGGAAAGATTGTGGCCAACCCCTCCAACCCTTGACTCGAACCCTCCAAACCACTCCCCTCCGGCAGGAGGCTGCGGCCCATCAGGACCAAAACCTCATGCCACAAGAAGAATTTCTTCCTGACTGCAGCAGCCTCATCAAGAAGGCCTGGGTCTCCCACTGTCACCGACTGTTATCCTGATCCCCACTGACACTACACATACATTAATGCACGTGTCCACGTCTATTCTTAATTTGTCACTGATGTTTCTTGCATTTTGTAGTACTTGCCTGTTTTTGTCCTCACAGTATGTTTATTATTATGCATCATCAGACCAAAGCAAATTCCTTTAATGTGAAAACCTACTTGGCTATAAACTTGTTTCTGCTTTTGATAATAGTGAAAAATGCCCACAGTCCAAGGTGACATCTTCAGATGTCAAAAAGGATGTTCAGTTTACAATGATATGAAACAGAAAAGTATAAAATGCTGGCATTCCAGAAGCTGCAAAGAATCTTTGACATTTTTGTTAAAAAAAAAAAAAAAGACTAAATGATCGACCAACTAATCATTAATTGACTAAAATTACCATACAACCCGACTGCATCTGGCACACACACAGAACTGTCACAGACTATCTGCTCTTAAACAGCCATCATAGGCACCCATTCAAGAATTGTGAGCAGGGGAAATCAGATGACCATATCTGGAGAATGGACATAGCAGAGAGGCAAAGCAGTGTTTTGACTGTGAGCTAAACCTTACTCATTCCTATATTATACTTTCTTGGTGTCCTGACTGCCCCCTTTGGGTTTTGACCTCTCAATGCTTTCTTACAATACATTGATATAAAAGTGTGTCAATTTGCATCACCTTGCATCTGACCTGATTGGCTCTAACACACACACACTATACCTTTCAAACCAACATTGTGGCAGCCAGTGTAACATATACAACATCCAGGACAACTGAGCACCCCACCTCCACAGGTGGCTGAGAAAGGTTATATTTACACTTCTGTCGTGTTAAACCCTATCTGTCAATATATATATATATGTATAGCAGCAACGGGGATTCTGCTGAGAGAGTTAATCCCCCGAAACAAAATGATTGCTTCCGCCATCCTGAATCTATGCAACAGCATGTTGCAATTGCCCTTGAATTCTACCAAAGCCCTTCTCATCCTAGATCTAACTCAATACTGATGACTCTCAGATGAACATACAGCAAGACACGAATAGTAGGTTGATGCAAAGGAAAATGTAGCTAGAAACACATTGCTCTTATGCAAACCAGGCCTGCTCTCTTCTCAAAGCTAACCACATTAGCAATGAATTCAGCTATAATTCTATTATGATATGAACACCCATAAATGAAGCATTGCGTTAGTTCATGCAGGACACGGAAGTCATACGCCCCAGCAGTAATCAGCCGACAGCCTGCTGATTGAATCAGTGCTTCCAATCAGTCACACACCAATCACAGCCATTCTCGCAACTAGGCGGTCCATTTAAATATGACTCCTTCCTACACTGATTCCTGCTACACCAGTGTGCCACACCACACTGCTGCTGGCAAAGCTTTGCCTCCACCACCCCAGCCTCCACCTTTTTTGGTTAAGGTTCTTAACATGGCTAGAGGTAGACTGGAATTCAAATGTCTTGCTTTGGGCCCACTCTTGTATACCCGGGGGAGTTTCTGCATTGTGCTCCCTGGTTTAGTTTAGCATGCTGCTTGTCTAATCCAGGGAGCATCTAGAGCAGAGCCTTCAGCGCCAAGCTAAGCTAAGCTATTTTCATTTTTTGTAATAAATAGTTTAATCTATGACGAGAGTGTTCCTGACTGACACCTAGTTTGAGTAAGTATCTTTGGTGACCAGCTAAATAGCATGAAAGAGCTAATAGAAAACCCCAAAACAACTCCAAACTACCAGCGGAAAATATTCCCAGAACCAGTTCAGCTAATACAGGAATATTCAAATGTATTACTTGGATGAAAGAGATTCAGCAGCATTTAGCAAACTGAGCAGCCAGCAGCACAGCCCCTGCAAGCATGCAGAAGCCATAAATGCCAATAATTCACCTCATCACAAATTGAATGTGAACAGCACAGCAGCGAAGCTAAACGCAGAACATAGCCAACAACAATGCAGCCTCATATCTTACTGGCATTACCAAACAAACAGGCTGTACTGAACCAAAACACATCTCCCATACATACATGAGGTCGAAGATGATGAATGGATAAAATTTAAATAGTTTTTTCATGTTCTCTACCTTGTCTACTGAAAACAAAAAAATTGTTGTGTCTGGATCTTGTTTATCACTTAATGATAATTTAGTTCCTGAATGGCAGCAGCTACATTTTGTAAAACTATTAGCAGCTCTTCTGTCACTCAGTGTACAGCAGCACTGCACAGAGCAAAGGAGCAGGAGCTACCATGCTTTTAGGGTGCCATGCCATTGGTCTGATGGCCCATTATTCCAAAACCCCAATAGTTTAAAAATGTCCCATTGGACCAAAAGCTCATAGTCCGATGGCCATGTTATCCCAAAACAAAGGATCACTGCTCCGAAGGCCTTTTGCTGCGAAAATACACACTCTCCCTTCATGTGCAAGTAATCATTTTAACCCTAACCCATGATCTTAGTGGTTTTTGTGCCTAAACCTAAATAGACCTTAACCACAGCTTTGTCACACCATAAAACATCATTAGTTTTTAGCCATAAATAATGGCAGTGCATCATTATTGGTTATCAGACATGGATAAAGTTTAATACCTGACAAAACACTTTTATATATTACTGAGGTCTTCTGCTGAATTCGGCGTCATGTTTCACTCAGTAGAACATGTTTACCGGTAAACTCAGCTCTGTGTCTCATTTAAAATGTAAATTAACTTACCAGACTTTTTACAATTCACTCAGTTCTTCTGATAAACTTGATGCCATGTTTCTATGTCTAAGTTAGCTCACAGAAGACAAGTTAAATATCAGCTGAAATGAAAAGTCTTTCTTTAGGAATCATACAAAGTCATATGTCATGGTTTACATTATGATTGACATTGAAGTTATCTGTTAAGTTTAGTAATATGTTAACGGAGTCCGGAAAGTATTAAGGCCGGCAGTGACTGAACTCCAACTCCACAGTGTTGTATTTTTGGTGTTGTATTTTTGGAGCAATGGGCATTTGTTTTCAGGATAACACTATGGGCTTTCGGTCCAAAAGGACAATTTTGGTGTTTTGGAATAATGGGCCTTCAGACCAATGGGCAGTCCCCGTTTTTAGTCAGCCAGTTTGAAGAATGGCGAAACAAAGCAGTTGTTACTCCAGGATGCTGCCAGGAAGAGAAAAGGTTTGAATCAAGCCGTCATTCATCAAGATTTTTCTCTGTTTCTCTGTGACCTGTGCTATTTTCCCGGTCAGCCAGTGAGTAGACAAATGTGGATGCTAATTCAGCGCCCAAACAACCTGTCAGCACCCGCGTTTCACTGGTGGTAGATCCATCACTTGATGAGGTACTGCATGCAAAGCCCCACATATTTCCTAAGATGAATGGTGTCCTACAGGTGGCCTTCAGCAGTGACACACTGACTGAACTTTCTAATGAGTTTCAGAACTAAATCTTGGACTTATTGGATAGTGAAATTATTTTAAGAGGTAATATTATGTCCCTTTCCTAGTTTATTATTTTCATTTTTGTGGTCTATTTACAAACATTTGCATGTTTTTATGGTCAAAAAGCACCTAGTTACAGCTGTACAAGCCATAGATGCAGCCTCTCTGTCTCACTAAGCTTGGGCTGTTTTGTGTCTGCTCAATGCCCCTCTCTTCTGACTGGCTGACTGTTTTCTTAGTGACGCACGCCCAGGCCAACCACAGGTAACGGACTGTAGCCTACTCTAGCTAGGAAAAACCAGGGAAAATTGCAATGGCCACTGCTGAGGATAAAGTTATCCAACCTGTGCATCGACAAATTTGCTTCCTGACATCCAACAACTGCGAAATGTTTCTTCTGCTGTCTGTCTCTCCAGAGAAACTAGCATGATTATAAATGATAGCAAAATGCAGTTAGAGACTCTTACAGTGAGCTGAAATGAAACAAATGCACATAAATGAACATATAAACATATTTTGTTTCTTTCAGGAGGGGCGGGAGGGGTGGGGTGGGCCTCCAAGGCAATGGTAGGGGAAACGCTGAGCGTATAGTTGTCACAACCTTATGGAAGTCCAAACAGCTCATTTAAAGGCACAGTTTCTGAATACGGGCTGTGTGCATTTCTATGTGGACTGAGCGTTTTGATACTTTCACAGAATTTATATAGCACCTAGACCTGCTTTATAATCAAAAAAGAAATGAAATCTCCCTTTCTACAGTATGTCCCCTTTAAGTGCTGACATGCACAGGAAAGCTATCTCCGCAGTGTGGCCTATTTTAGTTTAATCAGTATATGGACATACATGTATTTCTCTGTGATTTTAACTGCTGTTTCAGTGGGCTTTTGAGGAGTGGATGTTGTTGCCGCTGTTGTGTGACTGTGGTTATTCCCTGCTGTGCCAGGTTGTAGTTGTGTCTGGTTGTCTCATTAATTTTAATTTCACTGCTTGTGAATTGTTGATGTATCTGCACATACTGTACGGTTTAACGTTAATGCTGCTGTGGTTGTCTGCTAGCTGTCTGTGTTATGGCCATGGCCGTAATTCTGCATTTCCCAGTGTTTTTCCTGTGTTTATCCCCCCTCCCCTCTTTTCCCGTCTGTGTCTGTGTGGCATGGGTGTGGCACTTCCCTGCCTCTCCTGGCTGACTACACACAGTTGGCTGATTACACATACCTGTCTCCCATCAAGCTCATCATCCTGCAGTATATCTACTCCGGTTTTTCACCCACTCTTGACTCTCTTGACTTTTTGCTTCCTTGTGCATTTTTCTTTCTACTAATCCTGTTTTCTCTGTGCTCCAGGACCATTATCTGCCACTCTGTCTGCTCCACTGACCTGCCTGTCCGTTATTCAGCCTGCCCACGCCAACCACACTCTGCCATCACCCTCATCTTCTCCTCACCAGCCACTGGACATTCCTCCCCACCATTGATCTTCATCCCCTTCCACTTGTTGCAATAAACATCTTTCAAATCATCAAATCATCTTTCCAGCCACTACTGTTGTTTGTGTCCTGTGTTTGGGTTTCCCACCAGTGTTCATAAGAGTCTGTGTGCATGCACAAGAATACAGGTTGTGTAGCCGTATCCCCTATCAGGTGTGATGTTTCTGTTCAGTTTGTTCTCTTTAGTGCCTATAAACACCAATGATTTAACAAGGTGTTGCCTAGTTTTGCAAAATACTGTATCTAATGGAACCTAACTAATTGGATGTTATTACAGCCAATGGTTATGAAGCATATTCGAATGATCAGCCAAAGAGAACCAAATTATGGGACGCCCTTGCCACTCTACCAGAACAAGGAAGCAGCTGTCATCATTGCAACGGATATATGCCCTGCTGGCACGGCTGTTATGCTGTTTCATATGCATATATTCATATTTTTGAAAAAACAAGGTTTACAAAGTGACAGATCAACTTCATTAATTAATTAGGCTAGGGCAACTACTTACTCCCATGCCTGTTTGGCAGCATTTCTCTTTTTGGTGAATAGGTGTTCATTTTCCCTTTGCAGCCTTATGAGCTGCCTTGTCTTTTCCCTGTGAACACATAACGTCTAAAACCATGAGAATGAGATATAAGGTAAATTTGACATATTTTAATTTATTTTTATGTAGGCTATGTATAATACAGGTATTTGTGGGTTTGCTAAAAGTCAAGTGACCTTAGGGACAAAGTGGTTCTCCTCATTTGTTTTATCTTTTCACACCACACATTCTGAGATTTTGTTTGAGACTGTAAAGTTAGTGTTAGGAATAAAAGGTGTGTGTGCTTGATCTAAAATACTTGACAAAGTAGAAAGATGGAACTCTTACATTCATGGTGTTTCCTCCATTCTCCTGTTGCACGTGCATTTCCTGTTAGGACGATCGTAAGCTTGCACCGATGCAGACTCGCTATTTAATGGTTTTACAGTCCATTTACATTCTGTGCTAATTTAAATAAGACCGCCCTTAATATGGCGAACCTCCAAGTGAACACGCAAACAGAGGGGGAGTGGATAGGGCGAGGGGAAATAGGGGCTGGTTTGGGATTGGGCCATAGAGCGACCTCAGTGCACTACCTGCTTCACAGTGAGGGAAATGATGTCCTGTCCTGCCAGAAACAGCAGTCCACTTTCAAACATATTTTATTTTGAACAGCAACATGTCTACTGCCACTGTCTTTCATTTGTTTTGCCTACAATATTTGCTATTGTATAAGTGTCTTCCTACAACTGAATAGAGATAAGACAGATATTCTTATTATTGAAAACAATCAAAAAGATATAACTTTATACCTTGGCATTTTTCCATGAAAGCTAAAGAACATGTCAGACTCATGAGTCAGGGCTGTGGATAATAAAAACACAGTATCTGCCCACTGTATCAGAGAACCAAACTATCTGTCTCACCTCACACAACTAGGCGTATCCATGTTCAGTGTGTGCAGACTAGGATTTGTCCACCTGGATTCCCAAGACATATTGTGACACTGGCAACATCATTCCAGCAGTAATGGATTAGCCTCTTCCCTCAGTGTGGAGTTGGTGATAAGCCTGGGATTCTCCTTCTTCTCATTCCTCTGCCTGCACCCACCCACCCACTCCCCATCCCTTCCGCTCTGTAGGTCCGGGGCTATCTACTCCATGGCTGACGGAGCTGTAACTGTGGTGCTGCCTGGTGTCAGGGTGTCACTGATAGCTTCTTTAATGCAGATACGTTTCTGGACTGAGGAGAAGAAAGGCTGGCAGAAATTGACAGGGAGCACCCCCCGTCTCCTCCTCCTTCCTCCTCCAGTCAAGCACAGAGGAAAAGCCTGGCTTGATGGACGCCTTCTTACTCAACCTACAACCCCAGTTTAAAAGCCAAGAGGAGGGAGGAATTTTTCAAAGTAACAAGGAAATAGGGAAGGGCATTTTGTGTCTGTAAATTGACACATAACCAGTAGAAACACAAACTTGGTCAAAATGCCACACTCTTCTTACATCCATACTATTAGTGAGGCCGAAATTGTCAACTTTGTCTAGAGGATTGGACTTCATTATTTAGGAAATCATTATCCAAAAAATTATTCCAAATCTCTCCGAGCATGAATATGCTCACAATTTCATCACAAATTTCCTTCTTTAATATTTATTGTGTACAAGTGAAATATTAAGTGCAATGTAATTAAGTAGTCAAGCAATTCAATTTTATTTATATAGCGCCAAAACACAATTTATCTCAGGGCACTTTTCACATAGAGCAGGTCTAGACCGTACTCTTTAATTTATCAGAGACCCAACATTCCCCCATACCCTGAGGTATTTGTACTTTACTTGAGTATTTCCATTTTATGCTACTTGAGACCTCCGCTCCACTACATTTCAGAGGCAAATTTTTACTTCACTACATTTATTTGACAACTTTACTAGTTACGTTTCAGATTAAAATTGTACATAAAATAACATTATGATGAGTTTATAAATTACGCTGCATTATGAAAGATACCACACCTGTGGTTACAACCAGCTACAACAATAAAATGCTGCTTATGCTGGACTCTTTAGTATTAACAATGTACTTTTTAAAAAAATAATTTAATATATCAGTGGCAGCTTGACTTCCTGCAAAACAAGTAGTTTTACTTCAGTACTTTAGTATTATAGCTGATAATACTTCTATACCTTCAGTTACTTTTACTCAATTTTAAATGCAGAACTTATGTGGTATCGTTTTTTTTTTTTGTTTGTTTGTCTGTTTTTTACTTAAGTAAAAGATCTGAATACTTCTTCCACCACTTTTGAGGTATTTGTACTTTACTTGAGTATTTCCACTTGAGTATGTTATATTACTTTATACTTCCACTCAATCACAATTCAGAGGAAAATATTGAACTTTTTACTCAACTACATTTATCTGACAACTTTACTTGTTACTGTTCAGATTAAAATTTCAAATTAAATAACATGGTAAAACAATGTCTATGTGGGACTCCTTGTCATGTTTCAGATGTTGTTAGCAGTTGCCAAAAAACATTTCCTCTCTAAACTTCTCTCATGGTTTCAAATAAATAACTGTTTAAGAACCGAAGACATTATGTTTTATTTAAGCTGTCTTCTTACTTTTATGTATATACTATTTCCCCCTGTGCAAAATTTAATAAAGTATATTAAAAAAGTAAAACTCTCCAATATTTCCCTAAAAAACCAAAGATTAGAGAAAAGTCTAAAATATGATTATACAAATTAGTGCATCCAAACTTTGTACTTCTTCTTTCCTCTCCTATTAATCACCTCATGACCCCTCAGATTTATCTTGTGACCTTTTGGCAGGTGGACTCAACTACCTACCTGTTCTCTATATAAAGTAGTAAAATTAATACTTTTACTTTTAATACTTTATGTATATTTAGCCGATTTCTGGACTTTTACTTAACTTAGCAAGGTTTGGTGGGAATTACAATCTGTACAGCAATACAACATCCACTATCCTCAGATCCTCAATTCAAATAAGGATAAACTTCCCAAAAAGAGAGACAAGAGGTTCAGGCTGAATCTCCTGATGAATGAAGATCCAGATGCAAAACCTCTGGAGATGGCACCAACTGCCATTGAAGCAGAGTGGTCCCAGGATGGCCGATGGTCCAGAGAAGCCTGAGAGAAAAGAGAGGAGAAAGCAGAAGAGGAGATTGGGGGGGGGTTATCAGAACATTTACTCAACTAGAAGAGACAAATATGAGCTGAACACTATTTATTAAGAACGTTTTGGCGCTGGACTAGATCCTGGCAGAGCACTCTGCAGGAGGGCATCTAAGCCTGACCCGGTGTGGAGTCCTGAGCCCTCTGGTGGTAGGTGGAGTTGGGATGGTGGTGGGTGCCTTCGAACTGAGCAAGACAGACAATGAGGAAGAGGACCATTTATTAATGAGAAGAGGCACAATAGAATGTCAGAATGCATGCAGTGATTGGAGGAATGGGATGAAGTGGGAGGTAGGAAGCGAGAGGAGAAGCTGCAGCAGAGAGAAAGGCGTGAATGATCCTGGCTCAGTCTCATCGTTGAACTACAGCAAGCTTACAATTAAAGCAAAGACACACACCAGGTCAGCTCTACATGCCTTGAACTGACCATTTTGGCCTGATGGTGTCATTAGAGGAAAGGTCAGAGGTCACCAAAAACATGGCATTCATCCTCTGGGGACCAACAGCAGACTTCACAACAATCTGGCCAGAAGTTGTTAAGATAATTTGTTGTTGATCAAAGTTTTAACAGACAGACTAGCATACTCTAACAGTGCCATTCCTAGGCCTTGCCTCTTACAAAGCAATCATTCAGAGTGTGATGACAAGCACCGTGGGCTATTATACTTTATTGGTGGACGGTGATGGCTGTCTCCTTTTTTCTGTACATTCTGGGAGAGGAGAATGGAACCCAAAGCAGTTGAGAGTATTAGCTTCACGAATCAGTGGTTCAAAAAATGCAGGTTTTTGTGTTGCAGGTTGAGGACAGAGAGGGATGAAGAAGACATCATCCAAACTCACAGATATGCCTTCAGTTTACAACAAGGGAAAACAAATAGTGGAATTAAATCAATGTTTCTCTTCTAGTATACAGTTGACGTTCACGTTCACACCTGCAGTGTAGTTCAGTTCAAGGGTGGAGTGGGACCCATGAGAGGTGGAAGAGCTGGGGACAAACAACAAACCTGTGAACAGCAAAACCTGAATCTGACCCAAACCAGCAAAAACACATGGACACTACGAAATCAGCTAAAGAACATTCTAATTTTATTAAAGAACAGTTTGACAAATGCAAAGTGTTATCTCTCAAACAGCCACATAAAATTATATTTTTTATCATCTTCACTGCAACTGATGTCCATTTTTAGTCATAAAATGAAAAAAAGTATAATCTTTTTTTACGCTGTGAAAATAATCTGCCAGAGAGTAAAATAATTCTCCCTCCAATGCAAACAAACTAATTGTTTTGGTATATATTGTTCTTTTTGCTTCCATATGTTTTTGAGATATTAAGACACATTCCTGAACCAAATGATTTTTTTAAGGAAGAATTTCATGCATTTAATCTGCACACAACATAACATAAGAATGAAAGCAAGACTCCAGCCTACGGCCTGGTTGCAAATAAGGAGTGTAAAAGCTGGGAGAACAGCCGAAACCACGCAGAAGCCACAAGTGAGGCAGAGGGAAGGACATGGAGCTCAGCACACATGGCACACTGCAACTGCAGGCTGCTGCAGAAAAGAGGGACACGCTTCATGGGAAAGTGGAGGGGTGAATGTGCGCTATTATTTTGGCTCACCCCAGTTAGTTAATATAGCTAGACCATTCCACCTTACATCATATGAACTCTTGATGCAGTAGGAGACTCAGACAGATAATTCTGTTGATTTGTTTTTAATAAAATACTTTACTTTATATTGCATTCTGGGCAATTTTTTACAGTATATTTTAGGCTTGCTGTAACCTTGCTGTAACCTAGCTGGAATATCCCATGGCAATAATAAAGGATTGCTGTAAATAGCGAAAGTGCGACACCTGATGTCCATAGACTGTAAAAAAATATGGACGTAGCCACCGTGACGTCACCCATTGGTTTCTGAAGAGGTTTTGAAGCTCAAAGTAGGCGGCTCTGGCTGTCGCCATCTGACTCTGCCTAACTCCTGGCTGTCGCCATCTGACTCTGCCTAACTCCTGGCTAATCCAAAATGGGCAAAGAGGTGGAGCTGAGGTGGGCTAAATGAAGCCTGGTTGCTGCAACAAGCCACCTAGCGGCTAGTGACCTGTCACTCAAAGCAGCCACTTCCTTAATTATGTATAACTTTAAGGCTTAATAAAATTTAAAAGGGTGAGTTGTAAAACATTCACCCCTCTTTGTCATGAAAGGGGGAATTAGCTAGCTAACTAGCTAACCTTGTGACTTTAGCGTGCATAGCAAGTGGCTAACCTCTCAAAAAATTGTACAGTAAATTGCAAATCTTGACTTTTCTTTGAAAAGACTGGTACTACTGACTGGTAGTCTAGTTAGTTTTCTACCTTAAAATTTGTAAAGTTGTTTTTTTTTTCTTTTCACTTTGTCAAGTTAATTCAAGTTAACTTCAGATTAATTTTAACGTTAGTTAGGGTTAGGGTTAGGGTTAGTTACTCCTAACCACAGTTTACAATGTTAACAAGTGATTTGGTGTTATGAATATGAATAGGGGTGTAAATTACTTTTATCATGGTTACTAATGATCTATTGGGAAACAAACACAAGTTAAACGCATGCCATGGCAAAAGTAGGTTAGTATGTATTCAGCAAGGTCAAGCATAAGCTCATCTTTACTAACCTAGTTGTATCCGGTCTTTATGTCTCACATAAGTTGTATATTTCTGGATCCAAGCCGGTCCCAGGCTCCTGTCTTTTCAACAGTGTCCCTTGTTGTTTGAATGGATCTTGAGTCAAAATAATAACAATTTGTGGTAAGTTCTTCAATACGTTAGCATTAGTTCACTAACGCAACATTACAGCTTTGGCAACCTTACTTTTGTCACTAACATTACCCTTTTCAAAGTCTGTGTTTATTTTATTAGCAACCTGTTAGTGAGCAATGCTAACTAGCTTAACGTTAGGTTAGTATGGTAACATTTGTGTCTGTATCATTAGCTGAGACACTACTTAGACTAAAACGCTAGCTAAGTGATTGTTATCTATACTAGAAATACGAAGATAAACTACAGCCTGTATGTTTAACTATATTTTAGTAATCTGCACCAGATTAATCCTCAATGACTGCATGCTGTTACAGTATAACTTTACACAACACCTCAGCTGTAACATTATGACACTGGGAAGAAGAAAGTTACAGCTGTGAACAGTCTGAGATCAACTGCAGTGGACCCACATTTGGATCATCCTGTAAATCCAGAGGCTGACATGATTCACTGACATCTCCAAGAATCTACCGTGAGCTACCTTCAAAGACAGCCAAATATTTAATTAAACACATGCAGTGCATCAGTCTTGTTTCTGCTATCATGTAGACTGTCTGGGTCTTAAAATGTAAGTAGAACCTTTTTTTAGGTTTAAATCTGAAATCACTTCTTTGTTAAATTGTCATAATATATCTGCATGGTCAAACAAGGGGGACAAACTGGCAAAAGTGACTTTGTATGTTTGTAGTGTGTTCTAAGTTGTTGGAAGCACTCATAACTCCTATGCAATCTTTTTATTTTAAATTCTATAGATCAGCATTTCAACACATCTTACTTTGTTCAGGAGGTTTGAGCTGTGAAAATAAATTGGCAAATGTCCATCTGTTTAAATGAAATGTTTTTAGCAGGAACGTTGGAAATATCATTGATGGCATTACAGTTCATGCAAAAGATCTCAACCAGTGAGAGAACAACATAAATGTCAGCCAGTAGAGTTCACTTTTCTGTTAATCCAAGATCTATCAAGATGGCTGATGACAGATAAGCTATAATCATTTTACCAGACAGGAAATATATTTCGCAGCACGACAATTTTACAGTCACTTCTGGTCAGACTGACCTGGTACAGTAAGCTGGTCACTCTGAATCTTGAGAGAGCAGCTATCATCAAAATGATGCAAATAATGAAACACAGCACTTAATACCTTATGTGTTACCAAATCAGGTTTTGTGATCTTTACAAGAGGCATTATTTATGCCAGCCTGTTGATCAAAATACTTGATGTCTAAAAGTCAATTTTCTCTTGCTGTGACTTAGTTTGTATTTCTGTATTGTGGGACACTGCAGAGTTCAGAGTTCTGATAGGACACAGATCCATTGCCATGGTGGAAATGTGTCTCTACCTGCAAAGAAAGCAGAAGAAGTTTAATCTCATACACTGCAGTGCTTAGCAGATCCCTGTCCACAGAAGTTTAGTTAACCTCTGGGTCACAATATTCTGGTAATTATTTTAACTACTGTAGGAACGTAATTCTTTGTGGTTCAGAGTTCACAGTCAAGTTTATTTATCAACATTATTTATAGATTTTATTACACATTTCAGCTCCTTGGTGTATTTGCATGTTTGTACGTTACTGTGTTTTTTATGTCAACAAGCTGTTCAAAACTAATTGGACCTAGTGGGATAAATAAAGTTGTTGATTGATTGATTGATTGATCAAGTGTTACAATATGTACTTTGTGTTTAGAGTGCATGGACAAATTAAAACTCACCTGGAAGAAAACACGAATGCTTTTAGTCCTATTTAGAACATAGGGTAGTGGTGCACTTCAGCCTCTTGTGGCCAAAATGAGTATTACAACAACAAACACCGAGAAAAATGATCCTGACAAAAAAAAAAAATCACCTGTTCTTGAGTCATAAACACAGGAGAGAAAACATTTTAGGTCAGACTTAGAAAATGGATCACCACTTTTTTTTTTTCTCACTTGCCTCTCAGGGCTTCTGTAGTTTGTCCAATTTTGTAAAACTAGTGCAGTGCCCGTACAAAATGTGCCTGTTCGGAATGGGCCGATTGCTTATTATTTCTTGAGAACCACATACGTTTGTCAATTGACATATATATCAATTAAAACGATAAGGATTTAGTAAGTTAAAAGGTTTTAAATTCAGACAGAGACCAGTGAACCTCTGAAACTCTGGACCTTGTCTTTACACAGTTTAATTATTGACTCAATTTGCTCTGAGGTGCTGCCTGTTACTGACCATAACTGTTTTTCTTTTGTTCAACCTGTCTTTTAACTTAGACTAGTGCAGTGCCTGTTCAAAACATGCCTGATTGCTTTTTATTTCTTGAGAACCATATATTTATGTATCAACTGACAAACATATCAGTTAAAATGATAAGGATTTAATAAATTAAATGGTTTCAATCCAGACAGAAACTTCACCAGCAAGACTTGAACCGTAGAAGCAGTTTACGGCCTTCCATTGGTTGATTCTACTGCCAATCAAACGTGCCAGCGCTCCTATTGGCTAGTTTTACTGCCTCTGCCTCTGTCTTTTTCTGCTGTGTGCGCTGGTTCTTCTCTTGGGCAGTTTAACTGAGCGGTGCGCGTGCCCTTGTCTTGCTCAGCAAGTCAGAGCCCCGAAGCCCCGCCCTGCCATGATTTATTAATATTAAACGTGACGCGTGTCCAACTTACACCAAATGAAAGAGCGTCTGTCTCCACAGTAAATCACCTGAGTGTTTGATAGTTGTTTATTTGTGTTTTAGAACGGTACAGGCTTGAAACAATCAGAAAATAACATATTTCTGTCATTCACAGGCTCTCTCTCTCTGAGAAAGCTTTCCACCCTGTCTCTCTGTCGCTCGCTCATGCTCTCAGCTCACTCGCCCTCTTTCTCTTTTTTTCTCATCTTTTTTAAAATGAGTCAGTAAACCCACAACAAAGCCTAACTTTCAACGTTATCAAACAAAGAGAAATGTCGTCCCCTTGTATCTCTCATGGCAGGGTTATAAAGCTCTCATCTTGACATGCAGTCACAGAGTGTAACAGCTGATTGCGTGTTTATTAATATTAATAATGCCGTGTGTCCAAATTGCACCAATTTTGACACTGCCCTCCCTGTTCCCCAGCCATACACCCGCCAAGTGTCACTCGGATGAACGGTTCAAGAGATACACAAAGAACATACACACAGACATAAAAAGATTACTTCCTTTAGTAGATACAGTGGGGCAAAAAAGTATTTAGTCAGCCACCAATTGTGCAAGTTCTCCCACTTAAAAGATGAGAGATGCCTATAATTTTCATCATAGGTACACTTCAACTATAAGAGACAGAATGGGGGGAAAGAATCCAGGAAATCACATTGTAGGATTTTTAATGAATTATTTGGTAAATTCCTCGGTAAAATAAGTATTTGGTCACCTACAAACAAGCAAGATTTCTGGCTCTCACAGACCTGTAACATCTTCTTTAAGAGGCTCCTCTGTCCTCCGCTCGCTACCTGTATTAATGGCACCTGTTTGAACTTGTTATCAGTATAATAGACACCTGTCCACAACCTCAAACAGTCACACTCCAAACTCCACTATGGCCAAGACCAAAGAGCTGTCAAAGGACACCAGAAACAAAATTGTAGACCTGCACCAGGCTGGGAAGACTGAACTTGCAATAGGTAAGCAGCTTGGTGTGAAGAAATCAACTGTGGGAGCAATTATTAGAAAATGGAAGACATACAAGACCACTGATAATCTCCCTCAATCTGGGGCTCAACGCAAGATCTCACCCCGTGGGGTCAAAATGATCACAAGAACGGTGAACAAAAATCCCAGAACCACACGGGGGGACCTAGTGAATGACCTGCAGAGAGCTGGGACCAAAGTAACAAAGGCTACCATCAGTAACACACTACGCAGCCAGGGACTCAAATCCTGCAGTGCCAGATGTGTCCCCCTGCTTAAGCCAGTACATGTCCAGGCCCGTCTGAAGTTTGCTAGAGAGCATTTGGATGAGCCAGAAGAGGATTGGGAGAATGTCATATGGTCAGATGAAACCAAAATAGAACTTTTTGGTAAAAACTCAACTTGTCGTGTTTGGAGGAGAAAGCATGCAGAGTTGCATCCAAAGAACACCTACTGTGAAGCATGGGGGTGGAAACATCATGCTTTGGGGCTGTTTTCTGCAAGGGGACCAGCACGACTGATCCGTGTAAAGGAAAGAATGAATGGGGCCATGTATTGTGAGATTTTGAATGAACACCTCCTTCCATCAGCAAGGGCATTGAAGATGAAACGTGGCTGGGTCTTTCAGCAGGACAATGATCCCAAACACACCGCCCGGGCAATGAAGGAGTGGCTTCGTAAGAAGCATTTCAAGGTCCTGGAGTGGCCTAGCCAGTCTCCAGATCTCAACCCCATAGAAAATCTTTGGAGGGAGTTGAAAGTCTGTGTTGCCCAGCGACAGCCCCAAAACATCACTGCTCTAGAGGAGATCTGCATGGAGGAATGGGCCAAAATACCAGCAACAGTGTGTGAAAACCTTGTGAAGACTTACAGAAAACGTTTGACCTCTGTCATTGCCAACAAAGGGTATATAACAAAGTATTGACATGAACTTTTGTTATTGACCAAATACTTATTTTCCACCATAATTTGCAAATAAATTCTTTAAAAATCAGACAATGTGATTTTCTGGATTTTTTTTCTCATTTTGTCTCTCATAGTTGAAGTGTACCTATGATGAAAATTACAGGCCTCTCTCATCTTTTTAAGTGGGAGAACTTGCACAATCGGTGGCTGACTAAATACTTTTTTGCCCCACTGTAGATGTTAAAGATAACAAAATCAGCTGAAGGTATAATTCTATGCATTTTGTTATGTACTCACCACAAGCTCAGCTTAGTTATAAACAGTGTTGGGGGCAAGTAATCAGATTAACAACAGATTGTTACTCAAGGCTGTGTCCCAAACGTGATGTTTAGTGATGATTTCTACACAACAATAGTGATGACATCAGCATAAGAGATCTTTTAAAGGCATGATTTTAAGTGGATAATGTGAAAGTACTCTAACGAGTTACTTTTAATAAAGACTAACTTAGAAAAAGTAACTAGCTACTGTCTAGGGCAAGTAAAGAAGTAACTAGTTTCAAAAGTAACTTTCCCCAACACTGGTTATAAATGCAGTGCTCCAATTTACCTCATAGTGGCAACATCATGGTATGTGGCTGAGACAGCCCTGTTTCAGAACTGAGGATGAAATCAGTGGAACTATGACATTCCCAATTTGATATTCTGCTGTTAACAATGTGTTCACGTTGATCACAATATGTTTGTTCCAAAACTCAACAGCCAAAATAATTGTGTCATAAGTATATATGAATGTATTGGGCAGATAGAAAAGAGTATATTCTGTTCTCGAACATCTGATAAAACACCCTTTACTATTTATTGTGATAATGATATATATGATGATGATAATATTAATAATAATAATAAGGACTATTAATTGGATACAATTACAGTACACATTTTAAAGACATGTATTTTTTCTCTAAGCTCAGGGTGTTCGTGCAGCTGTGTAACGTATTGATTCATGTATTGAGAAAACAAATTGTTTTCTCAATGATGTAAATGTTTTAAAAGTTGAAATGTTTTGATTGAATAAAACTATTTTTTTATTAAGAACATTGTTTTGATTGCCTGATTTGTCATGTTATTTTTAAGTATAGTAATATTACAATATTAGTAACTGGAGATTATTACATAATTATACTATTATATAATCGTATCATTATTAGTAATACTCTACTAATACTAATACTAATACTACTACTACTACTACTACTACTACTACTACTACTACTACTAATAATAATAATAATAATAATAATATAATTCATATGAATATATAATAATTATTATAATTGGTAGTAATTTGCAGTAATATCAATCAATATCAATATTAATATAACTGGAGATATTACAGTATAATACAATATAATAAAATACAGTAGAAGTAGACCAAATAACAAAATACATTAAAATACTGTTTTGTAGTAATAAAGTATTGTTCTATATACTGTGAATTGCATTAAAGTATAATTACAGCAGTTTGTTGTAAATCGAAATACAGCAACTTGCTGGCAACCAACTTACTGTAAATATACAAGGAAATCATTTACAGTGAATTACATTGACATATTTTTAGTCAATCTAGTCTAGCCAAAACCAATATTTTTTGTCATTTTATCTTATTAAGATTTTATCTTATCATTATCTGATGAAAAACACAGGTTGAATGATTAAGAATGCAGCTTTGCCGAAAGTGTCTGGTCTGATGGTATCAATTTAAAGAATACATCCTGTGTAGACACACAGACGGAGCAGGTGCTGCTGCTGCTGCTCTGCTAATGTGCTGCTCAGGCTACGCCTCCTGTGAATCTATAATATTCTGTCTCCTCTTTATTGTCAATGAAAATAAAGAGATTTTGGTAAAGTTTTTATTTTGTAAACTACATTTTAGTGTCTTCTTTTTTCATCAACAATATTGATATAGTCACAGTTAGTGTCCAATAAAGTCGGGGCCGTCTCGTCATCATCTCGTCTAAGTCAAGGGAAAAAACGTTGTTGAAGAACATATTTAATCGTAGTTTTTGTTAGCGAAATTAACATTAGCCATGAGGCAGCCAGGGATTGGAGACCACCCGCATGCTGCAGCCAAAGCTAAAACAGGACTGCTCATAACTGGATTGGACACTGGACTCTTCTAACACTGAGACATTTCATTTCCTTTAGTGATGTTTTCTTTCTTCAAAGAGACTAAGACTTTTAACCTGTGTTTTAAATCTGTTCTTAACTTGAATTTTAGCTTATAATAAATTATTTTGCTTTTAACCTCAATTTCTGTTTCCATGCTGTTCTGGGTCAGTACAACTCCCCAGTAGTAATTATTGGGTTTTTCTTTAAAGTCACGCTTCACACCCGTGGCAAATTTTGCTTTGGAATACATTTAAATTTAATGCATTTTTGTATATTTTTTGCTCTTTTAAAGTTACTACAAGGAACTTCAATTTTGTGTTGATTTTAGCAGCCCCCGTGGACAAAAGCAATAGTTTTTCCTGGAATGAAAACTGCATTTCCCATGAGCACCACTGCCATGTGTCATAAAGATCTTTGGTAGCGTGTGCATTTGCTTTGGAAGCGGGTGAAAAAAAGAAGCTACTATTTTTCTTTTTTAAATACAGCTGTTTGTATGTAGCTGTTTGTGTGTATCTATTTGTGGCTATGTACAATAGGTGTAATATGACGATTATGAAACAAAGTAAAGTTTTAGTACCGTTCATACACCTAGGTAACATGTAAGCCTACAACCAACAGATTTGATTGCTCGGTAGTAGTAATTTTATTGAGAAAGCTAAAGTTATCAACATTCCCTAGTAATGTTATATCTTCACTTCAACAGTGTAGAAATTAGTCTGTTTGTGTGTGAATCAATGATCACACTAACTTGGAACAAACTGCTGGTTTATTAAGAATAAAAACAAACCATATGAACAGCACCTACATGCAAGACTGCCCTAGACGGAGCATGGAACGCGTTGATTGGCTTAGCGGTAAACACACCTACAGGTATGGTGGCTCATAATGAACAAACAGAACAATCATCTAGCCAAATGATCTACAAACAGCAAGATACAGCTCGGTAGCAAGGCCAACATAAAATGTTACATTATAAGCCAGTTGTACTGCAGTTATGTCCACCATGAACTATACCTCCATGGACTTTATACAGCCATTTGCATTATATGCTGAGGTGCAAAGTAACAGCCATAGTTGTAGGCCTACAATAGAATATAATAGAATTATTTTATTGTCATTGCACAGAGTACAATGAAATTGAGGAGCAATACTGACGGTCCATGCACACATAACAGCAATTAAAAATAGAAAAGAGTTCAAACTAATGCAATGTAAGGTGCTAAATATATAAATAACACACACACACACACACACACACGCACACACATATACATTACAGGCCAAAAGTTCGGACACACCTTCTCATTCAATGCGCTTTCTTTATTTTCATGACTATTTACATTATAGATTCTCACTGAAGGCATCAAAACTATGAATGAACACATGTGGAGTTATGTACTTAACAAAAAAAGGTGAAATAACTGAAAACATGTTTTATATTCTAGTTTCTTCAAAATAGCCACCCTTTGCTCTGATTACTGCTTTGCACACTCTTGGCATTCTCTCGATGAGCTTCAAGAGGTAGTCACCTGAAATGGTTTTCCAACAGTCTTGAAGGAGTTCCCAGAGGTGTTTAGCACTTGTTGGCCCCTTTGCCTTCACTCTGCGGTCCAGCTCACCCCAAACCATCTTGATTGGGTTCAGGTCCGGTGACTGTGGAGGCCAGGTCATCTGCCGCAGCACTCCATCACTCTCCTTCTTGGTCAAATAGCCCTTACACAGCCTGGAGGTGTGTTTGGGGTCATTGTCCTGTTGAAAAATAAATGATCGTCCAACTTAACGCAAACCGGATGGGATGGCATGTCGCTGCAGGATGCTGTGGTAGCCATGCTGGTTCAGTGTGCCTTCAATTTTGAATAAACCCCCAACAGTGTCACCAGCAAAACACCCCCACACCATCACACCAACATCAAACTGGCACACATGAGGACCGACCCAGGAAAGGAAGACCAAGAGTCACCTCTGCTTCTGAGGACAAGTTCATCCAACTCACCAGCCTCAGAAATCACAAGGAGGAGGAGGTGTGATGGTGTGGGGGTGTTTCCGTACCCGGAATGGGCGGGGAATGAACCAGAAGTGGGCAGTGTCTAACCGGAAGTTGGTATTTTAAGCCTGAAATGGATATGGGTTAATCAAAAGTTGCTATATTTATTGTTTATTAGAAAACTATTTACAGCACAGCCTCAGAATTGAGCTTCAGGTCAATGTTTTTGATCACAAGAGTATGAGAACTATAGAACAAGGTTTTTATAAACTTGAATGAATAAACTTGAGTGAATCAATGAACACAAAAAGTAAGACAACTCAAAAGTCCACTCTAGGTTTATAAATAAATCAAACCAGGAAATCAAAATTGAAATAGCAGCGTCTGTATTCGCAGTTCAGTAATAGTGATTATTTACAATATATACACCGGGTACTCACGTTACTGTTGATCAGTCAGTCAGTAGTCAGTCAGGTTTGCAGTGTCAGCCTTAGTTCTGCCAAGACTGGCAACTCCTGGAGAAACTCCAACTGGGAAATACACACATCCACTGGATACTTCCTCCTTCTGACACAGACTCCAGAGACAAGGTCTATATTTTACTACACAACAATAGATTTCCTGGAGGTTGGTTTCACACTGCGCAGGTTTTTTGGGGGGTTGTGATTGGATTATTGGAAGATTGCGGGTGTTAACTGTGGGAAACATGAATGAACTCTTGACAGGTGGGCAGTGATGTAATTCTGACGGGTGGTTGCTACAGAAGTATGGAGTAAAATGCTTCAGTAACCGGTGTAGAAGCAGTGAGAGTTGTGAACTGGTAATCCCTGTGGACAGAGTGGCTGTGATGATGGATTGTGTTGTGTGGCGCAGCAGCAGTGAACTTTGTATAGGGAGGAGCTCTGTGTGTGGCTGGCCTATCACGGGACGATGTGGACACAGCTAGCCAATGAGGATTTTCCTTCATCACGACTCTACTCGGATGATACTCATGCTTGTAAAAAGTAAATTATCTGTACTGGATACTCATCCAAGTATTCTACTCAACCCTAGTAGTTGGGAATATATACAGACAAAGGTGCAGTTGGAATGTAAACATCTGTGCAGTGTTCTATAAATGTAACTGTAAGTATTGTAGTGCTGATAGTCACACACACACACACACACACACACAGGGGTTCCTCTTTAATTTTCAGTCTTTCATTTCAACCTTATCAACTCAACTAACTAACAATTATCTGCCATTATTTAACAGACCATCTCATTGCAGGACCTCAGTGTTGAAACAGGGAATAACAGACTGTTCTTCTGAACCTCTCTGCAGTGGGCAGAGGACGGGGGAGGGGAAGACGTGAGAAGTGGGGGTGGTGTTTTTAATAACATAATAAAGTGCTTATTGCAAACAGGACAATTTGTCAGTGATGACTTACTGATGTTATTTGCAGGCTAAATTATCAGCCCTCACTTCTGACCAGAAAGAACGGCTCCTGGAGAAGGTCATGTTGAGGCTTCCAGGACTAATGTTTGACTTGCTCGACTTCTTTGAGCCTGACCCAAACCCTGAGACCCCAAACCAAGGACAACTGCAATGGTGCAATGGCACTAACTGCAGGGAAATGCCGTCTGACTTGGAGTGGGAATGCTGCTTACAAAGGCCAGAGAACTACATCAGCAGGTCGGCATACATGGACTTGTATGTCTTGGATGAGGGTCTTCTGCGACTGGCCTGTGCTGCGTGGAATGATATCTTTGCTGTTGATGAAGACCAGGAGCCAGGTGTGGAGCATTGTCAGTATAGGCACACAGCTTACAGACCAGGGGCGCCAGATTCATTTCAGAAGTGCGGAGGCTAAGGGTTAGGGGTGTGTGTGTGTGTGTGCGTGTGTCTTAAGGCCTGTTCATACTTAACCTTTCAGCTGCTGTGTGATGCTGCAGGTATTTAATAAAGTCAAAGGAAAGAATCTGACACATAACCAGGTGTGGACAGCAAACAGAACATCAATAATGATGTTTCTGCAAAATCCCAGATACATTCAGTGACAACTGAACAACATTAAACACGTTTCAGACCTTCCTGAATCACATTAATAGCTGTGACCAAATCTGACTGACATTTCATTAGATTATGTTATAGATGCGAAATACTAGAGAAGTAAAAGAAGCAAAATACATGAAAGTTGGTTAGTGATTGTGGAGGCTTTTGTGCTCTCTACAGTTTTCATTATGGACCAATCTGTGTGCTGAAATATGGAGGAAATCCTGAAACACTGGAAGCCGCTTTGCTGACTGTAAACTGTACCTTTACTGCCTGTAATACATCCATGGCCTGTATGCATCTTGTTATGTGCAGCACCATATTTCTGCCCCTCCCCCTGTTGCTGCATGTTAAGTTCCACTATGTTACATTAAAATACCAGTTTTGAGGAGCAGAAATATGGCTTGGCTCAAACCATTCAGGGCTGAAGCAGTGACAGCCCACATAACTCAATGTGCAAATAACAGCAAATTATAATAAATAAAAATAATCAAAAAATAAAAATAAACAGCAAACAAATGGTAATAATGATCTGTCCTATAGGTCCTGTTTACAAAGTGAAATAGTTTACATTTTGTTCAACTGAAAATGCTAAATCTGTCATGCCATCTTCAGTATGATGGAAGCACTTTCCATTCCATTCCATACTTTCCAAGTGTCACAAGGGCAAGTTCTGTAAGAGTGGGAGAGAAGATAATGTCATTGATTAGCTCATTAGATCAGCCAAAAAAGTTGTTTCCTCCAAGTTTAAATTCTACCTTGAGCTCAAATTTGTTAGGGTTCTGTTCCAGTCTGGTGCTTAGCTGCCCTGTGATGTTAAGTCTGGACTGAGTGGGAGATGGACAGATATTTTGAATATTAAGATGAACTAACTGTTTAATCCTGAGTTGTGATCTTACATTGCCGTAGATGCCCTTTGTGTTTATTGATCTGTTCTCTATCGAAGTTCATGGACAGATTGAAGGGGAATCTGTAGGTGGACAGAAGGTGGATGTTCTGTAAATATATAACATGCTAAAGTGATACAACAGTATCCCTCTGTCAGATTTTTGTTGTTCCAAATGCTGGTTTCAAATGTTTGTTTGAAAGTTTAAAAAGCTAGTGTGACATATTGAAGAGAGGATTTTGTTTCTGGGTTTTTGGTTCACTTTTTTGCTTAGCCTGCACTCGAGCCTAAATAAAGATATTTTTCAGTTTCTGTGCCTCTCCTGCATTTGGGTCCACCTGCTCCGCTCCACCTAACAAAATTCTGTAATTTTTGTGACGGTTTAGGACTTGTTATTGACCAAATGTGTCATTATTCTTACGAAAAGTATAATTTAGAATCGGAGCATTCTCCCTGTTATGAAAAACACATAATGGCCACACATGTAAAATAGATGATGCTCGTTAGTCAGTATCCAGCCTTTGCTGCTCAGTTATGATGAAATATAAACCTCCATCTCAATTGTCATGAACTGAGGTAATTCTGCAGTGAGTAAATAATATAGGAAAAATATACACACACATACACAAATGTAAAATATATGTGTTTGTGTGTATGTACCACTCCTCATTGGATGTGTGCTTGTGTTATCTCTGCTGTTGGTGGTGGTGGTATTGCAGCAAGCAGACCAAGGGCCCTATCTTACACCTGGCGCAAAGCGACAACATCGAAAGTGTCTTTGCTAGTTTAAGACCAACACAGTTGTCATTTTCCCGTTCAGCGCCCACATTGTTTAAATGGCAAATGCACTTGCACCCATTTTAGCACCCATGGGCCTGTTAGTCTTAAAATGAGGTGTGGTCAGGCACATTGTGGACGCATTTCTATCTTGAGTCAGCAGAAAGCATGATTGACCAACAAAAACCCGGTCTGAAGTCAATGGTGCAGTATTTCACTGTTATTTTAAGGGCGCATTATCAAGATAGTAATATACGCCTACATAGGCAGGTGCACAACGTGCGTACACTCTGCTTATTACATGCACGCACGCATGCCCATCCACACACACACACACACACGGACGCGCAGCAGTGCACAAACATACAAAAGATTAAGATTACAGGGATTACAATGAAAAAAAAATACATGTCATAATGGTGAATCATAATATTTATCAGAATTATCTAATAGCAGTAATGGTGAATGAAATTGTCTAATTATTTGAGCAATCGTGGCAATACACGTAGGTATTTAAACAGACCTGTTAGGTTGAGGGTCAAGGCCCAGCAAACACACAAAAACACGAAGTGTAACAGAACATTTGGAATGCTGAAAATGCACTTCAGATGTTTGGATAAGTCAGGCAGAACATTACAATACAGCCCTCAGAAGGTCGGAGGATTCTTTGTTGCATGTTGTGTGTTGCATAACATTGCCATGCATTATGGATGTCTCTTTGAAATAAATAAGGACACAGTACAGGACTTTAGAAGGTGTGATGCTGAACTGCATATGCCGATGCCAATGAACCCTAATATGCGGGCGAGGAGGGATCAGCTGGCAGAAGAGCTGCTTCATCTGTAGCCTGGTAAGCAAACTGAATGTTTTGATTTAAAAATGCCACCCTGGATTCACTGTCATCAGAGTGTAGAGAGGACTCAAGTGCAAATGAAAGGCAGAACACTGAAGAACCAGTTCAGGAGATGTACTCACTTGGCAAAACAAAAAAAACACTACAGCCAACAAAGCTAACTAACTAAGTACTGGCAACCGTCAAGCTATGGCGCAGAAAATAACAAACAGAACTATATAGGCTAACTTCTGTGACAGGCAGTTACTCACACATGAAAGCAGAACACACTAATAGAGGGTGTATACAGTGGGGGAAATAAGTATTCAACATGTCAACTTGTTTTTGATTAAACATATTTCCAGTGCAGCTATTCACATGAAATTAACACCAGACATTTGTATTAACTTAATAAGGCAACACAATAATGAAATTATAATATTCCAATCAATTTAAAAGTTAGGTGCATTAAATTGGAATGCACCTAACTTTTAACAGGAACCTAACAGGAAAAAAAAGTATTGAACAAACAGTAAGAAAAAGCACTGCACCAGGTAATTCCACTAAATAGTCCCCTTACCTGTGCTAATTAGAATCAGATGGGTTAGTGCATGAGGCTATTAGCACATCTCATGATGGGTAGAGGCAAAGAGCTCTCCAAAGACCTTTGCAACAAGATTGAGCAACATAGGAATGGCACAGGTTACCCACTGATTTCTCAAATCCTAAATGTTCCCATAAGCACCACTGGGGCAGCATCGCTCCACCATCAACTGGCTACACACAGGAGCTCCTTGCAAAATTGCTGACCGGGCAGTAAGAAAATTAGTCAGAAGAGTAGCCCAAGATCCAAGGACCACTCAAAAAGAGCTCCAGAAAGACCTGGAAGAAGCAGGTACAATTGTCACAGAGAAAACAATAAGCAATGCATTCCACCGCCACGGTCTCCATGCACGATCACCCAGTAATACTCCATTAGACATGTTGAAGCTCGTTTAAAGTTTGCTACACAACATTTGGAGAAGCCTGTAGAAATGTGGTCAGATGAGACAAAAATTGAAATTTTTGGCAATAACACTACTTGCCATGTTTGGAGGAAAAATGGCTCTGCATATGATCCTAAAAATACCATACCTACAGTGAAGTTTGGAGGAGGAAGCATTATGGTATGGGGCTGTTTCTCTTCTCATGGTACCAGCAGAATCCAAATTGTTGAAGGGAAGATGAATGGAGCCATGTATCAGGATATTCTTGAGAAGAATCTGTTACCATCCACCAGGACAATGAGATGCAGGTGGACCTTCCAACAGGACAATGATCCAAAACATACTGCAAAGGAGACTCAACTGGTTCCAGAGAAAGGAAATAAAGGTGTTGGAATGGCCCAGTCAATCACCCAACTTGAACCCAATAGAACATTTGGAAGGAACTGAAGATAGAGAGATCATACAGGAAGCGCCTTGGAGCTGTCATTGCAAACAAAGTTTTCTCCACCAAGTATTTCAGGAGCCTTCCACTACTGTGGGTGGGAAAAAAGAAAGAACTCTGGAGAGCTCCTAGCTGCTGCCTGCTGCAGGATCAGCACCTTGGAAAGCGCCGTGGCGCACAGTCCTGACAACTGTGTATGATGATTTTTTTACATGATTAAAACAATTCTTGAACAAATATTCTTTAACATTTGAGATTACACTGTTCAGGTTTTCATACTTTCAGCAATCAAAACCCCACTGATTTTACCTGTTACTCCATGACTGAACAAAACAATTTGAAAGAGAACCAATTAAAAAATAAACCTTTTCAAAAAACAAACGAAAACAAATTTGGAACAAATTAATGAACAGGATCTTAAACTGGTGGTCTTCTTCCTCCTCAGGTTTGCAGGCAAGGAGCACCACAACAGGGCTGGCCACAGGAGCAGCAGGGGCTCATAATGGATCGTGCACTTCCACATCGCACACGAACAGATCTGTTTCCTCTGCAGAGAAGCATTCCTTCTTATTACTTGGCAAATCAGCCATCATAATAGCAATCCACCAAGGTGCAAGCTCACCTGGTTTTTAAAGGGAATGGCCTATGGACTATTGAACCATGTGCCTGGCGCTGCAACCATTTTTTCCGCCATTAAACTTTGGACACACCCTAAATGCACTTGCGCCATTCGCTTCAGACCGTGCACTTAGATTGTTAAAATAGGGCCCTAAGTCTCCTTGGGTCATACAGCCTCAGCATTCTCCTTGTTAGGAGTCCCTTCCCAGACCTCAACCGTCTTCCGAGGATAACTTTCTGCAGATGAGGGATGTAGCTGTAGTCTTCTGGTGTCTTCATTGTGTAGAGGCTCCATGTTTTGGTCCTCTTATTGAAGTGTCTTTTGTTCCTGTGACAATATGGAATTTACAAATTATTCATTTCTTAACCCCTTGGTCCTCTCATTCCACATTTTTAAAAATGAGATCTGTTTGTAATATTGTTCAGTTACACATGCATCTTATATTGGGGGAACAGAAATTACAATTCCAGATTAGGAACTCGCAGCATTTATGACTCACATCTTGTTGCCCTTAGAGTTCTGTGCAGCAGGCCAGTGGTTGTGTTGGTTGTAGTCAATTGCTGTGAGAAGAGTGCACGCCTCATACACCGGTGGGCTGTATACAAAGCGTTTTCCAGCACACATGAGTATGTGAAACTCTTCCAGGTCTGATGTGCTGTATATAGACAGACAGTGCATCAGTCATTCCCATAACAGACATGGTTAAATTATATATGAATTTATCCATAAAAAATGTTGTCTTACTGAAAGTTGATAAACTTCTTGACATCCTTGAGCCAGCGTTTATCCAGGATGATCACTGCCAGAGCCAGGTGTGATTGAGAACCTGTGTAAAACGTAATTGGGGACACCATGGGAGTAGGTCATCTGCTCAGTACTCAAGGACTTACTGTAGATATCAAAAACTATACCATATAGCCTGTCATCTTACCTTGCAAGAAAATGTAAGAGTAACGTGTTATTCACATGAATTCCTAAGAAAAATTACACTGTATTACCCAAATATGAAGTTGGGTAGTCTTGAAAGGATAAAGCCAAGCACTATGAATTACAAAAATTGCATTCTGATACTGGAAACAAAACAACAACAACATGATCCTTTTCCTTTAGCTGTGCAAGAACTTAAGCTCAATACAGTAGGTGTCCTATATGGCGTAGAATGTTGTGTTAACCCCCATACCCATCTTCATATGTTTGAAAAGTAGCGCAATCTTTGTGTAGTTATTGCCAGATAGAAGAATGTTGGTTCAATTTTATTCAATTCAATTTTATTTTATTTATATAGCGCCAAATCACAACAAAGGGAGGGGGTGGGGGTGGGGGGGTGGAGAGAGACACAGAAGCATAATAACAACAACAACATTAACCGTAACAACAATAATAGTAAGAGAGATATGACTTGTAATAATAATAGCAATAATAGCAGTAGCAGTGACGGAGGCAGGACATCCACAGGACCATGCCACAGTCCCCATGGCCATGACCCACCATTCAGGCACTGGACCTTCCTGTGAGACGAGAAAGCACAAAAACTCCGGGGAAGAAGTCAAGTTAGTAACATGCATTAATGGTACATGAATGCATACAAATGGAGAGGAGGAGGAGAAGAGAGGAGCACAGTGCATCATGGGAAGTCCCCCGGCAGTCTAGGCCTATAACAGCATAACTAAGGGCCGGTCCAAGGCGAGCCTGGCTGGCCCTAACTATAAGCTTTATCAAAAAGGAAAGTCATATTCAAGACGCATGCTTTTGCAACACCTCGAGTCACACTTTCAATACACAGCATATGATGCAACTATCCCTTGTGCCAGCTACCTACTCTAGTTTCCTACTTTGGGAAAACCTACATGTTACCACTAAGGCCACAATACAGAATAAATGTATATATCTGAGCATCTAAAAAGAGGCATGCTCAGCTGAGCTCCAATGGATAGAGTAAGGTGTTCTTTGGAAACAAAGCATGGATATGAAAACGGGTAAAGCTGAATTGGTGCATTCCAAAAAACCAAGGCAGTTTTAGTTATGTGAAAAATGCCTTATTATCTTGGCATATCCATAAATGGAAGATAAAAATGCACTGAGGGGATGAAGCCCATGTGTAGTGGGCTACCTTGCCTTCCTCAGGGTATGGCATCCAACTACCAAAGTTTATATATGCTGAAAAGCAGTCAGCAATGATCAGACAAACTGTAAAAACATTCTCTTCAATTAGTTCACCACAAAATAGCATGGAAACAAAATCACATAATACAAACTACTGGTAAATGGACAAGTAGTGCCTAGCATAGACAAAGCTAAATGTTGAGCTGGAGCTTTGTCTACACATCCTGTATATGCAAGGATGCTATACCCCGAGGAAGGCAAGGTAGGCCACTACATCCTTATCCTCCTTTTATGGATTTTTTACATTAAAAAGACTGCCTTGGTTTTATGGAGTGCACCTGTTCAGCTTTACCTGATTTAATTTGACCTCAAATGGTGGACAACTACTAGACTCTGCCCCTGTGACTGGATCTGCATAGGGGCACTTGTTCTTTGGAAGCTGGAGAAAAGTGATGAGTTGTATAAAACTTAATAGGCGATTCATGCTCACTTTCCTATAAGGTTATCCTCACATTGCACCGTTACAGGGTCAGGGAGTTCAGGTATGTCTTGTTCTGGATGTTCCGATTGTGGTACATCATGCACAGTCTCATCCACACCAATGATCAGCAGTTTTTAAACACGAAGAGGCTTGGGCAGGGCTCCAACTGTTCTGTGTGACCTAAGAAGTGCACATTACTTCACTTGCAAATAAATTCTGCCAACACCATCAATTACATAAAATGCAGCATTTCAGAACTGAACACTAAGACTAAGACTAAGATATTTTTCTAACAGGAATCACAATGCAACACGGAGGGATGCTAGAGTGACAGAACAGAGGAATGGACCGCAACTCAAACTGATGGCAATATGAATTTGTTATTTCATAACAAATACACGTCTCGCAATGTATTTCATAACTAAAACAGACATATTCGTACCTGTCTAGGAGGAAGTGGGCCAACTCAGTTTTGAGTTTCAAAGTTCCTTGTAGTAACTTTAATAAAGTAACTTTAAGTGCTGTGTGGTTTACTACTGCCTCTTGTAACCTTACACATAATACCAACAACAACAACAACAATAATAATAATAATAATGACAATAATAATAATAATAATAATAATAATCACAAAGAAAAGAGCTCTGTTATCAGCAGATTCAGGTATCGGAACTATAAAAAAGTAGATCGGTACATCTCTAGATTGTTCCAGAAACTGAGAGCAAACCACGCTGCACTTTACTGTGCTGGGAATTTTTATTAATCTTCAACAAATACTGTATTGTGCCATGGCCACTGCATAAAAAAATCTAGAATTTTCTTAGTTTGGTACACTGTTGAAAAACCACTTTATAAATTATTGTCCAGAAAGTAAAGTGATGGTAAGAGAGTAAAGTTTTATCATTTTGTTGACATTTACAGTCAACTAGATAAATGTTGTGCCATGAAGAATTACCTAACAAGGTGAAAAAGTCATTTTTTGTTTTGAACTCATCACCTTCATGGTTCAGACTGCTGCCATTCATGCCTATAGCACTGTAATGAAGATACCCCTATCAGCAGTCCTGTGCCTTCTGTGTTTGATTGTGTTCAATTTCTGGGTGGTAGCTTTGTGTGCTGTGCATTAAATCATCCACTGTAACAGGGCCTTCCAGGGGAGATTAGGTTGTAATATAATATGGTATTCAGTGGAGCTCCAAGAGAAAAGTCCATTTACTCCAAAGTGAGCTGCAGCTTCTGTTGTGGCTGCTGTGCATGTACATCACAATATGCCCATGGCGCCTTTTGAGTACTTTAATATTCACTAGAATTACATAACAATGCTGCCTTTGTAATCTCTCCTGGTTGGCAGAAATTCCCATTAGGACTTTTCATTATACAGTACATCTCAGTGTTTTCAATCTGCTAGTTAATAAATGAGTGCCATAACTCATCACTGTGTTCAAGGAGGTTCAAAAAAGAATGTCAGTGTGTTTTCTCCAGTTTTAAGGCAGCCAGATTCCTCAAGTTCCTTGACACCTTTACTAAAATCTGACCATGTTGGTAATAAAACTTATTTCAAGAGCACTGCAGGTTGCAGTTTGGCATGTAAAGGATGAGTGTACTGTGAAGTATTATGCAGCAGGTGTAGACAGGTGCATTGGTTAAAATGGAAGTGACATCTGAAAAAATGTGGCTTTTAGTAATTCTACAATCTTTCTTGTTACCTATTTTTTATCTTGTTTGCTTCTTTACATTGCCTTGTTGCTGCACAGGGAGGCAGTGGTGGCTAACTAGCCCTGGTAGCAATATAAAGAGGAAGATTACCAGCTTCTGGCTTCAATGAAATACCTCTACTCGATGACCTCTCCGGACTGTTTCCGCTGGCTGGTGCTGGTTGATGTTCATGGCTGGCTTTGTTGCATCACTGTTGTGAGCAGAGCCATGTGATACCAGTCAGGACTCTGGAGGACCATGTGTGTAGCCCACATTGGCTCCAGAGTCTTTTGTAGGGCTGATGGTCACTTTTCATTCCATTAGAGGCTGGTGCATTCCCGGGTCTCCCAGGAAAGGCAGCGTGCCTGGGGAAGGGCTCTTGAGAACGAATGGGCCCTCCTCCCATCTGGCATTCTGGTTTTGGTTAGAAGGTCAGCCGACCTGTTCACAAAAAGGTAAAACGCACAGTGTTCTCCATGTGACTCAGCTGGATGTGTTTGCCCATCATCAGTGCCATCATCAGTGCCATGGGTAAGACCTGCCCTTTCTGTCATCTTGCCTCACCTACCTGGGGGGTGTTTGTGGTAGTGATCACAGCCACCTATGGCAGCATTGCACAGATGGTTTTTAGGAAATCTTTGTGTGCCATGGACTATGAGCTGAGGGTTGTGTGGTGTGGTTTGCAGAGGATATGAGGCAATGGATTGTGCTCACCAGGTGCAACCAGGAGAGTTGCCCTGTGGTGTTGGGGGACATTGCCTGGCTGCTTCAGTCTCCCATCTCTGCTTTTGTGCTGTCATTCTGTATCTCTCGGAAATGACGTCTGGTTGTATGTGTCAGTCAGTTATTCCTGTAACGTCTGTGGGGGTACCGTCCAGTTTGGATTTACACACTCATATAACTTTTGGCTTCAAGCTTGAAGGTGTGTGGTTGGGCTGTGGGAAGGCCAGGTGGGCTGTGCTCAATGGCCTGGCCATTTAACTTCTTTTGGCCCAGTCAACAGTTGCTGTATGCACAGATTTGGGCCCAGCTGGGAGTATCATATCCTTAATGGCCTTCTTCACCTCCAATAATGAAGCCTGTTAGAGGGTGAAGCATGTATGAAATAGAAATAGTAGTAACCTGAGTGTAAACAGTTGTATGTGTATGTACTGTATGTAAACCCTCTAACTGCATGCCCAGCTGACACCTGTTCTCAGTTGCTGAGCTCGGGAGAGCAGAGTGCACTGCCATTAAGTAGAGCATACATGCTACCACCTGATAGGGTGGTGAGTGCAAAGATCTGTCTCAGGGTGTCGAGGTGGAGCCTGAATAAGGTAAACCAATAGTGAAGCTTGATAGCAAACCCATTACTATTTTTGGCACCAGCGACACTGAGTTCTGTAAACACAAATGGCTAGGCATATGTTTTTGAAATCAATTGCAGAATATTCTCTGCATCTTGGAATATTAGCCTCAAAGTACCAGGGAGCACACACAGAACAAATGTACCACAACAATCCAAGCTATTCAAGAACCTGCACCAACTCCCACAAGTTTTCACCCCTTCTCTGCATTTCTTGTTTTGCCTCTCTCCACATTCCATTCTCTAAACATGTTTTTCACCCCTTCGTATACTCATTGTCTACTTCATCCCTTTCTCCCTCCTCCTCTTATTTGAACTCATCTGTTCCCTTCATTCATACTGTCTGTGACCCCACTGCCCCTTTTCCCTTTCCAATTTCTCTTTCATTCTCTCTCTCTCAACCTCACACACACACACACGCACACACATCTTTATCTCTCTCCTTCACTCCCCCTCATCCTTCTCTCCCTCTCTTCTCTTTTCTCTCAGACATATGCTTGTGCACAAATGGGGGATTTACCTAATGCATATTACATGCTATTGCAGCAACCAGGGGAAATTGAGGGTAAGGCTATAGATTTCTTTCTTCTCGGCATCCTGGCCTGTCCCATGCTGGACTGGTTAATGAAGGGTTATATCCACTCTCACAGCGTAACACCACAGCAAGAATCATTCAATGCCTACTCAAGTGCTGCTGGGACAGAAATTGCCTTTAGAAGTTGGAGTCACTTTGGAGCGTTCTTACTGAAGCAAAATGACTTTCACTGCATAACTTTGTGTGTGTATAACATTGTGGCAACTTAACCTGATTGAAGAACCAGCAACTTTGGAAATGGCACTATCCCAAATAAGCACACAGGACATGAGAGCCAGTGTGTTTCACCCTGACTAACCAAAGTACATGACAACAGGGAGAGACTGACCTGTGTCCCATTTCACCTCCAATACTGTTAGATTAACAGGGCATCCTGGCCGTCTGGACACATCCCATGTAACTGAGACACCTTTTCATGTCATCCCACTCCCCTTATCTTCCCATGTTTCCTATCACTCTCTGCTGCCAATGAACAATACAGGCCAAAACAAAATAAAATAGGCGTAGCATTTCTTAAACCATATAAAGAAAACTCATACACTCTCCCCTCTAGTCATATCATTCCATGCAGATTGTTTGTTTTATTGGTCCTGGTTTTGAGATATCTGTCTCTGAGATGCTTCCTCTACCTCAATACAATGAAGATTAATGGAATTTTGTTCGTGGAGCTCACCAAACTGAAAGTGTCTGTCCCGAAACAGTTTCACCTTCCCATTCACTTAAATGAGAAAATGTGTCCAAATTTTTGACTGGTACTGTATATGCAATGGAATAATATTGACAGTGTACTATTTTGGCAGTTAGTATACAATAAATTAATGTAATGTATGTCATGTTTTATATATTTTTTGTACTAACAGGACATGCAGTATGCATACATGCATCACCTACTATAAATATCAAATTTGAAAGGAAATGGCTTGTAAAAATGTTTTTTTTTTGTTTTTTGTTTTTTGTTTTGTTTTATGATACTTTTGTTTCTGTTACTGCAGGCATGATACTGCAAAAATATTTTAACTTTATCAGTTGTGAGCAGCCCCACCATTTATTGTATGTTGTGTGTTATTTATATAGTGTAGAGTCAACACATCACTCACTTTGAGGTATACTTCACTTTGAGTGTGACCCAATGGTGTACATATTCTACATTTAATAATCCATTCCATGTGAGTTGGCTGACTGTTACTGTAAATAAAATCTTGGAAATGGAAAGACATACAGACATAAAAATTTTTTTAAACAAACTCACTGTCTTATAATTTCATGGGTTGACTGTTTGTACTGTCAAGTAAAGGCTATGGTATCTGTGGATCCAAGGGCGTAGGTTTTTTAAGTTTGATAGGGACATTTATGTCAGAGAGCATAGTTGTGTATGTGCACTTGGTCTTAATAATGAAAATAATAATAATAATAATAATAATAATACATGGTACTTATATAGCGCTTTTCAAAAACTCTAAGTCACTTTACATTATACACTAAGGGGCAGGGTTAGTGAGACAAACAGCAGACAAACATAACACAGACACACAAGGGTGGGGGTGGGGGGCTAAGGGAAGAGAGAGAGAAGGCAGTGGAGAAGAGTCTTAAGGTGGGATTGGAAAACAATAAGGGACTCTGAGTCTCTGATGTCTAGAGGGAGGGAGTTCCAGAGCCTAGGAGCTGCCCTAGAGAAGGCTCTGTCCCCAAAACTGCGAAGGTTGGACTTGGGGGTGGAGAGAAGGCCACCAGAGGTGGATCCTAGGGACAGGGAAGATTGGTAGGGGAGAAGAGGTCCGTGAGATATGGGGGTGCCAGTTGGTGAAGGGCTTCGTAGGTGATGACCAGGATTTTGTAGTTGATCCGGTAGGAGACAGGAAGCCAATGGAGCTCTTTTAGGACTGGGGTGATGTGGTGCCAGGATTTGGTGTGAGTAAGAAGTTGGGTGGCTGCATTCTGGAACAGTTGAAGTCTGTTGATGGAGCTTGCACTGATGCCATAGAGGAGTAAGTTGCATTAGTCAAGATGGAAGGAAATTAAGGCGTGGATGAGCATTTCAGCAGCAGGGCATGTAAGAGAGGGCCTGATCTTTGCAATATTGCAAAGTTGGTAGAAAGAGGATTTGACAATTTGGCAGATGTGGGGCTCGAGGGAGAGGGTGGGGTCAAGGGTCACACCAAGGTGGATATGTTGGTCCTGCTGAGGGTGGACTTGGAGCCAATGAGGAGGAGTTGTTGAGTTTGAGAAAATTTTGTTGCATCCAGACTTTTTTTGCAGACAGGCAGGAGTTAATGTAGGAGAGGGGTGGGTTGTGGGGAAATTGCTGAGGTATATCTGTGTGTCATCAGCATAGCAGTGAAAGTCCAAATTGAAGTGGTGGAGAATCTGACCAAGAGGGAGGATATAGATGCTGAATAGTGGGCCGAGTACAGAACCTTGGGGAACGCTGTGTGTGACTGTGGATGTGACAGAGGAGTGGTTGGGAAGAGACATGAAGTGTGATCTGTTGGAGAAGTAGGACCGGATCCAGCTGAATGCGGTGCCCTTGATACCGAGGTCTTCAAGTCTGGTGAGCAAGATGTTGTGGCTCATGGTACTGAAGGCTGCACTCAGGGCAAGGAGGATGAAGATGTTAAGGGCTCCGGTGTCAACAGAGGTGAGGAGATCATTGAATACTTTGAGGAGGGCAGTTTCTATACTGTGGAGTGGGCAAAAACCAGACTGGAGGGGTTCAAATAGATTATTGGAATGCAAGTGGGTTTGGAGTTATGTGGCTACAAGGCGTTCCAGAGTTTTAGAGAGGAAGGGAAGACTGGAAATTGGCCGATAGGAGTTGAGGCAGGACAGATCAAGACCAGGCTTTTTGAGGATTGGGGAGACAGCAGCAGTTTTGAAGGCGGAGGGGACAATTCCATGGGTCAATGAGGAGTTGGTGAGGTAGGGGCATAGGATAGGAAGGCATATCTTGTGCAGGGGGGTCAGGAGGGGGTTGAGGGAGCAGGTTGTGGGTTTGGATGAGCTGATGAGTTTGGAGATGATGGAGGAGGCAACTGGAGCAAACCTGGAGAGGCAGCGATGGGGGGGGGGGGGCTTCACGGTGGAGAAAATAGTTCTAGGGTTACGGCTGGAGTCACTGATGGTGGTGGAAAAGTAGGCAGACTTGGTGGACAGTGAGTGATGTTTTGTTGGAGAGTCATTCCAGTTGGCAGCCAGTCTTGTTTCATGGTGCAGAGCTCAGGTGTAAACCAGGGTGCACACGTGTTGAAGGAGACAGTTTTTGCTTTGAGAGGCGCCAGTGTGTTGTGGGAGGCAGATAATGTGGTTTCGAAGTAATAGGCATGTGATCATCATGTGAGGTGGGGGCTGGATCTAGGGAGAGAACATTGGAGAGCAGGTCTGAGAGTTGGAGGGGATTGATGGATTTTTTGTTTCGGAAGGTTATTTCTATTAGGAGTTGTGGACGTGGGGTTGGGGATGGAATAGTGAACTGGATGAGATTATGATCTGACAGAGGAAAAGGGGATGGATGGATATTAAGTACCGGTAGATTAACAGAGCAGGCTAGGTCAAGGATATGGCCTTTGACATGGGTGGGGAAATTGACATGCTGGGTGAGGTTGAAATTGTCAAGTAAATTGATGAATTCAAATGCAAACTTACAGGTTGGTGAATCAATGTGTATGTTTAAATTGCAGCAGTAGACGTGAGGAGAGAGATGAGGCAACTGTGAGGAGTTCAGACAGTTCAGATAGGAAAGATGAATTAGGTTTGGGTGGCTGGTAAATGAGGAACAGGCTTTAAATGCTAGGAATTCAAATGATGAGACTGTGGGGAGGGTGAGTTCTGTGATCCTGATTGAATAAAACAGCTAGATCTCCTCTGCAACAAGACAGACAGGGTTTGCAGGTGTAGCCAAAACCAGGGGGAGATGCTTGATTGAGGGCTTGGCAACAATCATCAGGTTGTTGACAAGTTTCTGAGAGCAGGAGAAAGTCAGATGAATTGTCCAGGACTAGGACTTCATGTAGGATGGGGGCTTTGTTGTTTAATGATCAGGCAAAATTCATTGGATGAGAGGGAGCTGTAATGGGGGCATGCTGGAGAGGTCTAAGGTTATCTAGGTTGACAGTGCAGGGGGGTGCAGTGGATGGGGAACGGCGGGAATGTATGGTTTGGATGTTGGATACCAGTTGGGTTTTGGGGTTAGTGGAGAAATATAGACGGCAGGTGTGTCTGGAGCCATGATGAAGGTATTGGTGGCGGCGGAGGATGCCAGCAGAGCGAACAGAGATAAGTTCATTGGGGGATAACCAATAGGTTTTGTAGAGAAGCAGGAGTTAATGGGGAGAGTAATGTCAGCGAGGGCAAAAGCTAGGCTGGGGGAAAAAAAAGTAGGGAGACCAGGGTATACCATGAAATAAAAAGGTGGGGGTAAGGTTAATAAAAATAGGAGAGGGCTGAAGAGAGGTCCCATAGCAGCAGTTGGGGTTAGTAGTAGGATGTAGCATTAGCACAGAGCACAAACAGAAGTGATGTTGGCTACTCACGGTACCCATGATTTTTTTGTATGATGAGGAGTGCAGCCAGGGAAGGTAATGTCCAGATAATGTTGATCCAGTGAGAGAAATATTGATAGTCCGATGAAGGATAGTGTCCAGGGAAGGGAAATAGACCAGCGAGGTTGGGGGACGGAGCCAGCAGGGTAGCTACGCTAGCTAGCAGGGAGACTGGGAGAGTGAGGCAGCTAGGAGCGAAGGCAGAGGGACAGGGAATAGCAACAAATCCGGGGCAACAACAACAGACATAGAGAAAACAAAAGCAAGAAAAAAGAAAAAAATAGAAAACAGCCAAACACGACACCAGCGGTATTCTCCGACAGTAAACACAGACACATGCTTGGTCTTCTTGTGACACAACATTTTATTAATATAGAACATAACCTCGTCCAGGCACCACCTCCTAAAAGTAATCTTTAATGTCCGGAGGAAACATTAAAGTTTGAATTTAATCCTCAATTTGGTCAATTAATCAATGAATCAGTCTCATAACCATAAGTTACCAGCAGTGATTACTGCTGCTCAAAGAAACAACCAACCACTTTTAGGATAAATGAAGACATTTATTAATAGCTATAAGTCCTGAAGATACATGATAAAGATAATAAATAAAAAGAATAATAAGGCCTATAAATGATAATAAAAACAAAATAAAGAAATATTCAGCAGGAGTGGCATGAAGTGTGTGACTCAAAGCTAACATATTGCAGTGGGGGAATGCTAAGGAAAAGCTAATTCAACTTCTCTAAAGAAATGATCTTTTTAATTTTAGTGTTATTCGACATCAATCCTTGATCACAAAGCCATGTTATACCTTACTGTTGACATGTTTCGTCATGGTAGAAGCATCATTTCGGCAGGTCCAGCGTTGTTTTGGTGTAGCATCACCAGCAGTGTTTGGAGTGCCCGGATCAGGCTTGTGGGCACGTCCTTGTGGGTGCAGTGTTGAACACCGGTCAAAAGGAGTAAAGCTATTTCAGGCTGCTCTTAAAGTCTTTAGGTCGGTTTAACTCCTATTTGCTGTACTGCTCTCAGCAAGCAGCCAGAGTTAAAGCGTTGTTTTCTTCTTCAGGAGTTTAAGTTGAGGATTCAGGCTTTGGTTGGCTTGTAGTAAGTGTAATGCTGAATAAAGTTTAATCTGAATACACTCAAATCTTCAGCCGCATTTACTTCAAGAATGAAATACTGTACGTGGAAACACAAGACTTAATGTTACAAATAAAACAAAAAAACTAAACTTGTTTGAATAAAAGATTAAATACGCATATAAAAAACAAATAAAAGAGACGTCTTAAGAATTTTTGCTGGCACAATATGTCATTTCTGCCGCTAGGGGTCTCTCAATACAACAAAAGACAGAGTGTGATGACGTTGTAAAGTAGCATGGGATCATGGGAGTCGTTGTCTTTATTGTTAAACAACCAGCTTCTCTGGGTTAGGATTACTTCAGTGTTCATCATTCAGGATGTTTTTACAGGGAGCCAAATTATCTGCAGAGGTCTTCTCTCCAAAACAAACAGATCCGGTGATTAAAACAGGTAAAAACACTGACGCTATTCAGTGGACACAGGACATCTGGTAGGGGCTGCGAGCCGAGCTGCTGCTAACGTTAGCTCAGCTTGTTTCTCTGATAACTTAAGATACAGACATTCAGGATGTTTTACCAGGAGCCGAATTATCTGCAGAAGTCTCCTCCTCTCCAAAACAAACGTACATACTGAATAAAACTGGTAAAAATAGTGAGTAAGGAAGTTTCATGTTAAAAATTTCTCTGATAACTTAAGATCCAGACGTCCAATGACTAAAATCCTTCATCCAGTTATCCAGTTAAAAGATACAGTTAAAAACGACCAAGATCTAAAAAGGTTTATCATAAAAATGTGGCTTAAAACTGAATAAAAGTCAATTTACACAGTTTCTGGTGGACAACCACGATGCCGCCGATGTATTATGTTGTATGTGTATACTCTTCGGTAGAGGTCATTGTAGTTGTTAATTGTGTTGACAACCACAACGCCAATGCATGCATCTTGTGCACGTATACTCTTTGGTAGAAGGGATATAATGCCATTGGCAGGCGACCAAATGAAATGGACCGTTACTTTAATTAAAATTACGGATTTCTCTGAGTTTGAAAATTGTTAGAAATATTTGGGATAATGTAAGTACACAATTTAACAAAATATATAACATAGGCCTAGTTGTTTTTAGACATTTTAATGCTGAATAGTTACATATTATAGCTTTAAGCTTTCCTATTTCTAATATTTTCGTGCCAAATTGTTGATGAATATTCAATTCCTTTGTTCTGGACTTTAAGGTGAGGTTTGACTTCGACTTGAGATAGCAAATAATTTCTTACACTGGAGGATTAAGTCTTAGTTTTAAACACAAAATTCATACTTCAGAGTCACTAGGTCTGAACATTTCATGTCACCTTGTATCATATATTGTGAAACCATTCAAGAAAGCAGTTAAGCAGTTTACATTCATTTCATAATAAGTCAATTCTTCTATTAACATATCAAACATTAACGTTCATATTAGCACCTCATGATGTCTCCTTAATTGATTCAACTTTCTTAAATCATCTACACATCTCAAACCATCTACACTGAAATAAAAGTTTAATACTATAGTGAAATAAAACAAAGTTAAGCAACACTTATTAGATTACTTTAAGAAACATATTCAAATATAAATTCAACACTGCTCACACTTCATAATATGAAACATTCAATATGACTATTGTTTAATAATAAAGGAAAACTTCGAACTGAAATTTTTCATTATCTTTACATTCCTACTATTGCTTCAGAAAATTCACTCTTTCAATTCAACTACTTATCTAATTTGACTACTAAAATATAATTGTCTGAGGTTAATAGATCAAAAGTTAAACACCTAGGTGATTTTAAAATACAATTGCATAGTTACCAAACATTCATTAACTCTTAACATAAGGAAATGTAACTCTTGTCACTTGACCAGGATATGTCCTTCAGCCATCATATAAAACAAATTTCAAGGACTGCTTTTTTTCACCTACGTAATATAGCAAAAATCAGGCACATCCTGCCTCAAAAAGATGCAGAAAAACTAGTCCATGCATTTGTTACTTCTAGGTTGGATTATTGTAATTCTTTACTGTCAGGCTGCCCTAACAAGTCTCTAAAGACTCTCCAGCTGGTCCAGGATGCAGCTGCACATGTACTAACAAAAACTAGGAAAAGAGATCATATTTCTCCTATTTTAGCTTCGCTACATTGGCTTCCGGTAAAATCCAGAATAGAATTTAAAATACTTCTCCTTACTTATAAAGCTCTTAATGGTCAGGCGCCACTATATCTTAAAGAGCTCATAGTACCTTATTACCCCACTAGAACACTGCGCTCCCAAAATGCAGGCTTACTTGTGGTTCCTAGAATAACTAAAAGTAGAATGGGAGGCAGAGCCTTCAGCTATCAGGCTCCTCTCCTGTGGAACCATCTTCCAGATTCAGTCCGGGGGGCAGACACCCTCTCTACGTTTAAGAGTAGGCTTAAAATTTTCCTTTTTGATAAAGCTTATAGTTAGGGCCGGCCAGGCTCGCCTTGGACCAGCCCCCAGTTATGCTGCTATAGGACTAGACTGCCGGGGGACTTCCCATGATGCACTGAGCTCCTCTCTCCTCTCTCCTCCTCCTCCTCCTCCTCCTCTCCATTTCAATGCTTCATGTACCATTAATGCATGTTATTAACTTGACTTCTTCCTCGGAGTCTCTGTGCTCTCTCGTCTCACAGGAAGATCCAGCACCTGGACGGTGGGCCACGGCTGTGGGGACTGTGACGTGGTCCTGTGGATGTCCTGCTTCTATTTCTGCTACTGATATTATTGCTATTGCTATTATAAAGTCATAGCTCTACTTACATTACTGCTGTTATGGTTATTGTTGTTGTTGTTATTATACTTCTCTGTGTCTCTCCCCTCCCCACCCCCCTCTCCCCTTCTCCCCGTCCGCCTCCCTCCTTCTTTCTCTGTAAACCCAACCGGTCAAGGCAGATGGCCGCCCACCTAGAGCCCGGTTCTGCTTGAGGTTTCTTCCCGTTAAAGGGGAGTTTTGCCTTGCCGCTGCCGCCAAGTGCTTGCTCATGGGGGGAATTGTTGGGTCTTTGTAAATAAATGAGTACGGTCTCGACCTGCTCTATGTGTAAAGTGCCCTGAGATAACTTTTGTTGTGATTTGGCGCTATATAAATAAAATTGAATTGAATTGAATTGAATTGAGGGCAGTATTGTCACATGTAGTAAAAAAAGTAATAAAATCAAAGTTTAATATGTCCTTAGTAAACAGTCACACAACTATCAAGTTATTCCATTATTCTTGTATTTATATGATAAATAACATTATATAACTTGAATAATGATGAGACATTTAATTCACATGAACTTTAGGTTTGGCTCAGATTTGCAGGGAAGCTTCACAAAAGTCCTCAGGAATATGAGTTAGAGTTTATGGCTCTGGTCTGGTAAGATACGAGGCCCAAAAGAAGGGTGGTTTTCTGGCCATGTTTACTGAGTTTTTGGTTGTCTCTCCTGGTTCAAATGACCTCAGAGATCATTTATGCTTTTAGATCAGACCATAATTCAGTCAGAAATGGTCTATTCAATCTTCATTTTTTCACAGTGTTTAGGTTTTGGTAATGTCCTGCTAACACCCACTTGGCAACGAGGTCAGTTCAGGATGCAGGGGTAAGGCATTCTCCATGTCTCTCAGTTTGAAATGAAAGAAAGGCTTTTTTACCGATGAATAATCTATGAATCCTCCAAGGTGTCCTACAGTCTCCATCTCTCTTTTCTCACTCATATGCACGTGCAGACACAAAGAAAGAGCCTTACTTTAGAAATTAATATGTATTTGCTCACTTGCATGAAACTGCACTTGTAACATGAAATCTTCTCTGATTTTTACATTTTGAATGAATGAATTTATTTGATGACACATATAACACTGCACTGCAGTCATTACATACACTAAAAGTCACTGAGGATGAAAACACAATAAAGCCTGGAGGCTTATTTCCATTGTGGTCCTCTAGTGTACATAGTGTCACTAGAGTCTAGTGTCCTTGGGCAAGATACTGAACCCCAAATTGCTCCTGATGGCTGTGCCATCAGTGTATGAATGTGTGTGAATGGTTAGATTTCCTCTGATGGGCAGGTTGGGACCTTGTATGGTAGCCCCTGTACCCATTCAGCGTATGAATGTGTGTGAATGGGTGAATTGACTCGTAGTGTTAAAAGCGCTTTGAGTAGTCGAATGACTAGAAAGGCGCTATACAAGTACAGTCCATTTACCATTTACCATTTAGTGTAACACTTCACAGCACAAAATAACAGCAAAACAAGACAGAAAGCAAAGACAATACAACCAACATATAAATAGTAGGAGGCAGGGTAGCTATGTTTTCTTGGTCATAAAAAATTAATATTCTACACGGTACTTTGTAACCATTCCTTTAAATGAGTTCTGTGAGACACTTAATTTCAGATTTGTGGGCAGATTATTCCACTGTACTACTACACTGTAGAGAAATGTGTTTTTGCCCATTAGGCTATTGATTCAAAAATATATGAGGTCTGTTGAGCTACCTATTGTAAAGTAGCTATGATTGTCTCTTAGTAGTGAGAAATAATTAAGTACCTTGGTAATAATAATAATTAAGTAATAATTTTGTAGGTGAGCACCATCTTAATATGAATGGTTCTTTTTTCCCACTGTCAACCACTTTTTAAAATGTATGGGATCAAGATGTGTATGTGGATGGACTTTTAATATACAGTGGGGCAAAAAAGTATTTAGTCAGCCACCAATTGTGCAAGTTCTCCCACTTAAAAGATGAGAGAGGCCTGTAATTTTCATCATAGGTACACTTCAACTATAAGAGACAGAATGGGGGGAAAGAATCCAGGAAATCACATTGTAGGATTTTTAATTAATTAATTGGTAAATTCCTCGGTAAAATAAGTATTTGGTCACCTACAAACAAGCAAGATTTCTGGCTCTCACAGACCTGTAACATCTTCTTTAAGAGGCTCCTCTGTCCCCCACTCGCTACCTGTATTAATGGCACTTGTTTGAACTTGTTATCAGTATAATAGACACCTGTCCACAACCTCAAACAGTCACACTCCAAACTCACTATGGCCAAGACCAAAGAGCTGTCAAAGGACACCAGAAACAAAATTGTAGACCTGCACCAGGCTGGGAAGACTGAATCTACAATAGGTAAGCAGCTTGGTGTGAAGAAATCAACTGTGGGAGCAATTATTAGAAAATGGAAGACATACAAGACCACTGATAATCTCCCTCGATCTTGGGCTCCACGCAAGATCTCACCCCGTGGGGTCAAAATGATCACAAGAACGGTGAACAAAAATCCCAGAACCACACGGGGGGACCTAGTGAATGACCTGCAGAGAGCTGGGACCAAAGTAACAAAGGCTACCATTAGTAACACACTACGCAGCCAGGGACTCAAATCCTGCAGTGCCAGATGTGTCCCCTTGCTTAAGCCAGTACATGTCCAGGCCCGTCTGAAGTTTGCTAGAGAGCATTTGGATGAGCCAGAAGAGGATTGGGAGAATGTCATATGGTCAGATGAAACCAAAATAGAGCTTTTTGGTAAAAACTCAACTTGTCGTGTTTGGAGGAGAAAGAATGCCGAGTTGCATCCAAAGAACACCATACCTACTGTGAAGCATGGGGGTGGAAACATCATGTTTTGGGGCTGTTTTCTGCAAGGGGACCAGCACGACTGATCCGTGTAAAGGAAAGAATTAATGGGTCCATGTATTGTGAGATTTTGAATGAACACCTCCTTCCATCAGCAAGGGCATTGAAGATGAAACGTGGCTGGGTCTTTCAGCAGGACAATGATCCCAAACACACCGCCCGGGCAATGAAGGAGTGGCTTCGTAAGAAGTATTTCAAGGTCCTGGAATGGCCTAGCCAGTCTCCAGATCTCAACCCCATAGAAAATCTTTGGAGGGAGTTGAAAGTCTGTGTTGCCCAGCGACAGCCCCAAAACATCACTGCTCTAGAGGAGATCTGCATGGAGGAATGGGCCAAAATACCAGCAACAGTGTGTGAAAACCTTGTGAAGACTTACAGAAAACGTTTGACCTCTGTCATTGCCAACAAAGGGTATATAACAAAGTATTGACATGAACTTTTGTTATTGACCAAATACTTATTTTCCACCATAATTTGCAAATAAATTCTTTAAAAATCAGACAATGTGATTTTCTGGATTTTTTTTCTCATTTTGTCTCTCATAGTTGAAGTGTACCTATGATGAAAATTACAGGCCTCTCTCATCTTTTTAAGTGGGAGAACTTGCACAATTGGTGGCTGACTAAATACTTTTTTGCCCCACTGTATTGTAGCACAAATTGGTGCAAAAGTTAATGCTGCTAACAATGGCAACTAAGGAATAAAGAATGGGACAGAACCATAACATTAAATATTAAATATTTTTCCCACTAATATCAAAGATAAATGTTTGGATTGATTACAGAACATTCTTATTAACTAAGCTCAACTGTTACTGACAGTTCTTCTTTAAAAAGTACCTGATGTCTTATCAACTGGCTGATGTTAGTTTTGTCCAGTGAAGTTGTTTTCAATTCTGTGACATTTGAAACAGTTAAACTGGAAATACTCACCTCTACAGATTCACCACCGTTCATTCATCACCAACTCCACTGCTGCTACTGCCCAGCTGCAACTATTCATCAAGCATAACACAGCTTGATGTTGAAGGTTACCAGATCATCAGGTCGGCTATCCCCCATATCCTGCTCTTTCACTCTTTATCATAATAAACCACGTTTTGCAAAAAACACACAAACCTGGCAACTCCGCATAGATTTTACTGTAGAGTTAAAATAGAGAGATTGGTAAAAAATGGTATTGGTTATTGGGGACAATTCAGCAACACCTTAATGTTGGTAGGGACATGTCCCTCCTGTCCATACCCAAATCTATGCCCATGGTAAAATCATAAAAGAATTAACCAATAGGGGTTAGCTGCAAGAGAGCTCCCTTGTTGTTTCAGCATTGGATTCACCTCTGATACTGAAACATGCAAACATGGGCTATTCATCAGCACTCAAGCACATTGAGGTCTCTCATAGAACACAGAAGAAAGTGGTGGCAGCTCTCCTCTGTTCAGAGAGTCCCTCAAACATGTAAAACATAGTTCCACCTTGTCTCAGCTGCTTGGATTACGTTCTACTCTGCTATCTTCAGCTGCTTTTCCATTTTCTCTCTTGTGACAGGATTCTCCAGCAGCACTCCATTTCCACTAGTTGTCAGGTAAATCAGTCACATCTTTAAAGGAAATCTTTCATGACCAAATCCAAGGTGAGTGCAAAACATGGATAATGAGTCCAGTCTTCTTTGTGTGCTGCAGAGACAATGCTGGGGCCGTTGTATGTTAGCAACACTAGAACTCCTCCAGTTATGGTCAAGTCATCCGTGATCCTCCCTAACACCGCATACATCTTGTCATCCTTGTGCTGTGCAGAGAAACAACATGTTTCTAGGACATGTATTTCAGAGACACTGTGGCATGTGACATTCAGCCAGACTAGATGTGTAAATGCCCTAACACCTGAACGCAAAACAATATTGCAGGAACTTTGCATATGCCTTAGCTTTTGCTTACTAGTCAGCATATAGTGTAATTATATGTGTGAGGTTTTCTTACTTAGGACATTGTGGCGTAGATTCACAGTCCACAGCAAACTTCGACAGCCTTCATCAGCCTTCAGCTAGGCTAGTAATGGTTGGAGGTCAGCAGCAATTATGTTGGCCAGCCTTTCTGTTATGGCCAGAGCTTTTTGTGAGTCATCTTTCATAGCTGCTTAGATCTTCCTGAGCTGAGCTTTCCTGTGTTTTACTGTTTTTACAGGATGTAACAGCAGCTGATGAGTGATTGAAGGTAGCCTACCATGATGTGCCTTTTGAACTCTTGTATTAGAGCTGGTTTCTTCTCTTGTAATTGACCCTAATATATTTGAATAAACAACAAAAGTCTCACAGCTTATGATATTATGACCACTGAGTGAGTCAAAAGGCCAAATGATGCTACATTTTAGCAGAACAAGGGTGTTGAGGGTTAGGCATGGTAATGTATGTTGCTGAGGGGAAGACAAATGGTAAGACAGGGTAGAATGGGAAGATATAAAACCCACTAGGACAGCTAATTTCTTCCTTGACAGTTGGTAGCTATAATGATCTGATCTTGTAGCACTTGGCCATTAAAAAGAAGGAAGAAGAATCTCTTCTTTTGTGTTAAACCCAACTGCATACTGATACTCATTCTGTATTTTGAGCAACTTACTAATGTTCTTTGCCAAATATGTTCTGGAGGAAACCTGCCTAGATTGTGTGATATCTTTAGACTGAACAGAGCTTGAAGGGAATAGGTCTGGGTGGATGATTGGGCATCCAAAGAAGGACCTTGAGACCTGGTAACAGGGTTCACGTCCTGTGTCATGCATGTTGTCAGGGTTCAGGTAAAGAGGGTGATTTTGGTTAAATACTGAAAAAATCAGCATTTTCTGTATCATGTTTTTAAAGAGCCCTGGCAGCAGGGCACTATGGCTAAGTCCACCACTTTGTCCAGTCTGGAGCAAAATTTACTTTTTCCCTCTGGATGAATTGCAATAAGTTTGTGTATATTAAAGTTGTATCTAGCGCCATCATCAGGTCAAACTTTAAATTAGAAAAAAAAGCAAAAAAAGTTAATTAGCAAATGTTATAGTAACACGCTGAACTAAGATAGCGACCTTGGTAAACATTACTTGCTAAAGATTAGCATGTGATGTTAGCATTTCTCTCAAAGCGCTGCTGTGTAGACCAGTAGTTCCCAAACTTTTTTAGACCACTGCACCCCTTCAAAGCAAATTTTTTGTCATTGCTCACCGAGCCACCCAACCCCAAGCTTATCGGTTTATATTATAATATATTAGACTATATTATATCAATATTGAGTTAAATAATATAGGCTCATTCTAAATTACTCAAAACAAAAGCCAATAGCTGCTGTGCATATTTACAGATTTACACATCATTTTACTTATAATAAAAAATGAATACAATTAAATAATGAAATATTATGTTCCCAAATATGAATTTGGGAACATAATAACTAGTTCTTTGTTTTCTTGAGTTTTCCTCATGTTGATGTCTAGGGCAAAACTATTGTAACATTCTGCAGGGCTACAGCATATTTCATATTATCTTCTGCATCTATTATATCACCCTTTTGGTTACAGGCCCACCACAGACATGTCATCAGTGTATTTCAAAAGGCTGTAGTTGAGATTAAGGATCTTTAATTCATTAAAGCACAGGGAAATTAAAACTAGTGAAGAAGTTCTCTTTTAAGAGCTTCTAGATGTACAGGCCATTGACTATAAAACTGTTAAAAACTTTGCAGAACTAAAAGAGGTATGGATAATATTCATCATGAATGATTGTGAACAATGGGCTGAATTCTAAAAGTAAGAGCAGGCTTTGAATCAGACACAGTATATGTAGTGTTATATGTGGATATGAAGAACCTTCCATCAAGTTTATTTTCTCTATCAGTCATTTCTATCCTATGGTGCTACAGTAATCAGCAGGGTGTTGTATGTGTGTGTAGTGGACAGTGGAGTCCAACAGTCTCCGTCCTTCTCTTCTGGGATGCTTTGTGCAAACCTGCCTCTCTTTTGTAATGTGTTGCTGTGCAGCGAGTGGCCCTGCTAGATAGTGTTTAATAGTTTCCATGGAGGGTGAAAATAGCCTCTGGGCTCCCGTAGCATAGGGCTGTCAGAAACCTAAATTGTGTTGACATAATTACTACCGAATTATTACTAATATTAGTGGGTATTTTATTGAGAATATTAGGCATGGCAACATGCAGCCACTGACCTCTGAGAAAAACACCAACATGAGTTCCAGGCGGTGGAGACATGCATACATATCATATCACATATCAAGTTGATCACTATGCAATTACCTGAACCATTGTTTTAATCCTAATAATCTTGGCAGACTAATGATTCTTTGTGGCTATATTCATGACTAATGACCATGTAAATGACAAAACCGAGATATTAATCAGTGTTCCTACTCCTATTGCTAAAACAGTTCATGTCTTTGGTTTCTTATCTAGCCATGTAATGTTGGTGTGCAAGAATTTAATATTCAATTTTGACTCATGTCTGTGTTTTAACAGTCATATCACAAAACTGGCCTAGTCATGCTTCCTTCAGCTCAGACATATTGTGAGAATTAGATCCATCCTTTCATGTCAACACACTGAGAAAGTCACATTTTCCCAGTTCGAGTACTAAAACACATTTTTCTCTGGCTTATCTCAGTCTGTAATTAATCATCTTTCAAAATTCTGCTGCCAGACTTCAAACAAACACCAATCCGCCCACTCACATTAGTCCGATTGTAGCTTTGGCACACTGACTCCAATTCATTTTAGTACTGATTTTAAAATTCTATAAGGCATTATATGGAAAAGCCCCCAGACTACACTGAACTGTTAAAACCATACTATCTGTCACAATGTCGGTGGTCATCAGAACAGTGCCTTCTAAGTATCCCTCAAACTAAACCCATGTCTATAGGGGACCGAGATTTGTAAGCATCTCCCCTAAACTCTGTAACATATCCAACCCTTTCTCCTAGAAATTATGTTTCAGTATATACTTCTAATTAGCAACAGCAAATATGTTTTCATATCAACATAATGAGGAAATGTTGTTAGTTAACATATGTACCTGGCAAGTCGCAAAATTTGTGCTATTCTCCTCAGTTGGCTGGAGGCCCTGCTGAGGACAGGTGAGTTTATGCAAGTGCTCCCATCAGTGTGTCTGTTAAAAGGCCGTAAAAAGGCTAAACAGAGGTGCAAATCTTACTTCATTTCAGTCAGCTAGCTCACATGGAGTAGATTATTATTTAAATGTAGTATACGTAGAATTAGTGCTTGGTGTCTAGGCTCTGACCCCATTGCTCCCCACAAGACAACACCGATCTGACACAGCAGGGAGTGGGGAGCAATGATACTAATTTCCCCGCTAGAGTCTCAAAGCCTACAGGTGGATGCTGGGTTGGAGGTGGGGCTTTTGAAATGCTAGTAGTTGTTGCTAAATTGTATGCTGCTAACTATTTATTGTTTATTTGCAAACTGATAGCACCTTGAGTACTATTTTGTATAATTATTTCGAGTAATATAGTATAGTATAGTAATTGTATAGTAATTTTGTATTATTATATTGTATTTTATAGTAATTCTGACTTTTTTTGATTGTTTTAATATCAGGGAGTGCCATTGTAATTTCGTTGTGTTTTCGTCTTGCACAGCAGTACAATGACAATAAAGTTTTCTTATATCTTCTTATCTTATCACTCGCTGCTGCTGCTGTTCTGCTAAACGTGCTGCTAACACTACCCTTTCTGTGGAGACACGGTGTTGGACCCCTGAGATTCTCAAACTCTGGTCTCCTGGGCATTCCCCAGACCTGGGGTCTCATTTATAAAACAGTGCATAGGATCTATACTAAAAGTGTAAATGTGCACAAAAGCCAAAAATAGCGTGCGCCAAAAAATAATCAGATTTATAAAACCATACGCACATACGCACAAATGCACTGATTTATATTGATTTATAAATCACGGTCCACCTGGAAATGTGCGCATGTGGATCAGCCTCATATCCAGCCCTCTACACACCCACATTCAACCATAAATGGTCAATGCAAAAGTATTAAATATTGAATATTGATCTACATGCGTTTCTTTTGCCGGACCAATCAGTCTGTCTTTCTGTCTGTTTTCTTAGGCTTGCTTTTATATAGTTTAATGATTTCATAACCATTTATGGGCTCATTGTGTTTTCTTTTATGGGTTTGTCTTTGTTTTGTCTCATGTTTTATCCTTTGGATTTTAATGATGTAAAACACTTTGAGTTGCACTTGTATGAACTGTACAAGTATAATAGTATAATACAAATAAAATGTATTATTACATTATTATATTTAGAATTTGTATCTTGGTCTTTTTATTGTAATCTAACTTCTATTCTAATTTTTATTTTGCTACTGTTATTTCTTAATATTTTCATCTATGTATCATTCCTTTTACTCTGTCAAGCATTTTGTAAATGTGTTTTTGAAAAGTAATATACAAATAGAGATTATTATTAATAATAATTATAAAAACATATGAGTGATCAGGAGATGAACACTCTTGGTCTACATGTACAGTATGTTCAGTCTTTAAAAAGGTATTCAGTCAAAGACAAGACTGTAGGCTAATAATTTGAGCAGAACTCTACAAGGAGTCATGGGAAGATGGCCCTCCTGTTGATGTTGGAGACAGTATGGGAGAGATAAAGAAAGAGAAGGCAGACAAAAAGTATCCAACATACAGAAGTAGATGTGCTCCTCTTGTTAACAAGCTGTCAGATCAAAGGTAAGCAGGACAAAGGCTTTTCCTATCCAAACCTCCTCCTCACCTCCACTCACCTCTGCTCTTCTTTCTTTGACTACACCCCACTCACTGCCTGCACTTCATCACACTACACGCTGTTTGACCACATTCAAGACTTGTGCTGAATAAAAAACCTGATAAGAATGAAGAGATCCCAGTATTCAGCAAAAAGATGAAGGCTAAGTAACACTTCATGATTTTTCAGAAAAGTAAATGTCTCCTTGTTATTCTCTCTGGCCTATTAGTATAATACTGACAGGGGCGGCTGTGGCTCAGGAGGTAGAGCAGGTCGTCCACTAATTGGAAGATCGGCAGTTCGATTCCAGATTCTCCAGTCCACATGTCGAAGTGTCCTTGGGCAAGATACTGAACCCCAAATTGCTCCTGATGGCTGTGCCAGCATCCTGCGTGGTAGCTTGCCGCAATCGGTGTGTGAGTGTGTGTGAATGGTTTTTCTGATGGGCAGGTTGGGACCTTGCATGGTAGCCCCTGTATCCATTCAGCGTATGAATGGGTGAATTGACTCGTATTAAAAGTGTTAAAAGTGCTTTGAGTGGTCGGATGACTAGGAAGGTGCTATACAAGTACAGTCTATTTACCATTTACAATACAACCTACAGCCACTTCATAAAGAAAGCTTTTATTGTAGCTGTTGTAAACACTTGGGAGGTCTTTACTTGGAAAATGTTCACAAAGTGAGGTACAGTGAAAACTGCTCATAGTGATCACAGTTACAGTGATCAACAGCTTATGTGAATCAAAAAGCTTGGGACAGAATCATTTCTATACAAATGCTGTTTAAATAATTCGCTCATAGTAATCAAGTAGTCTGCTTACAGTGTTCATTTTGGGTCTTTTCATACATACATTACAACATATGGGGAAAAAATTAGAACTATGGTAATTCTATTTTTTTTAATCTTACTCCCATGATACACGTATCATATGTACTTTGTGGCTGCGGCACCATTATCAGTGTGTTGTGGTGCACCTCCACAGGTTTGTGTGGAGGTGTTGGGTGTGGGTGTATTTATTTGTAACCGCCATGAATCAATCACAAAATAAAGTTTTATTCCTCTCATTCATCGGTTTTCTTGCTACCGCTGCTCGCTCTCCTCATCCACTCTTTTTTAAAATGAGACGGGAAGCCGTCAGCGAAGCCTAACTTTACTTAACGTTATTATATGTAGAGAAATGTCATCCCCTCTTTCTAATAATCTTTTTGTCCTCCCTCATGGCAGAGTTACAGCTCTAATCAGTCTGATCAGGCTGTTATGGGTTGCGTTTCTCCAAAAGTTAATTCTGGTTCAACTTTCCCGCTGCAGCGCCCCACCCCTGCAGCCTAAACGCACAACTTGTCTGCTTCCAGCTGGTTACCTAAAGGCTGGTGCAGCGTGCACATTGAAATCATGACGGGAAAAAGAAAGTAATTTTCTCTCATTGAAAAACATAATCTCCTTGTTTATGACAAACTGCCAAAAATGAGCCAACGAGATGCAGCAGCGAAACAAGTGTCTAAACAGCTGTACTGTATTTTGAAACAGTCAATAAAATTCAGTAAATAGTGAAGCTGTTTGTTTCATTAGTTTATATTCATGTAATAAATATACAAATGTCAATTAGATGGTAATCTGCATTAGAATAAAGAAAAAGAAAAGAAATGGTTATAATAATCATCTGCTTATAGTGATCAATTTGACAGATGTGATCACTATAAGCAGTTTCCACTGTATTACACAAAAGCACAGGGTACTAGTACAACTAGTACAACTTTTCACAAGTAGTGAAAAGACACCAAAGCTAAAGCTAAAAATTGACTTTTGAACTGATTGAAATGCAACACACAAAACATTGCAGTAAAGATTTGTCTGAAGTGCTCACCGCCATCATGTTACGTCTGCAAGGGTGCTGGACCATCAGGGGATAAAATACACTGAGACACAACATCAAACCGTTGCCAAGATCTTGACCCCAAGTATTCTTCTGAAGGATTCTAACCAGAATTACCATTGGCAAGTTAACTGCAATATGGAGCACCGCTAAATTATACATACAAAAAATATGATTCCATTCAGAATGGAAAGGTGTGTCCAAACTTTTGACTGGTACTGTATATTCTCTAGATGTCCACAAAAGTCCACAAAAAGTGTGCTTGAGGCCCTGTGCAGATGCAATGAACTGTAGATTTGGACAGCCCTTGGCACTCCAGTCTGTAGGTGAAAAAGTGAGAAGCCCAGACTTTTTGATTCAGCCATGCTAGATTTTTATTCATCTTCTGGGGAGAAGAAATGTGCTCAGAAGTATTCATAAAAATGTACTCACCACCATAGTGAGAATTTAACTAAACTAAAGGTAGTAGCAGATGAAAGCTGAGGGAGTCACCAGAATCATTAGCAGTCATCCTCTGGAAACCATGAATGTCCACTAATGGATTTTTCAAGATAGTGTTTGGTAACAATGAGTTTTGTTATTAGCTCAAAAACAACCTATCATTACAAAGATAGATTCTTACCTCGTGTCTAGACAGCAAGCGTGTCATATGCATTTTTCATGCGCATGTCACACACAACAGATACACTCCCATTTTAATCCATGTAGCTGTCTGCACCGGCGCCGTGCAGGCTCACATTTCAGCCGCGTCTCACAGGCGGAACCATGACCTGAAGCGTTCATTTACACTTCAAGTCTATTTTCCTCCCTTTTATGCACGTCACTACAGTCATGTGTATGGTTCTGAGCGCTTCCAACATGCGGGTGACCTATGCTCAACAGTGCACCTCAATGCTTCCAGTGTAGACACACAGAGGGATTACTCGCTGCTGCTGCTCTGCTGACGTGCTGCTCACGCTACGCTTGCTGTCTAAAGGGTTGGACAACACTAGACACAGTGTGGTGCAGTGAAAACAAAGACTAATATGTTCAGTCAGTGCAAACAGTCAGTGTAAAAAACACCAACAATTACAGTCCCAACAGTTCCCAGAGTACAGTAACAAGGAGGGTTAGGCTGACAAGATATACCACCACTCAGGCTTTAAGGGGCATGGAAGTATGTGTAGTAAAAGTTAAGTGAACGGCTTCACACTGAATTTACCATATTACTAAGACATCTGTTTAAAACTGTGCAAAACATTTTCTTTTATTACAGCGCTTCCAGAGAACCAGAGTAGAGTGCTTGTGAGACACAAGGGAAGACAGCTGTGGATGTAGTGTCGCTCACCTCAAATGCTTTTGCTGTGGTTTCACATGTCTGCTTTCTGAGCCCCTAACTGTACCTACCAAGGCTGGCTTTCACAGCGAAACATAGATTTCTTTTCAGTGCAAAGGACTAAGACACACATGGTGCTGGGTCTTTACAGTTATTGAAAAATTAATAATAAATGAATTTAGAATTAGTATTAATCAGTGATTACATACACAGCCTGGTCTAATTCTTCTGTAAGAAAGAATGCAGTGATCCAGAGAGGCACCACACAGTTTAATGGCAGACATCTTATCAAAGTATGACAAGATGATATCAGTACAAATAATTATAAACAGGAAGTAAGAAATCCAAGGCACTTTAAGTCCTGTATGTATTTAACACATTTTTTGCAGTTACAGATGCTGTAATGTGTAAGAGTACATTAATTTAGTTTTGGATTTAAGCACTGTCTTTTAATTTATTGGATGATTAGAAGAGATGGTTAATCTTTACAGTTGATGTACAAATGTATTAATTCTTCATCATCTTGTTTTTGTCATATGACCTCTTTCTTTAAAATAAATAAAAGGTATACTCTCTCTCTTTGTTGTTGAAATTTTCATCCACTTTTTCCTGCTAACGGGCTAAGCACTTTAGTGGCTCATTTAATAAACACTACTTTAGTGTTTTGTTACTTCACCATCCTATAGATAGTGACAAAGGAAACATCCTGATATAGTTTTATAAAATTTGAGGTATTTTAAACAGTGAATATAATCTTCGACCTTTGACTGGATGTAAGGCTTAATGTTGTTTCCAAAACTCTGCTTTGTTTTGCATAATCCTGAATGCAACATCATTAAGTGTGAGTACTTCAGGTGAAAGATGTTTTATTGATAATGTCAGGTATGTTTTGAAGTGACCAAGTAATACTGGAAATCTCACCCCTATTCTACAAGATTTGCTTAACCGTATCAGGGCTTCACCAGACCCATATACAGTGGGGCAAAAAAGTATTTAGTCAGCCACCAATTGTGCAAGTTCTCCCACTTAAAAAGATGAGAGAGGCCTGTAATTTTCATCATAGGTACACTTCAACTATGAGAGACAAAATGAGAAAAAAAATCCAGAAAATCACATTGTCTGATTTTTAAAGAATTTATTTGCAAATTATGGTGGAAAATAAGTATTTGGTCAATAACAAAAGTTCATGTCAATACTTTGTTATATACCCTTTGTTGGCAATGACAGAGGTCAAACGTTTTCTGTAAGTCTTCACAAGGTTTTCACACACTGTTGCTGGTATTTTGGCCCATTCCTCCATGCAGATCTCCTCTAGAGCAGTGATGTTTTGGGGCTGTCGCTGGGCAACACAGACTTTCAACTCCCTCCAAAGATTTTCTAAGGGGTTGAGATCTGGAGACTGGCTAGGCCACTCCAGGACCTTGAAATACTTTTTACGAAGCCACTCCTTCATTGCCCGGGCGGTGTGTTTGGGATCATTGTCCTGCTGAAAGACCCAGCCACGTTTCATCTTCAATGCCCTTGCTGATGGAAGGAGGTTTTCATTCAAAATCTCACGATACATGGCCCCATTCATTCTTTCCTTTACACGGGTCAGTCGTGCTGGTCCCCTTGCAGAAAACAGCCCCAAAACATGATGTTTCCACCCCCATGCTTCACAGTAGGTATGGTGTTCTTTGGATGCAACTCGGCATTCTTTCTCCTCCAAACACGACAAGTTGAGTTTTAACCAAAAAGTTCTATTTTGGTTTCATCTGACCATATGACATTCTCCCAATCCTCTTCTGGCTCATCCAAATGCTCTCTAGCAAACTTCAGACGGGCCTGGACATGTACTGGCTTAAGCAGGGGGACACGTCTGGCACTGCAGGATTTGAGTCCCTGGCTGCGTAGTGTGTTACTGATGGTAGCCTTTGTTACTTTGGTCCCAGCTCTCTGCAGGTCATTCACTAGGTCCCCCCGTGTGGTTCTGGGATTTTTGTTCACCGTTCTTGTGATCATTTTGACCCCACGGGGTGAGATCTTGCGTGGAGCCCCAGATCGAGGGAGATTATCAGTGGTCTTGTATGTCTTCCATTTTCTAATAATTGCTCCCACAGTTGATTTCTTCACACCAAGCTGCTTACCTATTGCAGATTCAGTCTTCCCAGCCTGGTGCAGGTCTACAATTTTGTTTCTGGTGTCCTTTGACAGCTCTTTGGTCTTGGCCATAGTGGAGTTTGGAGTGTGACTGTTTGAGGTTGTGGACAGGTGTCTATTATACTGATAACAAGTTCAAACAGGTGCCATTAATACAGGTAGCGAGCGGAGGACAGAGGAGCCTCTTAAAGAAGATGTTACAGGTCTGTGAGAGCCAGAAATCTTGCTTGTTTGTAGGTGACCAAATACTTATTTTACCGAGGAATTTACCAATTAATTCATTAAAAATCCTACAATGTGATTTCCTGGATTCTTTCCCCCCATTCTGTCTCTTATAGTTGAAGTGTACCTATGATGAAAATTACAGGCATCTCTCATCTTTTAAGTGGGAGAACTTGCACAATTGGTGGCTGACTAAATACTTTTTTGCCCCACTGTCTCACTGTCAAGAGAATTATTGCAAGTTCAAAGCCTTCCTAATAGAGCATGAGGAACATTTTAGAAAACAAATTTAACAGACAGATCACACATTATTTAATGTATCAGATCATACAGCCGGCCTCAAGTGTTGCAAACATCCCTCATCTTCTAATGAATTCTTTCTCATCTCCACTGCCTTACAGAGGATCAGCAAGAAGGGGATAAGTAATATAACTTGCCCACATTTCCCACATTTACGTAAAACTTTAAACCAGTTTGTCATACAAATCAATTCATATTTTTTACAATTTAACTCCTGTCACACGCTCCTGTCTGTGATCAAACATTTTTAAAGTCACAATAGTGAAAGATCAAAAACCTGCACTGAGACACTCAGCTGGTTGCATCTCTGCAGTGAAATGGGATCTGCCTCTCTCCTTACTCAACTTACCAGACTCGCTAGGTCACACTGGACAGGCTGTGTAACTAACACATTGTCCAAATTCACATTTCTTAGCATCTTATCACTTATTGTAACACATTTAAAATGCTTAATCTTACTTATTTACTTCTGGTAATTTCCATTGAGTTGTGTTCACATACAAGATATGTCTGATAAGACCTAAACAATGTGATGACATTATGTGATGCAAGGAATTCTTAAACAGGCCAACAACCTCACTATGACTGTACTGAAAATTGAAAACTCTAATGTGGTTTTTATATTGTGAGCATAGCCATGCTTTATGTACTGTGTTCAGAGGACTCACCTCAAACTGAAACATTAGAATGTAGATTTATAACCTACAGTTCCTTTACAAGACAGTATCAAAATGCCTTAATGTGTTACTGAGTTAATTCAGTGAAAATTCCAAACTACACTAAATTATTTGTGTTTTCCACTGTAGATGTATTGCTTTTAATTACCACCCATGATTCATAATAATATATACACATCCTTTATTTGATTTTAAGGGGGAAAAAACATCATTCAAAACATTTTTTTTAAGTTAGCAACCAACCCCCTCCACTTGTTTAAGACATTTAGCCTTATTTCATGAATTGTTGCATTTTTACTGGCAGTATAGACCATATTGTGTACACCTTCACTGATGAATATAAATCCAAAAAAAAAAACAAAAAAAAACAATACCACAATGATTTATGATGAAGAATTCAATTTATGGGACCAATTTGAGCTACTGTGCATGTTTCATATGTGCACTGTACAAAGATTAACCATCTTTTCTAATCATCTAGTAAATTAAAAGACAGTGCTTAAATCCAAAACTGAATCAATGGACTCTTTTTCATGTACAGATGCTGTAATGTGTATTTAATACACACAGGACTCAAAGTGCCTTGGATTTCTTACTTCCTGTTTATAATTATTTGTACTGATATCATCTTGTCATACTTTGATAAGATGTCTGCCATTAAACTGTGTGGTGCCTCTCTGGATCACTGCATTCTTTCTTACAGAAGAATTAGACCAGGCTGTGTATGTAATCACTGATTAATACTAATTCTAAATTCATTTATTATTAATTTTTCAATAACTGTAAAGACCCAGCACCATGTGTGTCTTAGTCCTTTGCACTGAAAAGAAATCTATGTTTCGCTGTGAAAGCCAGCCTTGGTAGGTACAGTTAGGGGCTCAGAAAGCAGACATGTGAAACCACAGCAAAAGCATTTGAGGTGAGCGACGCTACATCCACAGCTGTCTTCCCTTGTGTCTCACAAGCGCTCTACTCTGGTTCTCTGGAAGCGCTGTAATAAACGAAAATGTTTTATTAAGTTTTAAACAGATGTCTTAGTAATATGGTAAATTCAGTGTGAAGCCATTTACTTAACTTTTACTACACATACCTCCATGCCCCTTAAAGCCTGAGTGCTGGTATATCTTGCCAGATAGATAGGTGAACAAGGTGAAGGAAGCCAATGTGGTGGTGCCAGCAAGTAAAAAAATCAAGGCAAAAATCAAGGCGAATTACATTACTTAATTAATACTTATTAAACGTATTTGGCTCTACTGGAGCCATATTTGTTATATTATTTAGAACATTTCTTTACTTTGTAGTCTTCATGCACAAACACATTGCTGGCAATGTACACATTTGTGAGCACAAAGACCACGCTACAGCTTAATAAATCAAAAATGCATGTCAAACACCCCTAATCCTTACATATATGACTGAAGAGGGTCCAGTTAACTCACTTATATCATAAATGTATATATTTCACACAGACTTAGATGAGCAAATATCCAAATGATGTGCAAAACAGCTGATAATAATAAACAAGTAACATTAGCATACAACAGTAGTTTGTTGGCTAAAACAGCTAGCTAGTTTACCTACAAACCAATTAGCATTGGTTTATCTTCTGAAGCTAACAGTTAACTACACTGGTGGGCAGGTAAACAATTTAAACAGTGTTTGGTTGGAGAGGTTAACTCGATAAATTCATGCACACAACAAGACCACAAACACACATAACTGTTGGACCTGCCGGTACTTGCCCGTGTAAAAGGAAAATCAGAAATTATATATGTTCATATTTGTTTGTTTTATGTATGAAAATAATTGCTGAAAACACGTGAAAAGAATTCAGTACTATGTAGTACTGAATTGTGGATTTAGAGCGTTAAACTATTTTTCACCATTTCTGTGTGCAGGATTTTTTGGGTGGGTCTGAAATGGTGGATCCATGATGTAGAAAGGTCACTAGCATGACCTCTCCCCCACTATATAAACACTAGAGCACACGTACTCATAGTTACTATTTTTTCACTGGGTGGTTTTACAGACTTTCATCAGAATCAACTGGGACACTACGGATAATCCGCTGTTACTGGTAAATGGGGCCATTTTCGGTCAATGTTAGTGCTCAAGGAATTATTTTAAACCCAGTTGAAATGTCTGTTGACAGGTGGAACCACCAGCAGCTTTGGCTTCAGCACTGGCTATTCGGGTAGAGTCAATAGAAACTACGCTGTTGGCTGCTGCCTGCGACTTCGGCTTCAGCACCAGTTATTCACTGGGAGGTCCCTGGCCAGAGGAAGAGCATTTGCTGGGCAGCACTTCACCAAAAAGCACGGCGTGAGAGGCAATTGCTCAAAGGGCGACAGCCACAATGAAGTCACCAAGGACTTTCCAGCAGAGAAGGGAGTAATGTTAAGTACGCCGAACTCCATTGAAAAAAACGACAATTTACCATTGGTGATGGATCGCTTGTTAACTAGTCATTTAACTTACATTTTTACTGAAACAAGTCCACATTTCAAATGTGTATTTTTATACGGGAGTTTGGTATGAGCATTGTTAACTCAGAGGCTGTTCATTTTGGCCGTGCTTTCAGCGCCTTCAGTGAACACACCCCCAGCGTTTCAGAGCTCAGAATTCTGCTTATCTCATATACTTGGTGATTTTTTTAATCATTTAAATTTGGCCGGGTGGTTAATTACAAATGTTTCTGTGGTGTGACAGACTCAGGACACATTTATTATTGCTTTACATGGACTTCAACATTAATGACTTCAGTGGCTCAGTGTGTCTCAGTAAAACATGATGCGTTTACTTTGAAAATTCCTGGGGCTGGTTCCACTGCCTCTGCTTCCTTTTACATAGTTTCATCTCCAAAATGTGTAAAAGAAGTTATGAATTATTTGTTTATTTAGTTTAGCTCTCCTTAAATTGACCGCTGCAGCCAACACTCTTCAAAACAAGCAACTTTTACTCAACTTCCTGTTTCAATTTTCATTGTGCGAGTTGGAGAATGGAACCAGCGGATGCTCTGGCGTGCTGAATTGAGACAGCTTAATGAGAAGTTTAGCAATACAAAAATCACATCTTAACAGAAAATATATCCCACCACACATATTAAATATTTTAGAAGGAATATCAAACCAGAATCCATCATTATTTTGTATGAATTTTGAACATTTTAATTTTATCCTTCCATTCATTGCCTCACGTTGATCTTCTGCTAATGATTTTACCACATCCCCTTTTCTAAGATAATGATGCTTGTTTTTTTTCCAAATAAGGTTGAAATTAGTTTGATTAATTGATTTAAATTGATTTTAAATTCTGATACTTTTTTTTCCTCCTTATTTTTATTGCTTTGTAAAATACTACAAGAAGTTGTAATAGTTCAGTCTGTGATTTGTACTATATTACCAACTTGATATTATAATGGCCAGACTTTGTTTATATAATAGGTATTTTAAAAAAAAGGCTCACCAAACAGCCAACCTTTGGCTAGCAGATTAAGTGCTGGGTCAAGTGATTACAGGAAGTTATGTTGACAGAAAAAATATTGATTTTGCTCAATAAAAACTTATTACAATTTTTTATGCTGTAAACCATCTCACAGAAGTAGAAAATGCAGTTACAAGAAATTTTGCCTCTACCACCGATTTTTAATAAATTATTTTCAGTGATGGCAGAATCACGTTTGACCTCCTCAGACCACTCAGAATTGCCACTGATAGCCAGATCCCAGCTGGCTGCCAGCCAGTTTCCAGTTGTTACACCATAAGGGATATTGTTTTACAGGAACTAAGGACATCTATATGGTTCATTAAGAGGTTGAATTGGTTTAAGTTGTCTGTTATTGGTTTTAAGTTATGTCTGTAATTGGTATGTTTATCTGCTGAAATATTGGAGAAATATGGGTTTTGTATAAGCCTACTGTGAAACTCTTTCATTGCACCTGGTATATTTTCTTACAAAAGAAAAGTTTTAATACAATCTTCTATTGAATCTACCCTCTGGCTCCAGCTACTGATTGAGTCTTTTACTTATCTTCAACCCCTCCCTTCGAACTTAGACACTGGTCCAATATTCATTTAACTAGGGTGAATTCAGGTCACTGGGACATTGGGTAAAGTGGGATACCTAAGCTTCAGTGTGTTTAATTCCTGTTCTGACAAAATCTAGTAAACAAGACTTTTACTATAGGTTCAGCATGGATGTCATGTGGCGGAAATCACATGATTTGCAGATGCATTAAAGTGGTGAAAATGTATTTTAGTTTTTTTTTTCTTTTTTCTTTTACTTGTCAAAGGCATCAAATTAGCTATCAAATATGATTGAGAATGTGGGACGGCATGCTTTGGGTAATTTGGGACAGTCATTTAAGTTTTTTAAATGGGGGGAATATGCATTTAGGGACTTCCTGAAGTTGCATACATAGTTATTTGGTTACATCATATAATTTTATATAACCCTGCTTTGCTGGAGTATAAAATGATAAACTAAAGAGTCTGCTACAGTATGTCCCTATCTGTTTAAACTGATTGTCTGGTTAGTGACCATGGTAGCTAGCTTGTTATCTGGTACTTTGCTAACTGTCACGACCCACCTAACTTTGTGAGCTATTTTGGCTTGCTAGTGCCAGCATGTTACCGGCACAAAATCAGTTAGCAGTTAGCTCTCCGGCCACATTAGCCTGCCAACTAGCCCCCTACAGTTAAGTACTTGATCTAATGCTGGTAGACATTGTCTCTCTCTCTCACTCTCTCTCTCTCTCTCTCTGTCTCTCTCTCTCTCTCTCTCTCTCTCACACACACACACACACAGAATTCTATAGTTGTTCATCATGTACTGTGAGAGTCATTAGTAAGCTAAAATATGAAAATATGACCTATAATTAACTAAATGAAATGTATTACAGAATACAATGGCACCACAGCTTCAGGAAAAGAGAGGGCAACAGAAAGAGCGAGGAAGAGAGTGAGAGGGAAATGAGAGAAGAAGAAGCAAAACCAGTGGAGTGAGACTAGAATGAAGGGAGCTATAGCTGAGTACAGGGAGCTGGTGGAGGCAGGTAGCATCCCTCAGCTTTGCTGAACAGCTTTTTTGGCCAGGGCTTGGAATGTTCAGAAGTCAACCCTTCAGTGAAGAGTTGAAGGCACAGGGGACCACAAGCACACAATTGCCACACAAGCCCTTTATCTCCCAAAATGTCCTTGTAGAGCTTGTGAATACACTTGGGAAAAGGATTTTTTTTCCCTAAGGATGGAAGATATCCAGAACCTTGTGTTCCAATTCGCTAAAAAAAAAAAAAAGGGATAAAGGCCTTCTTCAAAACCAAGCGAAAAGCTGGCTATGCCTGGGTTCAGGGGTTCCTGAAGCAGAACCCTAACCCTAGGGTCTTTCCACTTCCAGAGCAGCCAGCTTCAACCGCCCAGTAGTTATGAAGTGGTTCAGTGGTTATGAACATATCATTATTTCCCTGGGCTTAGAAAATGTGCTGCACCATATTTGGAACTGCAATGAGATGGGCCTGCAGGACCACTTCCTCTCCTCCATGGTGGTTGCCAAGGTTGGGGTTTTAAGGTCACTGCTGGTGAGAAGGGAGAGACCACCACCTGCCTTGCCTGTGTGAATGCTGCCGGTGTGTGCAGCACCATAATGATTATATTCAAGGCTCCTGGGGTGTCCACCAAACACTGTGGTGAAAATGTCACAGTCAGTAGTCTTTTGAGTGGGGAAGGCAATTTGTTTTTGCAAAGCCTGTCAAGAGATGACCCATGTCCACATGTTCTTCTGTTCTTCATGTTGGAGTTTTAAAACCTAATGAAGGACAACGAATGGCTGGCTTTGGAGGCAGTGGGATCTATCTGTTAAACCCAACCCACATTAATGCTGCCCTCTTTGCACCAAGTGGAACAACAGAAGGAGAGCACACACACAAAACACAGAATCAGAGAGGCAGCACAAACAGTTGATCCAGTCGGTACTGTGCTACATGGTCTACACATGCAACTACACATCATTCCCAGATGGCCCTACTAGGTACCATCTCTTCTGTCTCTGTGGCACGTAGATGGCAATCATAAGCTAATCTGGTAAGATACTAAATGAGTAATTCATGGCAGACAGATATACAGTTCTACATAGTTGATTTCCCTGCTTCATTCACATTATATAGCAATTCTTCAGCTGCTCTTGACACTGTTATTGTTGAAACATTATTATATTAAACTCATTGTTTAACTATAAATTATGAATTATTAATAATGAAACATAACAGGTTATTTACTTATAGTGGCTAAATTTAACAAAGAATAATTTAGAATAAGGCCATAAATAGGCTTATAAGTAAATAAACATAGCCATGCACATAAGCAATTATAAACTGGAAAAAAATCATGAATCAAAATATAGTTCCTCATTGTGCTGTGAATGCTATAAACTATATCAACCCTTTAATAAGATAGAGGGTCCCACATTATACATGATAATAATTGGATACAATTCCTATATCATCTACCGGTATGAACACAGTCTTTATAAAGCAAAAGAAATGCATGCGGAGAGGATTGTGTCCACATAGTCAATCTAGTGTAAACTTTTTCATATATTCAATTTGTTCTTCATAGATAATGCGCCGCTAAGTGAAAGTATTTCTGCCAGTTTGTGACCTTGGATAATCTTTCCAACACAGCCACTGGTGGCACAGTGTGCAGTTATTGGATCTGAGTGACATTGGTGAACAACCAAACCATAAATTAAAAAGATATTTGCCTGATTTGCCCAGCTCACAAACAGCTGGCACTTCCTGTGCAGGCTCATGTCTCTTTGTGTGGTAACAGAGACCCTGTAGGTGTAGTACTGTATGTGGATTACCAAGCATAATCATGTGCACATAGAAGATGACAGCTACAGTGGGGGAAATAAGTATTCAACACGTCAACTTGTTTTTGATTAAACATATTTCCAGTGCAGCTATTCATATGCAATTAAGACCAGACATTGGTATTAACTAAATAAGGCAACAGAGCTAAATAAATCATAACATTCCAATCAATAAAAAATGTTATGTGCATTAAATTGGAATGACACAGGAAATAGTATTGAACACGCTAACTGAAACATAGTTAATACTTGGTGGAGAAGCCTTTGTTTGCAATGACAGCTTCAAGATGCTTCCAGTACGAAGAACCTAATCTCTCACAGTGTTCAGGGGGGATTTCATTTTTCTAAGCAGACAGTCTTCAAATGTTGCAGATTCTAGGGGGCCAGCTGGTGAACCTTTATCTTCAGTTCCTTCCATAAATGTTCTGTTGGGTCCAAGTCAGGTGATTGACTGGGCCACTCCAACACCTTTATTTTCTTTCTCTGGAACCTGGAATTTCATGTGAATAGCTGCACTAGAAATATGTTTACTGAAAAAAATGTTGACGTGTTGAATACTTATTTCCCCCACTGTAATTTAGGTAAATACAGGCTAAAATACCCATCTTGTAAATGTAATATTAATTTACACTCCCAGTATTTCCACAGTCTTCCTCACATTTGTGGAAGAATGTTATGTTTTATCTCTGCTGTGTACCCCACCCTGTTTCGTAATCAATAGCTGTTGTAGTGCAAATGATGAATGCACTCACTAGATGACCAACAAGTGGTCAATGCCTGCAAGGACATATTCCTATGCTATTTGGTGTTTAAATTGTTACATGTTGTTTCACAGATCTGTGATTGCTTTCTAGTGTTGAAACAACAAATAATAGAACATTCACTCAGCTGGCTTCACAAGACTTTGTGTGTGTGTGTGGGGGGGGAATTAATTTATCAATTCGTTTTCAGGATATCAATACAAACTCATCCACAAGTGACCAAGCTCCCAGACCTGTACCACCTACCACAGCTGCCACCACTTCTCCTACTCCCTCTCCTACCCACAGTCTCTCATACTGTACATATCCTCCACTCCCTCAAACCCGCACATGGAGGAGATAGAGGAGTACGTTTCTGTACCCATTTTCTGTAAACATGTTAAACCTATATACTACCCTATATACTACTTCCTACAAATACCTCCTCCTCTGACTACCTCCCTCTTCCCACTAGTACTGCTACTACCTCTCCTTCCAGTAGTTTCTTCCACTGGTTTCTACCAATGTTTGTCTGAAGAGGAAGTCGATTAATTTGACCGCCATATTACTAATGCCCACTAGGCAGTTGAAGACTAACAGTTGAAGACTAACCAGACCAGAGACCAGACTCCTATCTCTTTGAATGGGGAGCCAGCTGTGTCTAAGAATTTGTCATGCATATCATTGTTTTTCTTTCATATTCAGTCACTGGTAAATCATTTACAGCACAGTTGGTTCATTTTGTTAAAAAGGAAAATTGTGGTGTATAACAATGCATTTTTTGGCCACTTGTCATAGCTTTTATGTGCCATTCAGTAGCTTCTACCAGAGTCCCTAGTTACTATGGCAACCACTCACTGCATCATTCCCAGGCTCTCAGCAGAAATCATTCATTCATTCATTCATTCATTCATTCATTTGAAACATGTTTAAAACTCACATTTCACATTAACATGTAGTATATTATAAGTTTACTCCACATACAATTAAATTGCATTTACTTATTTATGTTTATTTTGATTGGATAGCAAGTAGTTTCGTTGTTGCCGCCATCTTCAGTGTTGGATGTCCACCTTTAGAACTACACTTACATTAGACTGTCTCTGTTTCTACTTCTTATCTTGTTCCACATCTTTCTTCTTCTTCTTGTTCTACTTCTTACTTCTTCTTTCCTTTGTTGGCTACATTGTAACCTATCAGATTCATGTTGCTTAGCTTCCAATTCACCGGGCCTCGTCTCCAACACTACAAATAAGCTACATTTATTACATGTACCATTATGCAGGAAAAACCCTGCCACCCCCTTTAATCCCCCAACCCCTGCCTATTATTATTTACTTACTTTTTATTATTTTTCACCATCTTCTTTTATTTTAGGAATATCAGCACATATACACGCAATCTACAGTTCGTCTGGCCAGTGCGTGTGCTGATATTCCTAAAATAAAAGAAGTTGATGAAAAATAATAATAATGTTATATTTCCCAATGATCTACAGTATATCGACAAAAGGTAAAATGTAATGTTTCTGATTGGATTCCATTAGCTTGAAAATACTTGCGTGGTTGTATACGCACTGTGGCCGTACACTACACAGGAGCAAGAACCTCTCACAAAAAAGTCAAATGCCCCCTGGTGGAATAGTGGTGAAAACACAGTGAGCTTTCTTGATATAAATTCTAGGTTAGGCGTGTTGGTGTGAAGGAGTGTAGGCGTTTGCTGCAGCGCACCAAATGTAACGTGTTCCACTTACAACGCGTACCTATACGCATGCCTAAATTTCTTTTTTTAACTGAGGTGTAGTGTGTTGATGTGGGGTTTTCTACAGCTCACCAAAGTACTGAGTGCACCACCATGAATGTTTTTGAGGAGAGTCTGAAATTGTTATCTTCATTTGGACAATTCATAGTGCCTTCTCTCTATGACAGCAGGTTTTCCAGCCCACCTTTGAGTGTGGTCATTTGAAACAGCTGTAAACACTAGGGTTGAGCCAAATACTCGGATGAAACGAGTATCTGATACGGATAATGTACTTTTTACGAGCACAAGTATCATCCGAGTAAAATGTGTCAATATCGGCACTCATGATGAAGGAAAATCCTCATTGGGTAGCTGTGTCCATATTGTTCTGTGATAGGCCAACCACACACAGAGCTCCTCCCCTACATAGAGCCTATACAAGGTTCACTGCTGCTGCACCACACATCACAATCTTCCCATCATCACACCCACTCTGTCCACAGGGATTAACAGCTCGTGACTCTCACTGCTTCAACTCATATCCATTTCAGGCTTAAGGTAGAACTTCCAGTTATGCCACGCTCACTTCCGGTTTAGGCCCTGCCCATTCAGAGTATGGATACAGATACAGATTATTTAGTTGGTTGAACGGATACAGATAATGGTGTACTTGCTCACCCCTAGTAAACACTTTTGCCTTTATATGTGGTCGGATGACATTTATTACCGAGTTCAACTAGTTCAAGCAAACTCTGGCCAAAACATTCCGAGGATTTTAATTCATTTCCCTGATTTCAGTCAAACTGAGAGTCTAAAATAAGCAAATTATCAAAATGATTAGTTGCAGTGTTCATTTCATTGATACATAATTTTTGTCATAGTTTTCGTCAATGACATCTATCTATTGACACTTTGGTTAACAAATAAAAACAAGAGGAAAATGTTAGGGAGAGACAAGTTGGGAAGCGATCAGACATATGATAAATCTCACATTTGATGTCAAGGAAAACAAGACCCTTTGTAAACTGTGTGGAGTGACAATTACTGGTAAAAACACAACAAACTTGAAGCAACATTTGCAGACGACACTTAATTTTTTTTTTCAAGCTAACATTATTTTATCAGCCAACCCGAGCTGGTGTGTTTTCGCTAAACTGGTAATACAAATGACCCAGAGTTGCTAGTCTTAGATCATAAATTAAAAGATTGATTGACACGCTAAAGATAATAAGTGTAAACTTTCACTGTCCTCAAATTGAAACAAATATGTAGCAAACAGAAAAATGCACGTCTGAAGAAATGTTTACACTGACCTTTTAGTACCACATCGACGTGTCAAAAAAACGTAATGTTAAACTTAATGTTCATTTTAACTTAATGTTACTGTTATCTAATCTTAGACATATGACAGGAGAAAGGAGTATGCTGTGTGTGCGCGTATGTATGAGTGAGAGAGGGGAGGGGTGGGGGTGGGTGGGTTTTCCCCCTTATTCATCCTCACAGAAGACCTCCAATGACAAGAATGGGCTACTGAGTGCAAATAAAGTTGGTGCATCCCAGCAGAATATTTCAACAGCTCTTCTAAGTGCTTTTAAGTACAAACGTGACTAAAGAACAACATACCAAGGAGGAGGGCATAGCAACAGGGATTGGGCACACAGGATTATTTGTTCTAATGATGGAGACAGTAGAGTATATCTAATTATTCAGGAAGAATAGGCCCTACGCTCATTGTTATCTGAGATTGCAAGGCCATATTCTTGTTTTTTTTATATGAGACTTGGTTTTATTTCTATTTGATTTTAAGATAAATAAAGACGTGTTTCATATCACAACAGTTAAAACTGTGTCTGTATTGCATGTTCAAACCTTAATACCATTCTATAATAACAGGTAAATAAATCTTTCCTCAAGGCGTCTATAACCTCCAGGAGTCTATAATGAGTTTGTAGAGCAATCTGTGTATATACAGAAAATTAATTGGAAATTCTAGAGAAACGTTTAAACAATGCATTACACATTAACTAAACCTGTTAGATTTTAGTCAACTAAATCGAACGCAGATTTAGTCATCTAAAATCTAATGATATTTAGTCAACTGAAACAAACAATTCAGATTAATAAATTGTGAATAAATAATAATATAAAACTAAATCAAAATTTGCTGTCAAAATTAACACTGATTAGTTGCAGAGTAAAAGTTAAAATTGCAGATTTGCCACCCCTTCAGGGTGCTGCCGTGTTTTCCTCCTCCAGGAAGTGTGCAGTGAAAAGAGGCAAGGTGCTGGCTGCAAGACGCCCTAAATTCAAAATAACAGCGTCTCGTTTTCGTTTTATTGCTTGTCAATTTTCTCTCAAGTGTAATCCCTTGAATAGAAACTCTTAACAGGCACTTGCCACCTTGAAGGATGTAATTAAATGGAGTCAGATCTGAATGCACAGCTTTTTAGACTAAATATATCCTGTTTGGATGTGTTGGCGGTGGTGGAGGGAGGGTTGAGGAGAGGGGGGTACTGTCAGACCTCCAGAGGACTGACAGTGACAGACATTCAGGTAGAGAGAGCTGCCAGCTCCACTCTCAACTCAAAACAGATGTGAGAGGCAGCTTGTTCCTCTTGATTAATGTCCTCTAGCACTTTACTACTAAGGACTTCAAATAGAGGTTTGATGCATATAATAAGCCACCATTCTCCCTCTGGGAGTGGAAGCAAAGCTGCTGAGGCTATCAGCTCTGATAGTCTGTGGTGCGTTTATGATGCCCCCCAGAGAAAATGGGGAGTGAGGCTTTTTTAATGCATTGATTCAATGGGATGACTTGTGAGTCCTCCCCTCATATAACATAACCCTGCTGAAGTGAGAGATCACCTGAATGTGTGGCCCACTTCACAAGGATTCGAGGGGGATACCAAGACCATGGCTCAGCAGCTCCAGTCCAGTGTCATATGATTGATGCAGCCAGTAATACCTAAGTAGGTTGTGATATTTTCTGTTTACAGAAAAATCTTGTCAAGAGTTTGAAAGTTTTACCAAAAGTCTCACACTGATTTTTCATAACTCATTCAATCCCTGATCTTTTTTTTCAGCTCATGACAGCAGGCTGGTAAATATATCCTCACATATAGCATTGCAGTTGTAGGATAAATACTCAAAATAAATACTCATGTCTTCGGTTCAACCAATATTCACAGTTTAGCAGCAGAAGACTTTTTTGCGCTTGATTCAATAGACATGCTCAACACACGTTAAAACAGTCTGGCATTAAAATCCTATTTAGCCTCACTTTATGCAAATCAGATAAACTGAGATGAGCTGTGCTCATTTACATTTGTAGACTTAATATTAAAAAAAAATGCAGTGACATAATTTTGCACCCCTGACAGAAATTTGTGACAGGCTTGGTAAATATCTCTACAGCTGCTCCATGAGGCTTCAATGCTCATTGTGAAGAAAACCAAATTTCAAGTTGGATAGAAGTTGAGGTCCAAAGTTTTGTGTTTGTTTTTGATGTTTAGCCTTAAATGTTTTTGATCATTAGCAGTCGTGATGACGTATGTAAAGTGGGTGTTTTGATACAGACAGTAGGCACACATCCCTTCCAATGTCAAGGTCCCAACCAATATTTTTACAGATCTCTGCCACTACTCATAATGTTACCAGTAAGATCTGTGCAGAGTTTCCAGGTTTGTGTTTTTTCTGTGAAGAGTGGGTTATTATGATAAAAAGTGAAGGAGTGGGATATGGGGGATACTTGACTTGATGATCTGTCATGACTTCATGCATGAAAAAGGATAAATTCATTCATGTAATACCTCATGAACTATCAGGAATACATAACAGTATTACTTAACAGTATCTCATGCATGCCTTAATGCAAGCCTAAGACATTAATCAATGCAACAATCTTAATGATATCTAAGTTATTAATGATGTTCATGTCACCACTTTATTTGAAGGGCCACAAACAAGATGAAATAATGAAAAACTCATGCATTGTTGATCATGATTACAACACTTGGAATTCAACAGAATATGTTTGCACTACTGTGACTGCTCAGTTTTTTAGCCTGTCCCTTGAAACTGCACATTTTACTATGAAGACAACATGAACATAATTAATAACTCAGATATCAAGACTAAAATACTTTAGTTGTTGCATTAATTAATGTAACAATTGTCCTTGCATTAAGGCATGCAAGAGATACTGTTAATTCTTGTATATCAGCAAATACATATTCAGTAAAGTCAACTTTTTGCAGAGACAGGCTCTTTATGTGTGAAAGTGTGTGTGCACATGTGTGGAAATGAATGAGCAAGTGCACATACACAACTTTTTTATTTTCCAACAAAAAATGTCCCAACCAAATCTATGCCCTTGAAAGTGGTAGTGGTTGGTATGGTAGTGGTTGCTTAAAATGACAATAGGCCTTACTCAATCCGTGTTCTTCTCTGTTCTTAACATCATCAAGGCCCAAGCACTCACAATTCCCTATTCAGCCAAGAATGCTTTAAATACCTAAATAGAAGTGTTCGTGCTCTTCCTATTCTGTTGAGAATGCTTTGGGAGCTGGCTTGTGTGAACTTGGGGTGGACAAGTATCCCAGAATGCATCTCACATCAACCAGCAGATGCTAGCAGGCAAGTTCCAGAGAAAACTGACTGGTCAATGTCCATGGTTAACCCAGGTGAAACAGTCAGAGACAGAGACAGAGTTCTGTAGTGTATGTGGGTCTGCAACATCAGCAATGAAAGCAATACATGGATGTGGGTTATGTGCTGGTTAAGGTGCAAAAAGAAACAGAGATGATGCAGGGTGGAGTCATCTGAAGGGAGAGAGAGCAAGTGTAAGCAGAGCTTTATAGCTTGGAAGTCCCAAGATCAGACCAGATCAACTGATGATCCTCAACTTTCAGCCAGGTGTCTCAGCCCACTATACAAAGTGGGAGGGATGTCATAGTTTAAATCAATGTGTTGTTTGTTTGGTAAAGTTAAGGTTCATATTTTTTGAACAGTTAACATTGTCAACAGTGTTAACTCTGTGGCTTTTTGGCTCCTTTTATGAACAGATTTTCATTTCAGTAAAATACAATGAAGAGAAAAATGAAATCAGACTGGCGTCTGATAGTGCATTTAGTTTTAAATGTTGATGTATATTACAGTGAGAATAACAGGATACTACATCTCATGGTCGATGAACACACCGAAAAAGCTAGTCAGTGGACCTTTGAATTTAGTTAATTTCACATAGCAGGTGTAAAGTCCGGGGGCACTGAGACATGAATCACTGTAGATTGGCTGAGCTGGTGATGTCAGCAAGACACAACTGTCCCAACTGCAGACTGAGTGTAATGCATCCTTCGGTTTGACTTTTCAATCCCAAGTTTGAATTCCCAAGAACACAAGTTTGAAATTGTCTTACTGTATATTGAGAAAGACCTAATGTTAAAGTCTGTGTAAAGGAAAATCAGAAATTTCGTTTGAAACACATTATACATGTTAGAAAATAACTGCTGAGATGTGAAAAGACTGTGAACTATGTATTAGTTAGACAGTTAAGCAGTCTTTCACCATTTCTGTGTTTCTGTGTGATTTTTTGGGCAGGCCTGAAATGGTGGATCCATGACGTAGAGGGGTGACTAGCATGCCACCCCCCCCACGACACTATATAACAACTAGAGTGCCTTGGCATCGGCTGGGTATTTATTCTGGTGTTTGCTAATGGCAGCATACAATACTGTCATTGCAAGCTTAGCATTAGCATCCAGATGTATGCTGCAGCCACAACAGTAGATGTAAACTCTCTGGACAGATAGAAAGGTCTACACTTAACTATGAGATATTCTAGATTAGCAGAGCAGTGCCTCTCTATAATGGCAATTTATGAGTGGTGATCCGCAGTCGCAGTTCATCCATTTCGTTCACCAGAGACCGTACATTGGTGAGGAAAATGATGAGCAGAGATAGCCAATGAGAAGTTAGCCTTAGCTTAGCTCTTTCCCCATCTCCAGGCTGGCGGAGCTGGGTTGTTAGACGCCCGTGTCATGGTATCAGCTGTTACTGGTGAATAGGGCCAATTTTCGGTCAATGGTAGCGCTGAAGGAGTTATTTCAAACCCAGCTGAAGCGTCCATTGATGGGTAGAGTCGGTGTGGAAGCTCTGGATAGAGGAGGATATATCCATGTCTCATTGCTGGTGCAGCACTGCTGGTGCAGCACTGCTGGCTGCTACATCCGGCCCCTCACCGGCGCTTTTCAGCAGAGAAGTGAGTAATGTTGACACCAAACTTCATTGAAAAAAATTACAATTTAACATAACAATGATTGGTCATGGATCACTTGTTAACTACTCATTTAAGTTTTTTTCTACTCATTTTTACTGAAGTAAGTCCACATTTACCTACAAAATAGATGCCAAATTAAACAGTGGCTCCTAGCATTATTTTATTTTTGAAATATCATCCATTTTGCTTGCCTTACACCTACAAACAAGGCCTAACTAGCAACATTTGCTAATTAGCACTAAATATAAAGTACAGTTGAGGCTGATGGGAACTCAATCAAGAAATCAATGCTGTTTTAATGCACGGGCAAGGGCATTAAAGAGATGCTTTGTGGTGTGCTGCTTCTTAGCTGGAGAATCTGTGGATGAGTCAGGCTGAGAAGAGTTTAACTCCAAAGCTGAAGGATGCAGGCCTTGCTGGGTAGTTGGTGCTCCAGTTGTGCAAGTCAGATGGCCCAGGTCACTGAGGAGGCTGCTGATTGTCCCTTTTGTTGTCAGTTAGCAGCTCAATGCTAACTTGCCTTTGTTGCTGGATGCTAAGCAGGCTCTCGCCTGCTGCTTGTTCAGGAGAGTTCTGTGTGTGTCTGCTGTGAGCAGGCCACACGAGAGAGCAGAGAGCTGAGGAGCAGAGCTGCTCAGCCGTGAGGGGAAGGAGAGCAGTTGCTGCTGCCTTCTGCAGCAGTGGGAGAAAGAAAGTTGCTGCTGCCTCCTGCAGCAGCAGTGGGAGAAAAAGAGTTGCTGCTGTCTTCTGGGAGAAAAGTGGGAGAAAAGAGAGTGTGAAGAGGTTTTGTTAGCCTGGGTCCATGGGTGGAGTTCACACCTGGGTGCAAACAACCAAGGACTGTAGGAAGTTGAGTTTCTTAAGGACTCCCTTTGTTTCTCAGAGTCTTGAAACATGTGGTCGGCCAGTGAGACCCAACATTATTTTGTGTTATATCATTAAAAAAGCATGTTATTGGATGCCAAATAATATATTTGATTTAACTGGACAGCTGGAATACCATTATCATTAGTTTCCCATGCAAGGAGCAAAAAAGCCATGTGAATAAAAATTATATTTATGTGTGTTAAACAAATGCAGTTAGAAATTATTCATAGCTAAGATATTCAGTAGAATACTGGCGGCAATTTTTCTCGTTCTGTGCCATTTTGCTGATATGATATTGTTTTATGAACCTATCCAGTTGAATAAATAATCAGACCTGCAGTGGTCTGGCAGACAGCGTCAAATAAAATAACCAGGTCAAAGGTTTTGGTCAGAGGTTTGGGGATCCTCCCCCAAGAAAATTTGACGTTATTTGTCTAAAAAGTATGCATTTTCACACAATTTTGGACTATTATCATTACAATGTTTATTTAAAAAACGCACTGTGTGCCATAAAAAATAATAATCACAAAACATTGGTAAAACAGGCTTATAATGAATGGATTTGTATATAGTCAGGCTGTAGCCACTAGCCAGCTGTAGGGACAGGTATGGTTAGAATTTTATTTGTATCTTATCCACAAACAATTTATTATTATTATTATTATTTCCTTGTTGGAATAAAAGGCACACATCAGACTTTATGATCCCACTGATAAAGATTTATACTGTCTGTTAATATTTGACTTTTGTTCCAGATTCTTCCAAAGTTCAGAGTGTTTATGAATCAACAAATCTTAAAAACCTCTTGTTGAATGAGTTACATGTTTGTTCTTCTGGTTAGTTTTCTGGTTGAAGCCGCTGATTAATTTCACCTTCATTCATCAGCTTGATTCAGATTATTTTCAGCATCTAAATGTAACGTATCCAACAGTTTTCACCATGTTTGTTTCAGCGTGTGTTAAAATGATCTGATAACAGTAGAGATGTTAGTTATAGTGATGTGTTATGTTGCTTTGCTGACTGCATTGGTGGAATGAACGAAACGCCAGAAGTAAGAAATAAGAATATTTATCATTACTCTTATCAGTTCTTTTCATTTCTAAAGAACTGGGGGGTTTTGAATTATTAAAATAAAAATTCGGAACAGGATTAGAATAGATTTTTATTTTAAATATGACAAAATATTTTTTTCATTAATTCAATAATATCTCACTTGAAAGAAATCAAAAATGTCAGTCAAATAAATAATATCCCTGACATTAAAATACTGAGTGAAATTTAGAAAGAATGAAGGACACAGACTTCAGTCAGTATCTTCATCTTGTCCTCTGTCCTCCCTTTGCTGGTTGAGAGGAGAGTTTTAATACACGTTACAAACTAAGCTAAACACAAACACCGACAAATAGAGCAGAGGAGAGGACAGAGAAGCTAGCACGACCATAAATGACAGTAAAACACGGTAGAGACTCAGCATAGTTTCCCTGTGTCTACACAGAAAAGACGTTTAGCAGAACATCTACATATCCGCCAGCTTTAAGTATATTTTGGTCCATCAGAGAGCATTTGAATGTAGTTACAGTTTTTAAATGTCTTTTAGGCTTATGGAAGCCCATAGGGGAAAATGATAATGTAAACTTAGAAATGTAATTCCACAATAACATTACAATTTTCCATATATGTATGTGTTATTTGAATAAAAATTAAAATGAAAGTGCAATAATCCAATTTGCATTTTCATTTTCACACACTCATATGGGCGTTCTATGATGATATTATAATGAAAATGGAAAAGCTGTTTGACATTTCATTTTCAATATTCAAATGTTAATTCAAACTTGAGAATTAAAATGCAATATAAACAATGTAACCTGGTTTTCCATTTATACAAGCAATATTTAAGTCACAATTAAAATGAAAAAGCAAATTTCTAACAATTTGAAGATGAAAACAGCATTTGGCATTTTATTTTCAAAGACTTAACCTGCTTTACAGTGGACAATATTCAAATGCAATAAGCAAAACAGCATTTACATTTACTTGTCACCATCTTTCGGAGTCACAATGAAAATGAAAATGCAGTCTGTCAGTCATCTTATCAAGGCGGGTCTTCAGTTAGGACATCAATCGTTCTCTGTCGGTGGAACACCATCCTGCTACTCCAAACAGCGCGCAGCCCTGGAGAAAGGTCCACCTGCAGTCAACTGTTAAACTTTCACTTATTTCACCTTAGTAGTCCACCAAAATCTATTTCTGAACAAATTTGAGGTGAGAAATAAGCAATCCAGTTGCTGAATCTTCACTCAGACTTTTGTCGGGAACAAACAGGATGTCAGACACAGGAGCAACACAGAGCATCTGGTCATCTAGCTAATGCTAGCGCCATGCTAACAGCAAACTAAAAGAGATTTTAGCATTTTATACAGTAAAAACAAATCACATCAAAGGCGTAGGCACACAAAAATGTAACTTCTTATTAGAGGCTGTGCTCAGGCTCAGGACCAACAGACCCTCATTGGCACAGTGTTTTATTTTGAAAATTGAACGGATGCTCTATGCCGTTCCTGTTTCTGCCTTCTTGCCCGGCTTGATCTGCTCTGTGCAGCTTCACAATGGTGCCTTACCTTACTCGCCCCAGCGGTTAGGCGGTTACAGCCATTTAACTGAACTTTTCTTTTTTTCATTTTAAAGAAATTCTCATACTGTGTGACTACTAAAATTAAGGAGGGCAGTCAGAAATATTTAGATTTGGGGCTGGATTATCAGTAGTTTGTTACTAGTCACCTTGTTGGATTGTGAAAGGACATTAGCAATTGAGATTTGAGAAAAAAACAGCAATGACAGTGTTGGTTTCAATCCTGCAGTAGACTCATATTATGGCAGTAATGCGATAATTGTCCCATCCCTATGAAGTGCTATCAGATACTTGGAAGTGAGCAAACAGCAATTTTCCTTTTTTTTTCTTTGCAGGAGAATCCCCCAACGAATTACTAAAGAGAAATATGCAATGGGAACTGTCACCTTGTTCCCCACATTAAAAGATCCCCTCTCCAGGAAAGGATATGTAAATTGTGTATTTATCTTAATTGCATATTACTTTTAAATTTACCCCTTTAATTATTAACACTAGAACCGCCAAGAGGTCATTTTTATCCCCCTGGAGTTTTCAAAGGCATGTAACTCTGTTAAAATAAAATCCCTACATCTCTCAGTTCATGACTTTTCCTAAAATGGGTTTATTAATCATCTAGTGAATTATAGGGGGTGTGGGATAAAAGGAAAAAAAAATATGATCATTTATACCTCCAGCTGCTGAGGGTTCATTTTTACCCATCATAGAAATCGCTGTATAATGCCATGCTCAACATTTGCGCCACGTCCGGTTGCTTAGCAACGTCCATTGTTTAGACGTCTTTTGATAAGCATGCTGCCATATCACGAGCCAGAGCTAGCTAGATTTGATAAAGGAAGAATTCCAGTGTGAAACACAAGTGCGCAAAAAACAAAACAAATGAAAATGTGCATGAAGTGCCTGCATGCAGTGTGTGGACAGTGCACCATGAAAGTCTACAGCGTGTGTGCCGATTGTAAGTAGTGTGTGTTTGTGTGTGTGTGTGTGTGTGTGTGTGTGTGTGTGTACTGTATCCTTCTTGTTGAAAGGGTGGGCAAGGCACAATTCTTTGACTTGGTAAGAAAATACTTCTAAGTCTGTTGCTGCCTATACCAAGAGCTTATCTGGGAATTTTCCAGATACTTTCCCTCATCATCTTCTTGCAGTTTTTTTGCATGACTCCAGTGTTCTTGACTGTGTAGTTGCTGTGGCAGCTTTGAATTACATATTGGTGTTCAAGTTTGCTGCTGTTGCAATATAAGTGAGAACAGAAATTGAAAATCACTTTCAGTTCAGGTTCATTTTGTCTCAATGTACATATATATTGTCATATCAGCCCTACTTATCAGCAGTTATTTCTATGCACAAGAACATTTTGCACTACTGCAAACATGTATGATCCATGGGTGAACAGATGAAGAGTGCCACCAAAGCACTGCATGTGTGTGTGTGTGTGTGAGAGAGAGAGAGAGTAAGAGAGAGAGAGAGTGAGAGAGAGAGAGAGCAAGCGCTCCATTTATTTATTCTCAGTATAAAACAACACGTTATTATCCAAAATTCGTTTTCTTCTTCTACAATAATTAAATTATTTAAACATGTTGGTTATTTTGTTGTTTGTTTGTTGTAGCCTACAAGTTATTGATTAATTTTGAAATGTATTTGACCTTTTTGATCTGTAATGAAAGAGCCTAAAGCAACTGTAAAATTAATAAACTCCATAAACTGAATTTTAAATAGTTATTTTGTCATGTCTGTACATTATTTTTAATACTGTTATTAAATTATTATGAAATCCAAAAGCCTCACATGTATCAAATATAAATGGCCATGACAGCTGATCAAAAGCTTTTTTAACATCAAGGGTTAACATTAACATCTGCTCTTTAGACTTTGCTGAGTCATCTAACAAATTCAGAGTACGTCGAACATTATCTGACAGTAACCTGCCATGTATAAAACCAGTTTGATCTAAATTTAATAAATATGAGGCTATTTTATGATGAAAAATGGGTCTGTATGTATCCCTTTGTTGTTACTTTCTGTTTCCTTATAAAGATTTTGATAATATTTTTTAAAAAACCTGCAATTTTTGATTTTTTTTGCGTGGCAGTTAAAGTTGTTCCATTTTATTTTAGAGATTATGGCTTGTTCTTTTTGCTTTTTAACTTGAATGCCAATAAATGGAGCTCCCATACTACAGTTCACCATGGCAACAGGTAAATAAAAGGCAGAGCCTCCATTTTAATCCAGTGGAGATAGAAACATTAATGTGTGTGTGTGGACTGCGAACATGTATCTTAAAAAAAGATAGCAGTGACAGAGCCTTAGTCAGAGCAGGAAAAAGTGTCAGTAAGTTAACACATTAAAGTTTTAGTCAGTGTTGTCCATTAATTCATCATTTACCAGACTTACATTTCCTTAATGATAATGAACTGGTGGAATCTGACTGTGTATCAGGCTGTAGCTACCTTACATTTTAAATATATTTGTTCAGCTTTAATCTGATGGCAACAAAACACAGGAGGCAGCAACTGAAGATGAAAATATAGTTCAAGATTTAAAAAATATATATATCAAACACTTAAGACATATGTTACATAGAGACAGATGATTATAAGATCATAATCTGATCAGGTAATAATGGGTTTGGTGATTTGCAGTTGAAAAGGTGTTGAGGTTAAAACTGAGAGTAAATGTTTAGACATCTGAAATGCTAAAACATGTGTAGGATATTGTTTTGGAGGCAGACAGTACCAGCCTCAAACAACAGATCAGCTCTTTCTTCCCTAAGCAATGCTGGCCAATAACACATAAGTGAGAGTTCCAAACTCCTCACTGAACAGACCATCAAAACAACATCCTGCAACAGAAAGGATCCAATAAGAAACCCCCCATCTCCTGCATGGTTACTAAACCAGACCCAAACCACCTATGATCCTTCAAGCTACAAGAGCCAGCAAGATCGACTCCATTTATTGGACTCCATCTCCCCGAGAAGCCATCCCAGGGAGCAAGCAAGTATTCATACAAAACCTTCATCAACTTGCTTAAACCCTTATTTGTAACTTCAATTGGCAATTCAGAACTAAGCTGCTGTTCCGTTAATTTGACTTGCTGCTTCTCAGGTAACAGTTATCTCATCTGTTTATCCGGTCTCATACAAACTACACAATAGATAACTGCATCATTCATTTCAATCTCTCACTAGCCATAGCTTTGTGTACCAGTTTCCATTTCCCTCTTGTCTTATTTGTAAAATGTTGTAGTGTTTAGTACTTGTAACTGTAGTATTAGTAATAAATGTGTATGTAACTAAAGTGAACTTGTTGGTGTTTTCTTGTGCTTGCATCTCAGTCACTTAACCTTAATAGACCTATCCCCTCGCAAACTCATAGTTAAGATTAATAACAATCATAATTCTAATTGACCTCTTTTATGTGGCCCACAAGGAGGACTATTTCCCTATTATTATACATACTTTAATATGAGTTATATCACTGGACAAATAATTTCATGTTGGAGTTGTGCACAATAACAACTCATAATTCCCCCATAAAATCAAACTATTTGAGTGCACAAATTCTGACACACGTTAAGACTATACACAGCCTATTTGAAAGACTACATTTTAAACTACATTTAGATTGCAGTCTGCAGGTGCACCACAATCCTGCTCATTCAGAAATATGAACATAATCTCCAGTATGATATGAAAACTATGATAGGAATGTTCAATCATTGCGACCAGTCACTGTGTGTGAATGAGATAACTATTAGAGAGATAGAGATAACAATTTATTGATCTTATGTGTCTTTAAATTTAAATTGATATTACACATTACGTGCAACAAACATTTCAGTGCAGGAACTGCTCTAACCTGACAGCTGCCTCAACAATGTGCACAGTCAGTGTTGCAAAAGGAACATGCATTGATTTTATTCTGAGCTGAGGGTGAGTTCACACTGTGTAATATTTGAATGTGAAAGCAAAAACTGCTGTTCAAAGAAATGACTGATGTGCATAAAAGTGGTAACCTTAGATAATCATTGAGTAACAAACTAATATCCTTCCAGGATTTTGATTCTGACAGACAGTAAACCTGTCATGTTTCATGTTGTGACAACACTATGGTTAAAGTTTGGTTAGGTTTAGGCACAAAAACACTTGGTTAGGTTTAGGGAAAGATTGTACTTTGAATTAAACTTACTGCTTCTTTAAGGGAGAGGAAATGAACAGCAATCTCCTGTGTTCAAGTCTGATGTTTTTTTTGTCCTGCCTACGCAGACTTTGTTGTTCTATAATAACATTGCCTGATTTCCTCCATTGCTCTCATCATAATTACTACAGTGTCTTCACTGAAACGTAAATATGTTGTTTTGGGGCACTTGCTGAAATAACTTATCCTGTTGTTTTTCCTGGAAGGACAGCATCCAACCATATCTTAACTACTTCTTCTGTCTGTACTGCACAAGCAACACAGGTCAAATTTCAAATGACCGTATACTACAGGAGTTGCAACACGGCTGGTGTGAGTTCACCTCAACTATCACCCAGCTTCAGAAAAGTGTTGGAGCAGAGGAAGAACTCCTATGCAATATTGTCATAGAGCATGAAAATATGTAATAAGTTGAACAGGGGGGAATCAAAAGGAAGTGCTCAAGAGGTTAAAGAATTCTTGGAAACTCAGGAGGGCTGGAAGGTACATGCTGCAGAGAGCAGCTATCAATAGGTTTCTCTCTCCATCCATTCTGATGTACAAGACAACCTGAATGCACATGCAGTATCCCATCAGGCATAGCTGCTGAGATCCTGTACATATGCACCACCTCATCACGCTCCACAGGGAGGCAGATTGATTATAATGTCTGAGGAAATCAGGACGTGTTGAGGAGAGGCAGGAGGTGGGAGGGTGATCCTGCACCACACAGAGAAACCATACACATCTAGGTGACATTGGGATAAAGGGCTCTATAATAGTAGCTATACAGTATCACCCGCAACCATCACCCCACCCCACCCCCCCGGGACACTACTGACCAGCCTCCACCCACATCCTTCCCCCCAGGACAGTGATCCAGATCAGACAGTGCCATCAGTGAGGGTGGAGGGTAGCGTGGTGTGGGAAAAGCAGCAGTTCATTTATCACCCTGATGTTGCTCTAATGAAGTGATAATGCATTAACACATTCACTGAGGGTGGCATGGGGACAAAAGGATGTGATGAGAAGAGAGGGGTGAATAAGAAGGAGGACTCATGTTCCCAGAGTAAAGGTGAGGGTATACTTATAGTCCAACTCGCCCAAGTAGAAAGAGAAGCATGTTTTTGCATGTAAATGTGTGCCTATAGCTGCTGTAGTTTTATTGGACTTTCCACAGAGTGCATTAGGACTACAGAGTTCACATTTACCTAGAGAGACCGTAAATAGGAGACAGCACAAAAAACTGTGGAATTTATGACAATTTATACAAAATATTGTGCACTGCAGGGATAGGAATGGGGTGCTACAATATGTGAAGATTTCAACCATTCCATTCGCCCTACAGAACTAATAATAATAATAATAATAATAATAATAATGATAATAATTGAGGCTTGCACGGGTCAGAAGTAGCGGCAGCCGTGGTATCGCTACCGGATGTCTGATGACACAGTTCTGATTTTTTGGGATTATCGGACACTGTGCGAATGGGTAAAATATTATTTCCTGTTGCCCATAGACAATACTACATTGTTAAATAAACTACTAAGTTAAATATTAATGCAGCAATAAATGTACCTGAAGGCAACTGACAGGTATATACATTTTCATGAATATTGCACATTGCATGTAGGAGGTAACTATCACTTCCTGTGTCCACTATGTGGTGCTAGAGAACACCCACTAATTATATGTCATGTTGCTGTGTATCATGTGTAGACCATACCACCGTAAATTTCATGTAAATTGGATGATGTTTGTCACACAAGGCTGACTTCCTATTGTCAGTAGGTGGCACTATGACTATGACTCAATATTGACATGTAGATGTGTTCAGGCCTGGACTCTTATCAAACATGAGACATTTGGGGCAGATTGGACAATGTAAAGTTGAGTTACAACAACTTCCTGTTTAATGCCCCAAAAATGGTTTGGGCAAAATTTACTGGCATGCCACACGAAGGGTGTTCCATGAAAGCTTAACAATATAGCATCACAAAAGTCTTTAGATGTTACCTACCAAATTTGAAGTCCCTTGGGTTAAATCTCTAGGAGGGGTTCATTAAAGTACAATGCCTGTCAATGGCTTCTCTTTGTGAAGAAATTGCAAAGTAAATTCAAAATGGCTGACTTCCTGTTGGACTGTTGGTATTGAGGCGCCCTCAAGCCATTTTGTCACACCCATGCCCAAGACCCATATCAGATATCAAGTTACGCCAATTCTGATGCATGTGCAAAGTTTTGTGAGTTTTTGAGTACCCCTAACACCTCAAAAATATTAAAAGTAGTTATGCCCCATGCCCCAAATTGCGATCAAATTGAAATACTTACTAGTTTTGTGAGTTTTTGGTTGTCCCTAAATGCCTCAAACGTGTTTGTAAAAGGAAAACAGACGCACCCTAATCCAAAATGGCTGACTTCCTGTCGGGCAAAAATATTTTTAAAAATATGTATTATGACCAGAATGATGAGCGCAATGATCCCACCAAATTTCAGTAACATCCAAGCAACTTTATCCCAACATGGCCCTGTGTTTGGGGGTGCTATGGAGCCCGCTGGCCACGCCCAAGTCCAATCACTACAGAACTTTTCAATTATTGCTACTGGAGGTTGGTTGACAAGGCTCTGAACACAGTTCTGATTTTTTGGGATTATCGGACACTGTGTGAATGGGTAAAATATTATTTCCTGTGTGCAGGATGTGGCACTGGAGATTACATATTGGAAATTGTATATACATTTCATGAACTATGTGTCATTGAGGCTTCACTTCCGTTGCCTGTAGTCAATATTACATAAGTGAGAACTAATGCAGCAATACATTAACCAGAGGGAAACTGACATGGATATACATTTTCATGAATATTGGAAATTGCATGTAGGAGATAACTATGAATTCCTGTGTCCACTATGTGGCGCTAGAGAACACCCACTAATATGTCTATACATCATGTTGCTGTATATCATATGTAGACCACACCATGTAAATTTCATGTAAATCAGATGATGTTTGCCACTTAAGGCTGACTTCCTGTTGTCAGTAGGTGGTGCTATGACTATGACTCAATATGAGCATGCAGATGTCTTCAGGCATGGACTCTTATCCAGCATGTGAAATTTGGGGCAGATTGGACAATGTAAAGTAAAGTTACAACAGCTTCCTCTTTCATCCTCTTTCAGGGACTGTTGAGCCCTGGCACTTTCCCTAAATATTCACCTTTATCTGCATGCCTAAGAACGTTGTTAGTCACTTTAAGCAGTGCCGTTTCAGTAATATGTTTTCGGCAGAAGCCAGATTGAGAGATATTGTGTCCCTCATCCAGTTGGAGAAGCTGGTGAACAACACCTTTTTCAAGAATTTTCGACATGAAGGGAAGTTTGGAAACAGGCCTGTAGTTAACTAAATCGGTGGTATCTAGAGAGGGTTTTTTGAGGAGAGGGAAGACACTGGCTACCTTGAAGTAGTCAGACCTATAGTTAACACAGGTCCTCTATTTTGAACTAGATGGTGAATCAGAAAAGACATAAAATCTAAAACTTGGGAGTGATACTCCTCAGTTCCTGGAATAAAATTGTGGTGATGTTATGATGCAGTGTCAAAGCAGTCCGATCAGCTGTGTTTAGGGTTAGATTTATTTACAATGAAGGGGTGGTAAAAGACTTCTGCAAAGTCTGGTCTTGCTCATCGATCCTTAAGCAGAAATAAGAGCATTGGAATGTCCATTGGAAAGATCATGGAGCGAAGACGACAATGTCTCACAGTAACCAAAGAGCATTGTGTCCTTGTATATCCCAAGTGGTTTGTCCAGGTGGAATAACCTGTGGTGCTGCTGATGGGTAAGGTACCTCCCACCTGTCTGTAAATGACTATCATTCTGCCCCTGTGGGGGAGTGTGGGAGACCCCACAGTTTACCAAACACTGGCTGTGAGTGATTCTGTGGTACAGTGTGTTGAAAAAATGCCAATTCTCTCTGTCTGCTTGGTTCTGGAAAGTCATTCATTTCAATCAGTACCATGAAAAGAAACTGTATCCACATAAAATCAGCATCGTACCTCAGCAGTGTCCAGAATCAGAATGTACAGAAATTCATATCTAATAATACACAGTAGGTGCTATAAGTTGTGGAACAGCAAGATGGATAATACTGTTTCTAGAGGGGCTTCAAGCTAACAGTATTAAAGGCTCATGTGCAGTGGGTGTTTGAGAGATAAAAGGGAGGAGTGGAAATAATGATGTATCGCAGAACTTTGTGCTTCTGCCAGATGAGTGAGAAAAGTGAGTCTCCACAGTGCTGATCTGTCTTCACAAACATCTCTGCTATTAGAGTCACATCAATCAGAGAGACAGGGGCAGCATGTAAAGTACAAGAAAAGGGAGGCAGAGCTCGCATTTAACATGAAATCTCAACCCCGCCCCAGCCTAGTCTCTGGGATTCTCTTTCATTCCATCCTCACAAGAAAAACTACAGTATAGGTCTAAAATTTAGGCCGGCAAAAACAACCTATAGTTATGTTTAAGCCATCTAGTGGCCATAGTAATTATGACACAGTTCAGATGACGTCAGTGTAAGGTGACTTGATAAGATGACTTTTCCCTGTTAGGGAGGAGGTGGGTTGGGTGGATGGCTAGATAGATAGTGGACCATACTGTAGGAGACCACCACTCGCCTCCTGTTCCCAACTGCAAGTGTCATATTTACAACCGTGAGTTGTGACATTTTTTAAAAAACAACAACATCATGGTGTTTACTGTTGCCATGACGACAAAGGTTGCATAAATCACATGTCATGTAACCATGTGATCATTTTAACCCTAACCATGTAGTTTTTGTGCATAAATCTAACCAGACCTTAACCACAGCATTGTCACACCATAACACATCATTATTTTTTAACAGTGATTTGTAATGGTTTTGGAAAGCCGGGTGCATTACTATGGCTAGATGGCTGTATGAATTTTAGACCTATACTGTAAACATATAGCCCTATACTATACCTATACTGTAAAGTTAAATTACCTAGTTAAAAGTTCTTAAAATGATATCTCTTTCTCCTTCCATGAAAAATCCAGAATCTATGAAAGAAAATTTGAAAATATTGTTCATTTTAAAAGTTGAACTGCTGGACACAAGATGTCTCCTATGTCATTATAAAGTCCATTCTTAGTGTATGTGCACTGAAGGCCTCAAGTTTCCGCATCACACCTGTCTAAGATGAATATTGGACTATGATTGGCTCCAAACTTTTTTTTAAAAAGTTTTTTAAAAGTTTTAAAGTGAGCACAGCGAAACTTTCCTCTTTCAGCAGATTAATGTGAAAATAGACTGCACATACATCATTCTGCACAAAGAGAACAATATCCAACTGAAGAAACAAGAAAAACACATTTTGAGTGGAGGGGGACATTATATTAAGCAATAAAAGACATCTTTGCTCACTTAGATACACTCAGGGGTTTTTGCTGCTAGGCAGTTATGCTACTTCATGCACCTGCAGCCTTGTGACACTTGTGTCAGGTGGAACTTAGAACTCATGTTGAGTAACTTATTCTCGAAGGCTTCTCCTTGATCTACTGTGGCCTGGACTGAACCTCATTTGTATGTTGCTTTGGACAAAAGCATCAGCCAAATGAATACATGTAAACGTACAGTAAATGCTATAGCCTTTCTTGGTCTGGTATGACCAGTTTCTTATAATGGCTAATATTAGCTACTGACGTTAGTAAGTTTGCTGATGTTATACCGTTATCCTGGCATTACTACTTGTGGCCCCACTGTTCAGCAAAAGTTACATAGGCTTACTTCAGCATTTTTATGCCTAACCTACCCCATGCCCTGACCATAGTTTATGTCCCATGACCACGATCTTTCCAGCTTGGTTCAGATTTCTTTCACATTTAAAGTCTATTTTAGTACAATACTGCAATCATTCCTCCCATCCACACTGACCATGAAGACATCTTTTCCTAGTATGGCTACAATGAAAGACACAGAGGACATAATCCACATTCCTTGTTTTGTGAAAAAATACATACCTCAGTTCAGCTAAATCTCCAATATGAGGCGTTTACCAGTCTGAGGTAGCTAAATGAGGTGGGTATCCTTCAAAGTTACAGTCTTTTTACTATGAAATTCTCTCTTTGTGCTTCTATCCCTCCATTGCAGTTCAGCAAAGAATCATGTATGAAACACAAAGTGGGCATTTTGTACTAAAAAGACTTTGTAAGATATCCACTTGATTCATCTAACTTGCTTCAAACTGTTGGGAGATATAGAATCAGTCCATATCTCTGATTGGCTATAAATTCATGTAATCAATCATGTGATCACTTGAGAGTTGCTCTTAAAAGTTACTTTTACACTTGGCTGGAAGTAGGAATAAGTTGTTTGATAAATGTGTCTCATTGGTCACACTCAGTGACATTTTTTACTCATTTACAGCATTCTCAAATGTAATTTGTTTGATAAACACAAGCCCTAATCCTATTATTTAACCATAGACTACTTCAGTTGTCATGAGTAGATAAAGCAGAAAGAAATTATTTTTTAAAATGTTGATTATTAACGTCATCGAGGGTTTTGTAGAATTGTCCTACATCAAAATTCTTTCCTGGCAAAAGGTTGGTTAAAACTAATTGATTTCAATTCGTCAATGAGGCCACTGTGTTGTGGGGTACGGGTTAGGTTCCATGTAGAGGGCTACAACCAAAAATGATGAGTTGGTTGTCTGGCAAAAAAGTTCAACCTGGATCGAACTTTTCTGCAACACAATGCGATGTCCTGTTATGTAATCAAATACGTGTAAGTGCACATTCCTGCTAGATTACTGTGTACTATTAACAGCGTAATTCTGAAATTAGAACTCTCCAGACTTGTAAAATCCTGTATCATAATAATAAAATATAAAATATAATATAAAATATATTATGTATATTCTGCTGATAATACTCCTGTACCTTTTCTACCTGTACTATATAATTTTTCCAAACTATACTTGGAATTGAGCATTCTTACGTTTGTGGTATGATTTGGGGGGTAATTTTGACTTTATTTGGTAGTAGTTAGTACAGAGGTGGGAGGAGGAAATGAGAGCGCGAGAGGGAGGCAACATGAGTATACAGCCAACTCATATACAACTGAACTGTAACAGCAAATATGTTTTGCTAAAAATGTAATGCTGACTGAATTACATTTTCTCTCAACATAATGAGAAAATTTCATTAACGTATTTGGCAAGTTTAAAAAATGTTGATACTGAACATATGACTAAAATATTTCACAACATACATAGTTTTTTTTCCCCACAAAAATATATCTGATCTTGTAATACAAAATCCGCCAGAAACTACAGTATTATTAAACATTTATAGTTATGTTTAGACACTGGCAGCACTTGGTTAAGGTTAGGGAAAGATTTAATACAGAAAAAAGTTCATAATGACTTGAAGCACAACACGTTTATTAATATTTAAGTAATATCACAATCTTTCACTAACCTTAACCGAAGTGCTTTGCCGTCTAAACCTGAACACACACTGGACTCAGGATGCGAATCTGGGTCTCTGTTAGAGTCCTGCATCTTTAAAGTGATATATAAATGTAGCTCTTCATTAATTTGAAAAAAACTATTTAGTTGTATATGAACGTAATTTCTAGGAGACAGGTAGGAATAGCAGGACTTGAAGTGGGGATGAAACAGAACAATGTTATGGTTACAATACACACATTGAGCCCAAGGCCACCATGACACCTCTGCTGCTACTTTACCTCTTTCAACTCTGGAGTACCTTTACATTTGATACTTCACCATACTGCAAAGTCCACTGAGCCAAGCAAACTTGATATTACCTTAATCTGGAAAGTCTCAGTACCCAAAGTATTTGTTTGAATGTAAATATACTGTAACTATCTCACTAACAACAAAATAGATATAAAACAAACAAAAAACATTATAAAAAAGGAAATTGTCTTGTATTTATATGGATTTCCAGAATTCAGATCACTGCTGAAATGGTCGGTATGAACAGATTATTACAGTGCATGTGACCATAGTGCATGTTGTCTTTTTCCCTGCATGGGTTACTTCTTTCTGTCCTCTCTGAGGCCTCCCTCCATTCTCTTGAACTGAGCTGAACTCAAGCCAGTTCTGGTTGAAAACACAAAAGAAACACAGATTTTTTTATTCTAATGTGCTCCTTTGGCTGATGTGCCCTGGGTGTGTGACAAAAATTACAGCCATTATTGCCATTGCCGCTTTGCCTTGAAGGCCTCTGCTTTTTCACCCTCTTTCTCTCTCTCTCTCTCTCTGTTCCTCCCACCTCACCTCTCCCATCTCGCCGGTGCCGTAATATGAAACTGTAACTGAATTCAGAATGAATCCCAAGCTGTGGCGGAATGAAATTGATGTGTTGAATGCTAAGGTCTGCATTAAAGCATGACGATAATGGCCTGGTGTTTTACGAGTCATCCCGGCAGTCCCCCTACTCCCGTGAACCCCCCCCCCCCCCGTCCTCTACAACACCTTCCCACTCCCTTAATCTAACTTTAGCCGGCAGCTAAAATAAATTCTGGCTGCTGTAACCTTTATGGTAAAACAACTGATTTTCTAAGTATTGATCATATTTCTAAATGTCAGTCAGTGCCCCTTGCATTTTATTGGCTTCAGAGCTGAGGAGGTGGCAGCCATCTGAGCTACACACACTGGCTGACAATGTTCTGAAGACTACAAGAGATCCAGTTTCTTAACATCATATGGATCCCACTGCTTTTCTTGGCAAGACGCCCTGCGTAGCATTCAAGCGCTAGGATTGGCCAGGCATCCATGCTTCTGCCACTAGCCAGTTATTTCCTAATTGTATGTTCAGTGGGTGTCTGGTGTTAAGTAATAGGAAACATTAATTCTGAAGAACTATGAGTTAACAGTTTGAGTCAATCATAGAGGCTATATTATGTGACATTTTGGAGGTTTGCACCGCCCCAAAATAGAAAAGAATCACAGGGCAGTGTTGGTGCTGGGAGCTGAAGAGAGAGTGGCTGGTACTGGTGCTCAATGCAAACCTGGCAACACGAGCATGGACACCTGGCCAATCCTAGTGCTTGAATGCAACGTAGGGCGTTTTGCCAAGAAAAGCAGTGGGATCCATAATAACGCATATTTACCAGTGTGCAAGGATCATAACACAAACAGCATACTGGAGTTAGTTATGTGGATCAATGTAAACTTATCGAGAGTTGCACCACGTTCTGGAAGATGACGGGAATGGCAAAGCAGCCGTATACGGCAAGTTACTACCTACGCTCATGCCGAACCCCCTATAAAAATACTCGGAGCCACTGTTTAATTCGGCACCCATTTTGTAGATCAATGTGGACTTATGTCAGTAAAATTGTAACTTAAGTGACTAGTTAAGCGATCCATCACCAATCATCGTTATGTTCGTTATGTTATATGTTTTTCTATGGAGTTCGGTGTTAACGTTACTCACTCTGGTGCTGCCTGGCAAATGCTCTCCCTCTGCCCAGGGACCTCCTATCCAAAGCTACCCTGGTTGCAGCACATCTCTTTCGGCTATATCTGTAATGTAGCTTCCATGGTGGTCACTTCCTCCTCCACACTCTGTCTGATTCCACAGCACTATATTTGGCATCACAAATTGTAATAGTTGCGCTACAGCTCTGCTCCAACATTATATTGTAAAGCTAGTTATTTTGTTGTGCTAGATTCAGCTCTTCTGGATGAATCATGGAGAAATTTTGCAGCTTAACTCAGCTTAGCTTAGCTGCAGTTGTAACGTCGCTCCTGTCCTGCTCCAGTCCACACTCTGTTGTGTCTGATTCCACAGCGCAACATTTGGCCGTGTATCATGAAACTAGTTTTCTTCCAAATATGCTGATATTTAGTATAAGTATTTAGTAGTATGATATTTCATGTCTGCTTTTCCCCATTGCTGGCATAACATGCAAGACCTCACTGAGCTGGTGGGTAGTATGAAATCCTCCTCCAGTCCTGTTGATATAATACCCACTTCTGTGCTTAAAAATGCACTTAAGTCTATTAGTCCAAGCCTGGTCTCTATTATAAACAGCCCCCTGCAATCTGGCTGTGTCCCAGTGCCGCTTAGTGCAGCTTTTGACAATGTGGAATACATGATAATGATTGAAAGGCTTGGACAATGTGTGGGTGTCTCAGGGAGCGCCCTGGACTGGTTTTCCTCCTACCTCTCAGGAGTTTTTCTTTGTCACTTGGTCCTTACATGTCTGAAACTGCTGCTCTTTCCTGGGGTGTGCCTCAAGGTGCCATTTTGGGTCCTATTTTATTTGCTTTATATATGCTTCCCTTAGCTCATTTTATTAGCAAAATTGGAGATATATCCTATCACTGTTACGCCTGATAACCCTGCCAACTGTCTGTGTTGCACAGCTGTCTGACTGCCATTAAGGACTGGATATCTAACAACTTTTTACAGCTTAATACAGACAAGACAGAGGTTCTTATCATAGCCTCAGACAGTTTAGCTCCCAAGGTTGCTCAGAGTATTGGGTCCCTTTCCTCAGCTGTTTGGTCTAATTTAAGGAATCTTGGTGTTATATTTGATCAGGCAATACAATTCGATCAGCATATTAAATTATTGACCCATACATGTTTTTTCCAACCGGAAATCACAACTGGAGCTAGAGATGATTATTCACACTTTCATATCATCCCAGCAACAATTACTATTGTAATTCCCTTTTCACCTGTCTCAGCAAGTCATCTCTGAACCATCTACAAATGGTCCAGAATGCTGCTGCAAGGCTGTTAACCAGGTCCAGCAGGACGACTCACATCACATCTATTTTAAGTTCTTTACATTGGCTTCCCATCAGGTTTAGGATTAATTTTAAGGTTCTTGTTTTCACATATAGAGCCCTGCATGGACAGGCACCTGAGTACATCTGTGACCTTCTCCATCCCTATATCACCAGTAGGTCACTTAGGTCTTCTGATCAGGGCCTAATGGCACTTGCTCTCGACTGAAAACAAAAGGTGATCGTGCCTTTGAAGTAGTGGCTCCAACACTATGGAACTCTCTTCCTTTAGACGTACGGTCTGCAGTCTCTGTAGAAGTTTTTAAAAAGCAACTGAAGACCCATCTTTTCAAATTGGCCTATGTCTCACCTTAAGATGTCAAGTGATTATTCTATTGTGTATTTCTTTTGGGGTACCCTGTTGCCTGTGTTTTGTTTATATGTTAACTTTAACATATTGTGGCTTATGTTTTTATTGTTTGTATGTTTTATGCTCTTATTTTTAACTTTTATTCTTGTTAAGCGCTTTGTGAATTATATTTCTGTGAAAGGTGCTATACTAAATGAACTTATTGTTATTATTATTATTACATGGTAAATGGAGTGTTTTGGAAGACCCACATTTTACCGTCCTTGAAGGCACCACTGCAGAAAACAGTTCTTCCATGACCACAACTACGTCCCTGTACATGTCAAAGGATGGTACTGGTGTTGGAAAAATGCTGCAATCCATTGCGAGTCGGAAGTCGATAGTTCCGAGCCGGTATTCCCAACTTCCAATCTAAATGCATCCCAGTGGAACTGCTCGGGAAAACATGGACGCCTATATCAATTAGCACACTTTAAAAGAGACAGGAGGAGTAGGCTAATATCACATGCTCTATCAAGCACAAATCAGCTGAATGGAAATGGCAACTACAAAGTTGTTACAGCAGGTTTCACAACACAAACACTACACAAAGTAAAAATTGATGAAAAGGTAATTCTCCATACTGATCACTGTGTTCGCCACCATGTTGCTGTGATGTCAAGTGTGTTTCTGTCGGTGAAATCGGGAAAGATCCATCTAGCCTGTGTTTTCGACTTGGAATTCTGACTTGAATGACTGTTGCACTTTTCCATGTCGGGTGTTGTTTTTTTCCCGAGTTCTAAGTACAACAGATTGCAGCTGTGCCCCAGAGACACAAAGGGCATTAAAACAATTGTTGTTGTTTTTCTCACTATATCCCAGATTTGAAAAAAGTGGAGATAAGGTTGAAAATCGGCAAAGTGGTCCTTTAAGGAAGTAGTAACTTTAACCCAAACCACGTTTCCTAAACCTAACCAAACTTTAACCATAGCACTTCATAAAACATATTTATTTTTCAACAGTGATTTGTAACGGTTTTAGCAGGCACAGCCAATGATGTCATAATGCTGATAGGGTTTTATGTGCTGTTCTGGAGTGTATGGACCAATGATGTATTTTGTCATTTAATTTGGAGGACTTTTTTTATGGGGGAGCCAGGGGTTGGTTCTCCTAAAAGAGACCCAAGCTCCCCTGGAAGTGACAAAGTTTCAAGTTTCGTGGAGTCTTGAAAAAACCCTAGCATTTTTGAGTGCAATGAATAATATAAGAAACACATCAAATCATGTTAAACTCTAATGTCCTGTCATCTGTAATTTTAAATGTGTGTGCTCAAACTCTGCCCTGCATGGTCAGTACGGCTGACTGAAGCAGCCTCTCTCATCATTTCTGTTGTGCATTAAAGATGAGTATCACCTCTGTCTATCAGCATACAGTGAAGACTTTACTGCCCTTCCTGATCACACACCTTTGTGAAGCAGCTTTCTCCTTTATGTCAGACACAAAAACAAGATTTCGGAGAAGAATGGATGTAGGAAACTCCTTCCTGTAGTATTTTTTCAAAGCAAAGACAAATTAGTTATGCAGAAACAGGCCCAAATTTCTCACTTAGTAGTGAATTTATTTTCTCTTTGTAATAGTTGATATTACAGGGCTAGGGATGGGAATCGAGAACCGGTTTCAGCTGAAAACCGGTTCCAAATTGTCCAATCTATCGGAATTGTATGCCTCCAAGCTTATCACTTCCTCTTATCAATGCCCAGGCATGTAATATTGACAGAACGAAAAAGGCGGAACTCAACTGCAAGGGCAGTGCAGCCTCCAGACTGTCTACAGCACGTGCACACTAGTTATCTTCAGCTATCTTGTAATTCATCTTCAAAAAAGGCAGCAGTTGCAAGCATTTTTTGATCTAATGACTAAATAATTACCTTTGTGAGATTAATGAGAAGTATACGTTGAAACTTTCTGTGCTGTCACTCAGAGACTAACATTAGTAGAGCAGAGCAGCAATCAGCAGTAACAAACCAGACCGGCTGACCAACACACACTGCAGCACTTAAACAACTAAAACCAATTCTGAGGTAAGAAAAAGAAGAGAGAATAGAAAATAAGAAGAAAATAACTCTGTGCTTAGTCTGTTTCACCGCAAAAACCCTGCGCCTGCTCAGCATCTTGTATAACAATGGCTTTCTCCAGAGCTAATGGTGCAGCAGACAGAGCAAACAGTGCAGCAGGCTGCTCTCCACTGCTGGAGATGTGACGTTAATAAAACAGCGGAGCACTCTTCCCGCTCATTCTGTCATTCTCACACAGACAGGAGACTGTACAATGCTTTCAAATTATTTATTTAATTAATTAATTAATGCACTTAATTTTCTGTTGTGGACCATTTATCGTATCTACCAGCTATGTTTCATATATATTTATCAGCATGCAACCTCATTGATAAACAGTAGAGATAATAAAACAGTTGCAGTGACACTGAAACCCTGTGTAGGCCTGTTTTTTTCAATACAGAAAATTGATCAGGAATCGATAAGGGAATCGATCGGACCTAAACAGAATTGATAATGGCATTGGTATCAATAAAATCTTAACAATTCCCATCCCTATACAGTGCTCTACAGTGTGAGTTTTTCACTTGCATTTGCCCACTAAAAATAGATATGTGCGAACCAGAAAAATAATTTACACAGTGTGTGGGTAAAGATTACAACCTACCATAATACCGCTGCTAATTGTTCAAAAACTAGTTTTTAATAATCGGATAATGTACAATATTTTTTAACAGTACATTAGTTTCACAGAAAAGAAATGTTGCCAATTATAAATATCAGCACACTGCTAACTGTAGCCACAGTGTGTGTCTCGCACTCAGAGCTGCTGGTAGCATTAGCAAGTCTGATTAGAGACAACAGAGGCAATGTTGTGCTAATAAACCAAAGATGTATTACTTTTCTGTGGCAGTAAACACAACACATGGAGCGTTAACTAACTATGTTGTGCTATATTCAGAGCTTTAAGATATTCAGGGCTGACAACGGTAACATTAAAATGATAAACAGCAGGACTGCGGCTACATACTGACACCCCCTCAGACACACACACACACACACATTGGAAAGCCTCTTGGTGCTGAGCCGCTAGCTCAGCTACAACACAGGTACCACACAGAAACTTTTAAGGGCCATGGATGTACTTCTAGAGACTGTCAAGGCTCCAGCAGACTCTATGTTTCCAGCACAGACACGGAGAGTCTGACAACAGCTGCTCATGGCTGGTTATTTTGCTTGCATTTCTTCTTTGTTGTCACCTACAATTGCTGTCCATTTGACCGCCACCTGTCTGTTCAGTGCTTCCATAAGGAGGTGGAGGGTAGTGGTGCTCTGGTAGTGGGTAGTTGAATCAATTCAGTTACTGTTGATCGTCTAATTGATTGATTCACTAATCTTTGCAGCTCTAGTTTAAAACACACAATGAGGACTGTTCCTGATTAATTAATTAACTTCTTGACTGTGGGCCAACACAAAAAGGTGAATGATAGTTCAGTTCCTTTTCTCTCATTGATACTCCCCTTGGACAAATGGTGTTCTCTCAGAATACAGATTTTGCATCAGGCTGCCCTCAGCGTATTTAAATTTGAGACCAACAAAGACCTGAGCACACCCGCACACAGCACAGCACAGCAGAAACAGCAGCAGGTGGTAGCTGACAATGGGCTAAAGACAGTAAGACATAGTAATGACTTGAACATTTTTTCACTGTGCTCCTAATTTTTTTCATTTAGGAGCACATGTACTCCTTGGGAAAAATGTTAGTGTAGAGCCCTGTATTAGAGGCAGACACAGCCGAATGAAGTGTCTCCCTATTTTGATGTTTTTGTTTGTGTGTGGGTTATGTTTCCCTGTCATGAACACCAACTGTGTTCATTTCATTTCAGCGTGCTTGCATTTCAATAAACAAAGCAGTTGATCCTGTATTATCCACAGGGAGGGAAAAATTACCTGCAGAATGAAATTTTTTATTGAGAGGATCTTCTTGAAAAGGTCACTGTGCATTTGATAATCAAGCAACCTGTTTGAGGCTTTAGGCAGCAGAGTCAGGATATTCAGTGGAAGATGGCTGGCTGTCAAACAGTGTAATGACTGCCGTTATGACAGCTGTGTGAGGGTAATGAATGTCTCAGTGGATTACTCCATTTGATAGACATTCGAGCTGTCAGGTCAATGGTGATACTATATCTTCCAGTGCATAAATAACTTTGTTTATGTGCAGGTCGAAAGCCTTGACATGCATTGAATTAAAGAACAGCTTGAAGGAAGATAAGAGTTATTGTAAAATTCCACTGAACTTCCAAAGGTCATACTGTTAAAATAACAGCAGCTGAGTGTGAACTCTTTGTAGGTTAATGTAAGGTTCAGTGTGAGTCAAGGCCAAGTTTCAGGGCACATCACAGCCCTTCATCTATTAGTAAAGAGTAGTGGACTGGTGCCGTCAACAGCAGTGAATAATTAATCCACCTGTGCAGCGCTCAGAACTTTTTTAAAAGGCCAGCATCAGCAGTCCCGCTGGACTTCAAATGCAGAAAAAAAGCCTCTGACTTCAATTAAAACTGATCGATACAATGAAGTGGAGATAATCAGTGGAAGAAGCCCGATTCCTCTGATGCTGTTGTCTGCGAGGCATTCAAAGTAGTGGAGTAAAAAAGTAAAGTGCGAATATCATGCAGAGAAACAGCTGAAAATATATTTACAGGATTCTGATTAATTTTCTGATATGCCTCTGTTTTATTGCAGGTATTTGCAATTTTATCAATCTGACTTGACTCCCTTATCTCATCCCCATTATTCCTCATGTTTTTGCAGAAACAGGAAATTAACATAGAAGCAATAAATTCACATTCAGTGTAATGCTAAAGGGGAAAGCTTCTTACCTTCTGGAAAGATTCTAGAGATTGATTTTATAGGATATGATTGGCTTATTGTAAACTAATCCCACAAAAAACTAAACTAACAAAATTTAATATAGACTGATCTGTTCATTTTAATACATTTATATTTATTTAAATCAGGTGATATCTGTACATATAGAGCCCCAGAGGCAGCGCTGTTGTTCCGTCCAGTAAAAACATGAAGCTTCACTTTACATTCAGACAAACTAATGTGGCAGCTACAATTGTTACATTTCATCTGTGACACCAACATTTATCTTCCGAAAGGTATTATATCATATATATCTAAGTGCTATGGAGACATTAGAGCCAGCAGTAAATCACCAAAGAGCTGCGCAGATCAGTTAATCAGATCACTTTCTCCCCGGGATGACGACACAGGACTCGGACTGCTGTCGTGTGAGACTGGCTGGTCTCACCCAGCCAGTGGTTCTGAAAACCTTGCAGCAGATTTACAAAAAGGCGTTATTTGGATAAACTGACCATATGTTGGAAATCTACATGGCTTCTTTCTCACCTGAAAAAATATTAACTTAATGAGGTGACATATTAACAGTCCTATAGCAAAAATGACAACAGTCTACCTCGGGTGTTGTCAGACCGCAAGGCATACTGGGTAATGCAGTCCCAGCAAGGGCCCTCTTTTCTACGACAAAGTGGTAACAGAAAGTTGAAAATGAAAACGTGACACTGAAAAACAAACTGACAGTGTAAAAAAGAAAAACTGTCACTGAAAAAAGACAGACATGAAGAAAAAACCTAAGGATTTACATTGAAAAATATAAATAATTTAATAAGATTATAGGACTGTAATTTTTTTAATGCCCATGTTCTATTTTTCAGTGGAACTTTATTCAGTAGCAATACTTGTTTCAGTGCCAATACAACTTTTTCCAATACAAGTGTTTCAATGCCAATGTTTCCTTTTTAGGTTCAGGTTGTGTTTTCATTGCCAAATTTTATTTTCTGACAACAATGGAGCTCTATGGCACACACAATACTTGTTAGTAGATCAATTCATTGTTGATTTGATCTTTTCATGTGATTTAATATCATCAGCCACTGCAACAACATTGGAAGAAAAAGGCCACACCAGGAGTTTCCAGAGTTTATCTTTTTGACCCTCTGCCCTGTGCTGTTTGTGGTGATATCTATGTGAAGTTTTTCCTGAAGTGTACTCAGGCATGTGAGAAAAAAGAAGCACTGAGAGCATTTGAAGACTCCTTCCCTGTGCCACCCAGCCGCCCTCTGACAACAAGAGGTCATGTCATTATTGCCTCCCTATAGGACAGGAAGCAGGACGAGCTCCCTAATCAGAACAAGGACTCCCTGGCTCAATCATCCCTGTCAGGGGCAATAATTACTCTACCATCATCTTAATTAAAACTTGGCCTGGTAATTAAGAGTCATTGTTTACCTTGCAGGGGCAGCATTGATATGCATGTCATCACTCACTATTCCTGGCTTTCATTGCCCTTCTTCTGCTTCAGGCTACAGGCCTGTCACTCTCTCCTTCTTTTTTATGCTCTTTTCTTGTTGGAAAGGCACTGTGGGCTTGAGGGGAACCTCCACTGACACCCAATTATCCCATGTTTGCTGATTGTCTCAGAATGGATGGCAGTGGACAGCTTTGATGTGTGAAAGACCTTCCCAGGAGGTAAGATAGTGGTGGAAAAGGAGTACAGAGGAAAGGAAAGGCAAACAGGGGTCAGGGATGGTGCAAAGGAAAGGAGGGACAAAGGGAAGGGTGCAGTAGAAAGGTTGGGTGGAGGGAGAGGTGACGGTATGGGTGCGGATGTTGAAGTCTCCAGTTTAGATCAGTGAGGGGAGCCGGGGCAGAGGACCTGTTGAGACAAACCAACACAGTTACTTAAGTGTGTTCTCAGTGGTGCATCGCAAAGGAAATGTTCCTCTCTCACTACCCTTATATACTTTATGGAGTCTGGAGGGAAAGCACTCCTGCTTGGTTTCTTTATGGCTTGTGTCCATACACATGCACATGTACATTACTAACTCCTGGTTTGCAATGAATAATCATTCTCATGTGGCTATAAAAGCTGGCAGTGTAGCTGAGTGGTGCTGTTATCCTGTAGTCTGGCTGTAACATTTGGACTGTCAGAAGAACCTTTATACTGTAAAAGTAAGAGCTAGAGACCTTCAGGGGCGCTGAGATGCTTAAGCCAGAGCCTGGTGTCAGGTTGATTAAAAGTCATAGTTAAAGGGGCCGTATTATGCTTTTTGTGATTTTCTGTTATTTATATACTGTTATAAAGTTGGATATCTATGTTAGACAAGATATCTATGTTTCCAAAACTTGAGGTTAACATATGTAGAAATGCTCCCTGCAAGTCAAAAGCCAGGACTTTAACCTGCTCTGTACGCTTCATTTCATCACGCAAGTCCATAAACGACCGTCCATTCCATAGCATTGGTTGCTGGTTGTTGCTAAGGTTTTAAAAATCGATTGACTCTCGATTGAGGCATTTTGTTTCAAATACTAGATCCTTTCTTATATAACTCAGTCAAACCAGTACACACAGACATATTGTATATACACATATTGCTGCAATCAGTGCAGCTGATTGACTGATGACTGACATCATGTGTGTGTTGACAAAATGACAAATGTTTTTTTTCTGCAGTATCAACAGTAGTTGTCTTCCAGTACAAACAGGAACTGATAGCAGTGAATATTTACCTGACATATAATCCAACTTTAGGCTAACAAAACAGGGCTTAGGTGTAGCCCACAGTTAACTCACCGACCCATGGCAACAGTACACTTCCTCTTTACATCTGCACATCAATCAACATTTCTCTAAATGTCCCAGTTGGGACATTGCTCTGGAACAACTTGAGTTCTGGTGGGAGACGACCCTGAAAATCCTGTAAGAACAATACCAATTGCATTTTTGTACCAAAACAGACATGGAGGCAACCAGCCATTTGTACTCATACATCCATGATGAATATAGGGTGCAGTTTGCTCTGAGAAGTCCAAAATAAGAAAAAAAAAACAGAAGAAAAAAGTACAGAGTTTGAGTGAGATCCTGCATGGAGATGTGTAGGTAATGTGGACTGTAGAGCCTGCAGAGGGAATTGGAAGTGAGTGACCTTTGTCAAATGAGGCTAACTTCAGGTTTTGGTCGGCTTTGTAGCTCTTTGATTTGATGTTGTATAGACATTTGTTCACTTTATAGATCAATCAGCTTTTCTTCCATTTTGGTTCTCCACTGCTCTCTCACACCACAAACCTTTTTTGACACCATCATTTCCCCTCTCTTTTATCCATTGATCCTGCATCTCCCTCACGTTGACACACAAGTGATGTCACTGGTCACAGATGTCAGTCGAAAACATCAAACACGTTTTAAAAAATCTTAATGAGAACTGCTTAATGAGCAGCGACTGGATCTGAAGACGTATGATTAGAATCTTTACATATCACACACTAAATGATTTTATCTGCCAATTGTCAACACCAACTGACATAGACTGGCACAGACCCGCTTCAATCAGTTCAGTTCATAATCAGCTCACCAGTCGTGATGTGTTAAGGTGTGTCTGCCTTAAGGTGCAGGATGTCCCATCAACACGGTTCTTATGTCCCCGAAACACTGATTTTTCCCTGATTTTTCATTGGTCTGAACTGCTGTGCTCTGGGGAAAAGTAACAGATATTCCTACTGTATATACAGTGGGTTCACAAATGACAGAAACAATAACAGTAGTGGAAAGCAGTGTGAAGACAAAGATTATCATGCAGCAGTCAAGGTCTGTTCAGAAATACAGTGAACATCTGTTGCTCTTTAATGCTGTCATTAATAATGTCCCTGTGCTGCCAATAAAATGATTTGATTTGAATTGTTTATCATAGATTGTGTATTTTTACCCCTTCAGTGGTTGCAATAATACATTACATTTTAAATATCTAATGACAAATCAGAATTTACTCTAACATAATCTTTTTATTTTCCAATATATGGCAAAATGAACTTTTCCCCCCATATTTTTCATCACTGGCTAACAAAAATTCGGGGCTGTGCGAGATGAATTCTAAAGAAGACTTCCTGACTGAGGCCAAACCAGCAAGCCAAGTGCTAATCCCTGACAGTAGCTTAACGTTAAAATATTTGAAATTTGGATAACGTTAAGCCTAATATTAGACGTTAGAAATCCACATGTGGACTATTTAGCTATTTAGCTATTTCGCCATGTTTTATTGTTCGACCACTTTAATAGCCACTTTATTGAACAGGTTAGGTGAAGGACTTCCCATGTTTGTTGCAGTTTGTGTGAACTTCAGCATATAAGGTAAGCAACGCCATTCCTGTTCCTTGCTCTGACACCCCGACGACTCAATGTTATTTTTTAAGGGGGAAAGAGGGCATGTATTTTTGGTTTCTTAACATCCTAGTTGACATATATTAATTTAAGTTAGCTATGTTATGTTCCGAAGGTCTGTCAAGGCTTGGCGTTTCAGTGGAAAATCATAGTAATATAATTGTTTATAATTAGTCTTAGCTTGTTCAAAGGAGCAGATTAGCAACGTCAGCAAGGATAGGTTGTGCCTATTGTTCTTTTTTTCAGGAGTTATTTTTAAGTGCTAACGGTCCCTCCCAAGTTTTTCCCTCCAAGTGCCAGTGCGGTTCTGTCATGCTGAGTGCTAACATAGCTTCAACTCTTCACAAGAAAGACAACTAGTAAAAAGACATCTATTCAAAACTATTAGAAGCCAAAAATTAGAGTCTGGAAATTTAGAGACACAGCTAACATAATCTGTAGCTTTGAGCTTGCTAGTGCTGGTTAGCCTGCTAAAATACAGTTACATTACCAACTGTGGTGTATTATTTAATAGTTTTACTTTAAAAAGAAAAAAAATTCTGACATAGTGTATAGGGGTCTGTAAATGAGTTGAAAGGTGGAAAACATGAAAGTCTTTTCTGGTGTTATTTTTTGAGTTGGTTCAGAATTAATGTTAGCTAAGGCTATTGTTAAAGGTTTTAGCTTGACTTTTGGTGCCAAATTTGCCTCTGGTGGCTTTGGGGAGAGACAAACGTTTCCATAACTTCCATAAGGTTAGTGTTAGTGTTATAGTCAGACTCACTGCCTACACAAGTCTGAAAAAAGATTCATATGTGTTCATGCAGACAGTTTGTGTGATTACTATCCTCTGCCAGTGTATAAAGCTTCAGGCCTGACTGTTGTCTCCTTTGCATTATTCAATATCCTCCTCTTAAACCATTGCAGATATGAATGCTGACAGCCTACAACATGAAATTAACAATTAGCATTACCTGAACTGTAGAAGAGACAGCAAGGACACTTACTGAGCACCTAAGAGACATTATCAGCATCAGAAAGAGAGAAGATCTTCTGTTTGTCAAACCTGATGACAATAACCCTTTCCTAACTCCAATACAGAGTCGAAGACTCATTAAAGCATTCAGAAAAGGTGAGAACATATGTTTAATTAATGGTTGAAGACCTGTCTTAGTTATAAGTGTTAAACATGTAAAAAAAAATCTTGAAACTCTAGATTTCATTGCCAGTGGTATGATTTCCCCAAGCACTCTGAATTTGTTTCTCATAGAAACTTCAGAGCTTGCATTTATTACTCTATAAATATTCCATCTGTACATAGTTAATGTAGAATTTCTTTTTTGTGTGTGTATTCAGATGACCAAGTGGAATCAGATTTTTCAAACCACCTGAAGGAACCTGAAACCCATTGCCCACCCCATGGCAAGAGGTGACTTGGCTCACCCAGAAGACAGGAGAATAATGATTAGAACTGTTGTGAAAGCAATGCGAGTACACTGCCCCATATCTCAGTATCCTGCTACATTTGCTGATAAAACTGCGGTTATTATTCCCTACTCAAACAGCTTAAAACAAGAATTGGACGTGTCAACAGAGACAATGTCAGTCGCAGAATCCAACAGCCTAGGAAAAGGCCTACCAGTGAAAACAGTGGTGGTGATGCTGCCATCAAAAGGTGGAGATCTGAACTGGATCATTATGGCTGCATCAACTGGCAACCCAGAGTTCTGCCGGGAGGAGAAACAGCAGAATCAATGGAGACAAAAAGACAGACTATGTCGACTGTCTTCTGTTTAGCAGGACCTCAAGCTATTGAGATGACAGATGTAGATGAATTTAAGACATTGACTTATACTTACCAGAGGGACATGATAAATTCTTGGCCTACCCCTACCTTGGATTGAAGAGCAGTAGCCATTTCTTTTTACTAAACTTGTACTTGTGTAACATAATGCTTTGAAAAAATGCTTCCATTCACTCCCACTGTTTCAGGGTTGTAGCAGAATCTAGGGGTAAAGTCTAGTCTTGTCTCAGGGGTGAAGATCTCAAAACCTTGCTTAACCACAAAAAAACTATTAGTCCCACCATGGGTAAGTGAGATTTTTTTTTTTTTTTGGAATCTGGGTGAACTGGCCCTTTAAATATAAATTACTAGTTCATATTTAAAAGAGTTTACCTTTTGTGTTTTGAAGGCATCTTCCACCAAAATGTCTGTTGAGATGGAGATGACCTTACCCACCCAGGGTAATCATACTTGGTAAGAGAAATATTTTCTATCATATTGTAATATGTTTTTTTGTAGAAATGTATGTTAGTGTTGTTGTATTCTGTACTTTAACCCACTACAGTTAGCCTGACAAGGGTTTGCCTGTTTTGGGAAACAGTTTGATGTCTGCAACCCGGTAGATGGTCAGTATGGAGAAGGTATAAGGTATACGAGCCTGAGCAGCTAGATGACTTTGCCAGTGCCCTTGCTGTCATTTTTGGGTCATATGTCTTCAACCTGGAGTGTCAGGAGTCAGCATCCACTACGCTGGAGATGATACAGAGGTACTTTATACCGTAAACCAAATATAAATGAATGATAATAAATGAATGACAGTTTGACAGCAGATGAAGAACTTAATTTTAAAATTCAAGTGCCATTTTTTTTGTTAAATGATTCTTTGTGAGGATCAATCCAGATGTGGGTACCAAATGCACAGCCAAACTAGGTACAAGCTGCAAGACAGGAAGTGTTGTCAAGAGAAAAGTGGCAAGCATCAGCTCTCGGATCACAACCTTCCTTCAACAACTCACTGAATTTGAATGGAGGACTTCCAACTAGGTAAGAATTTTCTCAATTCTTTGCCTCCTATCTTCTATCATCTCCTATCTATATCACAGAAATAGATAAGTGTATTGTAGTGTAAATGTAGTCTATTTTAGATAGATAGGGTTTCCAGTTTATTAGGTACACCTGTGTAAGTAATCCAGCACAGTAGTCCTGCAATAAGTCCCACCTTTGTCCACCAACAAACAAAATGTTAGAAACAACTTTCAATACAATGAAGTCCATCCAACACCAGCAAAATGACCATAAATTGATTTGATGTGTTGTACATGTACTTCATTGTCCCCTTGGGGAAACTTGTCTTCAGGTCACAATACAATTGACATTCCCTTAAAACAAAACATCCTAAAGCTTCAAAGTCAACAATCACATGGTAAACAATATCTGCACATTTGCAAAAAATGAATAATAGTAGGCAGTCAATAGAGCAGCCTATCATTAAGAGATGACAGTATCTTTCACATGGCTGATGAATAAATACATAACCCTTTCCTACACATACTGTACACACATCCAACACCCTAAACAATCTCATCTCCACAGCACATGTACATTCACAGTTAATCTGTCTGATACAATATCAACTAATGATGCAAATTCCTTCCTTCTTTCCTTGATTAATGGCTGCGTTAAAAATCAGTAATTGGTTAATCATTACAAAATAATGAAATACAAAAGTATGTTTTGTAATTATTTAGCAGATGCACGTGAAAGTGGTAACTTAGTATATATAGGCATATTTGTGTTGCAAATATGCGTTCAATATAATAGTATTGAAATAGTATGATGTTAGTGAAGATGGTCATTAATGTAGTGGTGGCTGACCGCTTTTGCTATAAACAGCTGTGGGAAAACCTGAAATGACGCCTGCTCTGGCCCATCCTTTAGTTTACACAGTTTCTGTTATTACTCCAGTGCAACTGAATTTTAGAAATATACCCTACTAACTAACTACTAAAACTACTAATTCCATTAATATATGCATTACTTTTTACTAATACTGCAGTTACTTGTGCTATTATCACTACTGCTATGCTGACATCAGCAATCACATCAGCTACAACTATTAACCTCTGATATGGCTGCAGTTTGACAAATCAGTAGCAATAACTAAATACTATCAATGACCATTGGTTTTATTACCACTACTCTGACTGCTAGGGCTTAAATATTTCCATTAGTACTACAGATGTTTCAAAACAAGTACAGGTACCACAGCTACTATAGCTGGAACTTAATGCTGTTACTACTGACAATGATTTTATGTGTTTGGGCATTGTCACTTCACCTCATTTGTTAGCCTACCTATAGATTTAAACATGTAGATAACCCCCTGACCATCTCATGACCACTCACATCGGCCCTCTATTTCTTTACAGCTTAGCTACCACCAGATGGATCCCACTATCGTCCCACCATGAATGAAGATCCAGATGTGGTGGACGACACAATGGTGAGGTACATTGATTGACTTGTAATCTTACAAAGACTGGGAAAAAAAGACGGATAAATGGATAAATTTGCTGTTTCCTCCTGCTTGAGTGTGGCTTATTTGTGGTGGTTGACTCCTTGGGCAGGTACATTTATATACTACTGTACAGGCTTAGTTCATGGGTATTTTTGGGACTTAATGCCAGAAGCTTTCCAATGAGAGAACCAATCAAACTTGCATTATTCTTTCCATGACATCCTTCTTTACTCAGTGTTCATCCTCTTGATATTATTGTGATGTTTAACAGGGTTCAGCTCTCAGGTCTTGCAAATTTACTTAAACACACAATACAGATGCCTATTTTTGATGAAAGATGGGAAATTGGCTTAAATTGGCTAAGGACAGAGGTTACCTTCTTTTGATAAGAAGGTAACAATATTTCTTGATATAAACGCTTACCATACTATTTCAACCTTACCATACTTTTTGCTAGTTTATGGTTGATACTTAAATGATGCACATGTGCTCATGTTGGTGCATGTATGTGTTATACAAAGTAGTATTTTCTTTTGTCTATGGTTTTGTTTTTGTATAGTTTTGTGACACTTTTCTTTATGCCATTAAGAATACTTAAATGGATTTAATTTGTACAAATCTGCTGACAATAAAAATCAGTTTTATTCATTGTACTCGGACTAATACTTCTTTTATGAAATGGAATTGTTTATAGTAAAATATTCTTATATTAAATACAGTAAATCTGTGTTTAAATTTACAGTAATACAATGCAATATTAATGTGTTATGCCGTAAAACACAATTACAGTATCATACTGTAAAGCACACTCATGGTAAGACTGTCCAACTGTAAAATGCACTTACAGTAAAGCTGTTTTGTTGTAAAACATCATAACAGTAAAGGTACTGTTTTCCAGTAATTACAGTAACTTCTTGGCAACAGTGTTGCCAGTAAGTTACTAAAAAAATGTAAATGTAAAAGTGCACTGTTAGACAGTGCACTTTTGCCGCAGTCAGCTGTTTTCTGCAAAAAAGCTCTGATAAACCCCCTGTACACTACCTGTGCAGCACCAAACAGCAGACAGTCAAAGATATGCAGAGCAGACACACCAGAGTGAGTAGTTTGCATGGGGTAGTGCGCAGAATTAAGAACTCCTACCGTGCGTAGTTGAGTCCAGGTAGGATTGAGAGTAGTGTTACATACAGATGCACAAAATCAACTTTTCCACCTGTCAGAATCCCATTTGTAGAAGCCAGCATATTTGGGGTCAAAGTTCAGTTTAAATGGCTTTTTCAATTGGAAATAATGGCCTTGCTCTGGAATGTCACACTTGTGCTTCTGGTGTGAAAGCCCTGTTAGTGACTCATTGGTAAACCTGCTAAAGAGCCAGCTTGGCAAGTAAATACAGGACCTATACTCACCATGTGGACACAAAAATGACCCCAAATGAAATCTAATGTTTTGTGTCAGCTGGATGTGTAAATAAGCAACTGTTTGTGAACATGTTAGACAGGACAACTTTATCCAGTGACGTCAGTGTTTTTACAGCTTTCTCTTCTCGCCAAACAAATCAATGTAGCTTTAATGAAACTAAGTTAAAGTCACCCTCCACTGAGCTTCTCTCTGCATAATGATGTAGTGCAGTAGATATCATAGATTAATTTAATTTTAACAAGGTAATTGAACTTTTTTGTGGAAAAACAATAGTAGACACAAATTATATATCTTACATGTCTGGAGGGGATCTTTAATACAATTATAATGATTTCCTTGAACAATCACACTTTAAACATTTTGAAACATTACTACAATTTGGTGGTACTGTTTGCATGGCAGTCTGCAGTTTGTCCAGTTGATTTCATGTATGTGTGGCAAGAGCAGGGAGTTTTTGATAGTGTCAACTATACCACCTCGGGGAATTTAACCTCAAAGAAAATTCTTGAGTCTTAACCACTTTGGGACCCAAAGTGGACAAAAAAAATAATACAAGTAAAAACCAGTCTATATACCGACAATGGTTGCAGAGTGGAAGCATGGAAACGTAGAGACAAAACAGCTGATGTAGAGATGTAAAGACAGAACAGCAGTTGTTCAAGGAGTGGGAGCCAGGGTTTGGAAAAGGCCACTCACCATAGTGGACACCAAAAAGAAAGAGTTATGTTTAGCTGGAGGCCAGATAGAATCGGCTTAAAGATAGCAAAATGAAATTAAGCCAGCCTACCTTGACACACAAACGATGCTGCATTAAACAATGGCTTGAAGCGAGGCAATATTACCCTGGGTCTGCACCAGGAGATGAGCAGACTAACGCTGATTAATGCTAACAAGAGCAGCAGCAGATATAACGCCAATGGCACATGCTATGAACATGCAGCACATGAAGACTGTAAAAATACACACCTTACAAGACCAGACCAGATTGTGAGGAAACACAGCAGACATGCCAGTATGCCAAACTATGCACATGTCAGTCGCATGCAAACAAGGCTACAAAAAGAGGCAGAAACGTCCATCCAAGGAGCGGTCACCTGCCCAGATATAGTGCTACACACACTGCCCCGTAATCAGCGCACAGCTGATTCATTGAATTCACCCGGTGACAATTTAGTGTGACAAAAAAAAAAAAAAAAGGAGAAAAGTCTAATCTATTACAGATGTTATACAGAATACAGTTTAAGCTGATGAGAACAGCCAGTTCTGGTATTTCTTGGTTGCAAGGTAGTCTGAATGTTCTGGCCTTGTGAGTTGGATGATATTCAGTCATCACCTTGGCAGCACTCTTTGCTGGCAGCACTCTGGGCACTCAGTGGCTGGAGAGGACATTAGGCCTCCAGACTTGATGACAAAAAGAAGATATTAGGTATCCAGTAATGGGAACAAACCTAAGACAAATCTGGCAACAGTTCTTGGAGCACAGAATATATCTGGTGGTTTGTTCAGGGTACTGTTGGCCAGTGAGGGAGCGTGCATTTGAGTGACTTTTCTTCTGCTCGCTTCAGTAACGAGGCCATGGGAGCCTCCAAGGGACCAATTTCTGTCTGTTCTGCAGGCCATGTTGTGTCTTTGTGTTAAGTTCAAGAGGATGAGGAGAAAGAGGAACAGGAGGTGAGATTAGAGTAATTGGTGTACATGTTAACACTCAGACACCTGCAACTATTTTATGTCTACCACACTTTCTTTCAAAGATCACTGTTTTTTAGTTCTGAGATGTTTTTTCACATTAAGCTATACAGGGAGGAACAACCTCACCAAAGATGATGAGTTTCAGGACTATAAAAGAAAATACTGTAGTGATTTTGTCCAGCTCCCATTAAGTGAACTGTTCCACATTTTACAAGCTTTGCAACACCAACCTCCCTCAAAAAAAAAAAGTTTTTCTGCCCTTTGGCCAGAGTTTCATGTTCACGACCCTCACCTAGACAGAGATGTTGAGCTGCAACAGAGGAGGTCTCATTATAGAAGTCCACATAGAGGGTGAATGTAACCCCAAGCCAGACAACTCATTCACCCTTCATTACTACAGGTGCCTCTGGCTGCAGCAGAGAGGAGGGGAGATGTTGGGTGCTGTAGGGGACTCACAAACAGGAAGTGACCAGCAAATCAGAGAGCTCTGACTCTTTTTCCACCTACTGCAGTACAGCACAGGTATATGGCCCCGCTGACCCTGGGTCAGCAGCCTCTTGCTCAAAGCAGGACAATCTGGTAGCCAGTATTGGGGTACCATGAATACTTTCCCCAGTAATGTAATGCACTTTTAGGAAATTCATTACTGTTGCTGCCTGTGGAAACTTACTTTACCACATTACACGTAAAATTTCTATGATACATTAAATTCAAACCTGTGTCAATATCACTGTATCAATAAAGAATATTTACTAATTTGGAAAGAACAAAGTAAAAATGGCACAGAAGCTTTGATAAGTGGACCTTTATGGAGTAATATCTATGGAGTTCCAAATTATTATATTAAATAAAAACATACAGCATTATAAACTAAATAATCATATGAATAAAAAAACTATATATGACATGCAGTCACAGAGCCCAGAAGCCCTGCCCCGCTGCTGCAGAGTGGAGTCTCACTGTTTGCTTGTTTATTCCAAGTTTATTAATATTGAACGTGTCGCGTGTATCTTGAGATATGTGAAGGACAAACATACATACATACAGACAGACAGAGATTCCTTAATTTATATAGAGATACAGCAGGAAGGCTCAGCTCATACAGTACTCAGTATTGTTCAACAAACTTGTCATGTGCCAGCAGCATCCAATCCAATTCTTGCACTTTTCCCCCCTGACAATATCAAATATAAATTGAACTATAAGAGAGGTTGAATCCAAGGTTTCCACGTCTCTGTGACTTTAATTTAAAAGATTCAGGAACTGAGGTTAATGTTTGTGTCAGTAAACGTTAACCTATTAGATCATATTCAGATTTCTTTCGTCTTAAGCTTCTATTTTTCTTTTCCCCTTCAACTTTACTTTGTTATGGTCGACTTTTAGTACTGAATTGACAGTAAACTGAATGTGTTATCCATAAAAATCTACATCTGATAAAGGACAGCTGTAATACTATTATCACTTACATAAATTCTGCATTCCAAGTGACCTGAGTGGATTCTCAATCCATTTACTCAGTCTATACAAATCTTGGCAGTGTCTAAATTTTTCATGAAGCTGAACTGCTGGTCCAAGACTCCTAGGATGCTGACCCTTAAAAGCATAATGTCCATCCATAGGTACACAACCCCTCCATATATATTAATTATATCTGCCAAGATTGACATGCAGATAGTCACTTACAGGGTGGGATCCTGCAGCTTCTGTTAGATGTAAAGATAATGTATGTAGTTGAAAAAATAATGTGTCTGAACATGTGTGGTATTTTAAGAATAAGGCTAGTATTATCCTAGCATTTTACTAATATTACAAGACAAATAATACATCTCAGGAAGACAATCAAACTTGACTCAGGGTGATCGCCAATTACAATAAGAAGAAGATTGAAGACAATAAAAGCAACATTGACCATGCAAAACAGTATTGTCTGTGTAGCCACAGGTTTATATAGCTTATGTGTCTGGGCTATAGAACTTCTTGTCCAGAAAAAAAACAAATTAGTGCCTGGCCCTATTCTTGTGAAATAAGTAGTGCTGGAAGTTTGGTCAAGCAACTACTTGTGTTCTTGCCAGACTATAAATGGACAGTCATTTAAAGGGAGTAGGTTTGCAACATCCACTCTTGTTGTAACAATTCAGGATACAAATGAACATATGTAGGCAGAGCATGTTGAATTAAAGGTATTTCACTAGCACCAATGAACAGGTTTACAGTTTAGCGACTTGAATGCAGTGTAAACAATCAAACAAATTTGACAAGGCTATGGTAAGAAGCACGCCATAGACTAGCAGCGAGTCAAGAATACAAGCAAGCAACAGGTCTGTTTACAGAACACAGACAAGTAACAGGCAGGTGGGCAGGAACAGGATATAGAGTGCAGATAGATACAGGATACATAGGGGACAGGATTCAAAGTAAAAGTTACAGATTATAACATACCAGATACAGGATAAAGATACAGTGTACATGATACATGGACCAAGATACAGGTACAGGCAGGATAAAGATACAGGATACAGGCTAAATGACAATCAGGACAAAATAATGGACAAAATAACAGAAACACCTGGAAATATAAGATTATCAAATGGTTGATGAGTAGTAGGGCCAACTTCAGTCAGTCTGTGTCATCCTGAACCCTTACCGGAGAGCAGAGCATGTTGGATATTTTTTGATGACAGCCTTCAGTTTTATAAACTTGAGCAGTGTTTGGATCTGCTGACTGGTGGGAGGTCTGTTCTGTACTATTCCCTGTTTTTTCCCTCTGACTGCAGCTAATCAGATGGTGCAGGGAGTGTGAGTGTTCATATGGAATGCTGCCACCCCCAACCCCACACCATAGAGGGGAAAGTACAATACCCGCCACCCCCCCACCCCCAATCCTCCCTGCCTCGCCGTCTGCCTCCTCCACTGCCATGGTGCCAAGCCAGCGGGGTGGAAAATTGCATCTTGTCATTTAATTTAAAAAAAAAAATCTTTGTTTTCACAGAATTAATCTTTCTGCTTTGCTCCACTTAAGTTGAAAGCTCAGCAAAATGAAGCAGGCTGTATCTATTTCTGCAATCTGTGGGGACGAGTTTGAGAAGGCACAGAAAGATGAATAATGATCAGCTGTGTAGAAGCCATAAATTACCCCCAACCCAAGGCCTCAAGGTACTGCACTGAAATGCATCATTATTAAGGAAATAACAACCTCATTTGCTTCCAACAGGTGGACACTGTGCCACTGCGTTTCCATCAACTGTTTGATTAACCTAAACACAAGCTTTGTTAAACAAACTGCAATAGAATCTTGTCTTGATTAAATGGGTAATAAAACAAATACAGGTGCAAACATAAAAGATGGAATTTGTCATTACACTTTGAGTTTACATTAATTGCAGGCTACAATACAATACAACTACAACAACGGAGATTCAAATACATCGAGTACAAATTGAGTACATGTTGCCTGGGTCCAGACCTTTGATTCTGCCCACTGCACCCAGTTGACTGATTCTGGTCTGGCATCATGACATGAAACAAAAGTTTCTCGGTTGAAAAAGCAATCGATCCAATGAGCACCGCAGGAGCACTAACGATTAGCCAATCAGCACCATGGCCAGGACCAATGCTGTTCAAGTGTTGTCAAGCTGTGTGCTGGAACCAAGGAGGAGTAAAACTAGGCAGTGCTGATCAAATACGAATCAAGATTCTGTTACTGAATAGCCTATTTCTCACCTCAAATGTTTTCAGAAACATATTTTAGTGTACTGTTTAGCTGTAATATGAGAAAGTATGAGAAAGCCTAAAACAAACACCGCCCAACTCGCAGTACTACAACCACCATGTCACCACCAGCCAGAGCATTTAGTGGTGATCGAATCGAATCCCCCTCCCCCACAGAAATCAGTTAGAGTGGAGGCAATGTCAGACTGAAGATGGAAACGGAGAGCAACGACTTGCCAATTCTGTCTGATATCAGTACAGAGTACATGCACATTTTCATTTTCATTAATTACCTACTGTACTGAAAAACATGATGACTCTGTTTTCTTGTCACATGCAAAAATTATATGTAAAACAAAACCAGTCTAATGGTTTGATTCTCTCAGAGAATCAGCTAAGATTCTTTAGTCAGTGGTTTCTAGGAAGGCAAAGAGACTTGAACAGTACCACAGAACAGTGTAAAGGGAAGAGTGAAGTCAGTGCTAGTTCAACGGGAACTGGACATGAACAAGATCCGTACTGTTGGGTCTCACTGGCCGACCACATGTTTCAAGACTCTAGGCAGCAGCAACTTTCTTTCTCCCACTGCTGCTGCAGAAGGCAGCAGCAACTGCTCTCCTTCCCCTCACGGCTGAGCAGCTCTGCTCCTCAGCTCTCTGCTCTCTCGTGTGGCCTTCTCACAGCAGACACACACAGAACTCTCCTGAACAAGCAGCGATGCAAGAGCCTGCTTAGCATCCAGCAATAAAGGCAAGTTAGCATTGAGCTAACTCTGACAACAAAAGCGACAATCAGCGGCCTCCTCAGTGACCTGGGCCGTCTGACCTGCACAACTGGAGCACCAACTACCCAGCAAGGCCTGCATCCTTCAGCCTTGAAATTAAACTCTTTTCAGCCTGACTCATCCACGGATTCGCCAGCTAAGAAGCAGCACACCACAAAGCATCTCTCTCTCTCCCTCCATGGACTCAGTAACAACTGGGTATAGCCTAGCAACATATAGTGTAGCATAGCACGGATAAACAAGACTGTTTAACTCAATCAATGTACTGTACATGTATTGATTTGGCTAATGTTGTTCATTGAACTATTTTTGTGATGCCCTATTCATGGTCAGGTTATTGCATAGTCACACTGCTAAGTTAATGTTAGCATGCTTAACACACGTTACATCCAGTAACTAGGATTGGCATGGAACTAACTTCTTCCTAACCTGGCACCTTTATCCTACACCAATTGGCCTTGAACAGAGACCCACACAGTTAAGAGGTTTAAAACCCAACTTTGCACAATTTGCTTCAGGCAGCACATGTGGTTCAAGACACCACATGGTCTCTTTTTTTTTTGTCTCTGTGGTTCTCTTTGTCAGCTATATTGTCTGCATGCTGTGTGCTCAGTCACCATGTGACTTCAGCCATCTTGCTATTGTTTTCCCTCCACACACATACATACACATCCACATCTGTATATAGATACACGTAGTTAGATTCCATATTGTGTGTTTTTACTCTTTTAGTACATTTTAGCTAAGATTACAGATTGTGTGTTTTTGATCTTTTACCCTTTTTTTAATAAATGCTTTTGGATATATATGCTGTCTGTTTAATGTTGCACAAGAGTGAATTTTGCCAACCTCTGCTCTGCAAAGAACTCCAAAAATCTTCATCCTTAACTAGCTATTGATATGGTGAGTTTGTTTATAGTTATTGAGTTAATTATTAATCAAGATTCCAAATTGATAGTTTAGTAAATTTTGAGACTGAATTTGGCTTTTTCCCTGACCTCAGGGTGGTGCCCTGCCATTATTAGTTCTTATTAATAAGTTCTATTGATTTTAATAATTGATTTTAATTGATTTTAATAATTAATAATTATCTGAGAGAATTATTGCTGATAGCCAAACTTGTAGCCAAGGCCCAACAGTACACTCAACAATAATACCAGTAACATCAAAATAGAAATTAATCATTTATTTGGTCCAGATTAGCACTTTGTCCAAAGTGGGTAAAAGAGCAGTAGCTGGGCTTCTCAAAGTGTGGTCCAAGGTCCAGACCTGGACTGAAGTCCAAATCAATCTGGACTGGATAATGTGTCACTAATTACATCATGTAGGGATAAATGTTCTTGTGTTTGAACATTGCTAGTGTGACAAAGAACATACCCACATACATAATGCTGCCTGCATGTATGTGTGGTCTAATCACAAGAAAAGTAATGTCATTACTATGACAAGTTGTCCTGTCATTGGCATGCAAACATTATCGTTAAACCTAGCAGCAAGATGTTATTCTCAAAATTTGCAAAGATGAGGAAAGTTGATGAGGAGCATTTAAAAGGAATGATGAGAGAAACACATGAATTCTCTTGCAGTCCAGCACTAAAGCTGTCTGCTCACATTTACGGATGCCTAAACAAGGCACTGGTTACAGGCAAACAGTGCCCTTGCTAACACTTCAGGCCAACATGTTGTTTTGTCAGATGTGGCAGTTTTAGTTAAATTGTATTATGGGAAATTTATCTTATGGACAATTCATCTTTTTTATGTGTTGTGCTGGTGTTGTTATGAACCTGTGACCTTATGTAAAAGTTTCACTACCACTGCACTATAGCCTACCCTATTGCAGACAAGAATGTTGACATTGAATGATTCTGTAAAACCCTGGATTAAGTCCAAGTTTTTAAAAAATTCTCACTCTCTACAATACCTGTGCTCTGAAGGTTAGTGAAAGATTGTGGTTATGGTAAATCAATAGTTATGGTTAAGGTATGGTTAGGATAAGACAACTAAAACATGTGGTTAACATTAGGGAAGTATTGTGGTTATGTTTAATAAAAAGGCAAATCTTGCAAGTCTGTGACAAGACTCAAACTCTGGTTTGCTGCATTAAATATTCTATGTAGACTTGTGAAACTATTTATATGTATTAATCATTTTTTATTGCCAATGAGTGAATGGGTAGTAATGTAACGTAAAAAATGAGACCTTCCCCAACTTTCTCGGTTGTCTGTAATAGCCTGTGGACTGATTTCTATCTGTGGACCCAGGCCGGATTTCCTATGAAAATCCAATGGAAGTCACGTTTTTTCACGCTCTAAGTACCTTGCCTCTCTCCCACTAACGTCAAATAACAACCAGCATAACAACAACACAACAACACAGCAGCTTACCCCTTTTATTTCTTCTGTTGGTAGACCAAAGGTGGTAATAAGCACACGTTTCACAACAAAACTGCAGTGTGTTGTTCCCCAGCCACAGCGTGTTGATTGACTGGGAGTTAGAGATACTTTGCTGAAACATGGTGCAAAACACATTGTTAGAGATCTTTAATGTAATTATGAGAAGTGTAAGCCAGGAAAAAGACATCACCTGCAATAGTCTTGCGCCACGAGCACAAACAACAGGATGTTGACTGCAGCTCATTTAACGGCCACAGGTGTCACTAATGAGAAGGAATTTCTGATTCCTACATATAGAACCTGAAGAAGTCTTATACACTATATAGCCATCCACTACCCCGGTCTTACTTTCTGCCTCCCTGTACTGAATGTTGGTGCTGAGCGTTAACTGAGGGGTGTCTAATGTGGACATAATTCGTAGGGATACTCACCTGCAATATCCACTTTTTGTGCACAAAAGGGAATTTTTTTTCCTGGGGCTACTTATGTGCTTCAGAGTTGTTTGTTCAAAAAGGTTCATATGTCTCCTCTGATCTCTGTTAGCAGAGGACAGAACATGTGAAGAGGTGCAGTCAATGTAGATCATCAGCTAGAGGACATCACTGACTGCCAATCACCCTATTTGGTCCCCTGTAGCCTCATTAAAAGCAGTGTATTTAATCCAGTCAGACAGTCCTCAGTGTCTGACTGGATCGATCAATTTTGTACGAGTGATGATAAAGCTCATAAAAGATGTGTTTAATGAAAATACAAATAGATGTAGATGGAGTAAGGCATTCACTGAAACGCAAGAGGGATCAGATGGGCTCATGATTTCAACCAGGGAGAGTCGGAGAAAAGAGGGTTATACTTATTAACCTTTCTGAAATGACTCATGAGCTGAGTCTTTATTGATGACCTGGGTTATGAAGTCACAATGATTCCTCCAGGAAGCTGGAATGAAAGGTTAAACTATTCACATTAATTTTTCCTACAAGGTCGCTTATCGACAACCCCTTCAGCTTCAGCCAGCACGGTGAAACGAGCAAAGATAGGAGGAAGAGACAGAGAGGAGAGGATGAAGGTGGCCAGCCATCTGATGTTGCTGTGAGTTATGAACAAACTGTTTTCTGATAGCGCCTAGCCTTCTAAAGGGCTTATGAATAACTCAGAGGGTAGATGCTGACGACAGCTGTCACAAACCTCAGAGGATTGGATTTTCCATGAATAAAATCACGAGGGGAATTCACATCAGTAAATACAATGCATTTGCACATAAATGTGCAGCTCTTACTGCTGGTGTCCACAGCAATGCTGCCACTCTTTGTCTGACTCATGTGTACAGTATGCATGGACCATATTGGAATCACACAGAATATACTGCCATAAAGTAAAAAGACAGCTATTGAGGGCTGATGGTGTGACAGTATCACTTTCACTTCAAAAGCTCTAAGCTCTAAATTTTTCCAAAATTTTGTCCTGGTAGCAACAGCACTGAAGGATGGTGATATCTGCTGGTCAGTCAGTTGGTCAGTTGGCCTGTTTGTCCACCTGTCCAGTGTTTCCCCCATATTCATGTGTGCCACTGCTAAATTTTTCACGATCATTATTATCAATGGGTTACTAATGATTTTCACTTGCACACTTTGTGAGCACAATAACACCTTACATTATTGTGGAATTGTTTTGAGTCATTGACTAGTGCATCAAATCCCAGAATCCTCCCTCTCCTCATTCTTCAAACAACATCTACGTGAAAGGTACTGTTATAACATGGAAGATGGCGAGTGTGGATCACAGTCTGGCAGGTGCTGTTACCTTTCCAGAAAAAACATACTTTGAAACCACCAGATCTCCATCTAAGTAAAGTTGAAATAAATATATCATCATGGTCATGTCGTCTGAGGAGGCATTATACATGGGAGTTCTAATAACACATTTACTGATGATTGCTCTTCTACCTATGAGGAGCAGCTGGTTTGCAGCCTCAATGTGCTCCATACACCACTCTGAGAGTCAAGGAAAGGCCGGCTGGTTTCCTCTTCTCATGGAGCCAATATATTATATACTCAGCTATTTTGAACAGCAGGCAGGCTATGGCTCAGTTTCCTAAGTCAGTTCATGTTAGGAGCAGAACTTTTTTGTCTGGAAACAAAGGGGTTTGCTGGGTTTAGTTGTGCTTCTTAGTGGGGATATTCATCTAAATCCCAATCCTGGACATGCTTAGCAAATGCCATGTGACGGTGTTCAGGATACATCCATACTCTGTGAACCAGTGGTGGGCTCGTAGCTGTTTAATCTCAGCTCAGTGTCCATGGCGTTGACCAAGGTGGCGTTTTGCCATTGTAGAGTTTTGACTTTGTTCAGCGGATCTTCAATCAGTTGCACCCTAGCCTCGCATGGCTGTGCTGTGGTCAGAGAGACCCCGGTTCTGACCTGCAGACCCACACCTCATACCAACAAAACACTAAACCCTTCCTCCTTTCCAAGCTAAAAGGTAACTCTGTCATCAATCAAACTCAAATTACAGGAAACTACTGATGGCTAATTATCAAACTTTCAGCGCACTATTCACAACGTCATCAAGACAAAACAACAGAAAACTAAAATGTTTCAAACCACAAATCGTGCAAAGGTGTTATGGGACTCAAATGTTAAACCAAAGGGTATTTTTGGTGGACACTTAAATGTCAGAAGCATCTCATCAAAAATGGAACAACTTGAACAGTTATTAATAGATTCAAACCTTGATTATTTATGTCTTTTTGAAACCTGGTTAAACCCTGCAACTCCATCTGATATTGTTAATATCCTGGGATATAATATCTATAGATGAAATTGTACTCATGGTAAAGGAGGGGGTATTATAGTTTATGTGATCAAAGCCTTCAAAGTAAAAAAATTGAGCTTTCGTGTGATACTCTTGAATGTGTTGGAGTAACCATAATCTTCCCCAGAAATGTCTTTTAACATGATTATTTTGTATGGACTGCCAACTGCAAAAGCAGTATTCTTTGATCATTTAACTAATGTTCTTAAAGACTGTGATGGTAAAGAAGTATTTCTAATGGGTGATTTTAATGTTAACTGGTTAGATAAAAAGTGTAGAAAAAAGTTAAAGGATATTAGTAATAGATTTCAGATGACTCGAATGATTAAAAATCCAACAAGAATTACAAAATCCTCGCAAACATTGTTGGATTTAATTTTTACAAATAAAGGGGATTGCATCTCAAAAATATGCATAATATTTAATACAAATATTTTTCATATTTTCCAAAGCGGGACCTCGGAATATTGGATAATGAAATAAGTCTCAAAAATAAAGTTACAACACAATTAAGGAAGGCCAAAGCTAATTTCTTTTTAGATAATATTCAACAGGCAAAAGGGAATCCTCAAAAGCTATGGAGAAGTATTGATAAACTTGATGTAGCAGCAGATGTAGCAGTCACAGGAATACGTCTGCAGTGACGGCAAAGGCACCAGAGTAGTGTCAGCCTGAGGCAGCGAGGGTGAGACTGGACAGAGTGCAGGCAGACACACAGGCACGGCTCCCACAGCAGAACGTGGATAAGTCCTCTGTGTGGATCGGAGCTTTAACACTGACTCTACCCGTCAATGGACGCTTCAGCTGAGTTTGAAATAACTCCTTGAGCGATACCATTAACCGAAAATGGCCCCATTCACAAGTAACAGCTAATACCATGACACTGGCATCTAACAACCCAGCTCCCCTGGCTGGGAGAGAGCGTAAACAAATGGGGAAGAGAGGAGAGCTAAGGGCTAAGCTAAGGCTAACTCCTCATTGGCTATCTCTGCCTAGCATTCACCCCTCTGGTGAACATGGATGAACTGCGACTGTGGATCACGACTCATAAAAGGATTATGGATTTATGGTAACAAAAAAGAACTTAGAGGGACATATCTCCCTTGTCCTCAGTGGAATAGTCCCTTACTACTGGTATTCAATATATTTCAATCTTTCAATATAACAACATGTCTGTACTATGATCTGGAACAACATATAGAGCATGGGGCAACCAAATTTCACTCAAACCAAGGATCAGGCTGTAAGAATAACTATTATTGTGATGAAACATATCCATGCACAGCTGTGTTAAGTATCAAATATCAAAATGTAAAGCTGCACTAATATTAATATTTTTACATGAACAATGGATCAATGGATCACAAAATTGTTTTGTGACACTTATTGTCACAAAACCCACAGAGAATTATCACCAAATCTGCAGTCCAATTTTTCAGCATTTTAGCTTCTTTCAGCTGATTTTTTGGCTTTTCGGCCCTCTACAGTGGGGAAAAAAAGTATTTAGTCAGCCACCAATTGTGCAAGTTCTCCCACTTAAAAGATGAGAGATGCCTATAATTTTCATCATAGGTACACTTCAACTATAAGAGACAGAATGGGGGGAAAGAATCCAGGAAATCACATTGTAGGATTTTTAATGAATTAATTGGTAAATTCCTCGGTAAAATAAGTATTTGGTCACCTACAAACAAGCAAGATTTCTGGCTCTCACAGACCTGTAACATCTTCTTTAAGAGGCTCCTCTGTCCTCCACTCGCTACCTGTATTAATGGCACCTGTTTGAACTTGTTATCAGTATAATAGACACCTGTCCACAACCTCAAACAGTCACACTCCAAACTCCACTATGGCCAAGACCAAAGAGCTGTCAAAGGACACCAGAAACAAAATTGTAGACCTGCACCAGGCTGGGAAGACTGAATCTGCAATAGGTAAGCAGCTTGGTGTGAAGAAATCAACTGTGGGAACAATTATTAGAAAATGGAAGACATACAAGACCACTGATAATCTCCCTCGATCTGGGGCTCCACGCAAGATCTCAAGATCACAAGAACGGTGAACAAAAATCCCAGAACCACACGGGGGGACCGAGTGAATGACCTGCAGAGAGCTGGGACCAAAGTAACAAAGGCTACCATCAGTAACACACTATGCAGCCAGGGACTCAAATCCTGCAGTGCCAGATGTCCCCCCCTGTTTAAGCCAGTACATGTCCAGGCCCTTCTGAAGTTTGCTAGAGAGCATTTGGATGAGCCAGAAGAGGATTGGGAGAATGTCATATGGTCAGATGAAACCAAAATAGAACTTTTTGGTTAAAACTCAACTTGTCGTGTTTGGAGGAGAAAGAATGCCGAGTTGCATCCAAAGAACACCATACCTACTGTGAAGCATGGGGGTGGAAACATCATGCTTTGGGGCTGTTTTTCTGCAAGGGGACCAGCACGACTGATCCGTGTAAAGGAAAGAATGAATGGGGCCATGTATCGTGAGATTTTGAATGAAAACCTCCTTCCATCAGCAAGGGCATTGAAGATGAAACGTGGCTGGGTCATTCAGCATGACAATGATCCCAAACACACCGCCCGGGCAATGAAGGAGTGGCTTCGTAAGAAGTATTTCAAGGTCCTGGAGTGGCCTAGCCAGTCTCCAGATCTCAACCCCATAGAAAATCTTTGGAGGGAGTTGAAAGTCTGTGTTGCCCAGCGACAGCCCCAAAACATCACTGCTCTAGAGGAGATCTGCATGGAGGAATGGGCCAAAATACCAGCAACAGTGTGTGAAAACCTTGTGAAGACTTACAGAAAACGTTTGACCTCTGTCATTGCCAACAAAGGATATATAACAAAGTATTGACATGAACTTTTGTTATTGACCAAATACTTATTTTCCACCATAATTTGCAAATAAATTCTACAGTACCTATGATGAAAATCACAGGCCTCTCTCATCTTTTTTAAGTGGGAGAACCTTTGGTGGCTGACTAAATACTTTTTTGCCCCACTGTAACTCTTTTTTTTTCAGGTAGACAGAAACATAACTCCAAATGAAAGCTAATGTTGCTCTTTGTCTGCTGAATGTGTAAATAGCCAACTGTTAGCCACAACACCTTTAGAGGGCGATAAGGCTTGTTGCACTGCCCCCAAGTGGCCAAAAAAATCACAAATGTAATTTTAAACATCTTTTATTCTGTAGAATTAACTAAGATTAAGGCTTCAAATATAAAATCTTAGAAGTACTGATCACTTCTACTAATATCAAAGGTGTTTAATGACAAGCTAACTGGCTCTCAATCAAATGCTATTAGAGTCATGTTGTGAGGTAGAAACAGGGGGACAGAGAAAGAGCATATTTGTGCTGGTGATTGAACATGTCCTCTGGTGGCTTCTACTCATACAGATAATGGGTATTGAGGTGGGGGAGGCAGGTAGGTGTAGTCTTGGTCTGTGTGTGTGTGTGTGTGTGTGTGTGTGTGTGTGCGTGCGTGCGTGTGCACGTGCGTGTGTGTGTGTGTGCGTGTTTGTGTGTGTGGAGGGGGAACAGTGTTAAAGGGAAGGCAGGGGTGATTTGTCAAAGGATCGTTTATCTGCTTAGTTGAACAAAGAGCTCAGTTGGACAGAGAGTTCATATCTAGGCTGGGCAAACACCAAGCACCTGATAGCCTGTACTGAACCTTTCACACCAACAAAACACTGTTTGGTATCACGTCGCTACTGTTGCAGCACTGATAAAAGTATTTCATTTTCTACTTTGAGGAAATATGACACTGGTGATGGAGGATTTGTGTGTGGTTTGAGCTGTGTTCCAACCTTCTTTTTCTGTGGCCTTTGTCTAAAAAGAACTTTAGATTGTGTGAATTTAACTTAGTGGCAATAGCATATACTTGTATGTGGCATCTACCATTCTACATTACAAATTCATCAGTGCACTACAGGTCAGGTAGGGTAAAGAAGTTTTCCTAACCACTGGAGGAACAAAAGGTGGGTGCTCTACAACCCTGTCACCAGACAGAATATTGATGTTCTGCAAAATCCCACAGATAATGTTTTGTTTTTTTAATATTCATTGGCAACACTTGAATTTATGCTTACTACAACATATGCCCATGGTAACTATGGTATGGTTAAAGTTGGGGAAAGATTGTCCTTATGGAAATAAACAAGTCCTCCAAATCAAACATCAAAATACATTGTTGGTCAGTGCACTCCAGAACAATTCATATAAGTATTTTGTGATCTGGCACTGCTATCAGTTATCAGCAGGATAATATTCCAAAACCATTACAAATCACTGTTCAAAAATAAATATGCTTCATCCTATGGTAACACAAGTACCACTCCACTCAAAAATATGTTTTCACTGTGCAGAATGATGTATGTGCAGACTTTGACACTGGAAAGCTGTTTTCACATTCATCTGCTGAGGGTGGAAAGTTTCTCTGTGCTCACTGAAAATCTGATTTTAAGTGGTGGCCCTACAAGCATAATTTGTGACATCATGACTAGTTTGGAGCGAATTCTGGTCCAATATTCAACTTAGACAAGTGTGATGTGGATGCCTTAAGCCTCCAAAGCACATACACAGAGAATAGACTTTACAGTGAAGTGGGAGACATCTTGTGTCCAGCAGTTAAACTTCTGAAAAGAAATATATTTACACATTCATAGATTCTGGAATTTTTAATGAGAGAGAAAGAGGATATGCCATTTTAAGGATTTTAAAGTGGTAATTATACTGTGGAAAACCCACAGAAGACACACGTTATTGTTCCAAGCAGGGCTTTTTATATTAATACATGTCTGGAAGGTATCTTTAATGTTTGGTTAGGTTTAGGCTCTCACCTTCACCCACCTACTTTTATACTGTATGTTACCTAACTCACTGCCAGCAATGTAAATGGAAGCTACACAACCTTAACTAGTGTTAAAAACTAGAAGGAAGAATGGATTTAAACAAACACTTGGTTAATGTTTGGGAAAAAAGGAAAGAGTAATGTTTTGATTGTGATGGGACGCTACATGCCCATCCAACACAGTGATCTCCACACTCTTACTTTCTGCATCGCTATGTAAAAGGCAAACTACTTTCTGCAAAGACACTGTTTGTAAATCTTCAGGTGTGGAATTTCAATATAAACATAATTCCTAGAGATGGTGATCTGTGCTCTAATGTGCCCATGAGCTCCAGACTTGAGAAGTGAAACATAAGTATGTATTGTTGTATTGAAGTATGGTTTGGGAAGAAGTTTGTGTGGATGTTTTGATACTTTCCTCTGCCATGAAAACTTGTCACTGTTGGAATCCATTGTAACCCCACTGCATCTACAGGGGGTAAATATTGATGTTCAAAAGATAGATTTTAGTTGCAGTTTTCCTTTAAGTTCAATATGATGAATATGTTTAATTCCAGAATGAGACACAATAGGAGTTGTCCCTACTGAAATTTTCCTTGCTAATAATGTTTTACACTGCTCAATTTTGATCCAGTGTCATGTTTTTCTTCATCTCTGTTGTTAACTCCAAAGATACAATTCTGTATTTGAATATATGCAATCTACTCCACAGAGCTGAGCATGTTTACAGTGTTCTCTACCTTTCTCTCTCTCTCTTGCTCTCTCTCTCTCTTTCTCTCTCTGTCTCCTCCTCATCTCATGTGTCTCTGAGCGGCAGGGTGAGATGAGGCGGAAGCTTGTTTTCTTCATTCAAACTCCTGTTTACCAGAGCAATATTGCTTCCTCAGATGTAGTCATTGTGTTTATTCTCTCAAGGACAAGGACCTCCTCTCCTCCTCCTTCCATCTCATCCTCCTCCTCTCAGGCTCAGACTGGCTTGCTTCACAGAGACGGTTATGTTTTGCTGTGTACCTAATCTCTGGGTTTGATTGTTAACAAGCACAGTAGTCAGTGTGCAGGGCAAAACATATCTTTCTGGGCCCAACCTGCAAGGCATCACACTTCAATACCACTCCAAACAGCAGGCTACTCTCCAAACACTGTTTTTGTGTTGCTTTTTTATATTTTTGATCCGGTGTTCTTGGATTCTATCAGCTTGAACAATAGTACATAGCAGCAGCCCTTCATTGGTTAATTTATTCATTTAGTAACCCATTCATTGCTTTAATTACTATAATTACTGACTATTCATAGTTTTTAGTTCATAGTTTCATTATTTTTCATTCATTCATTAATTCCTGTATCTACTCACTCATTCATTTACCATTTACTACACAAATGTATTAATTATTTTTTTCCATTTTAAATTGCTTTAATTACTGATTAAGTTACTCAGTTATCTATATTTTAAGGACTTTTTATGTATATTATTTTTCATTCACTCACTCACTAATTGAATGTATTCTTTCACTTATTCCATGTATTCATTTAATGATTCTTACATTTATTAGATAATTTAGATATCTAATAGATATCTAATAGATAAAGATAGATAGATAATTTGTATGCCACTAACCACATACACACTATGTCAACAGACTTAATCATCTACTTAAATAATCATTGATTCATTCATTCTTCTGTATATATTCACCATTCATTTGTTTTATTATTTAATGCTTTGATTACTGATGGTGCTACTCTATTATCCATAGTTTGAATGGCTATATTACTGGTTTAGTTTTGATTCATTCATTCATTCATTCATTCATTCATTCAACAGTTGTTTTGATCACTAATTAAGTTACACATTTATCCATAGTTTTCAATTTCCAAGTTTTGTTCACTTATTCATTTATTTGTTGACCTTCCCTTGTTCCATGTATTCATATGTTTATTCAAACATTCATATACCATTAATTCACATACACCATACATCAGCTGACTCATTCATTCATTTGTTCCCTTGTTAACTGTTTTGATTACTAATTAAGTCACTCATTTGTCCATCATTTTCAATTATTGTTTTATTCATTATTCATTCACTCATTCATTCCTGTATTTATTTGTTGACTTTCACTTATTAAATGTATTAATTTATGAATTCACGTTTATTCAATCATTCATACACCATTGATTACGTACACCATATGACTCATTTATTCATTTATTCTTTCACTCACTCAGTCATTTATTCATTTGTTCCCTTGTGTTGTGCTATTAAAGCATTTGCTGACTTTCACACTATTTCATGTATTTAATTATTCATATTTGTATTCAGTCATTCAAGAACTGTCATCTTATTGTGGTAGAGGGGTTTGAGTGTCCCTGTGACCCTGGGAGTTGTGTTGTTGGGGGCAATAGTCCCTGTTAAGGCCTCCCAAGACAAATTGGTCCCAGTTGAGGGTTTAGACCAAGAATGATTCATAGACCTCAATGAAGCAGCATTTCAGGCGTGCGGGAACCTCACCTGGAAGAGGGAGACCGAGGCACCCTCCTGGAGCCAGGCCTGGAAGGGGAGCTTGCTGGCAAGTGTCTGGTAGCCAGGCCTTGACCTGTGGGGCCCAGTCGGGCACAGGTCGAAAAAATAAACTTGGAGTTGCCGCCCTGTGGGCCCACCACCTGCAGGGATAAAGACTGGGGTCGGTTGCGTTGCCAACAGCAGCAGGCAGGGGCAGAGACCTGAACGTGCAGATCCCAGGTATCGTAAACTGGTTCTAGGGATGTGGAACGTCCTCCCTGGTGGGGAAGGAGCTGGAGCTAGTGAGGGAGGTGCAGTGGTACCAACTAGATATAGTTGGCCTCACCTCTACACACAGCACCAGTTCCGGAACCAAATGGGAAAGGGGATGGACTCTCTTCTTTTCCAGAGTTGCCCAGGGTGAGAGGCACTGGGCGTGTGTGGGGATATTCCCTGCAGAATGAGAGGGTTGCCTCCTGCGACTATGTGTTGCTGAGAGGAAGACTCTGACTGTGGTTTGTGCATACGTGCCGAACAGCAGTTCAGAGTATTCAGCCTTCTTGGGGCCTCTGGGTAGGGCCCTGGAAGGGTGCAGCCCGGCAAGTCCATGGATCTGCTGGGGGACTTCAATGCAAGGCAATGACAGAGAAACCTGGAGGGGGGTGATTGGGAGGAACGCCCTGCCTGAGTGGTGCATTGTTACTGAACTTCTGTGCTAGCTATGGACTGGCCATAACAAACATTGAGCACAAGGTTGTTCATAAGTGTACCTGGTGCCAGAACACCTTAGGCCAAAGATCGATGATCGACTTTATAGTTGTGTCATCAGATCTGCGGCCACATGTCTTGGACACTTACAAAGAGGGTAAAGAGTGGAGCAGAGTTGTCAACTGATCACCACCTGGTGGTGAGTTGGATCAGGTGGCGGGGGAGGCTGCTGGACAGATCTGGGAGACCCGAACGAGTAGTGAGGGTGGACTGGAAACATCTGGCAGAAGCCCCTGTCTGTGAGGTCTTCAACTCCCACCTCTGAAGGAATTTCTCCTGCATCCCAGGGGAGGCTAGGGACATGGAATCTGAGTGGGCCATGTTCAGGACCTCATTTGTGGAGGTGGCTGGAAAGTCATCGGTGCCTGTTGGGGCAGCAACCCGAGAACCCACTAGTGGACACCAGTGGTGAAGGAGGCCGTCAAGCTGAAGGAGGCCTTTCTGGACTGGCTGGCCCAGGGGTCTCCTGAAGCAGCAGATGGGTACCGAAGGGCCAAAAGGGTGGCAGCTCAAGTGGTTGCTGAAGCAAAAACCCGGGTGTGGAAGGAGTTCAGGGAAGCCATAGAGAAGGACTTCTGGTTGGCCTCAAATAAGTTCTGGCAAACAGTCAATCAGGTGACTCAGGAAAGGGGAAGCAGGGCTTAGCCCAGGCTGTTTTCAGCAGGGGTGGACTGCTGACCTTGATTGGGGACACTGTTGGGCGGTGGAAGGAACACTTTGAGTATCTCCTAAACCCAACTGACATGCCCTCTATGGAGGAGACAGAGTTGGACGACTTGGGGAAAGCCTCACTCATATCCCTGGCAGAGGTCTCTCAAAAAGCTCCTCAGTGGCAAGATGCCAGGTGTGGATGAGATTCGCCCTGAGATGCTGAAGGCTCTGGACATTGTTGGGCTGTCATGGCTGGCACACCTGTTTCAGGGTTGCATGGAGATTGGGGACAGTGCCTGTGGACTGGCAGACCGGGGTGGTGATTCCCATTTTCAAAAAAGGGGACCGGAGGGTGTGCTCCAACTATCACACTACTCAGCCTCCCAGGGAAAGCTTATGCCAGGGTGCTGGAAAGGAGGCTCCTGGAACCTTGGTTTCAGGAGGAACAATGCAGATTCTGGCCATGGAACAGTGGACCACCCTTGCAAGGATACATGAGGGTTCATGTGATTCATACATCCAGTCTGTGTTTTGTGGACTTGGAGCAGGCTTACGACCGTGTACCTCAGGGCACCTTATGAGCAGTGCTGCTGGAGTATGGGGTCCCTGGGTTGTTGCTGCGAGCCATTTGGTCCTTATATAACCACAGTGAGTCTGCATTCTTGGCAGTAAGTCAAACTCATCCTCAGTGGGTGTTGGGCTCCACCAGGGTTGTCCCTTGTCACCAATTCTGTTTATGATTTTCATGGACAGAATCTAAAGGCGCAGCTGGGGGGTGGAGAGTGTCCAGTTTGGGGACCTCAGGATTGCTTCTCTGCTTTTTGCAGATGATGTGGTTCTGTTGGCTTCAACACACTGTGATCTCCAGCAGGCACTGGGACAGTTTGCTGCAGAATGTGAAGTGGCTGGGATGACAGTCAGCACCTCCAAATCTGAGGCCATGGTGCTCTGCTGGAAAAAGGTGGACTGCTCCCTCTGGGTTGGGAGTGAGTTGCTGCCCCAAGTGGAGGAGTTCAAGTATCTTGGGGTCTTGTTCATGAGTGAGGGTAAGATGGAGTGTGAGGTTGACAGGTGGAATGGTGAGGTTGACAGGTGGAATGGTGCAGCATCAGCAGCATTGTAGTGGACCGTTGTGGTGAAGAAAGAGCTGAGCCAGAGCGCAAAGCTCTCAATTTACCAGTCGGTCTACGTCCCAACCCTCATCTATGGTCACTTTTGGTAGTGACTGAAAGAATGAGATGACAGATACAAGCACCTGAAATGAGTTTCCTCCAGAGAGTGCCTGGGCTCAGCCTTAGAGATAGGGTGAGGAGCTCAGACATCCGGGGGGAGCTTGGGGTAGAGCCGCTGCTCCTTTGCATCAAAAAGAGCCAGCTGAGGTGGTTTGGGCACCTGGTTAGGATGCCTCCTGGACGTCTCCCTCTGGAGGTGTTCCAGGCACGTCCAATTGGTAGGAGACCCCAGGGCAGACCCAGAACATGCTGGAAGGACTACATATGTCTTCTGACCTGGGAACACCTTGGGATCGCCCAGGAGGAGCTGGAGGGCGTTGCCAGGGTGAGGGATGTCTGGGTTTCCTTACTCAGTCTGATGGCACCGCAACCTGGCCCCGGATAAGCAGGAGAAGATGGATGGATGGATGGATGGATGGATATTTGTATTTACTCATTCAAATATAATTTTCTGCACTGTACATCAGCTGATTAATTTATTCATTCAAATAATCATTCATTTATTGATGTATTTGTTTACTCATTTATTGCCTTCAGTTTTGAGCAATTTATTATTCATTAATTAATGAATTTTGTCTTTTTGCTTTACTAAACTGCTTATAGTTTTCATTCTTTCATTATTTTTTCATTAATTCATTAATTATGCATGCCTTCATTTATTCATTAATGTATTTATTTAATCATTCACACACTTTTTACTACTTATACTATAAACCAACAGACTCATTTGTTCATTAATTCTTTCCAGATTTTATTGTTTCATATATTTATTCATGTGTATACTGTATACATATTCTGTGTATATATAAATATATGATTTTTTAAAAGTTTTTTTCTTGCTTGAAGCTTTGTAACATTTCTCAAAAGTCAGTGTGGTTCAATAGAAAGCCATTCCAGCTGCTTTTACGAGCTGCTGCTGCAGGGCTTGGTAGGAAGTAATGTCAGCATGCTGGGTGGCGTCCGTGGGTGAGTGATTAGGGCCAAGGCGAGAGACGTCAAATCAAATCAGATCTGAAATGTGGCATTAATGGAGATTAAAAGCTCTCAGCGTCAGCACTGCACAGCTCGGCTTTACCTGCATTCACCTCCACTGTTTTTACTTCTGACCAACAAAAACACTAAAAGCCTACAAGTCCAGCTCCACATCTAGGCTACTAGGCATCTAGGCTAGGCTCTGAAGGAGGGTAATTTTCCCTCCATCAAAGCCAAAGAGAAATGCACAGGCTTTTAGCCCTGAAATGTAGCTGTGTGTGTGTGTGTGTGTGTGTGTGTGTGTGTGTGTGTGTGTGTCTGTGTGTGTGTGTGTGTACCAGGTATTCCTAATGTTGGGGTCATAAATCTGTTTACACACTCTCATTGTGGGGACTCATCTCTTATTGTGGGGACAAAAAGCAAATCCCAGCCCTGCGAAACCTGGACGAATTTTTAGAGTACCAATTTGGCAACCTAGATGCATCAGATGCGAATCACTGCTGTTTGCACAGTAAATTATTATTGTATTATTTGCATACATACACATTACAGTACATCATTTGCATACATGCAGCAGTCAAACAGACAAAAAGTTAGGGATGTACTGATATGAAAATTCTGACACCATTAACAGATTGTTTACAAAAATATTTGCAGATGCCGATACTTTTGTTTTGTTTGTCCATTTGTCTTTCACCTAAACACCTTACCAAGGAACACAATTTCACTTAGGCTACACACTAACCTACCACTACTGCTGCATTTATATAGTTTATATTGTTTACACCTCCACAATAATCAAACTTTAAGCCAATTTGCTTTTTGAAAATATGATTTTCAGCTAATTTGAAAAGATGATGACAATGTAGCTGTAAAACCCTAACCAACCTAAACAGACTATTTTGTGCCTGTGGTGAAATAAATATTTTAGAGCTGGTTAATACAACTGTTCTCATTATAGGTAGGCTATTACTTAATGGTATGATAACCTATAAAACCTATGATAACAATACAGGCTGAATATGAACATCGCTGTTTAAACTGTAGAAGCAATTACATCCCTCCTTCCATACTGTACTTAATTTGCAATGGGGGTGTTTTACTTTCCTTGAAAATTTCCTAGAGTAGGCTAAGTTATAGACTACACAGTGCCAACACACACACACACACACACACACACTCAGTTCTTTCCTTCAGTATCTCATGATGATTTCCTCTCCTCACTTCAAATTGTCCTCAGTGAAAAGCTGGCCAGGTTACTTCTCATGTGTATGTGCAACCAGGGATGGTGGATAGAAGGCTAAGCCTTCCCTGCTGGCTACTGTACACCCCTACACTGTATACTGCAAAGTTAAAATAAGAAAATGCCTGTGTCAGTAGTTCAGCGGTTGAAAAGACAGCAACACATTATGTAGCCCCGAAGTTAGCAACAACCTGTTAGCTATGCTGTTACCTAACGTTAGCCCTATTGAATCACAAGCATTTGTGTTTAGAACGCCTGTTTTGTCAGTCAAATGTATATCAAATCTGTGAGTGCTATAGCTCATTGCATTCAGAAAAAATAGGACTTTTCAGTCAATATATTCTCATAAGCTAGCGTATGACAGGTGAAAAAGAAAATACATGGGCTTTAATGCTTTGGGAGGCTTCCTGCAGCAACTTCTAGGTCCACACAGTGTGGCATGATTGACATTAAAAGCTATTGTAAGGTAAACCATCATTGGTCATTTTTTTATTATTAGAAAGCTTATTGGTAGGAGAAGAAAGAATTATGCCAGCTTAATGTCCCAATTGGCTTGGTTATATTTTTTATCCATTAGTTAGGGTGTAAAAAAAAAGGTTAGGGTAAGGTTTAGGTCAGGGCTGTTGCAATAACCGCAATATTGCAGTATCGCGCTGTTGGGCCTCAACCATGGGGTCAGACAAAGGCAGGCCTACATGTAAAACCAGAAGCCTGACCATGAGGCTTCCTTTGTCCTTTGTCCCCTGAAACAAAGGGAGCAGCACCAAAATGCTGCTCACAGACTCCACCTCCCATAATGCTCTGACGAGTTCGCACCTAGGTGAGAACTTGGCAGGGAGCTCAAACCCTGGTCTCTGATTGGCAGAGCCCCACAAACACCACCGGGAGTCATGGCAACACAGCTGTGACGTCACCGCCCCTTTAAGAAGCGGCTGCGCGAATTCAACATCGCCCTTTCCACAGTAACAGCGCTGGAGGAAGCGTTGCTTTCTCCGTGAGCCAGCTTGCTAAAGGAGGTAACCCCGTGCACATGGACTTTTCCCCCTGGAAGATTCACCCTCGCTGGACGAGCTGAACTTCTTCCTGTGTTCAACCGAACACATTCACTGGATCCGAGAGAGAGACTGCTGCTGTTGCAACCCAGCACTCTCACTACCTGCAGAAGGAAGAAAAGGATTTTCTTCACAAAGACGTGGATTACTTGGATTACTTCCCTGTCCCGGTCTTCTTCAACTGGGGGAGAGACGCCAACCCCCAGGCAGCGCCATCTTGTTATTGTTGTAACCGACACTACAGTTATAGCCACTATTCGGCTATCACGCGACTCCATCTCGCGAGATCACGCCCGCTGTCCTTGAGATCGCGTGACGTCATCTCACAGATCACAGTCGCCATTTTGTTTACACCCACAGAGACACGCCCACACACACACACACACACACACACCCATCTACACTCACACACACATGCATGCTCCAGCTTGCATGTGTTTCCATTGTATATAGCTGTATTATTGCTTAGGTAGCATTAGATTTTAGGAGTGTCTTATTGATCAAAGCATTTGCTAATTTGTTAACTTTGCTATTGCTTAATAAACACTGTTATATCTTTAAAGAGAAGTCTTTTGTAATTATTGTGCTTATTTATTGTAAAAGGTGGCTGATTGAGAAAGAGGGCCAGAGCTCGAATTCATACCTTCACTGTTAACTTGTGGATGCTGATATCCCTCAGATATCAGCATCCCAAGTGAACCTTGTTAATGAGACTATCTTTATTGTTTGGTTATTGGTCCCGGTTTCCGGGTGGTGCCCCGTATTATTAATTTATATTAATAATATATAGTATAATAATATATAGTGTACAAAATTCCTGGCTGATTAATCTGACTGGCATACAAAGTTTGAACACCCTTCATATGCTGCTATAAGTCTTATATGATACATTCAGAAGATAAGGACAAATGGTAAATATCATGAGCAATTTATAGTGAGGTGGAGTGTATTTATATAATGTTGTCCAGTTAACAGTTGCCCAGTGATACTAAATTGTTTGTCCTGATTCTCTATTGAGGCACTATTAATACTCGCCGAATAACGCCACATAATGGCCTCTTTTTTTGTTAAAATGTTAATAAATGGACACAGTCCGACCAGTAATAAGTCATATGCTATATTGGCACCATGATACATTTTTTTTATATACATGGCCATGAGACATGGTACTTCCATCTGTCGCATTTTTATTTTTATTTGGAAAGTAGTCAAGGAGCTAGAGATATATTATTGTTGTCGGACAGCTCTTTGCCAACCCTGTGATTTTGGTGAATTTATATGCCCCTAACTGTGATGACAGTAATTTTTTTGAGAAATGATTTTTGACAATCCCCAAGCTTGATAATGGATTTCTTATATTGGGAAGTGACTTTAATTTTGTTCTAGATGTCACCTTGGATAGGTCATCAACAACTCACCAGAATCTTACTAGGTCAGCTGGAATTGTGCATGACTTCATGATTCAATATGGTCTTTCAGACATTTGGAGGTTTAAGTTTCCACACACCAGAGCTTATTCCTTTTTCTCTAACGTACATCATACCTATACCCGCATAGACTATTTTCTATTCAATAATAGACTGTTGCCTAAGGTTAAGTCCTGCTCTTATAACAGCATTGTCATATCTGACCATAGTGCAATCTTATTTGAGTTAGACCTTCCAAATTGCGCCACCCCCAAACAGAATTTGGAGACTCAACCCTCTCCGGTTGTCAGATGATACATTTGTTGAGTTAATTTCAGCCCAAATACATTTTTTCTTTAGAAACAAACACCTCTCCAGAGATTCCATATGCTACGTTATGGGAGACTCTTAAAGTATACCTCCAAGGACAAATAATAGCTAACTCTTCCACAATTAAAAAAGAAAAAAGCTCAAAATTTTATATCTCTCAACAAATCCTAGATATTGACTTGAAATATGCTCAATCGCCAACCCCAGATCTTTACAAGGAGTGGTTGAGACTACAAACTGAATTCAATCTTTTATCCACTGATAAGGCAACACGTCTTATTTTGAAATCCAGACATAACGTCTATGAGTTTGGAGATAGATTACTGGCTCTGCAGGCTTGTCAGACTGCTGCCACTCGCTCAATTACAAAGATCCAGTCACATTCAGGAGAGATATTGACAGACCATGATGACATAAATAGGGCTTTTTTGCAATTCACATTGGAATGTAGCGATGACCTTGACCCTTCACATGCTTCTTTCAAGATTTGAACATTCCCACCATCTCTGAGGAACAGAATTCCAATTTGAGCGCTGACATTTCGGTCTCTGAAAATAACAAGCCACCTGGTCCCAACGGATTTACGATCAGGCTTTATTTTGGGGCTGGCACTCTTACTCAAATCGAAGAAAATTATTCAATGTTGTCCACTCGACCCGGTCGAAGTGCCCAGAAGTAGTTATTTCACTTGATGAAGAGAAGGCCTTCGACCGGGTCGAGTGGAAATACTTATTCCTTACCCTCCAAATATTTGGCTTTAAAGATGAATTTATCGCATGGATCAAATAGCTTTATTCCTCCCCCCTTGCAGCTGTCATCTCTAACAATACTCAATCTGACTACTTCCCCCTGGGCAGGGGGACAAGACAGGGGTGTCCACTTTCCTCCCTCCTGTTCGCCCTAGCCATTGAGCCCCTGGCGGCAGAACTACAACTCTGCAGAGATTTTAAATGCATACATCGGAGTGGACAGGACTTCAAGGTCCCTCTCTATGCAGACGACCTGCTTTTGTATGTTTCCGATCCAGCTTTATCACTCCCCTGCATTCTAGACATTCTGAGTCAATTTGGGGAAAATCTCAGGGTAAGTTAAATTTGCAAAAGAGATTTTTCCTTTGAAGGGTCTGAAAAGTAAATACTGAAGGATTAAGGTCACCTGCTCCTTCCCAGCTACCTTCACAAAAAATTCTTTAGTGGGGCGTGTTAACCTAATTAAAATGATTGTATTACCAAAGTTTTTATATCTTTCCCAAAACATCCCCATCCTAATTAAAAAAATCTTTTTCTGAAGCACTTGATAAAAGTATTATCCCTTTCATTTGGGGGAGTAAACCTATTCAGACTAGCAAGATCCATTCCAAAGGCCAAAATGCTCAGGAGGCCTGGCTTTGCCTAATTTCCTATTTTATTACTGGGCATGCAACATTCAGAAGCTAATCCACTGGTTTGAAGACAAACCAATCACTGAAAAGGCAGACTGGGTGCAATTGGAGTTCTCATCATGCCAGCACAACCTGGGTTCAGTGGTTTGCGCAGCCTTGCCACTTCTTAACAACAATTTGAGTTCAGATATTATAGTCAATCACTCAATAAGAATATGGGCTCAATTTAGAAGACATTTTGAGCTGCAGGGAACCTCTCTCCTCTCCCCCATTAAGTCAAACCAGATGTTCACTCCCTCCTGCACAGACCCTGCATTTACGCTGTGGTTAAATAAAGGGGTTAGAGCAATTCATAACTTATATATAGGAGACACATTTGCGTCTTTCTCCCAGTTATCCCAAATCTACAACTTACCTAAGAACCACTTTTTCCATTATTTACAGATCAGGAGCTTTGCACAGAAGACATTTAATTAATTTCCAGATAAGCCCACAAAATCACATGTGGATCATATCCTCGAACTGAAATCAGACCTGTAAAGGATTGATATCCCAGATTTATGAACTCATTAATAACATTAGCCTATACTCTACTGAACCCTCAAAAGGAGCCTGGGACTCTGATCTGGGAGCAGTTCTAACAGACAACCAATGGAACTTTCTCTTACACTTGATACATACTTCATCCATGTCCACTAAACATGGCTTAATACAACTGAAGGTGGTGCATAGAGCCCATTTCACTGATGCTAGGCTGGAAAAGATCTACCCGACCACTGCCCTCGCTTTTTCCGCGTCACCCTTGTTTTTTTCCAACCAACATTCCAAAACCTAGAAATATTCAATTACCAATGTTAGAAAATATGAGGGGCGTCAGATCCTCACATTTGAGAAGCTGGAAAGAGAGAGAAAGGCTACCATTTAACCTGCGAGTAAAGTAGTTTTCCACCAATCATACAATCTAAAGGCACATCCAGCCAGACTCCATTCATAAATGCCAGGTTTAAGGGGACTTGGCTGTAGGCCAATGTTGTTTCCTGCCACAACACGACTTAAAGTGTTTTCCATGTTTGTCAGGTACTGCTGCTCCATTCGGGTGACACATAATCAGACTAACATACCTTTATTTTCACAAAAAGGGCACTAATACTGCATATGACCGCATAACGGTCAAAATCACCGCAGGGGAAATTCCTTCACCATGACAGCCCTAGGTTTAGGCAAGTAGTGGTTATGGTTAGGGTTAGGGGAAATCTCCAAGAAATGAATGTAAGTCAATGCAATGTCCTCTGACGTGATAGAAACATGACTGTGTATGTATGTTTGCTGTCAGAAACATCAGTGACCTCTGTGTAAGAACAAGAGTGACTCTGAAAACAAGAGATCATATTGGATTCACAACACTGTTAAAAAAAAAGAACAGCACCGGGCTTATTTAGACTTATAGGGAAAACTAGTGTGAAAATCATGTACAATGATGTACAGTATTTAAAGCTCACCTCCAGACATGTTAAAAGATATATAAAAATACTCTATGGTCTACTATGGTTTTCCACAAAAAAGTTCAAATACATCCTTAAATTTCTTAAATGATATCTACTCATTCTCCCTCAATTGAAAAATCCTGAATCTATGAATATGCAAATATCAATCAGGATCTAATGTTAAGTAATGCTCTGTGTTCTTCTACACATCCAAAAGGTCAGCTGTTACACACACACAGTCCACATTCATACAGTGGAACTGTTTGGAGTAAAGCAGCCGTCCTCCTGATAAATCCTGAGCTCATTATGTCGAGCAGCGCAGCAAAACTAAAAACTTTAGTTATCAACTTGACAGGACAGAGGAAACTATCCCGGGGAAACAGAATTAAACATTTAGCTTCTGAAATATTCAATATAAGTTATTTTCTGGTTTTGGTTTAATTTCTATTCCAATTGCCAATTTGAAGAGGAAAATGGGTTAGGGGAACAGGAAAAACGGGAAAAAAAGGGAAGTGAATGTTGTTTTTTTAATTCACATGAAAAACGAAAAAAAAAAATTGCATTTCTTTATCCTGTTATCAAACAAGTTGAACACAGCTTTGGGTGGAGGGTTCATGGATGGGAGGCAGCAATGCACTTCCCATGCCTAGTTGAGTAGGAGGTCCTTCAATGGGGTCCAGGACACATTGCATTTACACTGCTAAAGGAATGTGGCCACATGCAGCCCAGACCACCTCCGAATGTGGTCTGAGTGATCAATGCGTCCTCAATGTGTCTCGGGTGCATTCACACCTGTACTTAGAGCTGTCCACTTGTGATTGGATCACTTGAGACGCATGTTAAAGCCAGGTGTAAACAAGGCCTAAAACACCTAATAGATTCAATAATATAGATTGTTTGCATCATACATACAAACCTGTGACTAAATCCCTGTCTCATTCTCTGAATGGCTTTTATGTGTATAGTTGTTGTCTATAGCAAGATGTAGAACATGCAGCAATCGTCAAGTTGTGTTCAGACTAGAGATGTCAATGCAGAGAATATTTTTGACCCGGTTATGCATTTCGGTCTATAGGTTAATTTGCATACACACTCTGCCAATGGCTAGACAATTACGTGTTCACAACATCAGATATTCTTTTTTGAATGGTTAAACTACTGGTGTAAAACTGACTCAAGTGTCTTAAAGTCTGTGTATAGTGAGTGTGTTAGAGTCAGTCAGCCCTAAAAGTGTTTGGTTAGTCCAGTTTAACCTGCAAGAGTTTCTGAAGGCTTGTGTAATGTGTTTTTCCACATATTTAGCATTTATAAGCAGTACATAATAATTTAATAAATGTATATAACAAACAATAATGCAGGTGTTACCAGCTGTAAGTGTTTATTAATGTATTAGTTAGCAACTATAACTGCTGCTGTATAAACAAATAATGAATGACAATACAGTAAAACACAGTTGTAATAATATAGGTCTTCATAGGAGAAGTTATAATTACTGACATAATACTGTACATTAATAAACACTTGAAATGTTCTTATATATGCTTATAACTACTGTACATCATAGTGTGTCATAAACCATTTATTAAATGTTTGTATACTGTTTATAAATTCTAAATACGGGGACTTAGAGTAATGTGTTACCTTCTGTTGTGTCTTTGTACTTGGTCAGTGTACTTGAACAGCCTGGCTGATCCATCCAAATGTGCTACAAAGACATAAGAGAATTATTGAAATATTCAAATTCAATGTTATGTTAAAACTGTCAATAAACTGTACTTTTGACCATAGTTCAGAAGCCTCTTCAATGATAAAAAGAGTAGTGGCCGTTAGCTGATGCTTCCTGATAACTTGAATGTGATGCTGGTGTTTATATTTGGCATTTACATCATCTGCAGATGATTCCCAAAAATAAAGACTAAAGTCCTTAGAGGCATTGCTCTGTCTCAAAATGGCAGTCGGCATTTTTTGTTGAAGACTGTGTTATCTGCATCCTTATTTTCCCTTTTTTTTAAAAAATTTGAAATGTCCAGTCCCCATAATTATGTCATTCCTGTCCCTGCTGACTGTACTATGTGTCAGTGACCAGGAGTTCCTACAGCAGCAATATAGAGACCGCAGCCTTGACTGGCTTCCTACCCGCAAACATGGCCAATTAGACTTAGAACATGCCAGAATAGGGGTTTCTGGCACACTTCACAAGTTGCCTTGAAGAAGTTTAGTTGTGAGTTTACTGTTCTGGAATGCTGACATGCTCTAACAACCCTGTCCCTTATATTTCTTCCTCTTTTAAAAGTTACCATAGGTAGATCTTTAAAGGTGTCTTGCAAGGATGGGTCATTTTGAAGAATATGCCAATGTTTTAAAATGCTGTCCTTGATGTTCTTAGTTTTAGGGGTGAATATAGTGCAGTAAATAAAGTGTGGCTTAGTTTTGGAGGATTTTTTTAGCTTGCAGATAAGCCTCTGCTCTTTGAATCCACTTTGTTTTCTGCACATACAAGCCCGTCTTCTTGGTAATTTCTTTCTCTAAATTTGGATAACATATCTTCTTTACTTTTACCATATTGTTCTGGAACATTGCATATTCTTTTCAGTCTAGTGATTTGACTTACAGGTAGACTTTTCATAAGAGGGATGGAATGAAAGCTTTCAGCATGAAGAAGTGTATTCTGATCTGTAGGTTTGGTGTAAAGAGAGGAAGAGATGACATTGTCTTTTTTGTTACATTTATATCAAGAAGATTAATTTCTTTGAGGTTATACTTAAGCGTAAAACTCAGGCCTGCAAAGTTACCATTTAGAAACTGTAAAAACTCTAACAGAGTGGGGACTGGTCCTTTCCAAAGTAAAAACATCATCAATATAACACTTCCAAGAAATGATAGGGAATAATAGTTTTTTGTTTGTTTGTTTTGGTTTTTTGGTTTTTTTTGTGGTTCATATAGCATTTGTTCTCCCAGGTGACCAACAAAAAGACCCATCACAGTGCCAGAGGTGTGGAGGTATGGTATGTCATTAAAAAAAGAAGTAGTTTCTCTTAAGAACAAAGGAGGTCAAATTAACTAGGAAAGTGGTAGTGGGTGTTCTCACTGCTCTGGTGTTAAGGGAATGTTCCACTGTGTCTAGGTCTTGCTAGTGGTCAATATTTTTGTATAAGGACTCAATGTCTAAAGTACACATGAATACAACTGGATCAATTGGTGAGAGTTCTTAAAGGAAAATTAAGAACTGAGAGCTGTCTTTAATGAAGGACCTTAAAGTGGGTAAAAAGTCTTTAATGTGGTAGTCTACAAAACTTGATATTCTCTCTGTTAGACTTCCAATTCCAAAAAAAGGGTCTACCAGATGGTTAGTGTGGGTTTATGTGAATTTGAGGTAAAACATATAAAAAGGCTTTTAAAGGAAACTCATTCACCAAAAATGTTGACTCTTTTAGAGAAATATCACCATCAAGAAAACCCTCTTCAAGTAATATTTGCAGCTTCTTAAGGTATTCCTTGCATTTCAGCTTTTTGTAATGTAATGTATTTTCAAGTTGTCTAAGAACTTCATTGTCATAATTGCACTTGCCCATAATGACAACAGCATCCCCTTTGTCAGCAGCTTTAATGACCATGGACCTGTTACTCTCAAGTTCAGACAATGCTTTCTGTTGATTTTTTATCAAATTGTGTGAAGTGAAACTTTTCTTTTTTAAATGATTTTCAAATTTTTCAGTTCAAGTACAGAGAGCTGAGTAGAGGTCAGTTCAGTGCTGCTCAGGCTAACAACAGCCGATTTACTTCCTGGCCTTGGGAGCTGGTCCATGGATGGTTAAATTGATCTCTTCCTCTTGCCCCATTGTGTGCCCTCGTCTGGGGTTTCAGAGGTGGGAACTGACTCTTGTCCAAAAAAAAGGGACAGGCAGAATGGCTTGAGGAGTTATGTTGGGTCTTCTTCTTATTTGGGGTGGGGGAATGAAGTCTCCTCCTTGAATACGTGTCCTTAAACCAAACTTTCTGTTGATTGTGTGTTGGATGTTGCTCATGTGCAGTGGGTTTCAGTGCTGAGCTATGATTATGTTTGCACCAGGGATAGGTTATCCCTTCTTGTAGTCCTTCTCATCTCTTAGAAATGTGTTTTTCTTGAGATCTTTGATTTCATTCTCATATTCAGTTTGTTTTCTTCAAAGAGCAGAGATGCTTATCTGCAAGCTAAAAAATCTTTCAAATCTAAGCAACATCTTATTTACTGCACTACATTCACTAAGAACTAAGAACATCAAGGACAGCATTTTAAAACATTGGCATATTTTTCAAAATGACCCATCCTCGCAAGACACCTTTAAAGATCTACCTATGGTAACTTTTACAAGAGGAAGAAACATAAGGGACAGGGTTGTTAGAGCATGTCAGCATTCCAAAGTCCCGAACAGTAAACTCACAACTAAACTTCTTCAAGGCAACTTGTGAAGTGTGAAGTGCAAAGTGTGGAGCCTGCATAAATTGCCAATATACCAAAAACCTTGTCTTTTAATCACCCTACCAATGGAAAGACCATTAACATTAAGGACTTTATTACCTGTAAAACAAAAAATGATACAGTGTCCATGTAGTAAAATATATATAGGTGAGGCATCTCGTTCCCGTATAAGAGCGTATCACTGACCATAGGAGTTCCATTAAGAGGAATGATGTAACCAGTCCTGTTGCAAGACATTTCAATGAAAAGCAAATTCACATTTCATCTCTATTTTTTATAGGCATAGAAGTGATTAAGTCCAGCTAAAGAGGTGGTAATGTCAATTTTCTCAGGAAAAAGAGAGAAGCATTTGGATATTCTATTTATTCAGAAGTTTATTTCCAGGGGGCATGAATGAGAACTTCTCAATTAATAAGTGTTTATAGTGGTCCTTAAATATCTCTCATTTATGTGGTTTTATAGTGGTTTTTATGATGTACTGTTTTATGATGTATCTTGTCGCTCTTCCTACTATTTCTATTTATTTTTATTTTTTTTAATTAAAGTATTTCTAAAGTATGCCACACCGACTAGGCACATTTTGGATTGAGACCTCTGTACAAACTCAAGTACCCCCCCTTAGTTGCACTTCTTCAGTTAATTAACCAAATATGGTGTTACCCATGTCCCTTACTGAACACTCCCCTTACCTCTCTGCTAGTCTGGGACATTGATTGGCCTGAAGCCACATGACCATATACCCAACCATGTATGTGCCCCATTGGCTGATATGTGTCTGGATTTTTTTATTTTTCTGCTTCATACCTACCCTATTTAAATGTTGTTTGTAATGTGTTTTATGATTACCCGATCAAGGCCTAAAGCCAAAATAAAATTGTTCTGTATACTACAAGTGTTGGAGTGCTGGAGTTTTTACCTCACATGCCAGAATTGAACCCTGGGTGACCCTGGTGAATTCATGTTGGACAATGTTGTCAGGCAGCCAAAGTATGTGTGAGAAATCAGATTCCTGCAGGATAAGCCATGCAAAATCATTAATACAACATGACTGTATGAGTGTTGAGACAGGTCTGCTTTGATCTGCTGGACCAGCAGTCCCTCTGTATTGTATCTCTTTCAATGGAGGGATTTAATGACCAACCTGCTTGGCTAATTTCCCAATTTCAACATTGATGTAGGTATTATTCCTGTGTAAACTGAGAGGGTCAGATGTCAATCAGGGTTGGATATAGCAGTGTGTGATGATTAGAGCTTCTCTCTCCAGGATGCATTCAGAGACTAATCAGAATAATCACTTTAATGAGGCCTCTTTCCAAGCCACACCACGGAGCACCGGGGAGCCTCACTTCCTGCATGGTCCAGTTTCATTCTGCCTAATGAGATGAGAGTTGGGTAAAACCCAGACATGCCAGAAGAGTTTCATGACACCACTATACAACAAAACTCACATTTGAAAAATTACTTAAAGGTGGAATGAGGACTACTATAATATCTCTTTGAAGAAAATAAGCAGAAAATATTAGCAGGGGTTTGCAAGTACTGCTGATCAATGTCAGTCTGTACCTCTGGCTGTTTTCTGACTGTATTTTCTGGAAATGCTTAATTTCTGTATACCTTCATCTCAATCGATTTCCTATTCTGAAATGAAAATCAAAAAATGAAAAATTGGGCTTTTTTAAAAATTATTAATGTTTGTAACAATGTTTTAAAAACAGAAATAGAGCTGTGTTCCATTTAATTTTGTCCTCAAAATAGAATATTGTGTTGTTTCCTTATTTTGGATTTTCATATAATGAGTCCAACATGAAAAATTGAGTTTCCATTACTACAAAATGCAAAATTGGGGCAATTTTAAATTATCTTTGTTATCAAAAGCAGCCAAAGATGATGTCGAATAAGCAATAGAAGAGGTAAAATGCCTTGTCTTGTGTGTGTGTTTTAGTCAAAGATACTGAAACGTCTCTGGTATGGAATTTGTGCACATTGCTCATCTCTTGATAAATTCTGGTACATAGACTGGACCAATTTACGGCCGCAAAAAGATGAAGGGATACCTGTTGGCTAACGGGATTCACACAGGAGAACACCGAGTTGGCGCAGTACTGATGAGCATCAACAGACCCTATCATGAAGAACGACAGGAGGTAGGCTCTCTACTATAGAAATTGTCCTTAGTATTCCCAACCAACAAAAATGTAACTTTCCCATTAAATATAGGCTTAATCCTAGTCATAGACCATATTGGCTATATGGACAGATTAATATAACCAAAGGTCATTTAGGCCAAACAAAGAAGGGCGTACATGCGCTTCAACCTGCCAGCCCAGTGTTTCTCAGGCTAGGACTGGAGAATCAAAGAAGAGATTAGGCTACTGGAACGCATGGATCATCTTTAGTTTTCTTTATTTATTAAGGTACAAATATAACTGACATTTCGATGCAACAGCCTCTTCTTCAGAGCAAATGACAATGGAAATAGCAGGATTCAAATACCCTCCCTTTGTTAAGAGCCTGTATGTCGTAGGCTGAGAGTGAAGGGGAGGAGATTCAATTATCCAATGCACTGATGGCACTATTAATCAGTGCAATATACCACAAAGTAATTTAGGTTAAGTCTAGACATTTAAAGTTTTGCAACTACATCTCACTCAAGCAATGAAACTACTGATCAAAACATACTCTGGGCTTGCTTCATTGGTGGCCGTGTTTGGTGGGCTTTAGCCTTTGTCTTGAAAAGATCTACCAGAGATCACAAATGTATGAGATGGAGTAGACTCAACTAATTTCTTGCTCTGCTTGTCATTTTCAGAACGCCCATAATGTGAATCCTGTCCCTTATCACGTGGAGTATATAGGTCACAAGATTCATATGGATTAGAACGAGAAGCTAGTGAAGTTTGGGTTCACATATGTTCTAGCTGTGGATGGATATAGCAACAAAATTGTTGCACACACCACAATGCCTGTAAAGAGCAATATCATAATTAAGCTGTGTGCCAGTATAGTGTATATATATATATATTTCTCTCTATATATATAAACTTAAGACCAAAGTCAGAGTAGTACTGAAGTCTGTCTATACAGAAGCCAGTTCACTCTGCCACCATCTTGGTAACAGGGTCTAGACCAGACACCTATCTCTTTCAATGGGGAGTCATCCTAAAGATCTGTCATACATATCACATTTTTCTGTCTTTTATGAAGTCACTGGTAAAATTCTGACACTGAATGGTGAATTTAGTCAAAAAGGACAATTTTGTGATTAAAAATGTCTCTTTTCCACTGAGACCAGCCTCTAAGCATGCACCAAAGCATGGTTTCTGGCTGTCACAGAGTCCCTAGTTACCTTGGCAACTGTGGGATTCCGCCTTTTGGCAAGATCGTATTAATTTGAAACAGCTTTAAAACTCACATTTTACCTGAAGATGCAGTAAATTAACATAAAATCACATCACACTTAATGATTTTCTCTAAATGTTTATTTTGTAACAAGTCGTTTAGTTGTCATTTTTAGTGTTACAGATTTCCCTATTCAAAACTACCACAGTGATCTGTCTCCTTTATATTAGATTGTCTCTGGTAGTACTTGGAATGCCAGAATTTGGAGCAGTGGTAGTAGTAGTGTTAGTTGGAGTAGGATGTGGTAGGAGGAGGTGGTGGTAGTGGTGGCAAGAGGACAAGGAGGAATTGTTGGAGGAGGTGGTGGTAGTGGGAGGAACGTTTGGTTCACTGCTTCAAAGATTTTGTTTAAATTTACAATGACATCAAATGAATATTATATTGAATATTCAATATAATATAATAATAATAGAATTTTCAAATGTTTTGAAAAAAAAAACCCTCAGAAAATTACACAGTGCAGCTTTAAATAATAGAACATTTTAGTCCAGACAAGTCTGAAGACAAAGTACTGGAATAAAGGACAATAACACAGAGCTCTGATGTAAATATCTTTTTAAACTATTGTTATGCAGTGTCAATGTTAGGTATTATAACATTTATGGACTTTGAGAACAATTTTTATTACATGGAGTATTTTATGTAGGTCTCAAAATAATGCCTTTTTAATACATTTATAATATAGTAACAGGTCCAGAACAGGTAACTATTTTCTGTATCATCTGTTCTCAGAAATGCTGTTGTCACTGAAGGCATGTTGGGTCAAGTGCGCGTGGACCACGGCAAAGAGTTTTATTTGACATTATATATGCAAGAGAAGCTCGCCCAGCACAGACACAATTAAGAAAAGCATCCGTACCTCCAAACAACATCCACCAAATTAAGGAAGAGCAGTATCATCCAACTGAAATCACTAGGGTTCCATAGCAAATAGAGGTTGCGTTTGATCCTTTTTCCCCCCCATGATGTGCTGGACTGCCACAGTGGGCTATATGAGGCAAATTGTGGTCATATATTTTTTATTTTATTTTATTAATTTATTTGACGAGGCCAGTGCACATGAATGAACATTGCTGTAAATATGCAAGAATTAGCCAAAAGGCTAGTCTCCTCTGTAGTCCCTGGCCAGATGCCCCCTAAAAGTAAAAAAAAATTGAAATAGGGTGCAAGTTGTAATTCATGACAAAACACTGATAAAATTGACATATTACATTACAGAATGTTAATGTTAATGTTAATACAGCTAAAATGACATTGAAGCAAGCAAGTAGTAGCCAAACGACAACATTAAGCAAAGCATCAATCAAATATTATTTGATTCAAGCAGTACAGAGGAATATAGAACATGAAGCAAGCAACACATACAGTACATCTGAAACACGAGTCACGCTGAGAGAGTTACACAACAAACACAAACCACAACGGACAACACATGCAAGTACAGTAGTTGGAGAAACAAAAGACAAGTCCACAGAAAGACTGACCTTAACAAGGTGGCAGCAGCTGAGAGGAAGTGGTTTTAGGTGCTGACAGATTTGACTATAATATATACTATAGTATACATGGATGTTTTGTAGGATACACGCGCAGGTCATGTAGGCAGCAACGCTTTTCTCTGTATCTCCCTAAATCATCACCTCAAACAGTATTATCCATGTTTTCCTGCTTTCACTTGCAAAATATTAACACAAAAGCCTACACATAGTTGAGCTGTGTGTCTGGATGGTTTTGTGTTTTTTAAGGTATCATATGTTGTGATTGCTTAGCTTTCTTTTATTTTCTATTGTATGATACCTATTAAACACCACAACACTTTTAAGAAATACTTATGACCTATGTTTTATAATGGTTTCCTAATAAACCAAATGACTAGCCAATAAGTACAAATTACACAAACCTTCGGAAAATGTTTTATAGAATTTAAAAACTAACTAGATAACTATTGTCTTGTAGAACTTGACTGTGGAGAGGCTATGGGTGGAGGTGAACCAGAGACACAATTAGGCTGTCAGACTTTTTGGGTATGGATGACCATCTCATGAAGTACTGTGTCTCAAATATAACATGCCGCATAAGCCAAATAGGCATGGACAAATTTGTGAAAGCATGGAGTACTCATAATATTACAGGTGAAGTATGCCTCAGGACTGTGGTTCTCAACATGGCATCTGGGCACCCACAAGGGTCTATGATGGGATTTTCATGGTGTCCCCAGAAAAATGGGGAATATTTTAATTTCACTATTTCATTCACTAGCTAGAAGTTAGGCCAATGAGAGAATTTATGAGTGACTTTTGTGATCATGGGTTTCACTCTCTCCACTGTTATCTCCCCTCTACAGGATAGAGTAGACAGGGAATCCTGTACCAAACTGCATTTTAGCAATAAAAATCTCAGATTTTGGTCCTTGAGACAGAATCTTATCACATAGGGTCTGTGGCCTAATGTTTATTAAATTGCGGGTCCTTCACGCAAAAAAGGCTGAGACTGCCTTAGAAACCACAACACATGAACTCCTTTTACTTTTCAGGTACCTTTTACAGTACTATTATTTGCTTACAACACTTGAAATTGACATTGCCATGTTCTTGGCCATTGGCAGTGTGGAAAAATGTGCTGTGGCAATGATTACTGAGCACCAACCGAATTTAGGCTAGAAGCATGAATGATTGTCTGTATGTTTAGATTGAGACCAAAATAATGCCACATGTTGAAATGGTATTGAAAGTTAAAGATTTAAATGGTGTGGAAGAAAAAACTGTATATACAGACCTGCCAATCCTGGACGAATTTTTTGAGTACCACTTTGGTGACCTAGATGTGTCAGATGTGAATCACTGCTGTTTACACAATGAATTATTGTACATAATTTGCATACATGCAGCAGTCAGACGAAAAGTTAGGGATGCACTGATATGAAAATTCTTGATACCAATAACAGATTGTTTACAAAAATATCTGCAGATGCTAATACTGTTAGTTGGTCATTTATGCCTGTTTGTCCATTTGTCTTCCACCTGCCTAAACATAGCTTACCAAGGAACACAATTTCATTTAGGCTACACACTAAACTACCACTACTGCTGCATTTATATAAACTTAGCAAAAAAGTAAGGAAATTTGTGTTTGGTAGATTATTTCTTTGTTGTAACAATGCTCCTTGGCAATAAATCGTATACCGTTGGAAAGCCTGTTTATTTCCCTTTTAAATGGTGCCACATTTTTAAGGAATATGCATTTGTGGGATGAGCACCAGAGCTGAGTATGTGGGTTGTGCCCATGAAAAATTTGCCAAATCTTCTCTGCCATTGCCAAACAGCTTATTTTGCTGTTGCTATTGACATATGTTTTGAGCTTCTGGTACCCCCAGGTACTGTAGCAGCACCTACCCCCACTGTAGCAGGTCTGCACCTGTCAGCACTTAGGCTGTAGGCTGACAGGTGCTGTCTTCTACAGATTTGTAGTCAAGGTTTGCAGGACGATATGGCCGATGGCACTCCCAGACCCAGACAATCCAGAACAGACTGCACACAGCCAATCTCCGGTCTCATAGGGTGGCCAGGAGGCCTGCCATGACTGCCCTTCACCGTCAGGCCCATTTGCGCTGGTGTCGGCAACACGTGCACTGGAACGTGAACATGTGGAGGAACATTATGTTCAGCGATGAGTCCAGATTCTGCCTACGGCAGTTGGATTGTGGGGTCAAAGTGTGAGAATGCTATGCTGATTGCTGCACCGATAGAGTAACATCTTTTGGTGGCGGCAGTGTGATGGTGTAGGGCGGCATCTCCCTCACTGGAAAAACGAGGCATGTCATCATCGGAGGCAATCTCAATGCAGAGAGATAGAGATGAGATTCTGCAACCAGTGGCAATCCCATATCTCCACAGTCTGGGACTGAACTCTATCCTCCAAGATGACAATGCTCGCCCCCACACAGAATTTGGGAGTGGAGAGGATGAAATGGCCTGCCAGCAGTCCTGACCTCAACCCCATTGAACACTTGTGGGATCAGCTTGGGCATGCTGTTCGTGCCAGAGTGACCAACACAACCACGTTGGCTGACTTGCGACAAATGCTGGTTGAAGAATGGGATGCCATCCCAAAGCAATGGATGACCAGGCTGGTGACCAGCATGAGGAGGAGGTGCCAGGCTGTTGTGGCTGTGTATGGTTCTTCCACACGCAACTGAGGCTCCTGTTTGTTAAATGAATAAATTGTTAAATTGCCAATATGTCTTGTTTTTTCAAACTTCAATCATCCAATCCACCAAACACCAAATGAGTCAATGGCAGAATACGCTGTTTGGCATAGGCAGAGAAGATTTGGCAAATTTTTCATGGACGCAACCTAAATACTCAGCTCTGCTGCTCATCCCACAAATGCATGTTCCTTACAAATATGGCACCCTTTAAAAGGGAAATAAACAGGCTTTCCAACAGTACTTCTCATGTGTACGTGTAACCAGGGGCGGCAGGTAATGTAGGCTATTGTGCACCCTACACTCCATACTGGTAAAGAAAAAATAATGAAACTGCCTGTGTCAGCAGTTCAGTGGTTGAAAAGACAGTAACACGTTATGTAGCCCCAAAGTTAATGACAACCTGTTAGCTACACTGTTAGCTAATGTTAACCTTATTGAATCACAAGCATTTGTGGTCAGAACAAATGTTTTGTCAGCCAAATGTACTGTATATCAAATCTGTGAGTGCTATAGTTCATTTCATTCAGAAAAATTAGGACTTTCCAGTCAATATAATCTCATAAGCAAGCGGGCAATTCCTCTTATCGATGCCCAGGCATGTGATGTTGACGGAACGAAAAAGGTGGAACTCAACTGCGAGGGCAGTGCAGCCTCCGGGCTGTCTACAGCGCGCACACACTGAAGTTATCTTCAGCTGTCTTGTAATTCATCTTCAAAAAGCAGCAGGTGCAAACATGTTTTGATTTAAAGACTGATGATGAATTACCTTTGCGAGACGAACATGAAGTATATTGTGAACTTTCTACACCGTCACTCAGAGACTAACGTTAACAGAGCAGAGCAGTGAATTCCAGCAGTAACAAACAAGACTGGCTGACCAAAACACACTGCAGCATTAAACAACTGAAACCAACTCTGAGGTGAAGAAAATAACTCTGTGTTCAATCTGTTTGACCTCAAAAACCCTGTGCCTACTCAACGTCTTGGACAACGATGACTTTCCCCAGAGCAAACAGTGCAGCAGAGAGGCTGCTCTCAACTATTGGAGACATGACATTAATAACAACACAGTGGAGCACTCCGCCTCTCCCTCATTTTGTTATTCTCATACAGAATTAATTAATTCGTTAATTAATGCAGTTAACTTTTGGCTGCGGACCATTTATCTTATCTACCAGTTATGTTTCATGAATTCATCAGCATCATTGATAAACAGTGGAGATAATAAAACAGTTGCACTGACACTGAAAACCTGTGTAGGCCTACTTTTTTCCACACAAAAAACTGATCAGGAATTGATAAGGGAATCGATAAAGAATCAGACTGATAAGCAGAATCGATAATGGCATTGGTATCAATAAAATCTTATCAATTCCCATCCCTAATGACAGGTGAAAAAAACACATGGGCTTTACTGATTTGAGAGGCTTCCTGCAGCAACTTCTAGGTCCACACAGTGTGGCATGACTGACATTAAAAGCTATGGTACGAGGTAAACTATCATTGGTCATTTTTATTGGTAGAGAACTTATTGGTTAGGGAAGATACAATCATGCAAGCTTACTGCCTTGATTGGCTTGGCTATATTTTTTAATCCATTACTTAGGTTAAAAAAAAAAAAAAAAGACAACTGCCCTCTTTTTGCGTACCTTAAAGTAACAACTCATACCAGCATACTTGATGCTAAAATGCGTGCCTGCTACGCAAAATGCGTACAGGTTGGCAGGTCTGTATATTTTTGGTGGACTTGAGTGTGCGTTATTTTTCTATATGTTCCAATACTGTTGGCTGAATTTATTAGAAAATCTTAATCTCAGTCTTTAACACTGGTTTACCTTTCCATTTTATAGCTATTTTATATCAGATGACATCCATTTAACCCTTTTGGTCTAACTTTTTTACATTGTTGAATTCTATAATGGAATCCTAGAATGGAATCCTAGAACTCCATAACTTTCAATGACCAATTGTTGCACCCTCACGTAACATTGGACACTCTCTGTCCACACTTCTGTTAGTCATGTAAACAAAGCACATACCTACCACCTACCAGCTGTGCACTCAGGATCAGACTGGAGACGTAACTCAAGTAAATGATGGGTGAGTACTTGCTATCCTACATTTATACTTTTTAAAAAAAAATATTTATATTGTGATACTTAGATGTTTTTTTTTTTTTTTTTACAGGAAATGACATACAATATAGCCAATAGCAACTTAACCAGAAACTTCCAGCACCCTGGTGATCTCCCTCCAGCCAGCTGCTACCTTATTTAGGTTTATGTAGTGAAATGAGGAGGTATTGTAGAGATCAACTAAATGAATCAGCTGTTCCTCGTCCATGACGCGCTTTCAATGCAAGCAACAGGAAGTAAGTAGAAACACAGCACCCAACAAGTTCAGCTCAAAACGGTATCGGTAAAACTGCATAATGCTGCGCAGCACTGCGTCGTTTGCGGCCAGTTAGGACATTCCAATAGCAAACAAAGCAATCTGTAAAGCAAACTGATTCTGTCGCTGACGCTCACTGGTGCCGCATTCAGTTAGGACATGATGTTACACCTTCATCATGATCAGTTCTCAAAACTCTATTTCATGTCAGATTATACATCTGAAGAGCTTAATTTAACCATGGCAGCCTACAGTATATGCATCAAGCGTTGATAGAAAATTAAAATCTGTATCTAGCACTTTGAATTGCCTCATTGTATGAAATGTGCTATATAAATAAACTTGCCTTCCCTTGTTTGTGTGTGCATGCATGTGTGTGTGTTTCTCTGTGCATGGATGACTGCATGATTAAGCAGGAAAAAGGAGTTCTGAATCAACTGGCAGAGGAAGGATGCCAGTGAAAAATTCCTTCAGACTTGCTACCCAATGGAAATGCAGCTGCGCTGATCCTGACCATCAGGATCTGGGCACCACACTGACGAATAGTCAGAGTCAGTCTTTTGGGCTAACCCTTTTTCAAGTGATGCAGAGAGAGCTCTGGCAGAGGAGCATTTTGCATAGGAGTTCTCTGACATTTCCATCCTTTTAAATCAAATAAGTGATGATGTGAACTGTAATTATGTTTCATTCCAACAGGCGATTCTACATCTTATCACCACCATGCAAAAATTTTCTTGAGCAGCAGTTCAGTTGATGCAATATACATACGGTTGATGTACCTTAAAACATAGGCAATTCAGAATACTTTTATACGTTTATTAAAGTTGCTTTAATTTTTTCATATGTAAGTGTGTATGTATTTATGTACCGGTACATATGAATGCATGTTCAGTATGTATGTGTGTTTCGGGTAAGGGGATTGCCAAGTCTAGAAAAGAATTAGGTCAACATCATCACAGTTAGGATGTCCATGAAACAATTCACTTATCACGCATGAACTGTGCTTTGTGCTTTTTGAGAGGTCAATTCCTATCAGAAAAGAAATAACTTAAGATGATCACAGGGAATCATTTTGCATGTATTTATATACTTTCCCCTAACACTATGTAACTGTCCTCCCTACATGTTTGTGGATTAGTGGAATGTAGATTGACAGCCAGCCAAACTCCATTCAATAATGACATGAGTCAGGAAGTTAGCATCTTAGTTCTTGAGTTAAATTACGTTCATGTTGCCATCACATTCTTGTCATTGAAAAAGAGTGAAACTATAAAAGAAAAGGAAAATACACAAATTACTGTCTTTTACAGAACCACTATGTACAGAGCTACTAGTCTTACAATAGGTGCTATAAACAAAATGTAGATAGAAATAAACAAATCTTGAGCAATAGATTTTTACTGCATCAGGTTTGATGTTAGTCTCATCAAGTATCATGTCCACCATCTCCACCGCCAGTACCGCTGCACAAAGTTTGAGCCTAGGTGTCATAGGTTCTGGTTGAGGAGTCAACTTAGCCTTTCCTAGGACAAATCCTACATGGCGTTTCTTTTCTTCAGAGATTACCCTGAGGTAGGCTACTGCACCAATGGCTGTGTTGGATGCATCTGAGAATTCAATTTCAATTCAATTCAATTTTATTTATATAGCGCCAAATCACAACAAACATTATCTCAGGGCACTTTACACATAGAGCAGGTTGAGACCGTACTCATTTATTTAGACCCAACAATTTCCCCCATGAGCAAGCACTTGGCGACAGCGGCAAGGAAAAACTTCCCTTTAACGGGAGGAAACCTCAAGCAGAACCAGGCTCTAGGCGGGCGGCCATCTGCCTTGACCAGTTGGGTTTACAGAGAAAGAAGGAGGGAGGGGGATGGGGGAAGGGGAGAGGGGGGTGGGGTCGAGAGAGACATAGAGAAGCATAATAACAACAACAACAACAATAATAGAAGTAGAGCTATGACTTTATAATAATAATAGCAATAATAGCAGTAGCAGAAATGGAAGCAGGACATCCACAGGACCACGCCACAGTCCCCACAGCCATGGCCCACCGTTCAGGCACCGGCTCTTCCTATGAGACGAGAAAGCACAGAGACTCCGGGGAAGAAGTCAAGTTACTAACATGCATTAATGGTACATGAAAGCATACAAATGGAGAGGAGGAGGAGAAGAGAGGACCTCAGTGCATCATGGGAAGTCCCCCGGCAGTCTAGTCCTATAGCAGCATAACTAGGGGCTGGTCCAAGGCGAGCCTGGCCGGCCCTAACTATAAGCTTTTTCAAAAAGGAAAGTTTTAAGCCTACTCTTAAACGTAGAGAGGGTGTCTGCCCCCCAGACTGAATCTGGGAGATGGTTCCACAGGAGAGGAGCCTGATAGCTGAAGGCTCTGTCTCCCATTCTACTTTTAGATATTCTAGGAACCACAAGTAAGCCTGCATTTTGGGAGCGCAGTGTTCTAGTGGGGTAATAAGGTACTATGAGCTCTTTAAGATATAATGGTGCCTGACCATTAAGAGCTTTATAAGTAAGGAGAAGTATTTTAAATTCTATTCTGGATTTTACCGGAAGCCAATGCAGTGAAGCTAAAATAGGAGAAATATGATCTCTTTTCCTAGTTTTTGTTAGTACACGTGCAGCTGCATTCTGGACTAGCTGGAGAGTCTTTAGGGTCTTGTTAGGGCAGCCTGACAATAGAGAATTACAATAATCCAACCTAGAAGTAACAAATGCATGGACTAGTTTTTCTGCATCTTTTTGAGGCAGGATGTGCCTGATTTTTGCTATATTACGTAGGTGAAAAAAAGCAGTCCTTGAAATTGGTTTTATATGATGGCTGAAGGACATATCCCGATCAAAGATAACTCCCAGATTCCTTACGGTGGAGCTGGAGGTCTTTATGTCCTTAAGGCACGCTTGAAGTTTAGTTAAGTTTAGTTAGATTTAATTCATCTGGCTTCATTGATAAATATAATTGGGTATCATCAGCATAGCAATGAAAATTTATGGAGTGTTTCCGAATAATATTACCTAAAGGAATCATATATAAGGTGAACAGTATTGGTCCAAGCACAGAACCTTGTGGAACTCAGTATCTAACTTTTCCGTGGATGGAGGATTCATCGTTAACGTGTACAAACTGAAGTCGATCTGAAAAATAGGATTTAAACCAGCTTAATGTAGTCCCTTTAATACCAATTAAATGTTCCAGTCTCTGTAACAGGATGTGATGGTCAATGGTGTCGAATGCCGCACTAAGATTTAACAAGACAAGTACAGAGAGAAGTCCTTTGTCTGATGCAGTTAGGTCATTCGTAACTTTCACCAGTGCTGTCTCTGTGCTATGATGCGCTCTAAAACCTGACTGAAAATCCTCAAATAAACTATTGTTATGTAGAAAGTCACATAACTGATTGGCAACTGCTTTCTCGAGGATCTTAGAGAGAAAGGGAAGGTTAGATATAGGTCTATAGTTGGCTAAAACGGCTGAATCCAGTGTAGGCTTCTTAAGAAGAGATTTAATTACAGCTATTTTAAAGGACAGTGGTACATAGCCTGTTACTAGAGACAAATTGATCATATCTAGTAAAGAAGTGCTAACTAAAGGCAAGACTTTCTTAAGCAGCCTAGTTGGGATGGGGTCTAAGAGACAGGTTGATGGTTTAGAGGACGAAATCATTAAAATTAATTCACAAAGGTCGATTGGAGAGAAACAGTCTAAATATATATTGGCTTTTGCAGCTGTTTCTAAGGTTCCTGAATTGGAGGGTGAATCAGTGCCTGTTGAGGGCAGGAGGTGATGAATTTTGTCTCTAATAGTTAGAATTTTATCATTAAAGAAGCTCATAAAGGCGTTACTACTGAGAGCTATAGGAATACATGGATCAATAGAGTTATGACTCTTTGTCAGCCTGGCCAAAGTGCTGAAAAGGAACCGAAGGCTGTTTTTATTCTCCTCTATTAATGATGAGTAGTAGGCAGCTATGGCATTACAGAAGGCCTTCCTATATGTTTTAAGACTATCTTGCCAGACTAAGTGAGATTTTTCCAGTTTGGTGGAACGCCAAATCCTTTCAAAATTTCACAATGTTTGCTTTAATTTACAGGTTTGGGAGTTATACCATGGAGCTAGCTTCTTATGTTTTATTATCTTCCTTTTCAAAGGGGCGATAGAGTCGAGTGTTTGTTCGCAGTGAGCCTGCGGTACTATCAACAAGATCATCGGTTTCAGTCACCCAGCCGCCCTGGATTCCCAGCTGCTCGGGAACCACCGGGGGAGTAGGAGCTATGCTAGGTCGGCCCGCACCGGAGAAGAGACACAACTCTGTGTGTTTAGCCTGGAGAAGAGAGTGGGAGGTGTATGTGCGTGGGATATGAAGATTCTTCAAGTCTTGAAGCAAAGTCCTCCAGGTTTTCCACTCCTCTAGCTTTTCCTCTGGAAGTGGTTTGTCCCACTCACAACTGTCAATGGAGAATTCCAGCAGTAGCGCTCTTCCTCTCAAGGTCACTGGTGCCATGAAACCGAGAGGGTCAAAAAAAAGGCTGTTCACTGTGGCCAAAACTCCATGTCAAGTGAATGATTTTTCTTCTGCATAGACTTTAAAGGTGAATGTGCAGACTCCATATCCCAGTACAGTCCGAGGCTTCTTTGCATTGGTAAAGCTTCATCAGTCAGGGAAAGATCCTTTATGCCTTTGGCCAGGTCTTTAGCAGGGAAGGCTTTCATAACTGCATCCAGTATTCAACGATGTCCTTTGACATGTCGTTGTCCCTGTGCCATAAGAACCTTAGGTAATTCCAGTGGTCAGGTTCTTTCCTGAAGCGGATCAGCACTCCAAAAAGGGAGTTATTCAAATCTGGGCCAGTAAGCAGAATGTTGTTGAGGGATATACCACCATGCTGTGCACTGGAGTCAAAGACCACTCTGATCTGGCCTGGGTTCTGAGGGTGGTAAACTCGAAGGATTGGCAGGTACCAGTATTTCTCATTCAGCGTGATTGTTCTCAAACACCTTTCCCATGAAGGCAATGAACTGCTCTTTCATTGCAGGCCTTTTGTATAAGGTGCACTGTAAAGAGGCAATACGAAAGAGTGCCTGGTCCCAATTATTGGGAAGAGGATGTCTGGCTGCTCTGAAAGGTAGAGGTGCCACCCAGCTGTTAGTGTCATCTTTGTGAAACTCTTCTTCCATAGTTTTCAGGAAGGCCCTGTCTTCAAAGGATGGTGCACATTTATCATCTTTCTTGGTTCTCTTGAATACTGAGCTGCCAAGCTTATCTTCAGCTGTCTTAGACACTCAGACACTTGTAGGTGAAGGAAATGTATTACAATGTACTGACCCCCCACCGTAGTTCACCCTCTCTCTCTGTATTTGACTCTGACAGAGGGTGAGGAAGGAGGGTCTTCCATTGTCAAGGATGTGCATCTTTAAGGTGCTGATGCTTGGCTTATGCACATTCCCGAGGCAAACATCACCTATGAGGACCCAGCCTAAGTCCAGTCTCTGTGCAAAGAGAGTGTTGCCTGGTCCATTGATTTGTTGCCTCACCTTGTGCACTCTGAGGATATCTCTTTCAAGCAAGAGTAGAATCTGACCATTTGGATCTAGTTCTGGGATGTGACCTGCAACTAGACTAAAGTGAGTGTGTTGACGTGCCACCTCCGATGTCGGTATCTCTGTCCTAGTGTCTGGAATTTCATCACACTTGATGAGTAGAGGAAGATCAATCACTATCCCTCGGTTCACAGCCTCAATCTGGAAGCCATCTGCTTTTCTTCCTGTTATTTCCATCACTCCTGCACAAGTTTTCAGTGAGTAAAGGAATGGGTCACTTCCCAAACTGATCAAAGAAGCTTGATCTTGCCAAAGAGTGATTACTCTGATCATCAAGAATTGCGTACATTTTGATTGGGCCACATACCTCAGTGCAGTGGGAAGTGATAGTGGCTGGAGGCTTGAGACTTTCTTTGTCCTGTGGTGTAGGCTCTGGCTCTTGGGTTGGAGGCTTGGAAGTTTTACACTCCTCTAAGAGCTTGGCTCTAAAACCTCTTCTTCTGGCAAGGGAATGAGGTTTGCTGTGTATGGGGTGTAGCAGCCAATAATGTAATAACTACTGATAATGTAATAACTGCCAATAACGTAATAAAATTTCTAAATCAATAAAGTAATAACTTTTTGCACATAATGAAATAAGTTATTAAATTATTGGCTGGTTATTACATTATTAGTTGGGGGGAAAAATCATAAAAAATGTAATAACTGGAGCTGATAATGTAATAATAATGAATGAATCAATAACTAATGAAGATACTGGTATCGTAAGAAACTAGAAGACCTAAGGCATCGACTGGTACCAACCATGTTCATGCTAACTTGCCTGGTGCCACTTTCCAGTTTTTGACTAAAATTAAATCAACACACATCAATTCCATACAAACTTGAATGTCCCTTAAAACTCATAGTAAACTGCATGGTTTTTGCCCAAAACTGCATGGGATTAACATAAAATTGGCATGTCTGTAAAGGTGAGACTTGTGGGTACCAATAGAACCCATTTTCATTCAGATATCTTAAAGAAGCCTCTAAAAGATGTCGGCCAAGGGTGCAGACACCCCCATGGGTCTCTGAGGGTTAATTAATATGATCTCACAAATGTGTATATCCTCTAACACTAAATATATAAGAAATGTTCATCTATGTGCATCAATATCATAAACTGTATTTACTCAATTAAATTAAATCACCAATTACCTTTCAACATGTGTGATAAGAAAGACAGAAGTGTGCAGACAAAGGACACTAATGTCAGAGTCACATGACTGGATTTATTGTCAATCAACGGCCATCTAGTGACATTATCAAATTTTATTACATTTAGAATGGAAGTTATTGGCAGTTATTACATTATTGGTAGTTATTACATTATTGGCTGCTACATGGGGCAATTCTTCGTCAGTTAATTGCTGTGTTGCTTTGTCTGTACTAGTATCAACTGTTGTAGTGAGGTCAGTCTTGTGCATGTGTATGGGAGTTCTTGAATTATTCTCTGTGAAAGCTTCTCATACTTGGCACGACTACCGACACTGCTTGAAAAGGCAAAACTTGTGTTATTTCCAGTTCTTGCCTTACTATAGGTGAACCATGTGAAGAAGGAGAATGGTAGGAAGCATGCTTGTTGAATTTTGAACCCGGCAAGATCCATTTTTCCTGGAGGCCATGGGGGAGTTTCTCTACAATGGTGTTGATGCCACGAGCCGTGTCCAGATAAGCTAGACCAGGAAAGTATCCATCTTCTTTAGTGGACTGCAACTCCAAGAGTAAGTCTCTGAGTTCTCTAAGTTTGGTGTGATCCTTAGTAGTTATGCGGGGGAAACTATCCAACTTTCTGAATAGAGCGCTCTCTAATACCTCTGGAGCAGCGTAACATTCAGGGAGCCTGTCCTATAACAGCTGAAGTGCAGCATATGGGTCAGTAACATGCACAGAACAAATTATTCTGACGTGCTCTGACGATTCTTTGCCTAACCACCTTACCAAGAGATCTAGATCTACACTAGTGGTGAGATCTAAGCCGCGGATGGCATTAGTAAAGGATTATTGCCATTCTCTGAAGCTCTCTGGTCTATCATCGAACATCTCTTCATGCTAAGTACTTGGCGAAGTTGATCATACTGGTAGCTTTCGTCTCAGGCACATTGTGTTGGTTACGATTGGAAGGGTGTTCATCATAAGCTCTATGACCTAATAGAGGTTTCTCTTCAGCAACAGAGGTTTTGCGAGAAGGGCTTTGCCCACACTGGTTTGTACGAGACGGGGGGATAGCATGATGCCTTGACGCTTTTGTAGTTTCAACTCTGTAGACCTGTCACCAGGTGGGTCACCATCATTGTAGCATGAATCACCTGGGTGACCGGCCTCATGTTTTGCTGGTGATGGTGATTCCTCGTTGCATGGTCGGCCAGGTGGAGAGGTAATAGCGTTGACAGTTAGCCATTCTTGCTGCTCTTGTACATAGCCTTCTGTTCGTTGCTTTATGACTTGAGGTAAGTGTGACTGACTTTGACTATGACATTCTCCGTCTTCCACTCCTGCAGCTGCTTCCAAAGCTTCAGCATGTGCCAAAGCAGCAGCCTCTTGCTTCAAATGCAAAGCCTCTAAAGTAGTTTCTATTTCTGCCTTCTCTGCCTCTAATCTTGCTCTTCTTTTTTTATAGCCAGCTCTCTCTCAGCAAATGATGCTTATGCACGCGCAGCCTCAGCCTTTGCATGAGCTTTAGCTGCTGCACTACTTGTTGAAGATCTAGAGGAGCAGGTGTGTCTTGAACTTGAACGGGATTGGGATGCTTTATCATCTCTTTCACTTTTCATTTTCATCTTTATAGCGTTGTTTCAGTTGCTTGTTTTGCTTATTGTTCTCTTGGCTGTTCAAAGTAACTGTCCTCCCTACATGTTTGTGGAGCAGTGGAACGTAGATTGACAGCCAGCCAAACTTCATTCAATAATGACATGTGAGTCAGGAAGTTAGCGTCTTTGTTCATTTAATGACTATCACATTGCCATCACATTCTTGACATTGAAAGAGAGTTAACTAAAAGGAAAAGGAAAATACACAAATTGTATTTGTGTTGATATGTATGAATGTAGATAGAAATAAACAAATCATTTAATACAGTGAGAAATATAGGGCAAAATATACAAACAATATACTTGGACCCAGCTAGTGCTACTGCAAATCGTATTCACTGTATGTTATCTATGCTGCAACACAATTACATGCTGGCAAACTGAACATTCACAAATGCTACAGTGTCAAACATAAATACTCTTCAGTATAGGATTCTATGCATAAAGTAAAGAAAATAAACTTACAGCCATTGCTTTCTTAAGCATTACAAGCCAGGATTGGAAATGATTGCTTCTGGTGTTGGTGCATGGCTGGCAAACAAAAGAACAAAAGGCTAGGAGACTACTACCTACTTCCTGTTTCCCGTGTGCAACACACCTACATAGAGAAGTCCAACAGATGGTGCCATTGCACATGAATCAAAGCAGTGAACAGAATACACTAACACCCCCTAGAACATAACTGGTATGTATTTCCCTTGAATGTCTCATGATATTTTGTTACCTGATGTCATCAATGTATTATGCACACAACAAAACTAATATGACACATGCGTCCGGAAACTACAAAATGAGTGTATGCAAGCAGTTTCAGAAAGAAATGACTGAAAATAACTTGAAATGTACTTGAAACTAAAAACTAAAAATGTACTTCCTCTCTTATGTTCACCAATTGAGTCATGATCACAGATTACAGCAATTTTACTTTGTTAACCATACAAGGAAAAAGACCCGTGTTGGGTCGTTGATTGTGAGCTGGTTGGTTATTAGCAATAATTAATAAAAAATAAATTATTAATATGAATTAATAATACGGGGCACCAGCCCGAAACCAGGACCAATAACGAAACAATAAGGTAGTCTCATAAACAAGGTTCACTTGGGATGCTAATGTCTGAGGGATATCAGCATCCACAAGTGAACAATGAAGGTTTGAATTCGAGCTCTGACCCTCTCTCAATCAGCGACCTTTTACAATAAATGAGCACAATAATTACAAAAGACTTCTCTTTAAAGATATAACAGTGTTTATTAAACAATAGCAAAGTTAACAAGTTAGCAAATGCTTTGATCAATAAATCACTCCTAAAATCTAATACTACCTAAGCAATAATACAGCTATGTACAATGAAAACACACGCAAGCTGGAGCGTGCGTGTGTGTGTGTCAGTATGGGAGTGTAGATGGGTATGTGTGTGTCTCTATGGGTGTGTGAGCAAGATGGCGACCGTGATCTGGGAGATGACGCTGCAAGAGAATTGGGGTGACTAGCGTGATCTCATGAAATTACGTCATGCGATCTCAAGGATGGCGGACGTGATCTCGCGAGATGGAGTCACGTGAGAACCAAATAGCGGCTGTGACCACAGTGTCGGTTAGAACAATAGCAAGATAGTGCCGCCTGGGGGTCGGTGTCTCTGCATTCACCCAATTCAATGTATTAACTTAAGTGTCGAGGGGCAGAGCGGTGCTGTGTCCCATGCTATCTGACCGTTAGATGTGTAAGAAAAGATGTGTGTATATGTTTGTGCGTGTGTGTGGGTGTTAGTAGCAAGAGAGGGAAAGGAGAAGAAACGCTGGCTCACGGCGAAATCCTGTGATCGTGAGGGGAGAGCAGCGGTTATGTGTCCACAGAGAGCGTGTACGGATGGTAGTCTGTAACGCACGTTGTCTGATTTTTGATCGCCAAACAACTTACTTTCTCACTCATGATGGCACAAACACAGCAGCAGTCCCAAGTGGGACAAAACACAAAACAGTCTAGCGTGGGGACCACAAACCAAACAGGCAGCAAACTTTAAATACTCCTCAGAGTATGGCAGGCAAAAGGACTCAGCAGTCCATTAAATCAAACAACAAAATAGCAATAAAACTTAAAATAGCTAAAAGCTAACAACGCACAATTAATTCTGTCTCTATCCAGACATAGCCTCTTACGTGATCGCTGCACAAAGCGATTAGGTGTGTGTTTCGTCTGTCTTTGTCCGGTTCGGATACTGACAGGGCCATCCTCGCACTCTGTCGGCAGGGTTTTGACAGCAGCTGATTCTCAGCGGCGGGGTGGAGGAAACAGCGGCAAATTGAGAGCGCTGGGTTGATTGTGCTGGGTTGAACACAGGGGGAAGTTCAGCTCGTCCAGCGAGGGTTGAATCTCAATGGGGAAAAAGTCCATGTGCACGGGGTTACCTCCTTTAGTAAGCTGGCTCACGGAGAAAGCAAAGCTTCCTCCAGTGCTGTTACAGTAGAAAGGCGATTTTGAATTTGTGCAGCCGCTTCTTAAAGGGGCAGTGATATTACGGCTGCGTTGCCACTCCCAGTGGTGTTGGTGCAGAGACGAGGGTTTTAGCATTTTGGTGCTGCTCCTTTGTTTCAGGGGACAAAGGACAAAGGAAGCCTCATGGTCAGGCTTCAGGTTTTACATGTAGGCCTGCCTTTGTCTGACCCCATGGTTGAGGCCCAACACCCGTAACAATAGCTGGCTGTCTATACTTTCCCCCAATAAATTATTTGAAACTGAGAAAATATGTCACATCACTGTCAATGTTATAACATTCTGAGGGGGCTTCCTTTGTATGTGGCAAGCTATGGCAGTTGCCATAACCTTGCATCCTGTTGAAATATAGTTTACACACATAAATCAATAACTGCACAGTAGAGGCACATGTCATTTTTGGTTGTTATAAACTTTTTTTTATTTAATTGTTTTTTAATATTTTAAACATGGCTGCCTGTAACCAATAGTAACATACCTAATTTCCATGCAGTGGTAGAGTAGGTAGAACATTGGAAAAACATGATATTACTGTTCCTCTGTGACTTCTTTGAAAGATCCAGTAATAAGACACCAATTTATATATTTTTTTTTGGCAATCACATAGCTACCATTCTTTGCACATAGCAATTGTTTCCTCTAACATGGAGGACAAATTGGCATTCTAAACATTCTGTGAAAGGCCTCTATTATGTATGTCAATATACCTAAAATTTATATGGTCAAATAAAATTACAGATTGGACCTTTAATTACAACTATAGACTACTGATCATAGGAATCAACCAAAAATGCATACAACACTGAACAGTACAGGCACACATAATTTTTTTTTGTTATAAACTTTTTTTTTTTATTCTAATAGTAGAAATGTGTTTATGTACTTTATGCCCCCTAGTTGAAGTAATATAAACTAGGAGAGCATGACACAACACACAATAAAAAACACTAATGCAAGCACTGGATATATTTTGTACCTTCTTCTTAACACAGCTATTGAATGACTGTACATTTCCAACAGCCATTGAGCATGGGGTTTATCCTGATATTGCACATGGAATTGAACATTGGAAAACGAATTGCAATTAACCTTAATTCTGTGCCCCAGAGAAAATAGAAATATTAAACAGAGAAGGTGACAATGAATATGATAAAACACTCTCAATCACTTTTAATTATGTACCCCAGTGCAGAGAGAACATTGTCAAGACCAGTCACGTTGTGTACTTTGACAGAGAAGTTATCTGCCCTGCATTTGTGGCATGGTCCTGTGGATGCCCTGCCTCCACTATTGCTACTGCTATTACTGCTATTATTATTACAAGTCATATCTCTGTTACTATTATTGTTGTATACCTTCTTTCTCTCTAAACCCAACCGGTCAAGGCAGATGGCCGCCCACCTAGAGCCTGGTTCTACTTGAGGTTTCTTCCCGTTAAAGGGGAGTTTTTCCTTGTCGCTGTCGCCAAGTACTTGCTCATGGGGGGAATGTTGGATCACTGTAAATTAAAGAGTACGGTCTTGACCTGCTCTATGTGAAAAGTGCCCTGAGATAACTTTTGTTGTGATTTGGCGTTATATATTGGATAATGTAGCTTGGTCCTAGCCCATTTAGGGCTTTGTATGTAAGGAGGAGGACCTTAAAGTCAATTCTAAATGTTATAGGAAGCCGGTACAGAGCAGCTAAAACTGGACTAATGTGTTCTCTCTTTTTGGTTCTGGTTAATAGCTGCAGAGTTTTAAATGAGCTGAAGTCTCTCAGTGGTTTTTGTTTTGGGAGGCCAGTAAAAAGTGCATTACAGTAATCAAGTCAGCTTGAAATGAAGGCATGAATCATTTTTTCAGCATCCTTTTGATTTATGAATGGTCATACTTTAGTTGTGTTTCTAAGGTGGAAAAATCTTGTTAATGATTGGACCTTCCTGTGAGACAAGAAAGCACAAAAACTCTGGGGAAGAAGTCAAGTTAGTAACATGCATTAATGGTACATGAATGCATACAGATGGAGAGGAGGAGAAGAGACTTATAACTCCCTTGTTAACTGTTTGCCTTCAAGAACACTGCGATCATTTGCTGCTGGTTTATTGGAGATTCCCAGCAACAGCCAAAAGAAAGTCGGGGAAGTAGCTTTTGTCAGTTATGCCCCAAAGCTACGGAACACACTACCAATAGATATCAGGAAAGCCAGCTCACTAAATATTTTTAAAAGAAAACTAAAAACTTCTCTCTTCACTTTAGCCTTTAACTAGCTTTTCTCTCAGTCTGCATCACACTTATGCACTACACTTCTTTTAAAATGTTATATTTTGCTAGATTTTATACATCTATGTATTCTATGTTTTTACTATATTTTATTCTTCTTATTAATATTCAGTATTTTATGTAAGTGGGTTTTATTTTCCATCTTATGTTACATAGGTGCTGAGGTCAGTGGTTGGTAGGTTTGAGAAAAAGACTGTGGTGCGTTTTTTAACCCCCACAGCACCACTAAAAGTGCTTTTTTCCAGAGCAGCTTAGGGTTGCACCTGAAACATATAAGACCCACAGTGAGATTAAACCCGTGGGAAGACATTTGGGGTAAGCTGAAAGAGGCTTATTTCGCTTAATCAAGACTGGTGGTGAGTCTGTGTCCGTTGGGAAAAGGGAGGTTCTGTTATGCTAATGGATTCAGAAACCTTTACGCCGATTTACAGATTGTGCACACATGGCAAAATACTTTCTGAGTTTCTCAAATTGCCACCACTGAAGTACGCATTCTATGTATTGTATTTTCACTTTATTTTACCTTATTTTTATTAATGTTATCAAGTGAGTTTTATTTTCCATCTTATGTTACATCAATGTTTTTGTCCCATTGCAATTTAATTTGGGCCGTTTGAGGTGTATCATTGCTGAGTCTTTGTTGTCAGGCAAGCTGGGTCTGGTTTTGAAGGGCAGAGGCATTCCATAATGGCCATGTATATTTTTCCATATGCCCTCATCTAGCTTGTTGAGGAATGTGATGTCATGTGACACTGTTTTGCTGTCTTCACTGGAGGCAGCTCTTTAATTGCAATTCTGTGACACAGGCGAATTGTCCTCAGCGAATAATGGCTGATGAACGCCCCACAATACTCCATCCTAAATCTGTCTGTACAGCATAGGGTTCCTCATATCCTCCTAAATGACTTGCCTTGGTGCCATTGCTCTGGAGCAGTTGTAGCCTATGAGAAGACCTACTTCACAGTCCTTCAGTGGTTGGATTTCATCTACTATTTCTGCGAGATGACTCCATTTTTTAGCTGTCTCACCAGTAGTAATGTGAGCACAGTTTACCGGTATGCAGTCCTTTTTGTAGGCAACCAGAAGATTAATAATGGAGAAAGAACTGTATCCCCTTACACAAAGGCCAGCAACTCTATCATGTGTGAGAACTGTCCTTTCCACTCTCCTTCTCACGGTAGTCAACTTCAGCTTCACTGGATGCTTGTCTGATTTAAAACCGTGGCTCACTTCTTGGTCAATTAATGTAGTATTGCTTTGAGTGTCGAGTAGAGCGTAGACAAGTTTCTCCGCAGTTTGGTTATTTTTGGATGACACCCACATTGGTATCACCATCAATGTGTTGGATGAGCCTTCTCCTGCTATGCTGAGTGATGTTGCAGCAGCACCTTAATTTGTCCCTGTTTCTGATGAAGACCTTCCTTTTCCATAGTTGTGGAGGGCTGTAGGATGCTTTCCCTTACAGGTGTCACAGAAGTGACGATGGCAACAGTCTTTTGCACTGTGGCCAGGTTTTAGGCATCCATAGCAGAGTTTCTTCTCCTTTACATAGTTCCGTCACTCGACCAACATCTCTGTGAACTTGGAACACGCATGAAGCTGGTGTCTATTATCTTGACAAAGAATACATGGAGTCTTAGCTTTTCTCTGGTCTGACCTTTGGTTCTCATTATCATAACTGAGTGGTGAGAACACTGGCCTTGTTTCTCTTCGTGTCTCAGAGATTTCTCTTCTCAGAGCTCGGGTCTGATGAACGAAAGGTATGAAGAGATGTAAATGGATTGCAGGCAATCTCGGCTTCAGTTGATGTGAATCTAGCAAAGTCTTTGAATTCTTGCTTCTCGTTCAGGCTTTGTGTGACTTGTTGGTTCGAGCGTGAAGCTGCCCAGTCTGGTAGTTTATGAACGAGCTTCTGATTCTCTTCACAACCATTAAATAACTTGAGGCCCTTGACATGAGGCATGGCATCTTGACAGGTTTTAAGGAAATCTGAGAAGTTTCTGAGTCCCTCAGCGTCCTTTGGTTGAATCTTTGGCTAACTGGAGAGCCTCTCTCTGGAAAGCTCTCTGAATAGCAAATGGGAGGCCAAAGCGACAACTTAGCTTGTTCCAGGCATCTTGGTAGGCTCATAGTCATTTCAGTAGAAGGTGCCATCTAGAGCCTGGTGTGCTGGGCCACCTACATATTTCTTCAGATAGTAGAGTTTTTCAGCTGGAGTGATTGCCCTTTGGTCAATGGGTGAGGTAAACACTGCTTTCCATTCAGTGAATCGTATTGGTTCACCATTGAAGACAAATGGCTCTGGAATAGGGAGCCTATTCAAGGCTATGCTGTCTTGAAAGACCTGAGTGAGAGAGGAAATGTCTGTATGAGAGGGTGTTGCAACATGGGATAGAGGGGCCGCAATTACAGACACACTCTTTGCTTCCTTCTTCCTTTCAATTTTAATGTACTCAGCAGCTTTGCATTCTGTCTCCTTATCATAGACCTTCAGCTTGGCTTGAGCTTCCTGCACTTCTTTCTTTGCCTGTAATCACTCCAACTGACGCCTTTGTGCCTCTAGAGCTTTTCATTGTTGTTCCGCTAACTCTCGTATCGATTCTCTTTGTCTTTATTCCTCTATCATCTCATAATTTGTGTCCTTCACTGCTAGTTTGACCGCTGCATCTGCACACTTGGCTGCCATCAACAAAGAGGTTGACTAGTGGTCAGACTTGCTGTTACTCACTAAGGAAGCAGATCCATAAACAGACTTTGCATAGTCATGGTGGAACAGTTCATGAAGGAGGCGTCTTTCCTGTTTCTCATTGAACTCACCTTCCTCGTCAATCCCTCTGTCACAGGCAGTGCTGATGATTTCTTTAGTCACCGATTCACACGTATCAACTCATCTTCCTATGTCAGTAGAAGGTGTGGCGAGAGCTCAAATTTCACAATGCATACTCATTATGCCTTCCTTACTTTTCATAAGTTCTTCAATGAGAGACCAGAGCTGTCTCTCTGGCATGTAAATATGTCTTCAGTTCATCTTTAGCTTTGCATATGTGGAACTTCCATTGCTCATACATGGATAGCAGCCTTTTCTCCTTCTTCTTGGCCTCTTCACCTTGGAGCCCGTGCATCTTCTCTTCTGAAGCTTACCTTGGAGGTCAGTCAGACCTCCAAGGTAAGTTGTTGTTTCACTGTAGTCTCTCAGATGCATCTACCACTGTGTGGAGCTCACTCCACAAATCTTGAACTTCATGCTGGAAACCAGCCATTTGATCCTCAAACTCCCTCACATTACCTGACTTTGACATTATCAACCAAAAAAAAATTCTTAAGTTAAGTTAAGAAAAACCCTTTAGCAGATATGATCACACCTTTGCAAAGAACACCATAAACATAGCATATTAGAGCATCTGTACAAAACAACTAGCACAGATGCGTTAATGTACAGACACTGAAATTATTGTAAATGTCAATGTAAATACCGCAAATGTCCTTAATTATAGACTCCATTTATCACACGTGAATGTGTGCGCGTGAGTATAAATGTAACAACAGTTACTTTTGCTGTAATTGAGCAGGTGAATTTTAAATGTTCACTGTTTCATTTGCTGTAGTTGGGCAGGTGAGTATTAAAAGTTCACTGGTTCACTTCAATTTGCTCACCTTATTGACAATATCATAGATTGCATAATAATAGGGTAATACAGTTCTGCATCAATGTCAGTGAATATGACTGTACTTGACCATTGCACTGAATCCATGTGACCTCGAATTGCCAGATCAGGTGCCGATGTGTGGGAACATGTGCTGCTTAATGAATCCATGTGGACAGCATGTGACAAGTAGCAGTAGCAGCAGCAGGCACGCAGCGAAGACTCTCAGTTGTGGCCCATCATTGAGGCAACAGGTCGTCAGGATCAATGAGGGTGAAGCTCTTACTGTAGCGAACCCCAACCAGACAATGGTGAAACGTACTGATGTTTCCAGAAGCCTTTATTTATGTTCAGCCATCAGCCATATAAATTTACTTTCCCTTCCATTACACCTTTTCTTCATGAAACACTGTAAGAAAAACAGGACAGATAAATAACATAAAATGAGCTCTTACAAACAAACAAACATTACCTGTATGCCATATTAACCATATACATGGGCATTAATCAAAATATTTACTGAGATATAACATTTGGCATAAGCACATGAAAGGCTAGAAAGCTTGCATTATCATGACATCACAGATATCCATACAAACCTTATGGTACAAAGCTAATGTTAGCATAACTGTTAGCATGATGATACATTTAAACACTTCCTCGCCGTTAAATTGACCAAATCACATATCATTGCACATAATCATAAAAACAAATCAAATCACACAATACCTTGTTCCCATTCCAGCCAGCTAGGCTGTTGATTATCAAATCATAAGAGTTTAATATTGCAGAGCAATGTCATAGAACTTTCCTTCCTTCTGTGCTCACGTCAGTTCACCAACTTTAGATGCCAGATGCCTATTTCCACTGCAAGGGCACCAAAATAAAAGAGCCATAATATTGGACACTAACAAAATAAAGCTTGCAGGAAGTGGTTACCTTATTAACAAAGCTTCGTAAGAGTAATTTACATGCATTACTTCTATTAGTGTAACAGTGGAAGAAAACTCTCTTATGAAATTTTAATAGGACAAGACAACAAGACGCTGCCATCAACTTTTAGAGTCCTCGATATGTGCTGTTGTAGGCCTAAGTGCCATATAGCTTTGATTATTCATTTGGCCACAGGGTTAGGCTACTGTTGACAGATTAGTTAATGTGATATAATAACAGAGGATGTGTGATTATTTTGCAGGCAATTCATGTTGAAGTTTACCCCGGAATCCCACCAGGCACGTGTGCGACGGGTCCTGGCTCCGAAGCCATTTTCTACAGTAATTACGCCAGCCTAGTCAAAGCTGAAAAAGTGCCTTTAGGCTACTGTAATTACTGCAGTAGCAGGGCAATTAAACTGCCCGATTTTGTTGTTTCCTTGATTTTTGTGCTTCTACTATGGTTAAGTAGGCTACGTAGTTAAATGTTTTTTTATTAGTTTGTTTTAATTGTGTTTATTGTTGATATATGATTGGGAGTCTGTCCGATGCAAACATTGACTAGAGTGGCTGCGATCAGCTCCGGGGGCCGCAGCAGAGCCGGAATGCAGCGCACATCTGTCTGGTGGGATGAAGCCGTTAGAGTTTGAGAAATTACATGAGCATGGGTAGGCTATTTAGTTTGATAAAATAGTCGGGAGATTACCCCGCACATTGTAGGCAGACCAATTGTCTTGCCATTCTGTGCTTATTTATAGACTGGACACAGCCTACGTATAACTAACCCATAATTAACCCTAGATAGGGGGTTTCTTATCAAGAAAAATGAAACTTGTGAATGAGAAAACAGAATTTTGAGCCCATTTTTTTGAAAAAGCCCTGTTTTTCATTTTCTGATTTTCTTTTCAGAATAGGAAATGGATTGAGACAAACGTACACGGATTCTTAACAGTCACAGGTCACCTGAACTACACCACATGACCTATGCAAGCCCTGTGTTCTCAGTTATTACAATCACATCGGACAATCACAGAGACAGAGTGCACAGTTGACATCCAATGCCAGTGTTCAGTCCACATATAGGAAGTGGTGTGCCTTTTATGTAGCAAAGTGGAAGCTAAAGTGCATCACACACTAGCTAGGTCACAAAGTGTCACCTAAATTGACGTACATCAACTGACGCCCGTAGTGCACATCAGACATGCCATGACACGCCATTAAGGGGAGTGAATGTGATCAAATTGTTGCTTTTTTAGAAGAGGTGACGTGTTGATGCTGGGAAATAGGACACACACATGTTGTGACTTGAGGATAAGCACTAGTAACTTGTGCTGTATCAGTTACCTGTTAATCTACTATTATTCTGATTGCATACATTTTTGTCAGTGTCATTCTTGACACTACAACCAGATGGTGCCAAAATAAACATCTTCAAATCCTACACAATAATTGCTTTTGAATTTTAAAGAGGACATGAGTATATTTTTTATAAGTAAATCTTATCCACAGCAATGGCACAGTGATTTAAAATAGTTTTGAAAGTGCTGATAAAAGATGTCGTCCTGTCAATAGGGGCACAAGATCAGAGAACACTCGAATGGGTTGTTCATAAAGATAATCATAAACAATGTATGTATATTAATGTTTTCATTACCTTAGAATGAGCCCTTAATGTCAACGTAAGAAGTGGGTCCTCTTCCATGAAGTCCGCCATGTTGCACCACCATGTTTCTACAGTAGCCCAGAACAGACAAACCAAACACTGGCTCTAGAGAGGGCCTTTGGCATTTTCGTGTGTTCACCGTAGGTTCTTTTACATGCTTGGAAGGGGAGGGGGAGGGTTTATCAGTTGGTTGCAATATGCAACCTCACCGCTAGATACTACAAAATCCTACACACTGGACCTTTAAGAGTGAAACAGCATTTATTTCCTCATTAAAGGGTCTGACAATAACAGTACTATTAATAATAATACGGCATATTGAATTGTGCTTGTGTGGAATCCCTTCATCAATTTAAGAGCCTCCTAAAGACAACCAGTGGAGTGCTGATCAATTCTACACTAAACAGGTCATCAATTTTACTGCATCATATCAGAGGTGGTCAGCACCGATCTGCTTTTAATAAAAGGCCAGTGTTGTCCTGATACATGTTCAGTGTGTATATTGGACTAACCTGAGTCACCTCTCATGTGCTCTCATTACCCAGTATGTTTTGTGTAGAGGATGAGGGGCTTTAATTATCCAGTGGTGGCACACATCAATCATGTGTCTGCAAGACCTTGTGAGCCACAAAAAGGCAGACGAGACGAAAATCCGTTTGACCTGTCCGGGACTAAATTAATTATCCAATTACTCCTTTCCAAGTGACTGTGCTGCCCAGATAACTTCAGAGCTATTTACAACTGACTGCCTCGCCAAGATAACAGAAGGGCCGGTTGCAGCACAATCACTTCACATGGTAAACGATCGGCCCAAAACTCCTGAGACGGCCAAAAACTCCCCAGACCTCCGAGAAGCCATCAGCATATTTTACTTTTCCTCTCAGGGAAACTGATGATAAGGTAATGAGCAAAAATACACTGAAAAAAAACCCAAGAGAAACTGAAAATAAGACAAGCCAAAGGTGATTTAACTCAAAAACAAAATTAACTTATTTTGTCACTCATTTACTCTCATTACTCATGTCCATCTTGAGCCCATCTTCAACTACTGCAGCCAGTTGTTTCATTACTATTGCAGTCATCCATTTTGTTTTTATCTTGCCCAAAGCCCAGGAGGAGAAAGACGAGGAAGAGGGGGAGGAAAAGCGTGGCTGCAGGAGCGGCTGTCGTTCATGTCTAAAGCCCAATTACACCCTCCATCCACTCATCACCTTGGCGAGAGGAGGAGTAGCGATGTTTTAATCCGGAGTTTTCACTGCAGCCAAGGACAGCGGCCAGTGGGGAGATTAATCAGAGGTCTGTAACAATCTCGATGGATCAAAAGTGCGCCAGATATCGCCACTCGGCACGGGACAATACATCTCCCTGTGTTCCCCAAGAGTAAGCATATTTCTCTGCGGAAAACAAGAAAGGAAAGAGTTCCATACATCTTTTCACTGCTTGGAAACAAGTGTCAAAGGCTGCTGTCTGTTATTTTTTTCTGAGCGCCGAGCCTCACTCATTTCCCTTCATTTTCTCAGTCATATGTTAATGGAAATCCATGTCCTTGCTCCCTTCCTCCCTGTCTTTATTTCTCACTTTTCTTTAGAGAAAAGCCTACCTCAAGTGACATTTAAGTTGTAAAAGTTTCATAAAGAATCTCTAGTAAAACAATGCTACAGACAGAATGATTAAAAAAGACAAACCAGCTAGCAGTAGACACATTTAAGCTGGACCTCTGCCAATCACATGAGAGGAAGGAAATTTGGCCTCAAAGGCAGTATGTGATTGCTTGACATGAAGCTGGAAAGAGCTGTAAGATCAATATGGCATGTCAGAGGCCTGGAGGCCTGACGAAGACACCCTAAAGCACAGTTCCACAGATGAGGGGTGGGAAGAGGATGGCAGCACGAAACAGCACCTCAGTGCGCTTCACGAGTGGCAACATCAGAGCCAATGTCAAACAGAGGTGGAGAGAGTTCAAACCCAGAAACAGGATTATTGCTTTGAACTGCCAACCCCTCGATCGCACTATGGCACTGATGTGTATTCATGACTGTGAAGCAAAAAGAGGCAAGGCTAGGGTGTGGGAGAATCCACACACACATTATAGAGTAGTTAATCTGCGCTTTGATGGGCTGACCCTTCTATAGTGCTGTGAGGCAGGGAAAAAAAACATGAGGAGTGTGACCCTGACCATAACCCTGACCTCTCCTTAGAGACCAGAAGCAGAGGAGGAGGAGGATCCATGCATAAAAAAAACAACCCGAGGCGTTCACTGTCTCCCTCTCTGCCTTTCCAGTGTTCACACAAGATCCTCTGAGTCAAAGCTGCCACCTGGAGACACAGCTGACTGGCCCACAGATCTTGAATATTTACATTTTCCTATCATGACTGAGTGTAAGCTCCAACACATTTTCTGACCAATCGATCCAAACCTCACAGTAAATCCACACAAAGTCACACAGCCACAGGGACATGTTTTGAGTAGAGGGTGCTGCCATCTTGCTGCTGCCCTCAAATATTCTACTGGCTTTGCACAAAGTTGCCACTCATGATAATGCCACATTATCTAAAGTGCTGCTGTCAGTTGAAAACTGCATTTGTTGAAGGATTATGTTCATTCTGGAGATGTAGAGAGACGGAATCCTGTCCAAACCTCCCACAACAGATCCATACAGATGCACAAAATACTGTGGGACACTTCACTAAATATTAACCATCAGGAAATCTGTGATACAGGTTATATTTTCTTAATGCAGAGCTAATCAGCCATTAGATTTATCCAAAGGCTTTACTCATCTTAATGTGGACTAACTGTAGGCTATGTGTGCACTTAAGTGTCTTACTGTATGTAGGAAAAACGAAATCAAATAAACTGGGTGTCCTCGTAGCCAAATGGTTAAGATGTACATAACTGCAACATCCACGGTTCGGTTCTGACTAGGGATCTTTGTGGCGTGTCATCCCCTCTCTCTTTGCCCTCATTTCCTGTTTGTCTCTATCCATCAGCTGTCATATAAAGGCAAAAATGCCCTCCAAAAATCTTATTAAAAAGTAAACATCAGCCTGTAGAAAAGAGGTGATCAGAAACCTGAATAGACAGCTGGCTAATATTAAACTTATTCACCTTGATGTAAAGGGACCTGAAACGTTACCCTCCCACTGCTCATGATAATTACATTCTTTATTCTTGGGACCACCTGACAGACTGGTGACTTGTCCTGGTCACAGTTTAAATCTAAGAATAAAAACTGTTTATAATTAACATTTAATTTTTGATTTTCTTCTGCATCATTTTCTCTTTTAAGTTGCCTTTTCTCTTCTCTTTGCCTGATAGGAATGATTGTTGCACATGGTGCCTGATAAAAAGAAATGGATTTTCAAAAAAGGTTTTAGACAACTTCTCTGTTTGAATTTACATTTTAAATTCCCACCACACTCCAGTCTTTTACATTTTTTAATTCCTGTCATAACCTTCATCAATTTTCTTTTCTCATTTAAAAAAAATTGTATATCTAGCATTTTCTCCTGCTAGAAATAATGAATAGAAACTGTCAATTAATATTTGAGTATTCAGTGAAGTAATCCACTATACAAAACTATTTGGTCTTTTTTACCATCCAAGTCAGCTGACCCTTCCAGATCATATATGCCATGGCCATGGCTGACTACAAAAATAAAAGCTGCTGTCACATCTACTTTTTATCTATATTTTTTTTTCTTGAAAATATGGCATCCAAAACCTCGCTCTGTGCCCTTTGCCAGGAAGATTATTTTACAACTTTTGCAAAGAAGTGTCTTGGCTCCAATTTGCAATTATAATATGAAATTATAATAATATATTTTACTCAGAGTTTTACTGGTTTTCAGAAGCATAAATCAAAGCCACTCATGTCTCTTCTGCATGTGGATGACATTGGCTAAACAGGAGGACTGAGGAGAACTAAAAGTATTGAAGCATTAAAACATCGGTTTGGGCTCCTGTATACCAACAGGAGACTCTCTTTTGACTGTGAACACACAGAGTGGCAAGTGCTATTCAGGCCAGATGACGCATTCTGAATATTCAATAGGATTGACAATGCTGTGTTCTGGCAAAGCCTGTTTCTCTTGTTAAATTGTAGGGATGTGAGTCAAACCCCCACTCCATCCCCCTGCCCCCACTGGCCCCATCTCTGCAGCCTGGCTGGTGTGGCTCTGAGTGAATTAATGAGTGAAAGCAGCTCCTGTAACGAGGATGCCAGAGCACGTTAAGGCTGCAGCCTGATCCCGGTAAGCAGCGGTGAGCGCTACAGCCTGCTTCAATGAGGAGCACTCAGAGTAGGAGAGCAAGAGGGGGGAGGAGTGGTTTGAAGGGGATAAAGCTGATACCTGCATCTGCTGCAAACACCACCTGTGTGCAAAGTACAACAACAAAGGGTTCAAGAGAACACCACAGAATGGCTCTGACCAACACTAAGTACTTCATTTACTGCAGTATAAGGAGCTCTGAAAGAAATCTGACTTATAAAGATCCTCAAATGTTTTTAAAGTTTAGTTTCAAGAAGTGGAGGGGGGGTGGTAACCAAAACCCCTGTGAATGCTATTTTAATATATATTATATATTATGGACAAAGCAGACTGTTGAGTACATTGATTAATCTGCCAATTATATTTTTGATTCATCAATAAACCATTTGGTCTAAAAAACATCAGAAAACTGACATATTTCCATCCCATTAACCTAAAGCCCAGAGTGACATCGTCTAGTGTATTGTTTTGTTCAACCAACTGTCCAGAATCCAAAAATATTTGGTACTAAGATATACTAAGATAAGGATACGCAGCAAATTCTCACATTTGAGAAGCTGGAACCATCAAATGTTTGGTATTTCTGCTTGAAAACTGACCTGAATGATTATCAAAATTGTTGCTAATTAATTTTCTGTCCATCAACTAATAGATTAATTGACTAATCTTTACAGCTCTAATATGTACAGTGTATCTAAATTATTGAAAAAAAATTAAAAAGTCAGTTGTAATATATGGTATATTGTAATATTACAAATAATGTACAATATTGTAATATATATTTTTATACATAAATACAGTATATACATAATAGAGTAAACACACACAATCACTCAGTTAAATTTAAAAGCATATGCTCAAAATGGCCAAGAGTCAGGGTCATGCTATTTACACAATATTTATGTACATACATAATCATATATTTCAGCATGCTATATATATGCTAAGATATGTAAGCATTTTAATTGTACTGCACAGTACAACTACACATAATTCTCAGAGGTACTTTATATTAATTTACATTCATTCTACTTACAGTACCTCTTTATGTTTTTTATCATTTACAGTGTTTCCCATTGATTACCTACACTGTGGTGGTCCTCCCCATTCTAATTTTTCCCACCACAGTTTTATAATGAACTGAAAATATTTTTACACTTCTCATAATAACATAAAAGATCTCGAACATTGTGTTTTGCGCCGTTGCTTCAGCGATGTTGAAGCTCGTGGTGTTTGTGATTTTGTGGGGTTTGTCTGAAGGTGAGTTGTTTATTTGAAATGATTCAGGTGTGTTTTCACTCAGCTGCCAACACCGGAGCCCCACTGTGGCCGCATGCAGGTTAAATACGGGTAGCTTTAGCTACTAGTAGCCACTACTACCTATAGGTATGCTAAGCTAACCATCACGGCTCACAAAGCTGCAACTGGAGTATGTTGTATTGAACTGATAAGGAGAGGAATTACTGAAAGATAGAGCAACAAGTTTATCTCAGTGCTGACATTACAAGTGTATTTCATTCAAACTACGAAATGGTTCAATATTGTCTGTTTTCAAGTGTTGGTTTGCAACACAGGACAACAGCATGACCAACTATAAACGTTTAAGTCTTGTCTCAATGTTGTCTGAGTACAAAACTAGCAGTATTGAAAACAAACGGCTCATTTCTGTTTCCGTGCTCTGGTGCTGAGTGCAGCAAAGTCGGCTGGAATTATTTTGAACCAGTGCAGCCTCCTCTGCCACCGCACAGTGTGGTTGGTTTTTCTGCCACTTACACCAGAGTTTTAGCTTGTTTGTAACAATTTGCTTTTAGCTTAATAAGCACACTGTGGTTGTGTAAAACATGCTGGGAGACTGCAAACAAAGCAGGTGCAAATATCACTTTTCTACATGTTCGTGCTTGTTAAACAGTTGGTTTGATAAATTACTTATTGGCTTTTTACAGTTTTAAGGTTTTATTGCACTTACAGTAATGAGTGTAGTTGTTCTCAACTTGAGTAATCTTCACTTCACCTGGTTCACTGTGTCCACTGCAGCCTCTCTGCACTGCTGTTTGCTCCGTGTGTATGTGTGTGTGTGTGTGTGTGTGTGTCAAACACAGAGAGCAGAGGAGAGGACAGAAATGCAAAACGGTGATGTATGTCCCTGCGTGACCGGTGGAGGCTGTGCAGCCACTGGCCAATATCAGAGCCAAGTTCTGCCGATTCCAATAGTTTGTAAACCGCCCTGTTGCCGCTGATTAATCAGCCAAACACGAATAGTCGGTCGACCTCAATTATAAATACATATTGTCAACTGTAAGTCAGAAAATAGGCCGGAGGTTTTATTTCCAGTAAAACGTGGAGTCATAACAGCAGTTTTTCTAGAAAATGATTGTCTGTAGAACTTCCTGTGAGGCCCAACAACTCACACAATCAGATGATTAGGGCAGATTTTAGAAATACTGACAAGACATACTGAGGTCATATCCCAGTGCCAACCCCTCATGCCCCTTTTTCAGTTGTCTAAAACCAATCAAATTTAAAGGTCTTTTGTCTAAAAATGTTAGAATCAGCCTTCAAAACCAATCGTATGTAATTTGTGTGTAGAGTTTAAAGTCCTCTTTGGGCCATTAACACCCACACATTTCCAGACACAATACTGAGGACATGACTGCAGTGTCCTTATTAGAAGCCACGGGATCTCCTTGATCTCCACATCAAAACTGTTCTGATCCCTTTAAAAATTAATAAAATTCTCAAAATGCAGCCATATCAAAAACTGCTTTTCAAGCCTGTACCTGTTTCTCCAAGTGTGGCTGCAGTACTGTTTTATGTTTCCACTCTTGCTGTTTTGTATAATGCATCTCTACAGGAGCCAGATATCTCAAGTTGACAGAACTGATTTCAGGGAGATTTGAAGATGTTTGAGGGAGATTTGCGCTCCTGACACTGTGAGCTTACAGAGACAACTGCCACCAAAATACCAAAAGGGACAGAAGGAATTCTTTGTGTACTTTTACTCTTTGTGTAAACAAAACAGTGCTGTGTGCTTCTTTTGTCCTCGTTGCCTGTAATTGCAAAAGTTCTGAGCTCATTTTTCAAGGGATGTTTTGGAAGACTGATGTCTGAGAGGTATTGTTGGTCATTTTGCTCAAACCCCACTGATAACATAAAAGAAGAGTGGTGAGAACCCTCCAACACAGAGCACATCTTAACAGACTTCAAGGGAGGGAGGTGCAGCAGGTCTGGGGAGCAGCCAGGACCAGCAGGTACAATGAGTGGATGATGAGAACCCACCCTGTCTTAAGACCAGAAAGGATACTGCTAAATCAGCAGGGAATGCCAGAAAAATCCCAGTGGGACTGCCTTACGTGGCTGGACTATCGGAACTTCTAGCCAGAGTCCTTAAGCGACATAGAGTCACTATTTAACATTTAACAATCCAACATTCAACTCTGCTAAAGACATTGAATTGAAGGGTGTGTTTATTGCTCATGAATTCAATTTTAACATGTGTGCATGTGTTTCATGTGTTTCAAGTGTTTTTTATATTTGATGAGCAATACTTTTCAAATCTATCTTTCCATATTACAAAGCTTCTTTCATTGTTCAGTGTTTCCCATCATACATCTGGCCACTGCAGCCACAGGATGACCCTGAGGCCTGTGACTATGATCAATGCATGCAAATTTAAATCAGCTGGCAGTTTTCTGCTGACTTTCTAAGTGCATCTTAGCCTCCTAAATGCTTACTAAGCTCCAGTGAATACACGCACCCCTGCATCTTTCACCCATAATCCAATCAAAGGTACCAAAGGGACAAGGTGATTCATTCCTCCCCAGTGAGGCCGGAGTTGCCAGCAGTAATAATTACTGGTGCAGCTAGAGTGTGATGGTCTGAGACTCCTGCTATCAAACGTGGCTGCCATCTGGACTGCTGATCTGTAAAGTGTGGAAATACGTGAATAAATAAGTGAGGAATTTACTACGGGTTTTCATTGTAATAAACTGTTTTTGTTGTAGTGATCACATTGCTCTTATTAAATACAGTGGGGGAAATAATTATTCAACACGTCAACTTGTTTTTGATTAAACATATTTCTAGTGCAGCTATTCATATAAAATTAAGACCAGACATTGGTATTAACTCAATAAGGCAACACAGCTAATAAAATCATAACATTCCAATCAATAAAAAGGTTCTGTGCATTAAATTGGAATGACATAGGGAAAAGTATTGAACATGCAGTAAGAAAAAGCACTGCACCAGGTGATTCCACTCATTAGTCCTCTTACCTGTGCTAATTAGAATCAGCTGGGTTAGTGCATGTGGCTATTAGCACTTCCACTGTTTTAAAAATGGTTAGCCATCTGTGAATGATCATCATTTGTTACCAAGCTGTCACGCAAGGGCTATCTCATGATGGGTAGAGGTAAACAGCTCTCCAAAGACCTTTGCAACAAGATTGTTGAGCAACATAGGAATGGCACAGGTTACCAACTGATTTCTCAAATCCTAAATGTTCCCATAAGCACCATTGGTGCCATTAACTGCAAGTGGAAGCAGCATCACTCCACCATCAACTGGCTACACACAGGAGCTCCTTGCAAGATTGCTGACCAGGCAGTAAGAAAATTAGTCAAAGAGCATGTTCAATACCTTTTTCCTGTGTCATTCCAATTTAATGCACATAACTTTTTTTTATTGATTGGAATGTTATGATTTCTTTAGCTGTGTTGCCTTATTGAGTTAATATCAATGTCTGGTCTTAATTTCATATGAATAGCTGCACTGGAAATATGTTCACTGGAAAAAAAAGTCAACATGTCAAATACTTTCCCCCACTGTACATATCAGTTTTGCACTTTCTATGGTCAGCTCCTATAAGGACTCAACTTACAGCCAGTTCATGGAAGCTGTCACTTTTGCAGTTGTTTCCAGAGAAAAATCCACTGGTGCACAGAAAGTAATTAGTTTTACATTAATAGTTTTCTTTTGAAATTAATAGCTGAGTAGTTAGGATGAGCAGCAGCAGCCACCATGAATGAACACTTCATCAGACTTCAAGATGTCACGAATGGCCTCATGGATTGACTCACATTTGATTTGTGGTAAGTGCAGCACAGCAACGCCAAGAGCACAGAGTAGCAAAGATGAAGAACCCTCACTTCCACATAAGAGATAAGAGACACTTTGTCATTGTATGCAATACAACAAAATTTTGTGTAGCAGTCCCCAGAAAACAGCAGCACTAAGTACACTAAGGGAATGAATAAGAAACAAAATTTAGATTAAAATATACACACGTAAAATTTGTATTGCACATTCCTACAATGAGGAAGTCTATAAATGTATGTATTGGCTTATAAAAGGTGTGACAAAGAGCTCTGGAGTGCATTAGCAGCAGTGGGGGGTGGGTGTGCAAGGCTTGTATGGGTGGGTGTGGGGATGTGATGGAGGCTACAGCTCTGGGAAAGTTGTGCTTCAGTCTGTTTGTGTGGGACGTGATGGCTCTGTATCTCTTCCCAGATGGCAGGGGGCAAACAGATTGTGTCCTGGATGGGTTGAGTCCTTGCTGATGTTGCTAGCATAGTGTCCAGATTTGGTAGCTCAGTTCCTACAATCTGCTGTGCTGTTTTAACTCCTCCACCTTTGCTCTTACAAGAGTCTGCAGTCCTGTCTGCTTGGTAGCCGCATCAGGGAAGTCTCCATAATGACCATCACACATCTGTAAATGTTTTGCGAAGTAATCCTCAGTCTGATTTCATCCATCTTGTTGACGAGTGACTGGGAGTTGAAGAACAGGATTTGTTGTTTTTATATATAAGCTATAGTTATGTAAATTATAATCATAAACAAATCAGTTGCAGGAAATGAATTGATATTAGAATTATTGTGATGAAGCTTTTCCAAAAGTTTAATAGTTTTATCATGCATTTTGCCAACCTTTTTCTGTGAATTTCTGCAATTTCCTCCTGCTCCCTTTCAATCCCAAATAATGTCACCATAGCTGACCAACAATCATTATTCTCGCATTCAAAGAGCCAATCAGTCCTTGCATATTCTGTAAATATTGCAATTCTGTCACTTTGTCTTTCAGACCTGCAGTTGCTTAACCCACCTCCTCCCCATCTCCAACATAACCTCCAGGGAGCCAGCCACCATAACCTCCGCCACCACCAGTGTCTAGACTGTGGGGGGGGGGGGGGTGTCCTGTCCTAGCTGCTATCTCCATATCAACCAGTCCTCTAAATACAGTAATTAAACAACAAAATACATTGTTGTTTCATGGACTCTAGAAAGACACATAGAAGTGTTTTCTAATTTGAAGCGCTTATCAGCAGGACATCATTTGTCTGTACCTTTCAAAACTGTTATTACTAATCAATAAATGTTTTATTAAAGCCAGATAAATCTCTCTGCATTTCACAGTATACAGAGTTTTTAAATCTGATGTTGGGCACGACATTCCTGCGCTGGCCATTTGGCCATTAATCGTGCGGCTCTTCTACACTTTCCAAATGTTATCGGACCGAACTGATCAAATTCTGATAGTGAAACGAATAATTTCACAGGGGTTGTGTGACGCTCAAAACAATTTTTCCACTGTTTTACGGCTGCAACAGTACCGGGAGAAATCCCAATGGGCTGGTGGGCCATCAAAACATATCCGTTTTTACTGGCCATCTTTGTGTCCGGTCATTCAGACCAAATCAGGTGTTGCAGAGCACTGCTGCAGGGTTGAGCAGAGGTGTGTGGGTGTGTTTGTGCTCTTGAACATAACCGCTGTGAAACAATCAGAAAATACAGTTAGGCCCAGAAATATCTGGACCGTGACACAAGTTTTATTTTATCTGTTTACGAAAACATATTCAGGATACAATCATATAATCAAAATGGGTTTAAAGTGCGTCTCAGCTGTAATTTGAGAGTATTCACATCCAAATTGGAACAAGGGTTTAGGAATTAATACGTAGCTGCCTCTTTTTCAAGGGACCAAAAGTAATTGGACAATTGACTCAGAAGGCTGCAAAAAAAATAACAAGGCTGCATGGGCTCTTCCCTCGTTAACCTGTCATCAATTAAGCAGTTAAAAGGTCTGGAGTTGATTCCAGGTGTGGTGTTTGCATTTGGAAGCTGTTGCTGTGAACACACAATATGCGGTCAAAGAAGCTCTCAACGGAGGTGAAACAGACCATCCTGAGGCTGGAAAAAAAGAAATCAATCAGAGATAGCAGAAATGTTAGGAGTGGCCAAATCAACAGTTTGGTACATTCTGAGAAAAAAAGAGTGCATTGGTGAGCTTGGGAACTCAAAAAGGCCTGGACGTCCACGGAAGACAACAGTAGAACAGTGCAAGAATTGGAACGGCTCATGATCCAAAGCACACCACCTCTTTAAAACATGGTGGAGGCAGTGTGATGGCATGGGCATGCATGGCTTCCAATGGCACTGGGTCACTTGTGTTTATTGATGATTTGACAAAAGACAGAAGCAGCCGGATTAATTCTGAAGTGTATAGGGATATACTTTCTGCTCAGATTCAGCCAAATGCAGCAAAGTTGATTGGACGGCGCTTCACAGTACAGATGGACAATGATCCAAAACATACTGCAAAAGCAACTCGGGAGTTTTTTTTTTTTTGTTTTGTTTTGTTTTTTAAAGCAAAGAAGTGGAATATTCTGCAATGGCCGAGTCAATCACCAGATCTCAACCCAATCGAGCATGCATTTCACTTGCTCAAGACAAAACTTAAGGCAGAAAGACCCACAAGCAACAACTGAAGACAGCTGCAGTAAAGGCCTGGCAAAGCATCACAAAGGAGGAAACCCAGCGTTGGTGATGTCCATGGGTTCCAGACTTCAAGCAGTCATTGCCTGCAAAGGATTCTCAACAAAATATTAAAGTAACATTTTACTTAGGTTTGTTTATTTGTCCAATTACTTTTGAGCCCCTGAAATGAGGAGCGTTTATATAAAAATAGCTACAACTACATACATGTTTAAACATATAGGGCAACCCCTTGAATTAAACCTTAAAGTCTGCACTCCAATTCCGTTGTAGTTGTTTCATTTCAAATCCAGTGTGGTGGCATGCAGAGCCCAAATCATGAAGATTGCGTCACTGTCATGTAATGTTTTATTGATCTGAGTCACCGGCTTTCTCATTACCACCGCTCCCTCTCTTCATACACTCGCTAGCTCACTCGACCACAGCTGCTCTCTCTCTCATCTTTTCAAAAATGAGTCGACAGCAAGGTCTAACTTTACTTTTAACGTTATCAAATGAAGAGAAATGTCCTCCCCTTATCCTAGTAACGTCTTTGTACTCACAGCTGAGCACCCCCCTTTACTCTCACTGCCAGAAGGCGGAGACAAAGGTTCCACACTCCATCTTTAAAGTTAGGGGATCTCTGTTGTCATGGTTACAATGATAACCACTAAAGGGTCATTTTGGGGTCCTTGCTGAAACAACTGATCCAGTTGTTTTTTTGTTTTTTTTTTTTGTTTTGTTTTTTTCTTGGGAGGATAGTCTGCTTCATATGGGCCTATACTTAAAGAATACAATGAATACACTTCACATCAATGGAGTTTAAATCACCAAAGTCTGTCACTGTTGTCTCTTCTCCGTCTGTGTGAACGGTGTCCTCGTCTCTTCTTCGCTTGTGTGAACGGTAAATTGTGTTTTTTAGCCTATAAAAATAAAACTGACTTGACACCACTTGGCCATGATAAACATCACATATCATCCAGCAATTTTGTCCACCTAAAATATAATGGATATCTAGTAATATAAAACAAACTGCAAGCAACATGAAAACACTGAGAATACCATTTTGGGCAAAATGCTGAATACTTTTGGAAGTCAATATGAAATGTATTTTTTAAGGATATTTAATATAATATATGAATGCATATAATACTATATATTGACTCTGTGCAGCTTCAAACTGTTATCTGTTACAACCTTAAAGTCACAGCTCTAGTCAAACTGCTCTGTATGTGTGCTTGTCTAACTCTCCTGCTGTTAGTTCATTGCCTTTGTGAAATATGCCAAAGTCTTGCCACTGGGACAAGGGAGCTACATTGTACACAAGCACATTTTCAGCCTCATTGCCCTGTATTATTCCAAGCAAAGGGAACATATGTGTGCAATGAATATCTGGTGTGAGCGAGACTCGGAGCATGTGGGCTGAATATCAAGCATGTGTATGTGTGTGTGCTGTAAAATGAGGAGGGGAGGAGGAAAGAGATAGTAAAATGATAGGGAATGAGGGAATGAAGCAGGACAAGGTGTTTTGCAGAATGAAACAGGGTGTTGTTGTACAGGAAAGCAGAAGCCTGAGTGTGTTCCTGCGTGTGTGAGAGCGCAGGGTTGAACAGATGTAATCGGTGTGTGTAGATGCAGAGGTAATAACTCCACAGGGGAAAGCCACAGAAGTGAATCTATCTCTGCCATGAAGACATGGAGCAATCAGGAAAAACCCCAGCCAGCAGATAAAGAAGCGGGAGTTTAGAGTTCAGGCACTGCACATTTCAGGAAGTGGATCACCTGCGTGGGATTCACAGCCAGGGCTGAGCACAGTCACATTATTACACTGTGTATTGTTTCCAAATGTGGCAAGGATGTACAATATGTTACAAAGAGAAACAACTCTCTAAAAGTCAAAATATAATGAATTGTGTGATGTGGGTCCCATGTGGCTTTAACATACATGAGTAACTAGTACAATGGACCATGTCATGGGTCCTTCTCATATGGGCTGACTGTATCGGCCCCTGGTGAATTTCTTGTGGTTGAAGTGAAATTTGGCTAAAGGGTTCCTTTTCATAGCCACTGTTTAAATTAGGCCAGTTAGTCTATATATATATATTAGTCTATATATATATATATATATATATATATATATATATATATATATATATATATACGTTGCTTAAATGTCCAAAATTAACTGATGCTCTCAGTTAATCATCATGTGAATTGAAGTTCATTAAAGGGAAATTCTGGTTTATTTGAACCTGATGTGTTTCCCATAAATGTGGCCAATGTGACACTATCTGCATGCTAATTTTGATCTCTCCAGCTCTGTTATAGAGATTCTGGCAATTCACAAAAAGATGTTTATCGCACAAACAAATCATATCAGAAACCTACATCTTTCCAAATAAACATGATTTTTACATGCATTACATTACATTGCTTCAAAAGTTTGCTTCTGAGTCTGAACAAAAGTAAACACAGAAACTGCCTGTAGCAGCCATTATGGCTAACTGCATACAGATCTATAGCATATCTGGGGCAGCTTGCTGGCTAACCGAAGCACCCTGCTTATTCATTTGTGCACGCTGGTTTGTTTATGAGGCTGACTGCAGTTAGTTATTTTAGTTTCCTTACAGTCTAAGTGCAATGATGGATTGAGTCATTTCACTTTGACTGGCTAACCGTATTTATTTGAGCCGTAGTACACAAAGAACTAAAAGAAATGAAAGATGAAAAACGAAGAATTCAGGCAGAGAGGCAACAGGACCGTCAGGAAATTCAACGTACAGTAACGGTTACCTCAGAGAAACTGCTAGTGTTTCTGCAGTCAGGCAGCCTGGGCACATTGCAGTCTACAACCAGAACCTGCAAAAGGACATCAGGACATCATACAGCTACATAATAGTTACTGGAAAACTGTATAACACACCTGTCATTTTAGCCAAACTTTGCACTCCAAACTGTGATGATTCACAATTTTTTTTTAAACTCATAAGGAACCTGCCCAACCTTAAGAGTCGCCACCTAATTCTTGGTGGGGAAACAAACTGGTATGTCCATCGCTTTGTACAAATACTTCAATAAACAACAAACTAAATGGCAGCTGACGACTGGAAAATCTGTTGTTTGAGTCTCCGTAAGATCACTTCTAGCTAACTCACCTGTGTATTAATGGCAACTGGAAAAAAGGGACATTGGAAATTGTCATTACAAGCATACTTATGAACATGGGGAGAGGGCTGGTAAACTTCTTTTGCACCAACTACGCCAAACTTTATCCAATAATCTAATATCAGAAATCAGTGACAAATAGACTAATAGAAACAGACCATGAAAAGATAAATAACACATTCAAATGATACTCAAATACTCAATGCCTCTCCAAAACCCTCCTTTATGGTAAATTTGAATATTCCAACCATCAGCCAATATCAGCGTGCAATTCTGGAAAGCCCCTTTTCAGAATGCAATATTGAACAGGCAGTTAGTTCTTTACACAGTGGGAAACTTACACAGTCTAAACTGTCCCTTCTGCTATTTGCAGTATTTTCCGAAATACACGCAAAAGGTTTATGCTGCAAACTTTAGCTCAGGCTACAATCTCAGTAACCTTAAAAAAAACCTAGGAAATGCGGATCCTACCAACTAATTAGCCTACTAAACTATAAAATTCTACTAAAAGACTATAAAAGGCCCTCGCACTTTGCCTAGAGAAGATTATGCTCACCATTATACATTCAGACCAGACAGGTTTAATTTCAAATAGGCAATCATTTTTCAGTGCACGTTGTTTGTTTAATATCTTATACTCTGACCATTCTAAACCACACCTCAGGTCATTATCTCACTTGACGCTGAAAAGGCTTTTGATTGTATCAAATGAGTATTTATTTTCTGTTTTAGATAAATTTGGCTTTGGCCCATTTTTTATTTCTTGGATTAGGACCTTATATTTATCTCATTTAGCATCAGTCCGGAGATTACAGGAATTGGTATGGAGATGGCATCACCCATAAATTGTTGTTGTATGCAGATATAAGAACCTGGTTTCCTATTATTGATTATGTGGCAAACCTATACTTTCCAGCAGTTTGATGTCAAATTTTATACACAAGTTGATACTCTGACCTGATTCTAATCTTTGTTGCTGTTGTCTTACATTTTTTTCCTCTTTTTTTTTCTTGCAATACACTTGCACCTATGTATCTGTGCCAGAAACAGTCTGTTGCTATATGACAGGCTTGCTCTGTCATTAAAATATTCAAATGGACTTTATGCTTATACAATTGTCTAGCTTTCTTGTATTTATCGGTTTTTGTTTTTGGGGGTTTCTTTTGGCTTGGTTTGTTTTTGTTTTGTCTTTTGTTTTTGTTTTTTGCTTTTTTGTCTGTTGTTATTATTGCTGTTAATGCTGTCTTGCTTTATTTATTTGTTATTTATATGGAGAAATAAATAAAGTGTTCAATAAAAAAAGACAGAAAATGTTTGGATGTGCGTGGGCCTCCTGATGATTCCCAAGTGGAACAGCCCCAAAGGGGGCTTCAGGTTAGACCAAACACTCATAGGTGTGAAAGCTCCCTCTTAGTGCTCTGATTTGGCCAAGTTGAGCCCATATGAAAACTGAACATGACTGCTTACATAGGTCCTACTTGCTCTCCATTTTAACCAATCTTGACCCAAAGTAAGAACAAAGAGTGAGACAACATGCCAACCAATCATTACTACATGTGTGTGTGACCCACGTGGCCATGTGGACTGTCTGGGACACTTGCTTTTTTCCTGGATCAAGTCACAAATACATTATTTCAGCATACACGTATATGTTTATATATTACTAAATTGTTTCCCCAATTATGCTGTGTACTTACTCTCTGAGTCTTAATTTTGAGTGAAGGAAGTGCTACATTTATGTACCACAATGGAGTCACAGGGAAGAGGTCGGGGTGGCACACAAAGTGGAGGATTCTGACACCACAGACTGAGGTTTACAGCCCGTGGGTGGTTACATTTAGGCAACATAAGCATTTTGATTAAGGTTAGTGAAAGATTGTTGTTTCTGGAAGAAAATGGGCCTCATTCACCAACCATTCTTAAGAAGAAAGTTCTTAAAACTCACTTATGCAGTTTTCACAAAGATTCTGACATTGACCAATGTTTTCTTATTTGGGATTTGTTCTTAGGTAAGAACAGAATCTACGCACACTCAAGAGCATACTTACACACATTTGAGTGTTGACATGTTCTGTGTTCTACAGTTGTATAATATTATGGGATTTAAATTAAAATAATATTTTTATCATTTATAATATTTGTAATTTTCATTATTTTACAAAGCATTATGGTGCTTTAAAACAAATAAACACAAACAACAAGAGGATATGCGTCCTCACTCACTCCTGGAACAACAGACTTGCTGTCCAAGTTCAACAGCAATTAATTGCTCGTTCGTAAATAAAGGCTTTAAAATGAATTTGACTTTTACAGTGTGATTGTGTATAGATTACAATTAATCTCAAGAAAGAAACACATCACTTAAAAAAACAATTAGGTTTCAGTGCATATTTTTATTTGTATTATATTTGTATCAATTTCTTTTTTATGATTAATTTAAATTAATTGTTTTCACAATAAACAAAACATATGCAAATACTTACAATACTACAAACACAAATGACAACATCAAGTTGACATGGAACACCAAAACAAAATAAATTGGAAACTATAATAAACAGAAACTCGACCACAGATACCCATACATATTGTGAGGAAGCCTGACCAGAGTGGCCAGGAATGTGGTAGAAGGCAGACTCAGACTCGTGTTGAATGAGTAAAAACTGATTTATTCAATCCAGTGTAACAAAAAAGGTGTCTCAAAAAATGAAGTGAATACAAGCAAATCAAACTTAAGCTTAACTCAGGATAAACCAAAGTAAGGCATGATCACATGTACACAGCTACACTGTTATCCTTTCATTTCTCCCCCTAAACCAACATCTCTCCCCCCTTAAATAGGCCCTCCAATCTGCTAGGCAGACCCACATTTCAATTCAATTCAATTCAATTCACTTTTATTTATATAGCGCCAAATCACAACAAACGTTATCTCAGGGCACTTTACACATAGAGCAGGTCGAGACCGTACTCATTTATTTACAGAGACCCAACAATTCCCCCCATGAGCAAGCACTTGGCGACAGCAGCAAAAAAACTCCCCTTTGACAGGAAGAAACCTCAAGCAGAACCAGGCTCTAGGTGGGCGGCCATCTGCCTTGACCGGTTGGGTTTACAGAGAAAGAAGGAGGGAGGGGGATTGGGGAAGGGGAGGGGGGGTGGGGTGGAGAGAGACACAGAGAAGCATAATAACAACAACAACAATAACCATAACAACAATAATAGAAGTAGAGCTATGACTTATAATAATAATAGCAATAATAGCAGTAGCAGAAATGGAAGCAGGACATCCACAGGACCATGCCACAGTCCCCACGACCATGGCCCACCATTCAGGCACTGGATCTTCCTATGGGACGAGAAAGCACAGAGACTCTGGGGAAGAAGTCAAGTTAGTAACATGCATTAATTGTACATGAAAGCATACAAATGGAGAGGAGGAGAAGAGAGGAGCTCAGTGCATCATGGGAAGTCCCCCAGCAGTCTAGTCCTATAGCAGCATAACTAAGGGCTGGTCCAAGGCGAGCCTGGCCAGCCCTAACTATAAGCTTTTTCAAAAAGGAAAGTTTTAAGCCTACTCTTAAACGTAGAGAGGGTGTCTGCCCCCCGGACTGAATCTAGAAGATGGTTCCACAGGAGAGGAGCCTGATAGCTGAAGGCTCTGCCTCCCATTCTACTTTTAGATATTCTAGGAACCACAAGTAAGCCTGCATTTTGGGAGCACAGTGTTCTAGTGGGGTAATAGGGTACTATGAGCTCTTTAAGATATAATGGTGCCTGACCATTAAGAGCTTTACAAGTAAGGAGAAGTATTTTAAATTCTATTCTGGATTTTACCGGAAGCCAATGTAGCGAAGCTAAAATAGGAGAAATATGATCTCTTTTCCTAGTTTTTGTTAGTACATGTGCAGCTGCATTGTGGACCAGCTGGAGAGTCTTTAGGCTCTTGTTAGGGCAGCCTGACAATAAAGAATTACAATAATCCAACCTAGAAGTAACAAATGCATGGACTAGTTTTTCTGCATCTTTGAGGCAGGATGTGCCTGATTTTTGCGTATGTGGTGAAAAAAAGCAGTCATTGAAATTTGTTTTATATGGTAACTGAAGGACATATCCTGATCAAAGATAAGTCCCAGATTCCTTACGGTGGAGCTGGAGGTCAAGGTAATGCCATCTAGAGTAGCTATATCATTAGATAATGTGTTTCTAGGGTGTTGAGGACCAAACACAATAACTTCAGTTTTGTCTGAGTTCAGTAGCAGAAAATTGGCAGTCGTCCAGGTCTTTATGTGTTTAGTTAACTGATTTAATTCATCTGGCTTCATATAAATAATCAAATATAAGTGGGTATCATCAGCGTAGCAATGAAAATTTATGTGTTTCCGAATAATATTACCTAAAGGAAGCATATATAAGGTGAACAGTATTGGTCCAAGCACAGAACCTTGTGGAACTCCGTGTCTAACATTCATTGCAGGGGTGTCCCTTTCCTTATACCAACTGGCATATAACAATGCTACTTGTATCAGTCAACAAGCCAAAATGGGTGGGTGCACGCATGGAGGTACTGCTACAGGAAGGGACTGGCTACTGGCTAAATAAATTATTAAAATCACACCATTGCAGTGACCTTTTATTTTTGCGGGTTTCAATTATGCAGTTTTGGTCTATACTGCAAAAGCAAATGTTTAAATTTTGAATACAAACTAAGCACTTTTTAAACACATGTTGAAGAAGAGAACACCAAATGCTCAACTGATGGCACACCAGAGAGTGCTGTCTCTCAATAAAGGCCCCCATGCGCTGGTCCAGCTCAGATACTCAACGCTACAATGGTCAGCATCTCTCTTCTGTTTGGCACTATTTTTTTGGCCTCAAACTTAAGATCAAACAATTTTTTACTTCATCAGCTGTGTGCCCTTCTCCAGATACAGCATTCACTGAATGAGTAATAGCATCCCATGTATTTTTTTTCTGCTATTTTATATCCAATACTGACACTACTACATATGACAGCTCGTTTGGTGTTCACTTCCTGCAGCAGAACCTCCATTTCATAACTATTGAGGATTTTTTACATTTGGAGTCCGGTGCTCCACCCTCTTTAGACTTTGGTTTGGGCATTCTTTCAACTTTTCTTTTCAATTTCTGTGTGTGTGTACAAGGCCCTGCAGTGTCATGCCTTTTTATGGGGATTGGTGGGGCGTTTACCTATGCTAATTAGGATCACCAGGCATGTGCTTTCAACTTATGAGGACAATGGGATTCATCATTATAAGAACACGTGTGAACAATTTTGTGTTTTAAGAACATGTCATGAATCTGATGTAGACTTTTCTTAGGACCTTTCTTAAGAACAAATTTAAGAAAAAACTTAGGAAGATATTGGTGACACAGTGACTTGAGACTTGACTTGAGACTCGTCCTCAAAAGACTTGAAGCTCGACTTGGATTTGAAATTTGGGACATTTGGAACAATCTTTAGTTTTTAGTTTTTTTGGTGCATTAAGACAACATTAAGGAAATCTCTGACGAGCTGAATGTCATTCCCTCCCTTATCATATGTGACCTTACACATCTGGTGCATGCAGCCACAGATGACTGTAAGCTGCAGCAACAACACCATGGCGAGCATGCCTGCAGCCAGTCTCCGAAGCCAGCCAGTGGGAAAAAGTAGCTAACAAGGGAGGTCCAGGGGCATGCTCCACTAGAGAAAAATTTTGGACATAAAAACCCAAATGTGCCTCTGGCACATTTTAATGCCACAATTCCATCATATACAAATGTCAGTCATTTCAACTGACATGATTACCGAATACCGTGGTAAAACCATGTGGCAGCAGTGAAGGGGGGTGAAATAATTTATTCAGGAGTAGAAGTGTATACCATCAACCGCTAGGTGGCACATGTGAGCAGTCCAGATGCAGTGTCTGTCTCTCTGTAGGGTCTGTCTCTCTGTAGGGTAGTCAATACAAAATGGTGACCATGCTCGGCAAGCAGACGCAACGGGGGAACAGAGAAACGCTGTGAAACTGTTTGGGAATTAGTCATAGCACTCTGTTATATTTTCTGCTGGGCCTGTACAGTATACACGTTACACAGTCTTCATCTTCATAATGGACATTTGTGTTATGAAATTTAAACAACCATCCATTAACGCAGTTTAGACCTCAATATATGAAACATGGAAATTTGTCCCCCCCCCCAATATTTGTAATTGACTGGACATCAGATTCCCAGCTGAAAGAAAGCTCCTTTGTTCTCCTCAATATTCAGAGTTAAATTGATTCCAAAACACACTGGATGTGTATCATTCACAGAAAATCTGCTGCGTCTTGTTTGTGTTCATGTTCAGTAACAGTGAAAAGCAGCTGTGAGGATGGTGCCAAAGCTTTGGGTCCATCCTGTAGGCCCTGTGGGCTGCCAGTGCTTCAGCCCTGAATGTTTTGAGCATATAGTCCCACATATTTCTACTCCTCAAAACTGGTATTTTAATGTAACAGAGCAGAACTTAATGTCGCGTGTCAGGAGGAGGGGGAGAAATATGGTGCTGCACATAACAAGACACTAACAAGACATACACAGGTCATGGATGTGTTATAAGATTAGTAAAGTTATTTTTACAGTGAGTGGAGCGGTTTCTGCAGCTCCCTCCAGTGTTTATAATGCTAAGTGCGTCTTTAAATTGAGAGCGATGTGCGCATTTACGCACATGGCACAGCAGCGGCAACTTAACACCAGATCGGTCAGGATCTGATAGTAATTAATGTTCTGTGTTCTGCTACACATCTACACAGGTCAGCTGTTACACACAGATTCCAGCTTTATACAGTGGAACTGCTTGTAATAAAGCATCCTTATGGATAAAACCCGAGCTCCATCAGAGCTGTAAGGACATTTTTATTTTAATTAGCTAAAAGTCCAAGATAAGTTACTACAGTATCTGCAATGGAAAATGAAATCCAGAAAACTAAAGCAAGTAGAGTAGATTCAAGTAGAGTTGAGCTGAGCCATGTAATGGAAACATAGCTTAGACCCTCTCCCTCAGCTAGAGAAGTCAGTTTTCACATGGAAATGATAATGCTGTAAGCTATACAAATGCAAAGTAGCCAATTAAAGTAGTAGGGGAACTGTGATTCCTGTTCTACATTTAAGAGCTCCAAATATTTCAAATGTGGAAAACCAAAAGTCAAGTTTACTAATTTAATTTAGTTCATGTTTTTTTTAAATTGTTTATATTCTAAAAGCTACTTACATGCATTTATTGCTTCCCAAGCTCCCCACTCGCCAACTGTAAATAAATTGTTTTTTTCTGTAGTCTAACTACATTGGACCAAATTGAGGGTGAATATCATTGATAAAGTGTCTTTTATTTGTTCCCTCAATATGCAGTATTAAACTAACTCTAGTGTTAAACGAACTAGATTATAAACTGTCATTAGTTGGAGTCTGGGACCCAGTGTAATTATACAATACGGCTGTACTCTGTTATTGAAAAATAGGTTACAATTATTATTTCATGCCTAATAATGTTAGCAATATTTTCCTGTTACCCTGAGCAACATTAGTCTATATCCATTTTTTAGCCACCTTCTCTATATTCAGAAAAAATGATATAGTGTGCAACATTAGCTTAGAACCAATGCTTTTCTCAGAACCCTGTGTTCCAGATGGGTTTTGCTACACATAAAAAGTGTTAGCTATATCATCCAGATCTTAGTACTATAATTAGCAACCTAATTCATTTTCCATGTTGTTCATCTACAGGTTTACTGACTTCAACAAAGCCAGTTCAGAAAGACAGAGCAGGATTGTTTCTTTCTTGACTCAGACAAGAGGTGTGCAAGTATATAGCCAGGGCCATCTGAGACAGAAGGCCATACTGAATCCATAATACAGGACCTCATCATTTCATGCAACCTGCCTCTGTCTTTGATTGACAAGCCTAGCTTCAAGAATTTTATGTCAGTGTTAGAGGAGAGATATTGCCCAGCAAGTCGAAGCACCATAAGCAGACATCTGAGTGAGCTAGCAGCAGACAAAGATGATAAAAATAATAATAAAATCCAAACTAGAAAAGACAGACACTGTGTCTGTGACTGTGGATATTTGGACTGACAGCATACATGGCTTTTTAGGAGTAACAGCCACTTCATGGAAATGGAGAAAAACAGCGGACAGTTCTCTTAAGTTGCAAATGATTCACAGAGGAGCACTGTTCATTAAATAACTGGACCAAGGTCTCCACATCATTACGGCTTGATAAAAAGTCAATTAATGACAGCGTTTTATGACGGACCATACGCCAACACCTGTGTGTTGCAACACTGTTGTGCAGAAGAGACTCAAGATAGCCAATAACTTGAGTGATATTCCATCATGAGTTTTACTTTCATGCAAGGAACAATTTTTGTCACACAAAGAAAGGTGTGAATTTTCACAAATGGTAGATATCTCTTTTGGAACAAAACTGTTCATGGTTTAATATCACCAGTTTGTGGATTTACAGTATATTTCAAATAATTTGGTGGCAATAGTGTTTTTCATTTAGCTACCGTGTGATGTTTTGTGCTAATTGGATGGATGTTAATTATTACATCTTTGACAGTGTGAAGTGTAACATTTTCTATATTTGCTCTTATGGAACCACTAAGCCTGCACAATACGAGGCAAGGTCTGTCACCACTATGATCCAGCAACAGACAAGCGAATCCTTTCTTGTTTAAGTAGGACCTCAGTACTTGGTCTATAATATAAAGGCAACGCAGATACGTTCATTAAAATTTCCTCATTCTATTGATAACAAATGCACTCCAGGCAGCATTACGTTTCCTTCAAAACATATTTGCTGTTGAAAATTAGTTGTATATAATTGTAGTTTCTGGGAGACAGGGTTGAGTAATGTGTGAACTGTAGTTTATTCATGAGTCACTATTCAGAAAAAGCACTGTTGTGGAGGCAGAGGCCTTTTAACATTTAATGCAATGTGCGTGTGTCATATGACTTGAATTATGCTAAAGAGTAACAAATGATAAGTGGCTACAATCTAGAACAGGTAAATTATATGGGGCCACTAGCTTTGTTTCCATCCACATGTAGTACAAATTTTAACAGAATTTCCAGATAATTGCCAAAAGAAAATTTGAATTATTGCATGTTTCCATCCACTGCTGGGTCACAGTTGGTGGCCCTAATTTTCCAGTCTGGGGCCATTCAACTATTGTAGAAGAAGAGGACACAAAAAGATGAAGTAATGAAAAGAACACAAAAACTCAAATGATGGAGAACCATGTGGAAAATGTGACAGAAATATGACATTTCTGTTTGTTTCATGTATTCATCTGAGGAATGTTACAGTCTCCCCATTGCTCCAGACAGATCTGATGCTAAGACTTTTCACTGTATCACATTCTGCATTATATGAAAACACTAAACCCAAAAAATATATGCAATATTTAGAGATTTTTTTCAGATTTTCAGCATTTCCACTCAGGTTCTTTACAAGCAAATTGAAAAATAAACAGAAACCCACTTAACTCTTACCTTAAATCTTACAAACAAACAAACCGCTTCCTTGCACCAATTTACTGTGTAATGTGTATACTGTACACTGTACATTGAATGATAGAACGATAGATGGGTAGATGGATGAATAGATAGACAGAAAGATAGATAATACAGTAGAAAGAATATGTATAAAATTGAAGTGTACTATGACAGAGCCACAAAGCCAAACATCAGACCTCAGTGAAGCCTGACTTCTGTGTGTTTTGTCTCTCCTTTCAAGCCTGCCAGCAGGAAACAGGTAGCACTTGAAAAGCTGTGACCATGGCAATACCAGACTAATGTTGTGAGGAAGTTGTTGCCATGGCAAGCATCCTGTGTTTAAAGTAGAGTGCAGTCCATTACTGGTGAGGAGGAAGGGTTGCCATGGGGACCAGGTACTGTGGTGAAGAATAAGGTTAGACAGATACAGTACATGGGTTTGCCAGTAGAACAGCCTTTCATTAGAAATCAAATATTGTCCATTTTTCTGTGCCCATCATCATGTTGGTCCAATGTTTTAATTCTAGTAATATGATCAGATTCTATTCCAAACAAGCATGCATGAATGCTTTTCTTTTACTCAACTACTTTGAGGGTGATAGTGTGTAGAATGAAACCTACCACCAATAAAAACCTTCCTCAGGATGCTTGGTAGTTTATTGCACAAACTACTGTAAATGGTTTTCAATGAAGAGCTTCAGTATTCTGTTTAAATGAGGCTCCAAATGAGTTTTTTTGGGGGGGCAGGGCAATTTTTGTCATATTTGGAATTTTATTACATGACAATCATCACCTTTGACAAAGACTGAAATTTACAGTACTGCAATTTCCTCAAACACCATCACATTCACATTACGGAATATTCTGTTTTATAGTGGGACTTTGCCAGAATCTGGCTTAATTCGTACGCTTCCACTTTTACTTTGCTAAGTGTCCTCACGAGGTATCACCAAAGTCCCTGCAGCTATTAACAAAACCCAGTAGTAAGTAGTACTATATGATCCTGGCATGATAAACTGAAAAACTGTGGTAAAAACAATTAGGTATCTCTCCTTATCCCTATTATTTGAAATTATCCACTTTTACCAGGTATACTGTAGAGGGCACCAAGTTTAATCAATGGTATTATAAAGGAATAAAGATGAGTAATAATGTAATTTCATTAGATTCAAACTGCATATTTCTCTGTTTTTTGCCTTCCTTTAAATCTGCAGTTTTATAATGTCCACAATTTTCAAATTCAAATAACTTTATTTTTCTGTTAGGAACTTCTTTTGTGAAGACAGTACCAGTGTACACAACCAAAGAAGCAAATCAGTCAAAAACAGATAAAAGCAGCATAAATTCAGTTTAGAAACAGTATTTAAATAGCTCTCATGATTAAAAGCTCATATTAAAAAGTTCCTTCATGCTTCCCATATAAAGTGCTAGACAGTCTGGTTACCCATCTAGACCCAGTTCAGGAGTTCAAAAGGCAGATGGAGGCTCAGATGAAGCTTGCTGTGGCTTGCCTGGTTTTCAATGCCACAGAACTGAGGGGAGGAGGCTGTACTGATTGACATTTCCAGACATAAGCTATATGCCACCAGTCACTTTCTTTCAGGTGCTTATAGAATGCTGTGCTGTGTTTCTGCAGAATCCATTGAAAAGGCCAAATCACCATGGTAGACAGACTCCTGTGTAAATTACATCTGGGTAAAACACAGTTTAAGATTTGTCATCGACTCCATAATACACCTTGAATCAGGTGAATAAAACACTACCACCTATACATTGTTTTGTCCTATGATTCAGTTTTTCAGCAGAAATGTATTTTATTTTTCAGTGAATATTGGCTACTTCAATTTTCCATCTGAATTTGTAAACCTTAAAAAAATAAAATAAAACTTAAAATGAAGTTTCAACTTAATTCTCATTTTATTAGAAGAAATGGAACATAAAAGGAAAGGAACATAATTCAGTGGATTTAAAAAGTCTAAAAATGACTAGACCTATGTTATATATTATGTTGAGTTGTGTACTTACATTACCCCAAATGTTTCCAACAATTTTCAAACCCAGAGAAATCTGTAATTTAAACAAGGGAGCTGTCCATTTCATTTGGTCACCCATCAATGGCGTCATACCCATCTACCAAAGAGTATACGCGCACAAGATAATACGTCAACGTTGTGGTTGTCCGCCAGAAACTGCCATAAATAGACTTTTATTCAGTTTTAAGCCACATTTTTATGATAAACTTTTTACATCTTGGTTGTTTTTAACTATATCTTTTAGCCGGAAGAAGGATTTTAGTTATTGGACGTCTGGACCTTAAGTTATCAGAGTAAACGTTAGCAGCAGCTCGGTTAGCAGCCCCTCCCTGACACTGATTTTTTTACGTGAAACTGCTTTATTCAGTGTTTTTATCAGTTTTAATCCCTGTGTATGTTTGTTTTAGAGAGGAGACCTCTGCAGATAATTCAGCTCCTGGTAAAAACATGCTGAATATCTGGATCTTAAGTTATCAGAGAAACAAGCTGAGCAAAAGTTATCAGCAGCTCAGCTAGTATCCCCTTCTGGGCGTCCTGTGCCCGCCGAACAGTGTCAGAGAAACACTGATTTTTTTACGTGAAACTGCTTTATTCAGTGTTTTTACCTGTTTTAATCACCCGGGTCTGTTTGTTCTGGAGAGGAGGAGACCTCTGCGGCTAATTCAGCTCCTAGTAAAAACATCCTAAACAAGGAACACTGAAGTAATCATAACCTGGAGAAGCTGGTTGTTTAACAATGAAAACTACAACTACCATGATCCCATGCTACTTTACAATGTCATCAAACTCCGTCTTTTGTTATTGTTTTGATTGAGAGACCCCTAGCGGCAGAAATTACATATTGTGCGTTTAAATTTCAACATCAAGTATTCAGTAGTGGTTAAATTAAGGTATTAGGTATTCACTGTCTTAAAGAGGACCTATTATGCTCATTTCAGCTCTAAAGTTTTATTTTTGGACTCCACTAGAGTAGCTTTGCATGATTCACAGTTCAAAAAACCCTGACCTTTTATGCCCCTCGGTATACACTGTCTCTCTGTACAGTCCGTTTGAACTCCTGTCTCTTTAAGCCCCCCCCCCCCCCCCCTGATGAGCCCACTCTGTTCTAATTGGCTAGCTTTATGTATCAGAATTGTGTAACTTTACTGCCAATGCAAACCAAACACTTCCTCCTTTACTGCTTCAAATTAAAAGCTTTTAAATGACTAAATAATGGGAGACTTTTATTGTGAAGAATTTACAGGAAATGAAACCTGTTCCACACCAAATTAGCAGAGAGGAATAGTACAAACAGAAACAGCCACAATGATGATGATGTTTGATGAAGAGCTGCGGATAACCAGCACACCTCCAACATGTAAACTACTTATTTTACTTTGCTGTGCTTTGTAATGGAGTCATGGCTTGGTGTGACTACCCCCCAAGTGGAGCAGTGAACTTGCGCACTGTGCGTGGAGCAGATGTCCATATAAAGAAATCTGTAATAGGTCCCCCTTAACATTCAACTTATTAAAAAAATAATGATAAAATAATTTACTCCAATTCCTGTTAAGCATTACAAAATAAATGCTTAATAATATTTTGTCTTGCACAGGATGAATATTTCTGTTACAAGGGATGGATTGTCTTGTTTATGTTGTTTTCTGCTTGGTGGCAGGATTGGCCTTCACAAACTTCAGGTCTAATGAGGCAGAGGTTGCAGCCAGTGTAATGTGCTGTTAGGACAGAGCTGCAGCACATGTTGGACTCGCTGAATGCTGGTTAGGGGCGATTTAGCAGCAGTGGACCTACTGCTCTAAACTGGTGACCCAACATGGTGCTCAAGTTGCGGACACACACACACGTTGTCCTAGGTCACTTTTGGGGATATTACATAGACTTACATTCATTTCCTTGTGACTTACCGTAACCCTAACCTTAACCACTGACCCAAAAATCAGCTTTTTCCCAATTGGGGACACGGCTTTTGTCCCCAGTTGGACAAGCCATCCCCAATTAACTGGTCTTTAGTCTGAAATTTGTCCCCAAAAGTAGCCTATGACAGACCACTGTCACACACACACACACAAGGGCTGCACATCAGCTGCCTATACCCTCTCCTCACTCACTTTAGATCCATGTTTTCCTCAGCAGCCCACTGGCAACATTACCAAATCACCTGGATTGTCAAAACAAGGTTTATTGGATAAAATCTCAAAGCACAACATATGATATTTATGGTAAAATACATCATTTGATACAGTTGACATTTACAGAAATATGTATAAAGGCTCTCTTGTCCATAAACCTTAACATTGTTTACAAAAGCATTTCAAGCAAGGCATTCAAAACAATACTGATAGATAATATGAAATATTTAATGAATATGTGCACTCCGTTACAAATGGAAAGAAAGAAAACCAATGTAGCAGTTTCTGTGATACATTCATGGCATGATCCCCATCCCCTTTTAGAATAAAAATATGTTTGTGTAGGCAAAAATACAAAAAGGTATTTAAAAAGGATTCCAGCTTTTACTTTTTGGCACAGCGAGCCAAACATTTGTCATGTAGATATCTCATATTGCTCCTTCAGAAACAGAGAGAAATACAAACAGGGTGCCATCACTAAAGAAGATTGCTATTCATGACTACAGACACAGAAGCACAGCTACAGATGGCAGCAAAATACTCACTATGCTTTTTATGCTCCAGGGATGGTTGAACATGTTCAGGCAGCTATGGAGACACATGGAAAACAGCCTGGCCATACTGTAATTCCAACACCTACATTAACACATGTAGTCTACACTTTCTCTTCTGGAAAGAACACATGTTCCATCATAGCGGGATACCTCTTACATATATTAAAGTCAATATTTTTTGTATTTGGTCAAATATGTAATTACCATAAAGAAGACATTGAAATTGTAATAATTGTTCTGCAGTAATAATGGCACCAATATGGGTGTTCTCCAGTGGGGGCAAAGTTTGGTTAAGTTTTTGTGTAATTTATAATTTTACTTATTTATTTTGTCTTGTTTGTTTTGGGTCATTTTTCATTCTTTTTTTTTCTTTCACTCATTTACTCAATTTACTTAATTTTGTTCCCATTGCTTTTGTTTTTTTATTTATTTTACATCCTTTGCTGTGTCATTACATGATCTTCTGTCTCCTCACTGTGGCATTTTATATTGTAATGTTTAAAATTTGAAAAAAGTTTATGAAAAAAACAAACTACCTAGTATCACAAAGTAAGAAGTCATGGACTGATATATGGAGTGTAATGAGGGTTACAGGATGACCTGCATCTGTGAATTTTGTCTGTATTTGCCATCACCACACCTGGACCATTGACTATTTATAAAGATATATATATATAGATATATACAGTCTATGGCCTGGACCCATGAAAGACAGACAACTATTGCTAGAGACGCACTGATGACTCAGCAGGTGTTGAAAGAACATGACCACAAAGTGAAACCCTAACCCTAACCCAAAGGGACAGACAGCGTAAATCACTAATGGGTGATTGCTAATGCTACGTAGACTTGTTGTCACTCAAATCGATATCATGGGAAACACCCACTCGTAGGCTGGAAGTGTTCCACAAGTACGTCCAAAAATGGAAACAATTTGCACAATAGCTGCAGAAACATTACAGTATATAGATATATGTTGCCTGACACAAATAGTGAGGAGAATTCATATTTGAGTTTAACTTGACACACACACCGATACATCTTTGAGCACAGCTGGGCAGACTGGTGTTGTTTGGCTGGTGTGACGCCTTCAGTCTGCTGTAGAACTTGAAAATGGTACTTTATATTGGCTTTAAATGCTTGGTCACATTTTTAGTCTTGTTTACTTATTCTTTGATTAGATATTTCCTGATGTAAATTAAAATGCATTTAATTCAATACTGTGTAGTGCCAAAACAATAAATCAGTAAGTCATTCTCTGATTCCAGCTTCTCTAATGTGAAGATTTTCTGTTTTTCTCTGTATTATGATTGTTAATTTGGATTTTGGACAGTTAGTTGGACAAAACAAGCTTGAACTTGTGATGGGTATTTTATAGACTAGACTATTTCCTGATTAATTTTTTAAAAATCATTAATGAGAATGAGAATAATCATTAGTTGCAGCTTTAGTATTCTGTTTATGTACACTATTTGAACAAAGATATATGGGAACACCAGGCTTCATAGTTCCAATGGAGTGAAATGTAAATGTTCCAGCATACAAAGATATTTTAGACAACAATTCTTCCAACTTTGTGCCAACAGTTTAGAGGTTTGTTCCTTTCCTGTTTCAACATGACTGAGGCTGTTACAGCAGCAGATTAATGTCAATGGTTTTGGAATCACATGTTCAGTTATTATATAAGGGTGTTCAGGTGTCCACATACTTTTAGCCATATAGTATACCGTATATTAAACATTAGAGCCTTGGAGTTGTTTGGCTTATTTTAATTAACACAAAATGTTTTTGGTTTCTTCACAGCGCAGTTAAGTAGCAAAAACTTCAATATGATATTGGCACTGGTATCTTGATACCCAGCCATAATGATGAGGGTTTTGATAGACACTGGCCCAAAGGACAAGGAATACCTCTGCAAGGGGGATGGATGCAGAAAAAACTGAAACAGTAAATGAAAGATGTAAATCTTAAATTTAGGCAAAATCTGAAGCTGTTTTCACTGTTTTATAAGTTTGTTTTTATAAGTTTGCTGACATGCTGACCTGATACTGGCTGACATTGTGAACCTGTGATATGATGCAGTTTGATCAGTTTGAACTGATCAATTCTACATGGTTTCCATGGAAGCTCCTTAAACATAGTCGATATTTGACATACAGTAAGCGTACATTAATATATATTATTGTGACTATAATCCTGTGTTTTAAGTAGGAGATGTATGGTATAAATGCTGTTATTCTTAAACAAATGTAAGCATGAAAATAATAAATTTAAAGATTTTAAATTATTATTTGCATAAATCACCAGATACCAGCTTCAGTCAAAAAGAAAAAAAAAAAGAATTACTGGCACAGGTATGAGTTGTTGGAGGCAGAGCTCCCCTCTGTTCAGTCTGTGGTGCCTCTCCAGAAGCTTTTTAATAACAATCTGGATTTCCCTTTTTTTTGTCCAGCAAAAGCTCAAAATGAGTATCTGTGAAGGAGGGAGAGTTGCATGAGTCTGCAGGCCCTCCCAGCAGCAGGAAATGATATGATGTTTATGCCATGGTGTACCCGTAGCTCCCACAATGCAGTGCTACCAGCAGCCGGTCTCTCAGGACCTCCTGGCTCGGGTATTCTGGGAGTTTCAGCATGTTGATACTGCAGAGGGAAGAAAAAAAAGGGGGATACAGTCAAAACAGTGGAGCACTGAGGTCACGGCGGCTCATATCATGTCTCATACCATGCCTGTCCAAAGGAGAGACCTGCAGCGATGTGAATTACCTGTTGCACATTCCTCCATGTAGAAACCTCTCTTTTCAGACTGTGCCATCAGTGTACAAGAACACCACCACCCAGTGCCAACAACACTGAAGAAACATACTGCCCTCTAGTGCTTCGTAATATTTGGCAACTATCCTGCAGTTAATGCTATAGAGTGAGTGGTACTGGATGTGTATGTCTGTTCACTCATCTCATCTCCAAATCTTTAGGATATTTTTGTTGGGCTTTGATTCTTCCTGTCAAGAATCAACCTACAGCTTTGGCAATACTGTTGAGCATCCTCACCAACACAGCAGGATGATGCTGGAAGACCATTTAAGTCAAGTCTGAATGAGCAGGTGTGAACAGTTTTGAGATGGTGTCAAGACTGAATCCAAAGAGACTAAACAGTGCTCTGTTTATACTGATGTCTTACTGTTGAGTCACTTCTGTCACTCAGTACAGTGCTTTAGATTTACATAAACTAACATGCAGAGTTTCCACCACACTCGGAAAAACTGGTGTGTTATCTTTATTATAGAACAAGACAAAAAATGTGGGCAAATAAATGTGGGACCCTCATCTGTCATCATTAGATTTAGATCACATCGCAGAATCTACTCATTTAACTCATGTTCCTTCACAAATACTAATTGAGGCATTTTTATGCAAACTTGCCTAGATGTATTATTTTCTAAAACTGTGATTAAAACTGTGAGAAAAAAAAAACTACTTAATTTTTTAAGATTAAAAAAAAAGTGTCTACAGGCAAGCAAACAATTTAACATAAGGAAACAATTTTCAATAATAAACAAATATTGACTTCTGTGGGCTTATTCAGTCAGACGTTCCTCAACACAATTTACAAAACTGAGATAACTGTCTTAGACGTCATTAATATGTAATTAATGCATAATTAATGCATAATTACATTGTTCTTTCCAGAAACATTAATAGGAAATGACTCAGAAATTATGAGACCTGTAAAATAAAGCGTTAACAAACTAAGAAAGTCTGCTATCTTTTCACACAGTTGTGCATAAAACTACACGTCTAAATGGATGCTTGATTGGTATATGGAAATAATAGCTGAACTTGTAAATAAGGATATTAAAGAATGTTTGGTCTCAGCAGAGCAGCCTCTTCACTCTGCCAGAGGACTGTACTGGTGGCCAAGACCAAAATATTAAAACAAACGTTTCAAAACAGACTTGAGGCCGAGATAAGACTCGAGCACTACAGCCCTGAATTGGAGAAAGAGAGACACAGTGATTACCAGGTACTGGAGGTAGGCAGTAGGTTGGAGGTGTATGGCACTGCAGCAATGGTGAACTTCTGTAAACCGCTGCCACCCATCAGGTAGGCAAAGCCACCATGAGGAACCCTGGAACTGAAAGGAGAAATACTTTAGTCCAGTAGATACTCTTATCTACACTTATCTTACAGCAAGATGCACAGTGGAAATCCAGCAGACAAACCTTCCAGTGACAAACTGAAGCAGCAGGACCCGCTCCTCCTGGGTCAGGCTCCTCACCACCTCCCAGAACCACTGCAACACAACAGCAGGAGGAGAAACAAATTACCCAGAAGGTTTGTGGTGTCCACCAAGAAACTTTTACACACTAACATGAATACAGTCTGTGGTAGACTAAAAGAGGTCCTTGTACTGAGTATCATTGGGGAACATTGAACTATTTCTCCTCAATCAATCATCCTCATCATCTTTCTAGAAATTAGTTATTCTAAATTTGATCACTGAACACAGAAACTGTCCTCAAATTTTAACTAAGTTCAAAATGTAAAATGATGATCAAATGCTCAAAGAGCTGGGCTGAAATAAAACATTCACTTCACACCAGGGGAGTCAGACAACAGAAAATGAAAGCATGGAGGAGGATGATAAACTGGTGTTTTAAGAAGCACCTGCCTGGGTTGAATCCAGGTTCTGGCACATTTTAGTTTTCAAAATGAAGCAAAGCTTGATAAATAAAAACTGTAAACACCGCCATGGCAATGTCACGTATTGTGGTAAAAGATCCAGCGTGTGGGCACATCTGGCTCTCGACCTCATGCAGAGGTAATGGCTGAGGAAGAAGAAAAGAGGCAGTTGTATGTTTTACCTACTGTCACTGTGGGAACATTATCCAGACTGAAAATTAGAAACATTAAGACTAATACACACGACAGTTGAAAGTTCAATGACACATCTCTTATGGCATAAATAATTCTACTCCTGTGGTGCACCGTCATCCAGGAAAGTATCAGTCAACTGTTCTTCACAGTCCAACATTTCAAAAGTTGATCATCAACGAAACAAGATGGTTTACTTTCCTTGAATTCTTTTCAAACTAATCCATAAATACACAATAAGGCAACAACCTGTGACTGAGGTTTGGACAACCTATGCTGGTAAACATCAGCATAGGTTGTCCACTATAAAGTCAGATGAATCAAGTGAAACATAACTGTTCAGCCCATGTCAGGCTGGTAGAAGAAGAGCCCACCTGGATGACTGGCTCCTGAGGGTCGTAGCCACTGGTGTACTCAGTGTTCCTGCACCAATCCTGCACATCGATCTCTGGCATCCCTGACAGCAGGAGCTCCTACACACACACACACACACACACACACACACACACACACACACACACACACACACACACACACACACACACACACACACACACACACACACACACACACACACACACACACACACACACACACACACACACACACACACACACACACACACACACACACACACACACACACACACACACACACACACACACACACACACACACACACACACACACACACACACACACACACACACACACACACACACACACACACACACACACACACACACACACACACACACACACACACACACACACACACACACACACACACAGCATGAAGACAAACTACAAAACTGAGAGATAAGACACTGAAAAGAGGAAAGAACAGCTAAAGGTGCGTGTTAAAATTAGTAACAGCATAAATTCCATAGATCTAGGGTTAATCTACTGTCCACCTTTGATAAGATGTATATGATGCAGTTTGGTTGCTAAACTAGTTATCTGAGGATAGTTGTTTACATATTTCAATTCTTAGGGATGCACAGATCTGACTTTTTCCCTCTCGATACCAATTCTGATACCTCGAATCTGCCGACAGAGAGTACTGATCTCTTGCTCTCTTTTTCACACATTGAAAACCTGTACACCTCACTGCGTGGAATCACTGGAATCATGTTCATGTTAGGTCACATGTGGAACACTGTGGTGCTGAAAACGGAGTTGGCCGCCTGCTGTGACTGAATGAATGTAACTGTAGCAGAAATATTGAATTTTTGTAATGACATTGACAAAGAAACTATTTAATGTGAATCAGTTAGGCCTAAATACTCAGTTGTAGAGCTGGGTATCCAACCTGACTTCATCTGGTAGCCCTTAGTATCGACACTGTCAAGTACTTATTTATTTGATTTGGGCAAAGTTCGTGTACAGCTGCTTGTGTTTAGACATTTAACATTTGAGAAGTTTGGCTTTTTCGCTAAGGATAAGACTGGCAACATTGTAATATTTTCTTATTGTCATCAAATCCAATGATGAATCAAAACCAACAATGTGTTAGTTTGTCTCTCATTACTTTCTGACTTCCCTACTCTCCCTGTGGCTGAAGATGTAAATCTTTTAAAATGGCTCACAAATATATAGTTTCACTTTTTAAAAAGTCTCAGTAATTTCCTAAAACAGCTGGTCACTGTAGTTTTTAGCAAACGTTACTCAAACAGGAGGAAATAGTGCATTTGTTGGGGACTATTTTCAGCAGTGGTTTAACCCACATTTGGTGTTCTAGTGAGTATTTCTGGCAGCAGGATGGTCTGTGTGGGATTGAGTCAAACTAAACTACAGTGTGTGTGTTTAGTGTAATGAAGGAACATGTCACCCAGTGCAACAGTGTGACTCACTGATGTGATCAGAGTAGTGAATAGATCAGTTCATTGTTGGTTTGGTCTTTTTATGGTATTTGTTGACCATAAGAAAAAATATAGAAGATGGCCAACATTTTCCTTTAAACTCTTTAAACGTACATTCACAGTAATATTCACAAGCAGCTGAGAGTGAAACAACTATTGGGGTGTGAAAACACAAAACGTTCGTTCACTTGTCAGTAGGCCTGCAATGACAGCATGACCGAGGCATGTCCAACAAATCCAGGGTGGGATAATCATCATGCTACACTATTGATCCACATGCAAGTGAGGACATGAAGTCTGCCAACACAGAAAGAAAAACCTATCTGATGGAGCTGAAGAGGAGGGAGGGGCTTCAAGGTGACCCCAGCCTCCTGGTTCCACCCCCCCCAACCCACACCCCTGCACCCAGACATGGCTAATCAATCCCTGCATCAGAGGCAAGCGGGGCAGGCAAGGGGGGAGGAACAAGGAGAATACCAACTGTGGAAGACGATGGATGAAAGGGGGAGGAGGAGAAGTAGGGGAGAGACAGGGAGGTCAGAGGAGGACGACTCACTAATTCGTATTCGTCGAAAAGCTGGATGAGTGAGGGGGGGATGAAGGTGTGGAATCCTTGCAGGAAGGCGTTTATCTGAGGCTGGATGGCTCGCGTCATTCTCAGCTCTGTCACCAGCTGGACATACTCGGCCTGAGGGAGGACACACACATGCAAGCACACACACACACACACACACACACACAGATCAAAGTCTTCAAAAAAATATTGATAGACAGGAGAATGAGAGATGGCTCATACATAGTTATCCTCCCTATTCCTGTTGGACTGTTCTCTCTTGAGAAGACATTGCCATCTGCAGGAATACTGCAGTACTGCACTCTCTAATTAGGACTCTTCTGGGCAAAAAACTGGAGGAGAGCGATCAATCGCTCATAGGAGACCAACTATGGATGAATATACTAGAGGGGAACTTAATCCGGTCATTAACGCCACCTTCAGCCACACTGCTGCAGCATGACACCACAAAAATACTGACAAGTCTAGAACTACAACAGTGTTACTACTGACTTCATGTCCAGTGTTCTCATCAGACTTTTTTTAAAAGATTAAATCCATAAACTTTCTATCATTTATTTAAAAGGTAAACTTATTCAGGAAAAGGGGACAGAATGTTGTTAACGGATTACTGAAGTTAGGATGGGGGGATATGAAATTAATATCACAATATTATTAAGAATACAGTATTTTTACCGATATCACAATATGGCAAATCTATGCAAAATCACAAATGTAAAATGATTGTAAAACCATAACACTTTAATCACCACACCCAACGCCACACATAGTTTCACCAGGCCTCTGACATATTTTGATTGATTGTTTTGATCTGATCTGTTTTATTCTGTCATAAAAAAACATACACATAATACACTTGAACTTCTTGAAGAAGAAGAAAAAAAGATATGCTTGTGCCTCTGACTGGATTTTCATTGACATACCTTGTTGTCCTGGGTGACTAGAATACTGGTGCCTCCTGGTTTGAGTGGAACTTCCTCCATGGCCCCAAACACATCTGTCTCCACAGAGAAGGTGAGCTCCAGGCCCAGATCACTGATGTCGTTATCTAGGATCCATTGCAGGTTCTTAGCGTACTCTGGATCGATGGACGACACATCCTGGTAGTTCACTGGGATACCTGGGAAACACACACACAAGCACAGATACATACATTAAATATAGTAGGAACAGTCCTGATCGCTGGATCCAGGAGGTTTTACTATACTAAACCTGGTGAAGGTCAGGTGCATAATGTTCTAAAAATGCAAATTTTCAAATTTTTTGAATATATAAAGATTTTTTGAATATATTACTATGTCGATAATGGTTTGGGATTATACAATAATTACTTTAGAACATTAGTTATTAACATATAATCTTAACTTTCATACTGAATAGGATTCAACATTCACATTTTCTTCATGTTAGGATGGAAAATCTTCCAAAACAGCCTGTATGTAACTCACACAGCAATTGTTTAAAAAAACAAAAAAACAAAACAAGGCATAAATTACATTACAAACTAAAATATCTTACAAACATTAGAATAATGCTAATACTGCTGCGACTAGTTACAGTCTTAGGCAGTGACCTCATTTAGGATCCTAGTGGCCTGAGGGTAGAAGCTCTTCCTGAGCCTCTCAGTGCTGGCCTGCTGTATCCGGTATCTTCTTCCCGACTGCAGCAGGGAGAAAAGGCTGTTATCTGGATGGTTGGGATCCTTAAAAGGGACCTTTTATGCTCATTTCCAGCTCTATATTTTTATTTTTGGACTCCACTAGGGTAGCTTTGTATGATTCACAGTTCAAGAAACTCCTTATTTATCTTATACTGGCCCTTTATGCAGCTCCTCAGTTCAGCCTCTGTCTCTAACAGGCAGTCTTAGCTCCTGTCTCTTTAAGGCCCCCCTCCTGATGAGCCCACGCTGTTTTGATTGGCCAGCCTTCCAGAAGCCTGCCAAGAGGCAGCCGTATTATAGTTGTGTTATGTTACTGCCGATGCAAACCCAACACTTCCTGGTTTACTGCTTCAAATTTCAATTTTCAAAAGTTTTTAAATGACTAAAAAAACGGGAGACTTTAATTGTGAAGAATTTACAGGAAATGAAATATGTTCCTCACCAAATTAGCAGAGTTTGTTAGCGGCACTAAAAACTGGTTGACACAACAAGATGGAGATATTTGGAGCTCTTTGTTGAGCGGATCAGTTAGAAATAATGCAGCGAGGAATAGTACAAACAAAGACAACAACAGTGATAGCCTCCAACATGTAAACTACTTATTTTACTTTGCTGTGCTGCGTAATGGAAAGACACTCACAGTGTGCCAGCTTGACTCGAGTCTTGGTTCAGCGTGACTACCCACAAAATAATGGAAAAATGCCATAATGTTAGTGGAGCAGTGAACTTGCGCGCTGTGCACGGAGCAGATGACCATATAAAGAAACTAATCATTCAGAGCAGTCTGAAGCCGGTGCTTTTTGCTCACAGGGATTACTTCTACATACGTTTACCTCATTATTTAACACTTTGGCCACGTTTTATATGAACATCTGACATTGTAACAACATATATATATGACTAAAATATGCCTGGTGTAAATATTTTTTAGGCAGGATATAGCACCGCCTATTTTATGTTTAGCTGAATGAACCACTCTTTGCAGGGCTTTGTGGTCCTGTTCGGTGTGGTTTCCGTACCAGGCAGTGATGTTCCCCATCAGGACGCTCTTGATGGTGCAGGAGTAGAAATTCCTCAGTATTTGACAGGATACCCGGAATTTCCTCAGTGGTCTGAGTTGAAACAGTCTGTGCCTTGCCTTTCTTACCACTGAGTCAGTATGAAGCGCCCAGGTCAGGCCCTCTGTGATGTGGACACTAAGGCACTCGAAGCTGTCCACCCTCTCCCAGGCCTGGAATTAAATAATTTTTAGGGCAAGGCCACTTCGGCCTTTGATAAATACAAATTTATTGGGGCATCGCAGCCAAAATGTAGGGCACCAAGGCCAAAACCAATGGTGCAATAACATAAGATAATTACATAATTACAGTGTATGAAGACAGTATATAATCAACAATTAGGAGTCAGTGTATTGAAAAACAGTACTGAGATTAATAAAACTGTACACTGAATGTTTGGCTTTTCCACAAAATGCTGTCTGATTTTTTTAAAATGTGAACAATTCATTATATTATTTGTTATTGTTATTTGTTATTGTTAAGTCTATAAATGGGATAAGGGTGATCAAAATTAGAACAAGTTTCAACACCCATGCAACTATTAGCATTTGAATGTGAGATCATAGGAGCAGTCACAAAAATGACTAAAACACTTTTTTACATGTTAAACATTAAACACACTGCTGAGAAATTTCTCAAGGAGAGACTAGGATGATAGCTGCAAGTCACATAACAGCCAATAGACTCTCCTGATCTGTCTTCACTGAGAAATGGCTGTCTGCTTACAGAGAAATGTGTGCGTATGTGTGTGTGTTAATGTTGCATCGCGCTGAAAAAGTAGCAGCCAGTCAGATCTCACGGCAAGTTATAAACTCTATGTATATTCGTAGTAAGCTAACACTATGCAGCAATATCCTGGTTAGGGATGCCAACCAAGAATACTTCTGAGCAGTTACGCATGTCAGTCTATAGGTTACTTTGCATACACACTCTGCTAACAGCTAGACAATTACGTGTTCACAACATCAGATGTGTGAAACCGACATTATGGGTTGTTTGTAGCATTAATGTTACTAGGCTAGCAAGTGTCTTAAAGTCTGTTTATAGTGAGTCTGTTAGAGTCAGTCAGCCCTAAAAGTGTTTTGTTAGTCCAGTTTAACCTGCAGGAGTTTCTGAAGGCTTGTGTAATGTGTTTTTCTGCAATGGAAGAAATAAATTGATGACGAGTGAAATCGAGTCCAAAGCATCTTCTTACATCTCTGCTGCAGAAACAGAATATGTCAAGCTGCCAAGTACCACTGTCACCAATGATAATGAGCTCAAAAAGACAAACAGGCAGTCTTATAAATGCTAACAGCTGGAGAAAATAATTTTGACTGCTTCCAAGAGCCTGGTAGGAGAGTGTGTGACTGGTAAACTTTAAAACACGTGTATTAATACTTACACTGTACAGTGTTTAGCTGCTTGTGCTTATCACATAATGTTAATTGTTAGCTAATGTTAGCTAGCAGGTTAGCTGTTAATGTTTATGTTAACATTACACATATTTGCGGGAGTGGGAGAAATCTTGCACGACTGTTGATGTCCAGCGTGATGACGGAGACACTGGGAAACGTGAGTTTGTTTATTTGCTGTGTCGCATGTAGTTTTAAATGAGGAAATCTGCAACTTTCTTTTAAGGGCACAATGGCTAGTTCAGAACAGGGCATGCCAAACTGGCTGTGTGGGTAGTTACTTTTAGAAGGGGCATTATGGCCACACTCTGGGGCATCCATGGCACTGGCCGTTTGGCCATGGTATAATTCCTCCCCTGCTCTCCACTGAGGACTCGTTGATATTAAGGGTGATATTCCTTCCCTGCCTCTTCCCAAAGTCCACTATCAGCTCCTTAGTCTTATTGATGTTCAGGAGTAGGTTGTTGTCGTGACATCAGCGGGTCAGGTCCTTCCTTCACGTAGGCCTTTTCATTGTTATCTGTGATCAGGCCCACCACAGCTGTGTCGTCAGCAAACTTGATGAGTGTGTACATGGAGTACAGCAGGGGGGCTCAGAATGCAGCCCTGAGGTACTCCGGTGTTAAGGGTAGAAGAGATGCATCCGCCTATCCTCACCAGCTGGGGTCTGCCTGTCAGGAAGTCAAGGATCCACATGCACAGTGAGGTGTTTAATCCCGTTTAATCCTGTGTTTGTTGGGTTTTCTTTCCCTTTTCTTACAGGCTGGCAGCATAGTCACTACATGTCTTAGTATATATATATATCTATAGTGATATGTATTATTTTCAAGTTAGGGTTCTCAGAAATGCCATCATTTGACATGTCAGTGGTTCTATATGTTGTTTGAGGCATCTTTGCAATTCCAACAGCCCAATTTTGGATCTAGCTTTCGGTCGGCAAAATTCCGAGATTTGTTAAACTCAGACACTAATGTTGGGCCTCAACCATGGGGTCAGACAAAGGCAGGCCTACATGTAAAACCAGAAGCCTAACCATGAGGCTTCCTTTGTCCTTTGTCCCCTGAAACAAAAGGGGGGCAGCACCAAAATGCTGCTCACAGACTCCACCTCCCATAATGCTCGAGTTCACACTTAGGTGAGAACTTGGCAGGGAGCTCGAACCATGGTCTCTGATTGGGAGAGACCCACAAACACCACTGGGAGTCATGGCAACACAGCCGTGACGTCACCGCCCTTTTAAGAAGCGGCTGTGCGAATTCAACATCGGCTTTTCACAGTAACAGCGCTGGAGGAAGCATTGCTTTCTCCGTGAGCCAGCTTACTAAAGGAGGTAACCCCGTGCACATGGACTTTTTCCCCTGGAAGATTCACCCTCGCTGGACGAGCTGAACTTCTTCCTGTGTTCAACCAAACACATTCACCGGATCCAAGAGAGAGACTGCTGCTGCAACCCAGCACTCTCACTGCCTGCAGAAGGAAGAAAAGGATTTTCTTCACGAAGACGTGGATTACTTCTCTGTCCCGCTCTCCTTCAACTAAGTCGACTCCGCTGTTTCCCTCGCCACGCAGCCGAGGATCAGCTGCCGTCAAAACCCTGCCGACAATTGCTATGTGTTGTTTGATTTAACGGACCACCGAGTCCCTTTTTCCTGCTATACTGTGAGGAGTATTTAAAGTTTGCTACCTGTTTAGTTGTGTTAACCACGCTAGACTGTTTTTGTGTTTTGTCCCACTCGGGACTGCTGCTGTGTTTGTGCCATCGTGAGTGAGAAAGTAAGTTGTTTGTCGATCAAAAATCAGACAACATGCGTCACAGGCTGCCGTCTGCACGCACGCTCTCTGTGGACAAACAACTGCTGCTCTCCCCTCACGATCGCAGGATTTTGCCGTGAGTGGGCGTTTCTTCTCCTCTTCTCTTGCTACTAACCCCCCCCACACACGCACGTACACATACACACATCTTTTTTTACACATCTGACGGTCAGATAACGTGGGACACAGTGCCGCTCTGTCCTCGTTATCTACCATCAGACACGTGTTTGATACGTTGAATTGGGTGAATGCCTTACCATACCTTCATTGTTCACTTGTGGATGCTGATATCCCTCAGATATTAGCATCCCAAGTGAACCTTGTTTATGAGACTATCTTTATTGTTTGGTTATTGGTCCCGGTTTCCGGGTGGTGCCCCGTATTATTAATTTATATTAATAATTTAATTTTTATTATTTAATAATTATCTGATAATTATTAATGACTGCTAATAACCAACTTCCAATCAACGCACCCCTAACAAGCGGTGCTCCTGTATGAGGCTCTCTCACTATAAATTCCCAACACTAATGAATCTCTTATCAAACCTTTTAGCTCTCCTCAGTTCTTTTTCAGTAACAAAAAGCAATAGAACACATACTGTTGGTGGCAGCTTCTCATGTTTAGCCAACCATCTCTGTCTCTGGTTAAAATGAGCCGCACATTAGGTCAGATGTAGATAATTAATTTTAATTCTGTAATGTCTAAAATAAAAAGTGAGTGTGTTTGCTGGTTAATGTGCTCTTTGCAGCTGGACTGAAGATGGAAGATTGTGAGTGCAAAGACACATCACTCTGTAAGACCGCTGTGTAACTGCCAGTGGACTGTGTGTTTCTGTAGTTTCACAGAGTGGAGACTCTTCTCTACAGAAACGATCAGCTGATCACCTCACTTTAAGAATCTCCCAGTTAAACTTTGATTCATATCAACGTGGATCTGATCAGCTTCATAGTCAGTAGCTGATGAAGTACAGCAGGCTGCAGCTGTTAACTCAATGTGTAAGATACATTACATACATTCTGCTCATGTTTCTGCTGCTCAGCCAATATAGGGTGATTAGACATCTTTCCGTTGTAGTTATTTTAACCTTTGGTTCTTTGCAAATGTTGAAAGGTAAACCAAATTGGATTGGATGAGGGATTTGTAAGGATTCACATTTAATAAAATGCTATTGAACCCCATCTCTACCATGGAGTCCGTGAAAGTCATGCTGAATTGAAGGAACTAGCAGTTCCTGTGTGCACTGTACTCACATACACATGACAATCACCTGGATTATTTTGGATACAGCAGAAAATGTCTATCTTTGTGATTTTGAGGTAAGATTTTAAGTTATAAGGAGTGTCTTTTTATATATTTTCTTATCTGATTCATCCTCAACAGATTCTACTATCATTGGAAAGACTAGGTCACACTGATTCCAGAAGTATGATACATGTGCATTCCAGTTTGAGTTGTGGTGATATTTAAGTTTAAAGGGTTAAAGGCGGATGACCCCATATATTATAAAAGCATCATAATCCTGTGTTTATTTTACCCAGTATGTGTTTGTAGAAGGAGCGGGTGAAGTAGATGTTGACCAGCTGGCGGTGGTACAGAGCCAGACCCAGGATCTGACCTGCGAACCGGAAGTAGTTTAGATGGTCTGGGTTCACTGAGGAGTTACTGTTGGGCTGGAAAGTGGTACCTGTAGATCACACACACACACACACACACACACACACACACACACACACCTTAATACTATATGATAAAGTTCTGCATGTGACTGAATCATCACTGTTAAAAAAAAAAAAACAAACAAAAATAAAAACGCCTTGTACCATCAGCTGACTGAGTGAACAGAGCGTAGTCTGGGTTGATTATCTCGTTGGACAGGATGTCAAACCACTCCCGAACAACACCTTGACCCTGTAACACACAGACACATCCAACTCAAACCACAACACAAGTCTCTACTTTGATGAAATGAGACATGAGAGTGGAGTACTACTGATCCATCAGCTGACAGCTGAAACAGGCCAACAGAAAAGGATTTGTATTACTGAGAACTCATGAAGTGTCACAGGAAATAAAAACCCACCATCCCCTCCTCTCCATGGAAGCGGACAGCAATGCCTTGTTTGAGTTTCTCGTTGGTGGACTTGGAAACCATCTCGCAGCTACTCCTAAATATGGAGTCTGGTGATGAGATGCAAAAAGAGATCTTACATACAATGCAATAAAAGTCAGAGTTGGTATGCTTTTAAAAATGAAGAGAGAAAAGAAGATGGGGAGGACAAATGGGAAATATATTGTAGAAGTTAACACTGAAGTTACATGCATTCTATATCCATTTCAAATCTGGCAATTCATTGTCACCTTCTATATTGGCAAATGTCAACACCCTGTAGAACAAGATGTTTTATAATGTATCGCATAATCTGGCACTAAGAAGTTAAAATTTCATGAAAATCTTTACAACTTTTACAAGTGGATCCAACCACACAGCTCAATTTCCAATTTTACTGGATCAAGTTTAACTTCACAATTTGTAAAATGTCTCAAGTTCCTTGTTCCACAGACTGTGTATTACTGTGAGACTGATTCTTTTGGACCACTATAGTGATCTTTTGAATGTTGAATGATTGATTGATTGATTGACTGATTGACTGATTGATTGTTTGATGATGCACGTTCCTTTTGTCATTAGGCTGGGTACTGAACCTCACAGAGTGGCCACTCCTGAGACCTGACTTTTTCCTTCAGGTCTCAGGAGTGGCCATGGGATGTCGCCATGACAAATGTCTCCAAGCTTTGCCACCTTGTATGTGGGATTCTTCATACTGAAGAACTGATCTTCAACCACCAGGCAAATCCGGGTTGGAGGAGGTATCTAGACAATGTTTTCTTTATATGGACAGGACCAGATACTTTGAGTTGTAGCCCATCTCCCGGATGCGTCTGAATGTGGTGGTTTTTGAAGCTGTGACTCCTGCCTCATTCCACTCTTTCTGGATCTCTGCAAGATTCCTGAATCTTCTCTGTTTGATAATCCGCTGAAGCCCTTATGCTGGTGCATCTTCTCCTGCCACATTTTGCCCTTCCACTAGACTTTCCATTGATATGCTTGGACACAGCACTCTGTGAACAGCCAGCCTCCTTAGCTATGAACTTTTGTGGCTTACCCATCCTATGGAGGGTATCAATGATGGTCTTCTGGCCAGTTGTCAAGTCTGCAGTCTTCCCCATATTGAACCGAACTGAGACAATTGAACCAAACTGAAGCAATTTAATGACACTTGGGGAAACCTGTGCAGGTGCTTTGAGTTTAGTAGATGATTAGTGTGTGACACTCAGTTTAAAACATTCATGCCCTGCAAAATTTGGGCTGATTTCTTCACAGTATTCTAATTTTTTTGAATTCCTGTTTTCGTGGGTTTTATGAGCTGGAAGCCCAAATTATGTAAAAATAAACAAATAAATACTTGAAATCGATTGAATTGTGGGGCCTGAATCTATGAAAATTGAACCTTTGATGTCTATGGAAATAAGTTAACTTTTCCATGATATTCTAATTTTTTGGAAAGGGTCTGTAGATGGTTTGAGAAAGTTGAATCAGTTAAGGTTGATGTCTAGACATCATGGCATGTTAATATAAAGGTTAATGTTTGATATGTTGATAGAAGTATGGACTTATAATATGAATGTATAATGTTGAATGGTTTTATAATATATGGTACATGAAATATTCAGAGAAAGTGACTGAAGTGTGAATTTGCGTTTAAAACTCAAAACTTAATTCCCCAGTGTAAGAAAGTTAACCACACCTTAAAAGTCCCTGAAACAAAGAAATTGAATATTTATCAGTAATTCAGCGCGAAAACATTAAAACACACCCAAAACTCTGTCTATCTTGTTCAAAATTATAAAAACAACCTCAAAGGAATTTTTCTCTGAGCCGGTCTCCAAACTCATGAGATAAGATACATTTTTATTAAGATGTCTCCTTTCTTTGTTTGTTTTTTTTGACTAAGTATATGTGTATTTTATTTTTATTGAAACTAGTTTTTTTTTGTAACATTAAATCTTATGAAGTAAATGCCTCTGAAGATTTGAATGTAGTCAGATGAACTTTATTCGGCTTTGGGCTGCACCCACGAAGACCTGCCCACAGTCCACAGCTTGATCCGGGCTCTTTAACTGCCAAACACCACTGGTGATTCTACACAAAAACAAAGCTGGACCTGCCAAGATGACACCTCCTCACCAACGAAACTCGTCAACAGTAAGGCATAACATGGCTTTGTGATCAAGGGTTGATGTTGAGTAACGTTAAAATTAAAAAGATAATTTCTTTAGAGAAGTTGAATTAGTTTTCCCTCAGCATTCCGCCTTGCAATACTTTAGCCTTGAGTCATACACTTTGAGCCACTATTCCTGAACAATTTTCTTTATTTCATTTTATTATCATTTATAGGCCTTGTTATTCTTTTTATTTATTATCTTATGTTTTATCATGTATCCTCAAGACTAGCTATTAGCTATTAATACATGTCTTTATTTATCCTAAGAAGCTGTGGTTGGTTTTTTTCTGTGAGCACAGTAACACACTGTTTGGGACAAGAACTTAACGGTTATGAGACTGATTCATTGATTAAATTGAACAAGGATTAGTGCTTCCTCTTGGCACTAACAAATTCTAACCAAAAAGGGAGGTAGTGCCCAGATGAGGTTATGTTTTATATTAATAAAAGTGTTAAGTTACAACATCTCTCACATATATACCTCAATCCCCATGTATCCCATTTGATACATGTGGATTGAGGTTATAAAACATCCACATAGAGGGGGAGAAACAAACTCTATGCTCCTAAAACGTGTACTTTTCTGGATACACACAGTACACTGTGCACTTTGGCACCAAAAGGCCTTAATGAGGATTTCGACATTAGACCATTTTTGTGAATGAATACCCTATTAGTCATGTCTCTAACGGTAATATTGCCTTTCTGTATGTTGTGTCCTCTATTCGGAGTGTTCTTTCTTGCTTGTGGTGTTACATTTTCCCTATATCAAAATTATACTATTTTTTTAATAGGTAGTATGTATGACAGCTATTGAGCTTGAGTCCTTTGTTGGGGGACAAACTACTGGGGGTACATGAGTTGTATATACTGTCATTTTCTTTATGTACCTTTTGTATATATGTAGCCTATATATAAAAATCTGTGTATATGTAAAATATGAAATGTCTTTTTTTATTGTTTCTTTTTGGGCACTGTACATCAACACTTTTTTTGGTGTTACCGGTTTAATTTGTACAAAAACAGAAATGTAAAAAAGAAAATGTGTTGTTTTAACATGGTGGAACTAATTCTTTAACCAACAAAAGCTGGGTGCAGAGCCAGGCTAGTCATTTCATCCTGATTCTAGTCTTTAGGCTACTTAGGACACAGACTTAATAGCCATCTGAACATCTCACTGTCACAATGAACGCTAATAGAACCTTACGGTTGTCAGTCTATAAAACCTTCACTAAAATCTGCCTAAACCTGATGTCTGTCTCATTAATACAGTCTTAAATTACACTACATGTGCACACTGCACATATTCACCTTCGGAAAGCTTTACTGATGTAATAGTATATAAAGTGTATACTGAACTGTACATAGGCTGTGCTTTTACACATTCTGTAAAACACCCTGACCAAAGCCCTGTGTTCAAGTTGTTTTTCACATTTTCCAATGAGCCAGGCAACATTAAACTAGAGAATAAATGACGTCTTTAAATGCACTGTGTCATGATGATGTCTTCATATGAACAATGGAAGTGTATTGTGGTGGTTTGTACCTCGGTGGATGAGCAGAATGTCGTTCTCGTTGACCGGACGATGAACCATGTCTGAGTCTGGCTGACCGGCCAGCAGATGCTCATAGAACCACTCACAGCGATCCTTGAAGGGCTGAGGGGGAAAACAAGACTTCAACCAAAACTGCACAGCACTTTCCTAAAGTAATTACCACTTTGCTTCACTTTCAACTCTTAGACTGTGGATTTTTCAGTCTCAACCGACGGCTCAGAAAGCCTTCAGTGCTGAAAAACTCGTCTGTAATACACAGATGAGGCTGGGCTCTATTTGCATAATGTATGCCTTTCTTCTCTAAGCATAGGTAGAGTGAAGGATGAGCATGGAAGAGAGAGAAAGGCTTTTCCTCCTGGGGCTGCGGGGTGTACCGAGAGAGGAATCAGGAGATGAAATCAAATTCACCAGGTTAAAGTCTGTAATTAAAACAAGGGCCTACTCCCAGGCGAGCCATAATCCATGGGTAACGAGGCTCGAACACTGCAGCTCAAATATGAATACTGAAGAGTGAGTGAACAGCACACAACTTGGAACAGCACTTAAAATTTATGAAGCTATATAAATGGAACTTAAGACAAGTGTTATCGCCGTGGTTGTAATGCTGTTAAATGATCCTGAAGTGAAGACAAGGGACTTTCAAAGTCACTTTCCATAAAGTCCCTTTAAACAGAAACAGAGACAGAGAGGGACTTAGAGCTACTTGTCACGGTAGAAAATATAGGAGAATAGAAGGTAAATACTTCTGTACAGTGTAGTTTGCAGAAGGTCCTTACTCTTGATAGACTAGACAGGGTACACACCTGGGTGAGAGCCTTTTATGAAAATGAGGGTTGCCATGATGAGAGAAGACCTGAAAATAATTTGGAGACATGTGGACCTACAGTTACTTACAGTGACCTACTGACACTGTGTTGTACTGGAGAAGCCTACAAATCTGCACCAGATGTGATCAGGCAGTGACAGACCACTAGATCTGCATTCTACCAATAAGCAGACATGAAGAAGACACAGTATGTTTAAGGTCATTTAGGCACAGTGTCTTCATGACATAGGTTGTCCAGCAGAGAACACTGACTGTAAAATGTAGGATTATGTAAAATGTTTAATAAGCAGCTGGTTCGGTTAGCCAGCAAATTACACCATAAGTAGATTTCTATGCAGTTAGTGGCAATAGCTCACCCAGGGCCCCCCTTTTTTGATGGCTCTAAGTGGGAGTTAGAGAAAAATGTTTGAAATTATTAATGTGAAGAAACAGATCCCACACACTATCCATCACTTGAACTTGTTAACAACATTTTGGTCCCAGACCTTCATCAGGCAAAATTCATACAGGCAAAAAACGTGTTAATAAAGCAAAAACAAGTGATGGACAATGTTTTTTGACGCATCTGTCACTAGGACCTTTTGGTGTGAGAACGTTTTTGAAATTATGATATTGTGCTTCCATAATTAGCCCCTCCAAACATCTAATAAAATAACCAATCACGTCTCACCTGGCCCTTAATGATATGCATGAAGCGCGACATCAGCTCTGGACACTCCAGCAGAAAGTGGAAGTGGTTAAAGATGATCTTTGGATTCCTGAAAAAGTGGAGGCAGAGACATGAGCAGAGAGAGAAACAAGACAGGGGGAAGTGAGAGAAAAAAGAAAAGGTGGAAGTAAACTGAGAGGAAAGAAGTTGCTAGATCAATACCCGGTCTCTCAGTGCTGTGTGAAGAGGTTGATATATGGCAGAGTGCCACATTGACTCACCTGGTTACAAAACACTTCAGCACCTCATCATGCTTGCAGACAAACTCAATGAAGCGAGGGGACGTCATTCTGAGAGAGGAAGGGGGGGGGGGCGAGAAAGATGGAGTGAGAAAGGAAAACAGATGGACAACAGTAACAACTCTGCTGCAGCATCTGTTTTACAATAAGATGTGGATCACTCATTTCTCTCTGAAACAGCAAAATCTCCACACTAAAAATGAGGTTTGGTCATAATAGAAGATGAGACCTATCCAGAACACTAATGGTGAGCAGGTAGCCTGGCATCGCCAGACTAATTTGCAAATGCATATTAGTCTGGAACCTCTCAGTTCATTTTCGATTTCCAAGGGGCGTGCAGACCAAAAAGCCTCTGGAATTGGATAGACCTACAACCAATCAGAGCAACAAAACATGTGACGTAGCGCCGAGCAACACATGCAGGTTGGGCAGTGCTTTGCCCGTTTTCAAGAAGGAAAAAATGGTGGCCTTGTCACAAAATTCCTCATATACATATCATTAAAAATTTTAGGTGGGAAATAGGCAATGCAGTAACAGAATCTTGATTCGCATTTGATCAGCCCTGCCTAGTTTGACAGTTTGATCTGAGTTTCATGAGCCCGGTGTGTTGCAATGGACGGACCTCTGCAGACTGTCAGTCATGGGCCCTGCACTAACCAATCGGGTGCTGTAGTTTAGCGATGTCGACCAATCACAGCACAGTATCCCCACGTAGGCACCACCCGCATACATCCCCTTGCATGTAGATAAATGGTTGTGATTGGCCCGTCATGGACCAGGATGGGTGGAAATCTGTCTGACTGGGAGGGGGGCCAGAAGTATCTGCCAGAGCAAATAAAACATGAGCTCGGCCGATTTGTCCGATTCCCAGGCTAGAGAACAGGGTGAAATGGGGAAGAGCAACAAAAACAGAATGAGAGACATCTCATTTCAGCAGGCATGTCAATAACAGGCCTCTATTAGTTGTTAATTAAGCATCCTTAATGATCTAATTGTGTATAATTATGGGCTTGGTGAACGTTTTAAACCAAGAGAGATAAATGTTCAAGCAAACAGGAGGTAGATGAGGCAGGGGAGCGCACAGTGGGAGGTGGAGGAGGGCAAGCTATCTCAAGTACTTGAAAAGTAAGTACTAAGAGAGAAAGAGTGATACTTCAGAGGAGACGGGAGCACATATTGAGCACATACACATAATGCACAGCGCAGCTGGCTATGGGAGCTGGTTCAATCCAAAACATGTGCAATGCTTCCTGCAGCTGGGTCGGATCTAGGTTGGATTATGTTCATACCACAAACGAACCGTACCAGAGTTTGTTTCTAACCGGTCCAGTTAGGCTAACCAGGTCCTGACTCCTTGAAGGCACCACTACTAACAATGCGGAAACATAGTTTGTAGTCTCAGGCAGATCTCCAAAGTCCACTGGATGACGCAATTTGCATCACCTGCAGTAATGGCAGTAGCAGTACCCTCAGTAGTAGCAGTAGTATTGGCTATTGTAGTAGTACTTGTGTCAGCAGTATAACAGTTGTAGTAGAAGTGGTAGTAGCATTATTGTCAGCAGTACCATAAAGGTAGTAGTAGTAGTAGTACATGCGGTAGTAGCTGTAGCTGTGGTAATAGTACTAGTGTCAGCGTTAGTAGTAGTAATGTCAGTTCCTCCACAAATACTGTGTTTTCTGCAGTATATTGGCTGGAGTTCTGAAGCTCTGTTTAGATTAGAGCAGATACTTGGATGGCTGGAGATTCTATATTTTTCTTACTTTCAACAACTTTCACAACATCTTGACTTTGTACTAAATAAAAATAATAAAAATATAGAAATTCGCCAGCCTTATCCTTTAATGCTCTCTATGTTAAAGAATGCGTTCTCCTTATTCTACTGATTAGATATGACAGCAGACAGATGACGACTGAGCACAGACCCTTGTGGCATCTGACAGGAGCAGCACATGTAGAAGGCCTGGATCACAGCGCTGAGCCGATTGGCTGTCATGGAGATGACGTCCTCCCCATCAGCATACGCTTCTGTTTCCATGACGATCTGACGGTCCAACGAGGAGGGGAGCTTCGGTGTGGAGCTGGAGTGGTCGGCCTCCCGCTGTTTGAGAAGCAGAGAGGCTATCTCGCTGCTGGAGGAGGAGGAAGAAGGGTTCTTCCTGTTCCTGTCCAGCTCTGTGGAGATCAGCACCAGCCACTCATCCAGGGAGTGCCACAGCAGCTCCAACGGCTGCCCACAGACAAACAGGAGGTGAGAGGAAGACAGGATCCAAGAGAAAACAAAGAGAATGAGCCCTGAAAAACATTATAAGACAAGGATGGCTTTGACCTTCAGGGTGTCTGCAGGTTTGGCAAAGCGTTATTCAAGGCTCTTTATTGTTATTTGGGACTGAATTAAGGCCACTTTCAAAGAAACAATAAGCTCATGTCATGAAAGCTCTGACTCTACTAAAGGCCATTGTAAGGAACATTTTCAAGGACCTGAAGACACCCTGTCAGTCCTGACTCCAGCTCTTGGATAGAAAGGAAATGAGTGCATTTTCCAAAACTTTGAGCCATTACTTAGGTTTTTAATAAGTGAAATGAGCCAGAACAGTGCACATCAAAATCATACAAGCCCCAAAAAGGATGAAATCTCTGCATAGGGTTGGGCAATATGACAACATATATTATAACTTGAGACTACAGAGATTTATCATCCAACATGTTGCTATTCTGTTTCTACCTACATAGCCATATCAGGCCACTGTGGGAAATGTATTTCACTGTAGCCCAAAACAGAGATTCCCCTCAAGATATATATTGCAATATAGATACACTATCACAGTATCATGTGGTGTTAGATTTTGTCCATATCGCCCATCCCTAGCTCCATCCAAACCCACTAAAGATCAAACAGTATCAATCATTTTCAAAGGATCTTTTTTATGTCATCAAAGTACATCATTTATCTTTCGATTCAGAGGAAGATGAAATCTAAAAGCCCAGTTACCTTGGTGAGAGTAAATCTGAATCTCCAGTTCCATAGATCATATTTCTCAAATCTCAACATGTCATTGGGCCTCATTCACTAATATGTGCATATAAATGTTCTTACTTTGCGCACAAAATAAATGTGCACACAAAATTAGTGTTGTGTGTTTCATTTGCTTCAGAAAAATGTAGATATGCTCCAGATACAGTACAATAGCCTACATAGTAGTTGCATTAGTGGCTTCAATTTTGGAACATTTTTAAGTGTCCAATGTGGAAAAGCCAATTACTTATTTATTATTATTTATTATTCAGTTTGCCATTTTAAAATTAGGCATTTTAATTTACCATCATTAGAGATGCTGCATTAAGTCATGGCAAGCCTGAACTGCAGCCCTGCTGGGAGGTCCCATATTTGGTTGTGTGTCATGTGGCCTGCGGTCTACTTGCAGCTCTGTTCCAGGTGGTAGAGGAATGCCATGTGCCATTGCAATGTTGTGAAGGACGCAGCATGCCAGAATGATCCTGCGCACCTTCTCAGGGGTATAAAGGAGCTTTCCCACTGGCTGTGTCCAAACGCATACAGCAGCCCAAACGTGCGCTCTATTACGGTGCGCGTGTGGACATGGACGGGGTTGTAATGCACCTCTTGAGGGGTTATGGGATTGGCAAATGGGGTCATCAGCCATGTTTTTAGGCCATATCTCCTGTCACCTAAACAATATAAAAATATTTTTATTTTTAATATTAGAGTGTTTACCTTTAATAGCCTACATAAAAGATGCTCACCAACAAGCCATCTGCTTCTCACAGCTCCTGCCTTCAAACGCATTCCCAGTGTGCTGTCGTATAAAATGAAGGAGTGGTGGGTACCTCCTGGCCAGCGGGCCACAACGTTTGAGTATGTGGCAGTCAGCATCACAGATTACCTGCACGTTGATGGAATGGTAATTTTTCCAGTCCATAAATTGGATGGAGTCATTAGATGGAGCTTTGATGTGCACGTGGGTGCAGTCTATTGCTCCATTAGTTTGGCATTTAAAACCTCTGGGATTGCACGGCTCAGAGAAGGTTGTGAAATCCCAGCCCTATCTGCTATTTCCCTCTGAAATGTCCCTGTAGCCAGGAAAACGATGGTGGACAGGAATTGAACCTGAGAAGGTACTGGGTGAGAGCGGTGTGTCCGATGACTTAGATGCCATTCCAGAGAATTGCATATCTGCAGCAAAACTTGTCTTGGCAGTTAGAAACGGATAATAAGCCATTTGTCACTCTCTTGTTGTGTCAGTTTCTGAAGATGTGCTTTCGCCCTTATCTTATCTGGCTGCTCCAACAAGTCTCTAACGACTCTCCAGCTGGTCCAGAATGCAGCTGCACGTGTACTGACAAATACTAGAAAAAGAGATCATATTTCTCCCATTTTAGCTTTGCTGCATTGGCTTCCTGTAAAATCCAGAGTAGAATTTAAAATCCTTCTCCTCACCTACAAAGTCCTTAATGGCCAGGCACCATCGTATCTTAAAGATCCAGAATCTGGGTTGTGGACATCAGGGGCCATGGCTGCGGGGATGGCAAGAGGATGGTGGTGTGGTCCTGTGGTCCTCTGTTGTTATTGTTTCATAATTACTGTTCTTATTATGCTTTTCTGTGTCTCTGTCCCCCCTCTCCCTCCTTCTTTCTCTCTCAACCCAACTGGTCGAGGCAGATGGCCGCCCACGTAGAGCCCGGTTCTGCAGATTTCTTCTCGTTAAAGGGGAGTTTCTCCTTGCCGCTGTCACCGAGTGCTTGCTCATGGGGGAATTGGTAGGTCTCTGATAAATTAAAGAGTACAGTCTTGACCTGGTCTGTACGCCCTGAGATGACTTTTGTTATGATTTAGCGCTATATAAATAAAATTGAATTGAATTGAAGTGAATTTCCCCTGAAGGCACAGGCTGCAATATCTTCCAGCAAGGCTAGATATGCCATCTTAACAGTTGCTTGGAGGTAAATCTGAATCTTTTATATACCCTGCATGCCTTTTAATGGGCTACCAATTAACAAGTAGGCTACCAATTAACATTGGCTACATATGTGCAATTTCATGGCACTAGATATTGGCGGGAGTAGCCAATAATTATAGGCCAAGTCAATAAAACCAAAACTGTTACATTTCAGTATGGACCTTCTCAAACACTCCATTGTAAGCTAGGACTGGGACACTTAGTTTTTAAAGTTGAATATTTTAATCATGACAATAATTGATGAGGATGAAAGGGCGTCGGTTTTGTTTTTTTTTTTTATACATTTGGCCAATGCATTAGTAAATTAACAGTTTTAAAATATTGTTATCTATTAAAGCCTTTTTTAATGAAAGTGGTTTTAATATGCTATACATTTAGTTAAAAGGTGTGTGTTTACATTTTCTATGACAGCTGGGCCTTCATCATTTGTGCATATGCACGGTCTGAGGCAGAGTACGAACAAATTCAGGTAAGAAAATATTGATGAATCCTGCACAGTCTAAGCACAGATTTGTGTGTATGCACTGTTTGTGAATGAGGCTCAATGTATTTGACATGCACAGGTTTATGATTTGCTGCAAATATGAAATATGTCCATGGCTCACATCTAAGACAGCAGAACCTGTCCAGAAACACTCATCTTTTTATACCATCTCCAAATCCATCTGTCTCACACACATCTGCAACGAACGGAATGAATTTTTATTGGCACTGTTTTAGTTGGAAAACATAAAGTCAGCTCAGAGTAATGTGCCAGTTTACCAACTGTCTTTCAGAGAAAGAAGCAAATATAGAAAGTTGTAAACTCATATCAATTCATACCTATTCCTTTTTATGCTCTTTTTCTTTCTGGCTTTCTGATCATGTGATTGGACCAGGTAACAGACAACAAACATTATAATTCTTACAAACCCCTAAATTTGTAAGTTTTATAATTACAGTTGAAGCCACTATGTGGAGAATTTTTATGCGATTACATAATCTTGGAAAACTTCTGATGGCATCAATTTATTCTTAGATAAACCAAATGATCCTACAATTATCTTAACTACTTTATATACTGTTGGGGAGTTTTATCAGTAAAAACGTAGCGGATTTTATAAACAGATAATAGTAGACAATACTACAGTATTGAAGTAATGAAGGAACATGTCACCCAGTTCAACAGTGTGGCTCATTGATGTGTGTGCTCTATAGCACAAAAGAATAAGATATATCAGATTTTGATACAGACACACAGTACTTACAGAATTAGTAGGACACATTCATTGTTGGTTTGTGTGAGATACATTGACAAAAGGACCATATCACCAGACTTATCCTTTACATCATATTACATGAAGAAGCACGGTGGTGCAGCTTAAAGCAGTGTGTAGAGTGAGTAGACAGAACTGAGTGACTGCTGGTACTGGAGGAGCCCTTCTGTCAGGTGTTCAAAGGTGCAAAGCGGGGAGCAGAGCTTAGGTTGTGCTATGTTACATTCTAGTTCTGAATGTAAAACACATATTTAGGAAGTTAGTAGTGGTTTACCACAGCAAAATGATTAGGATTTTTGAATAATTAACTAATACATTTTACCCCACCACCCAATAAATCTTAATAAGTCTTAAAATCGACAGGGGCATTGGCAATGTTTCTTTAATCGTTGATTGAGTATGATTGTCAGTCTACACAAGCCCAGCACTTGCAACACCTTACAGATTATCATATCTTGTACACACATCTCCCACTAACCTTAAAGACCTGGCTGCGAGGCGTCTTGTTGCCATTGTAGCCCATATCGTTGCCGTTGTTGGGTGATGAAGGCCCCAGGCGGAACACATGGCAGAAAATACGAACGATTCTCAGCAGACTCTTCATCTGAGCCTCATAACTGCTGGACAGGCTGAGAAGAGGAAGAGGTAAGATGAAGAACTGTCAAACACATTTTAGCCCTACTGAACAATTAATCGATTTGTGATGGAACGCAGGTCCACTACATAACACAAAACACTTCCACAGATAAGACAGACAGTGAGGCACAATACAGAAATGTTTGCTGTTTATGAGAACTGATCATTTCCATGTGTCATGTGTCTGCATTCTCTGTTCTCTCTCTCATCTATTTCCCAAATAATCAAACTATTCCTTTAAGAATAGAGGTGGTTAGATTTGATGGAAGAGCAGGAGACAGGACTGTTCAATAACCTGCAAGGTGCTGCCAATCAGGTGCCTAACTGGCAGCACCTGTGAGCATGGGTCTTGCTACAGTGGTCAGTAGGTGTCTGCTCCAAAAATCGGCATGCCACGTTTGACTGATGTGGATAGGGCCCGTGTGATAGGGCAACTTCAAGCTGGTGTTCCGCAAAACCAAGTTGCAGCATTACTTGGAGTGAGCCCTAGTACCATCTCCAAAGTGAAGGCCAAGTTCCATATAACAGGGGATGTCAGAGACAGGCCGCGAAGTGGGCGTCCCAAGAAGACGCAGTCACCTTGCAGTCAAGGTTTGCAGGACGATATGGCCGACGGCTCTCTGCCCAGACAATCAGGAACAGACTGCACGCAGCCAATCTCTGGTCTCATAGGGCTGCCAGGAGGCCTGCCATGACTGCCCTTCACCATCAGGCCTGTTTGCGCTGGTGTCGGCAACACATGCACTGGAACCTGAACATGTGGAGGAACATTATGTTCAGTCATGAGTCCAGATTCTGCCTACGGCAGTTGGATCATAGGGTCAAAGTGTGGAGAAGACGCGGAGAACGCTATGCTGATTGCATCTTTTGGTGGAGCCAGTGTGATGGTGTGGGGCGGCATCTCCCTCACTGGAAAAACGAGGCTTGTCATCATTGGAGACAATCTCAATGCAGAGAGATATCGAGATTCTGCAACCAGTGGCAATCCCATATCTCCACAGTCTGGGACCGAACTCTATCCTCCAAGATGACAATGCTCGCCCCCACAGAGCGAGGTTTATCAGAGACTGAATGGAATGGCCTGCCAGCAGTCCTGACCTCAACCCCATTGAACACTTGTGGGATCAGCTTGGGCGTGCTGTTCGTGCCAGAGTGACCAACACAACCATGTTAGCCGACTTGCGACAAATGCTGGTTGAAGAATGGGATGCCATCCCACAGCAGTGTGTGACCAGGCTGGTGACCAGCATGAGGAGGAGGTGCCAGGCTGTCGTGGCTGTGTATGGTTCTTCCACATGCTACTGGGGCTCCTGTTTGTTAAATGAATAAATTGTTAAATTGCCAATATGTCTTGTTTCTTCAAACTTCAATCATCCAATCCACCAAATGAGTCAATGGCAGAATAAGCTGTTTGGCAGTGGAGAAGATTTGGCAAATTTTTCATGGGCGCAACCCACATACTCAGCTCTGCTGCTCATCCCACAAATGTATGTTCTTTACAAATGTGGCACCATTTATTGCCAAGAAGCATTGTTACAACAAAGAAATAATCTACCAAACACAAATTTCCTTACTTTTTGTGCTAAGTATAGATTTATAGCTATTTGCTGCTGCAACAAATGTATTGTCAGGTGTTGAGTTGGGTTGAGATTTGGTGACTGTGAATGTCATAGCATATGATTCACATCATATTATACTCATAATTATTTACATTATAATCAAACCAGTGAGCCGTTTCTGCTTGTACTATTTCTCATTGCAATATTTAAAACTGATAAAGAGTAAATGAACGCAGCTCAAATACAGCTCTGATATGACTGAAATTGATTGGTAAACTGTCAAATGAGGCTGATATCTGAAAGTACAAACAAACACAAAAGTGAAACTAAACTCCAAACCACAGAGATTCAGTTAGGAGCTACAAAAAGTATTGAGAGCTGAACCCAGAGAGTTTTAAAACAGAGCTTTCTCTCTGCTTACCAGCACTGACGTGTGTGTTGGGACCATCAAGACATGGCTTTGGTTTGAGGAGGGGTGGCTGTCACAAGTTGGCCGTTGTCTGTTTTTCCTTTAATTAGTCACCCCTCTGTATATCAAACTAATATAAAAAATAAAACATATGTGAATAAAATATGTGAAATTATACCTGAGCAGCTTGTGTCCATTGGTGGTTGCAACTTCAGCAAGACTGGTCAAGATCCTCTGATAATGACTGTCACTCTGCTGAGAGACATGCTCCAGAACCTGCCTGAGCTACACGCACACACACACACACACACACACACACACACATACACGCACACACACGTCAACAAAAGTGTACACACAGGGCTAATGAATGAATGTACAGACAAACTGCTCCTACCATATTCTCTTTGATATCATCATTCTGTGTCATCTGGATGAGGGTCTGGAAGAGTCTGCTGTGGTGCTGGATGAGGATCTCACAGGTCTCCCCATATCCTCCCTGAACACACACAGGATGGACAGAAACCATAGAAGCTCAGCATGAACTATATGCTTATATGACATGCACAACAGAGGAAACAGGGCAATGTGCATGAAAGGTGAAAGGGTGGTTGACCTGCACGCAGAGATCCAAAGGAGTGATTCCATTCTTGTCAGCAAGGTATTTGGCACCTCGAGAGAGCAGGATCTGTGCAGTGTCTCTTTGGCCATGGCTACAAAATAAGTTGTAACATGTTTGAGTATTGGGACTTGGATATGCAAATGAAGCTATGCTTAGGTGTTCTAAAATATGACAATCCTAAATCCTATTTTTAGTTTTTTTACTACTCTGACATGTGAATTAAGAAGTGGAAAGCCCACTTTTCATAAATTACAGGACGACATCCATCCATGCATCTCTACTCCTGAACTGTAAGAGGAAGTGTAAAGAGGTGAGGTGGGATCATTATAAATCACCAACATTAAACATTAACAATGACATCACTGATGACATCACCTGCAGGCAAAGTAAAGAGGCGTGGCTCCAGAAACGTTTGGCCGGTTGATGTCAGCTCCACTGTCCAGAAGACACAGCACCGTCTGACCAGACACAACACACACTTCTATCACATAGTGGGAAATATTTCACTGACACACTGGACAACTGGGGGTGGGGGGGTGGGGTGATGAGCAATACTGCCAGTGATTCTATGAATGCTATGGTAGAGAGGATTTGTTTTGCCTTTACTGAGCTGAAATAATAGATGCATGATATCAGTAGCTTATTGGGTGGTGTATGGATAACCCACAGAGCTCCTTATTTTGAATCAAACTCCACCTCTGTGTGTTACGGAGACCCCAAAAGGTCACGAGAGGAATTTATTTCTGGACTACTTTTGCATTCTGTTGTAATACTTTTATATTAACTCACATTAAGTTTTGGTGTTCTTCGCAATTATTTTTGCAATCTGTTGCAATACTTTTTGTTTCCCCTCTGCCCATATTACCAGAGGAGTTGTGAGCACACAGCTCAAGTGGATACACCCTCTGCCATGGCTGGCTAATGTGCTAATGCTAAAGCTATAGTCACATTGGGTAACTCAACCCAAGTGTATATTTAGTGGGTGTAACACTAGCGACATGCAGTTGAATTGGCATGGTTGTGTTAGCTGAACATTATAGTGAAGCTATTCCTGAATACCTGTGGTGTATGCTAGCGAAACATCTATCATATTGGATAGACGTGACTGGTGTGTCTGGGTTTTCAACACTGTCTTGGCCGATTTTACTATCATAGGTGGTCTAAAGAGCAACCAGCCATTCACAATCACAGCTACAGCTGTTGTCATAGCCAAGTGGTGATCAAACACAGCAAGACATAACCAGCCATAGCAATGTGTACACCAACTCATACTGTGGTCACAGCCAGTGGAAATATGGATCAAATAGAATGCCAAAAGTAGTTCCAAAAATTTCCCACAGTGACCTTACAGAAGCTTTGCAGCATGTTGAAAACTGTTTGCACTGCTGGTAAAATTTCCTATTTAAAGGCCTAAAAGCCCAACAAGTAAACCTAGAGACAATGCTGCTCCGAACACCCAACTGGACTAAACCAAACAGCTGATGGCGCCATAGACCACCAGCTGTGGACAGGTTTTGAGTCCCATGCTCTCACTAGCTGGTCTAAAAATAACTATTTCCATGTTTCATTCTTTTCTAAGAGATATTTTGAAATTGGCTCACAGTTTTGTGTCCGTTCTGACAGGCTACATGTAAAGCTGTCTGCCCCATGGCATCCTCCACATCCACGTTGGACACATGCTGGACCAGATCATGGAGGAGCTCTGTCCGCCCGTTCACTGCCAGCCAGTGGATCTACAGCACAGTAGCAGAGGAACAGTCACTACCCTGACCACAGGAGGTCATAAACTACCAGTCAAATAGATCACATTAAAATCATTTGATCAGCAGTGATGATTACAATGATTTGAAGGCATTCAGTACAACATGAGTCAGAGGTTTACAGTCCACTCACAGCAGTCAGTCCCTCATTGTTGCAGATGTTGACATCAGCATTATATTCCAATAGTTTGCCCATACACTTCTTCTGTCTGGAGGGAACAGTGGAGGAAAGTGTTTAGTATTTCCATGAACAGAAATCTGATAATCCCATACAGTCATTTCACACCTTAAACTGTCAAACTAGAAATACCACCTCACAGTTGTATGCCTCTGCCAACCAGTCAAGTTGCGGTTTACATCCATGTCTGTCCAGACTCATATAATATTTGTAGTGAAGATTTTGAAGGAATTTAATAAAAGGTATTAGGTGTATTTTCCTTGTATATGTTCACATGCTTGCCCAATAAAGCTGATTCTGATAGAACACAAAGTTGTAGCCATGACAGCAGACGATGCTTCAGATATGGATGTTGCTGCAAAGAAGCTACAAATTCTAAAACGTGGATGCTTCACACACATCTTCAACCCGGCAGCACAGAAGATCTAAACAATCACCACAGTTTCAAGGTGGGCACCAAAATTAGTGTCACCAATTCAGTATCTGACCAAATGTGAAATATGGTCACAATCTCTGCTTCTGTTCCTGAGTTATGGCGTTGAATAATGGCCTGAAAAGTGTTTTTGCAGAACATTATGATGTCACAGTGAAGTTGAACTTTGACCTTTTGGATATAAAATGTCATCACTTCATCACTTTATCCTATTAGACATTTGTGTGAAACTTTGTCATAATTAGTGTATGAATTCTTGAGTTTGACCTTTGACCACCAAATTCTAATCACTCCATTGTTGAGTCCAAGTGGACATTTGAAGAAATCCCCTCAAGGTATTCCTGAGATATTGCGTTCATGAGAATGGGCCGGACAGACGGACAACCTGAAAACATAATGCTACCGGCCACGGCTGTCACTGGAGCATAAACCAGCATGTTAAGGAGACATCAGAGTAATGGAGCCATACAGTTATATTTACATAATGTGAACAATTTGATAAACTACGTTTGTTTCCAGATGTTGGTTGCTTTATTATATAACTTAACCTACAGGCTTTAGTTCAGGTCAGGTTCAGGCTTTATTTTGACATGAAGTGGCACAAACATATAGAGTCCAGACAGTAAATATTTGGACAGTCACATATTATCATATATCTGTCCAATTACATTTGAACCCCTAAACTTTGCACAATTTGCCCCACACAGTTATTTCTATAGTGATGTAAACCTGCCCAGATTAAAGTGGAGACTTTAATGTATCAAATTAAATGTGCAGAAGCACTGAGCCTGAAGAACAAAGCAAAATGTGTAACTGTCCAAATACTTACTATACTGTCTGGACTGTATGAGTGCATGATTAGAAGCTGGAGCTATGAGGACTGTAATAGGAAATCTTGCACAAAGCTGGTGGACTGTCGAACAGAAATGACCTGCAGGAAATGGGGCTAACATTGACATCTTAGACAGTAGAGTCAAGTAGAGATATACAGGAAAGATGTCTTCTCCTCTTGCAAATGGCAAAAATGTTCTGTTGTGGATTCAAATGTTTTTGTTATCTTGGCCCAGTTTGCTGATGTTAATGTGTGTGTGAAAGATCTCAGATTACAGGGCTCAAAGCCTCAGCTAATGTCCACACATCAATAACACACTGGCTGGATGGTACGTACTGTATCACTGGACTTACCGCTGAGAGGCCTAACTCAGGATAAAAATCTTGTGACCCACTAATCTCACTGGCAACATTACTAAAGGAAAGTTAAAGGGGTTTATTATCACGTTAAATAAAGCTTGGGGATTTGCAAGAGACACATCAAAATCAAAGCAGCATAGGCTGAGATATCCTCAATTTTAACTCACTACACCTCCCATAAAGCAATGTGTCTTTCATCATATCCTCCCTGCCCTTTTCTTTCAAACTAGACTTTTAACTTTTGTTAAAATTCTCTTGTTATTAGAGACAGGCTTTTATTCCCATTTCCCCCGTTCCCCTCTTAATGCAAACTCAACACTTCCTCCATGTTTACCTGTTGATAAATTCAATATAATGTCCATTTCCACAGCACTAATTGCATCAGTACATGTATGTCATACTCACTGCTCTGCTGCTGGACTCTGTTGTTGTACTGATGGAATTAATGTTGTGGAAATATCCATCATATGTAGTAGTAGTAGTACAGGTGATTCCACCCCTCCACAACATTACCCAACATTCAACAGCAACTGACTTATTTGCTTGTAAATCTAGTGTGAGGCTGGTACCCGTTCCTAGCAGCAAGGTGCAGTGGGGTACAGCCTGAGATGTCCTGGTAGTTTGGGTTGGCTCCTCTCTTCAGCAGCAGAACCAGACACTCCACTGACCCACAGCTGTGCAGAGAAAAAACAGATGTCAGTGTTTGGAATAATAAAGAAAGAGCATTTTAATTCATCAACACCACACTGTTACTCCACAATACTTACTTACTTATTTATTTTATTTAAAAGGGACAGTGTACAACTCAAAAAGAAATGTCACCGTTTGATGCACCAGATTATAGCTTCATGTACACATTGGCAATTACATATTGAGATGGGCTGGACTGAAGATATAATCATACAGTGTGTGTGATGTTGAAGGATTCTTATCGTTTGTCTTATGATCGAGTCGCTTCGTCTTGTTCGAAATATTTTTGATATTTAGGACTGGAATCAGGACCGTGATATTGTGTGTGCGAGCCAGGGAGACTCTTTCAAAGTCTACGTCCTATCCAGTGTGTTTGTCTGTATTTACTTAGGTGATATATATACTTTGGTGTCAAATATTTGCTTCTTTTTGACTGCATTGATTAAAAGAATGTATATGTTGGTGGAACCAGTTATGTGTGGTGTTTTTTGCAGAGTCTGCAGATTTTTGCTCTGCAGGTGCTCTCTGTTTCCATCTTTAGACATGCAGAATTATGATCAGTAGTTTGTTAAATTGTTTTAGGATGGGGATGGTGAGACAGCAGCAGTAAAAAAAAATGTACATTTAGTATCTGCAGTGAATTGGGTCACATGTTCTGTGTCATTGTTCAGTTTAGTGACTGATCTCCTAGTATTGAGTGCTCACAGTGTAACTATACCTCATTTCTTATTAAACATGGTATTAAACCATACTTGTTAGTTAAACATTATGTGCTGGCAGAAGTTTACATATTTCACATATTAAAGTGGTAATCTCGAAGATTTCCGTTTTGTTCTCTTTAGCAGCACAATATGGCCATAAGTGGTAATTGCAGGTGTGTTGTTCTTTTGTGTGGATAACATTAATAAATTACTCTTATTGCCTTTTTACTTGCAAAGCTTTTATTGCACTTACAGTAACGAGTGTAGTCGTCATCAGCTCGAGTACTTCACCTGGTTCACTGTCCTCTGCTCCACTGTGTGCAGCACACACACATACACGGAGCCCTCGCTGAAACACAAGAGAGCAGTGGAGAGGAGATGATATGGCATGGCCATAAGTGACAGCAAAATGCAGCAGAGACTGTTTATTTATGTTATTTACCTAATTTATGTGCACTCATTTCATTTCAGCTCAGTGTTAGAGTCTCCACTGCGTTTTGCTGTTATTTATGGCCGCGCTACTTTGTCTCCTTTCCTCTGCTGTGAGGAGCAGCGAGGGGCGGGGCTCAGCCCTCTGTGTGTGTGCTAACACAGCGCAGCACAGGAGAGACACTTACCGTACATGCAATAAAAGCTTTGTGAGTAAAAAGCCAATAAGAGTAAGCTTTTAAAAAAATAAGCCGCTTCACACACAAGCGAATGAAGAGCGAGTCTGTTGCGTTAGCTCTGCTGATTTGAATTCATGGCGGGAAAATTGCTGCTGACACCTGGTTCATAATAATCATAATACTGCAAATGCAAGAGCTTTCATCAGCAAGCCATAGGCTCAATCACCATTGTGTTACCTCATTCGGCGATAGATAGTGACTTTACAGACATTTATTAAATGAAAATCTTCAGAGATATTTGAGATTGTCACTAACTATATCCTGTTCCAACCTATCTCTCTGTTGTATTTCTTGTGCTGCTGTAATATGGTAAATGGTAAATGGACTGTACTTGTATAGCGCCTTTCTAGTCATCTGACCACTCAAAGCGCTTTTAACACTATGAGTCAATTCACCCATTCACACACATTCATACACTGAATGGGTACAGGGGCTACCATACAAGGTCCCAACATGCCCATCAGAGGAAACCATTCACACACACACTCACACACCGATGGCAGCAAGCTACCATGTAGGGTGCTGGCACAGCCATTGGGAGCAATTTGGGGTTCAGTATCTAGCCCAAGGACACTTGATCTTCCGATTAGTGGACAACCCGCTCTACCTCCTGAGCCACAGCCGCCCCATATATTACTAATAATACTATAATACAGTTTTCAATTCAGTATTTTCCATTTGGAATAGCTTTTGTCCCTTTGCCCTCTTTTTTAAAATCCTTTTTAACCCCTAGCCCCCATTATTCCCCAGATCACACGCTATGTAGCCATGATGTCATGCCTCATAGAGATGTCTGCCCACACATACACCCCACTTCTGCATTTTTTAAAAATGTGCTGCAAGGCAGGATTCTGGCAGAAACTGGGGGTGAAATTGTGAATGTCTTACTTGGCAGCAATGTGTAGCAAACTTCTCTTCACACGTCCAAAGGCATAGTTCACATCAAACTTGGAGTTGAGCAGCAACTCTGACACTGACCTTTGGGGAGCAGGATGGCACAAATGAATCATTTCCTCAGGAGACAACCACACACATTCACTAAACTTCTGCATTTGCAGAAGAAAGTGGGAAGACAAGATACAACTCATGACTCCTAGCAAAAGCAAATAAACACGCCACAACACATGCATTCCCAGTGTGCCAACATTCATACACTATTCATGTTATAAAGTCTGGTTGGATGCTTACCTGTGCTGGTCAGCCATGACCATTGGCATAAGTGTGTACACTGCAGTCTCATTGTCTGTGGAGGGAAGAAAGAGAAGAAGAATAAAACATTATATATCATAACAGTGCACACTCTAAAAAGCTAGCAGGTCAGTTATCAGGCTAAATTTCACACTTCCAAACAGGCATATGCTTTACTACAGGATAAGACAGTGTGGTGGAAAGCCAATAATGGTTAATATGATCAATTATGTCATATGAAATAAATATGATATAAGAATAATGAATTTGAATAACAATATTAATAATAAACAACTTTCGGCACATTTTACTATGTGTAATGATGACTGTCCCATAAAGCCTTTAGGAACAGAGCCCTCATTAATGTTATTAATGACACTTGTGATTTTTATTCTATGACAAGTAAAAATATCTGCCGCGAAAAAGGATTATTCCCACAATAAACATGTGAGCACATTCATGACCCTACATATACCTGTGCCATTTTAAAGTGCTGTATCTATGACCTGACTGAAGTATGTGAACAGTGGACTAAGGGGCTGGTCAGTGTCATTTGCTGTAGTGAATGCTATTATGGCTCTGTTGTTAAAGGACAGCTTCACAGTTATTCAAGTATGTCTTAAATCATCAGACAGGTGTCCATATGAACACTGAAAGAGGTTTTCATACTGGCTATTAAAAGATCCTCTTCAAATGTGCTTTCAATGTAAGTGAAAACATATTAGCTTCAGATAAACTTTTAAATACATTTTGCACAGAAGGAGGACTGTGGATTTTGTCCCCCATTGCTTACATTGTAAGTGCATTATGAAGGGATCTTCTAATGGTCAGTATGAACAGGAGGAATGATTACAGCAAGAAAAACAGGTTTCAATGTTCATTTGGGCTCCTGACTGTTGTTTTAAAACAGACTTGAAAAATTGTGAACCTGTCCTTTAAGGTCTCAGAGACTGGGTGTAGAAAGGTGGACAATTTTTAAGGTAGTGTGTATAATGCTGATAAATTTGTTGTTGAAAATAGTTTTTCACATTGTGAAGACAGGGGAAACAGTACTGTGGTATGATATGAATTATGCTTTTGTACAGCAACAACAGGAGGTGAGAAGTAAAGGAATGTGTGTCAAGTTCTACTTCCTCATTGCTCCTGCTGTTAATATAAAAATCGATCGTCTCTTAATGTATACACACTGACCAAAGTGTTATTGAATACTGTACACAGCAGAATCATTATTGGTAATTCATATTCATTTTAAATGTATGGGATGATTTTTGTATAATATCATATTCACATCACCTGTTAATAACCAAAGCCTTATGTAAGATGTTATACAAAACCAACATGGGTTTGACTATAATAACCTAATAGCCTAATAATTTGTTGCTTATATCAACACAGTAACACACCATTAAAAATGCAGGCTGTAAAAGTATAGTATGTTTCTACTATCTGAGTTTCAATTTAAAGAATCAGTTTAAAGAATTCCAGCAGCACAATTATTTCTAAATTGTATATAAATGAAGCCCCAGTTCTGCTGTCAAGTTAGACTAAATACTAACACAGTGAAACTCTCTCTTACTGCCTTACAGTGTGTAATGCTGACACACACACACACACACACACACACACACACACACACACACACACACACACACACACACACACACACACACACACACACACACACACACACACACACACACACACACACAGGGCTGTACTTGAACTCATTTAAAGGCTGCAGAATAATGACATTGGCAGGCCGAGGCAGTGTGTTGTGACACCTCACTATGACTATATTGGCACGTGAACAGTGAATACCATTATTCACGCTGGCTGCTCGAGCTGTTTTAAATAAAGCCTTTATCATTCACAGTCGTTACCTTCCGGGAGTTCCACGGTCCTGGCCCGGCGGAGGGAGCGGGTCAGCCGGCTGAGCTGTACGTTGAGCTGCTCCATCGCCCGTTCCATCATAGGTGAACGGTCGACCGAGAGGAACCGAGGGAACAAAGCGTCGCCCGTCGGCTTTATTTGTTCCCAGTGAGGATGTGTTGTTCCTGGGCGTCGTCCATGTGCGCTGACAGAGGGAGAGCCGCGTCTCTGACACTGATTTTCCCTGATACACCAACAACGTTACTGCCCTGCCTCTAATACTTCCTGTTTTGATGACGTTCAAACGCTATGTGGTGTGGGTGGTGTAGTTTATCAAGTCTATTGGGCTTAAAGGACAGTACCAGTGTTTATGTATGTTGTAGCCCATCAGATTCGAGTCTTTTCCTGTCTCCGAGGCAGCTACTGGATTCCTCCCCACCTTATAGAAGAAACCTGAAACTTGATTCAGGTAGCTACAGTACAGTGAACATCATGCTGCTTCTGTTTCATACTTTGAATAAATAATGCATGGTTTTAATACCCAGTCAATTGACTGTGCGTACTATTTGTTCATTTTTGTCCATCTATACAAGGAACTTGTTGTGTTAACCAACTAGATTACTATAATCTAGTCAATTTATTTATAGAGCATGTTGTAAAACAACAAATGGTGAACAGAATATCTGTACAGAGAAGTTAAAATTATATTATGATTATAAACATTTGACCTGTCAAATAAAGTATAAGTATTTATTGTTTTTTTTTTCCCTGAAAGAAGTATTTGGGCTGAAAAAGAGATAAATGACTTGTTAAAATGGATGTCTTTACTCGGCAGCACCGACTGCTTCCGTCGGTGACTATTACATGAACCAAGCATGCATGGCACATTATGGCCACAGGGGGACACTCTAGTCCTACAAATACAATATCACATCCTTAATTTCCCATTAAAAGCAACTGACTAGTTGTTGCTGCAAAGGTTATACTAATCAGGAAAAGCAAACAACTGTCCAGTGACTGATATTTATTGGGGTACATCAGTGAAATCACTGAATCCAAAGTTTTACATGCAGCAAACAGTAGGATAAGACATTTCAATACAAATACTTATTAAACACACATGGTGCACTGGCTTGTACCTCAACCCACATTAAAAACAATCCACCAGTAAACTCAACAATAAAGATTCTGACGTGAAAGTTGTAACACTTAATGAGTTTGTGGCTAAAACTGAAAACTATATGTGTTTATGTGAAATAAAAAATATAATAAAAATAGATTTGCATCAACACACGATCACACAACAGAGAAAACTGGAAACATTTTCCACAAACAATTAAAGAATTTATATCTGTTCTGTTCTGAGAGTTATCTGCTAGCATCACAGCAGATTTTTTAATTAAGGCAACTGAAATAAGTAATTTTCAAAGTTTATGATCATGTAAAATATTACAGTATTATACCTTTGTATATTTTCAACAATGGAAGTGTGGAAACAGTGGACACAGTGTAAAACGCAACAACAGCAGTAACAATACAGGAACATAAAATAAAATGAGACACATGTCCATGAGTCTTTTGTCCAGTTGCATGCTGGGAGGCCTCCCTACGTACCTACTGCACCACATACCGCACACAAACTACTGATATTAGGCTAGCTACAATATTTGTCCTCCTCCACCAACTTCATTTAATCCAAATTTAGAAAAACACTTTGGTCAAACTCTAAAATTAAACTGTTTTGATTACAAGAACAAATAAAGAGTATTAGACTGCTGGAATTACAAAATGAACACTGAATGAACAACAATATTTTTATATTTTTTCAGCGTATCAGCCAAAATAGTTCATTTTCTTTTTTTAGCACATAAACATTTTTGATGAGGATCCCTTAAATTTGGTTATTAAAGAATAGTGACCAGGACATAAGTGGGACATTTTACAGTGTAAAAATCTATTTGTCAGTGCTCTCTGGAGGACAAACTATGTCATGGAGACACTGTTTCTAAATGACCTGAATCTTTCTGTACTGCAGTTTCTTGACGACATAAATCATTTGTGTATTTTCCCCTGCAGGCTACACATCCTCAGTGGAGGTGCTGGACAGACGGCGAGACTTGGAGGGAGAAGACTCTTCGAAAACGTCGTCTTCCATGCCTTCTTCTATGGGCTTCATCTTTGAGGAGGTCTTGGTGCCAGGTGATTTTTCTACACAAAAAACAAAACAGTATTGCAGTTGAATCAATTCAATATTATTAATAAATAAAGAGTTAAATTCCTCTTTATTGTATGCACACAGGGATGAAAAAAATGCATCATCCTGGCTCAACAACCAACAGAAGTAGTAACGTCACAAACAATACAAACCTTCCAGCAAACAGTCCAAACTAGAGGGAGTTATTATCACAATCATACACACACACATACACCCCCAGACCCCAGCACATGAAAGAGTGGATGAACAGATACTGTGAGACCAGAAAAAGCCCTGTTTCCATTAACACATGTTGCTGCATTAGAGCTCTAAGAGCTCTTGTGCAGAATAGAAATGAAGCTGCTCCTCTGCACTAAAAGCATTTAGAAGAGCAAATGCTCCACTACAGGTGCTTTTAGTCTGTACCCAGGCAGCAGCAGATACAAATATTTGGTTTTAGAGAGTGTCTCCTCCTAATTCATGTGTTGCATTCACTCTGTTTTGGAGAATATGAATGAGTGATATCACTTGGGTTCAACAAATATGGGTTGTTGAAAGAAGCAATGGATATTTTTAGATAAAAGCTAATAGATAGATTGCATTTAAAAGTTTTAAATTAAAATGAGTGTTGTGCAAATACTTCCCATGATTCAGTTTTTCTACCTAATTTTGTCAGAATAAATAAAACTTTTTTTGAGGCAGCTCTTTTAACATTAGACAGCTCTGTACTGACACTCAAGATACCATATCAGTAAAATCATACATCAGATCAAATGTAACAAACAGTAAGATCAATGGCTATCCACTGACCAAATGTAAACTCCTATTGTTTAAACATATTTTCATGAAGTGGGGGGCTCACATGAGACTAACTATAAAAAGAATGTTCAATATCTGTGCGGCAGTGACTGAGATATCTTCATTCTTCGGCCGCATTCAGACTCTAATGAGGCCAGTCAGTGCAGTGGTGCAGCAGGGCTGCCAACACACTGAGGGCTCCGGCAAAAAAAAACCTAGGGTCGTCTGCCAGAAATTTGAACCTCGCTCAACTTTTGCTGCAACTTTTTGCGAACCAAACATAAGCACATTAAAAAGAGAGAGAAAGAAACGTTGCGACCATGAAACACAACATGCTAACACTGGGGTTTAACATTTATCCTACTGACTGGGCTACCCACAGACCTCAGAGGTAGACTTTTTGTCATATTTCACAGGTGCTTTATTCTATCATTCCAATTTTCCATGACTTTGTCAATAAATTTGTTCCTAATGACTTCATATCATTGTTTTCTGTTTCTGTTTTAATTAGTGCTTTTTAAAAATACCAATGTATTGGGGTCCTGGGGGACCCCAGTCAAAAGCACCCAATTCTGCCTATGCAGTTTTAATAGATGGAACTATTTATTGAGTTCATGTTTGTCATGCCTGTCATTTTGAAAGCTCTGTGGAAAGATTGTACTTGGGATAAAAGCTACAATTTTATACAATATGCAAATTAACTGTAACTTATAATAATCAGTTTTTTTCAGATGACATTAATTACATGACTAATAATGTTTTGAGAAGAAATAACATAACATTTTGGTACGTTGGTTGTTTCTTACAGTAGTTTATTCTTGGGGACGCCAGTCGGTAATCCTTGTATGTTAAATATATTGGTAGGATGAAGGTTAATGATGGTGATGTTGATTTGTTCAATACTTTGGTCCAGAGTAAAATATCTTAACAACTACTAGCCAGACTGCCAAGATATGTGGCATTGACATGGTCTCCAGAGGATGATTTGTAATAGTTTTTACAAACCTGTGACCTTTGTATTTGTACGGTCAGAAAGATTTTCCACCACATCAACACTCAGATCAACAGTCCATGGCAAGGTATTTAAAAAGCTGTTGTCACACAGTCATAGCCACAATGCGAAAAATATATTTTAATAATTTACTAACATTTCGACATGACAGTCTTCTTCAGGGTATTCAATACCGACTACCTTCCTTCACACCTGTACTTTCATCGTGGTCAGCACCTCTCCAACACTGGTATGCCTTCCTCCTCTCTCTCATCAATTTAAAAAGCTGTTGACAGTTACTGTGGGTATTATTGGTCCTCAGAGTGCAAGTCTTAGTATTTTAGTCACCGTACATACCTTTCCTCATCTGCAGGTCAGATTTGTCATTTCAACACAAAACATGTCAAAATGTAACGGCGTGCAATAAAATCTGAAGCACATCCATGCTCCCAGAAGATGAACCTTCCCCATTTTGGACACCCTGTGAGCCACTACTGGGCCAAAATTTCAACATTGCACATATTTATTTATTTTGTTGTTGTTGTTGTTGTACGTTTGTACCCTTGATGTAGAATAATCTTTAAACTAAACCGGGAAGCTACTTTTTTAAGCTGCTACTTTTTTAGGGGGCTGAGTTAAAAGAGGTGGTCTTACAGCCCTGTCAGGGAATGGTTCAATCTGAGGAGTCCCAGCTGGAGGAACAACAGGAGGAACACATCAGAGAAAAGCTGACATAATCTTTAGAAAAGCATGCAACCGGTCAGGAAACTGTTTCCACTGTGTAATATCAAATTATTCCATGTATGTTTTGAAATAAAAAAAAACTAATCACAAAAACCTGATATCCCATTTTGTTGAAGCAGTTCACATCAAGAAAAAGACACAGAGATAGTGTGTCTTTTACTCATTCATTATATTAAGAGGATTAAATAAATGCTTCAAACATGTGAGCTGTGGTTTTGTACACTAATGTCATTATGCTGTCATTTAAATTTGGTGCATCTGTTCCTAATTACAGTGCAACAAAAACTAGCCTAGATGTGTCAGCCTGTTAATAACAGCATTTTAAAAGGCAAATCATTCCTGGTGGTCTAATACATGTTGTAGTGTTGCTGTGACTATCAGCAGATTATTTAAGGCACATTGAGAATATGAATATTATATTTTAGTAGCAATGACCTAGCATTTCCAACAGTAATGCTTAGTAACTGTATAAAACAGCAATTCTCAACAAAAATCTGTAAAATATTTAAAAATTAAGACAAAAATATATTTTGTAAGGTGCAAACATGTGCTTCAGCCGGTATCAATAATTATCTTGATTTGGCAAATATTTATATTTATTTATTTAATGGATATAACCATACACTCATTATAACGAGACAGCAGTCAATAGTCTCACTGTTAATTAGAGGAAACATGTTAACATGTGGATATGCACATGTGTACTTTGGCACTTCTGACTAATTATTACTGTGGTGATAATTGCTCTGGTGTATTTTTCTGCCACTTTAACAGAGCTGTTGACAAGCTGACATATTCCAGTGTTAGCAGGACAGAGGACATATTACTACCACTAAATATCAGATATTTCATATTTAGTCATATGTAATCAATGGTAGTCAAATATTTTAATGTTACCAAACACTAGAGATTTTTTTTTCTGATGAAGAATAGGAAAGGGTGTCATTACATTGTCAAGCAAGCAATATATTTTATTTGACACCTTGTGCATATTACAACTTATTAATGGTTATGTTTATACAGTGACTTAGGTGGGGTGTTGCTTTTGTTGGAAGTTGTAAAAAAAAAAAAGAAAGAAAGTCTTTTAGGAACATAGGTTCTGGGAGATCCAATGCTCATGTGTCAGTATGGATCCTACAATGTTCTAATCTAACCCTAACCCTCTAATCTAATATTATTATCATAGCTTGTATCATTGGTTTTACTTACATTAGACAGAGTCCCTCCAGACATGTATTGGGACATATAAAACATAATGTGTGTCTGATGTGGTTTTTCCATAAAAAAACTATAATTACCACATTAAAATCCGTAAATTGCATACTGGAGCAGGATTGGCTCCAAACTTGTTATGATGTCACAAATCATGCTCATAGGCCCGCCCTTTAAAATCACATTTTCAGTGAGCTCAGAGAAACTTTACACTTTCAGCAGATCAATGAGAAAATTTTGCGCATACATCATTCTGCACAGTGAAGTTCAAAGATTCAACTACAGGAACAAGAAGAAAAACACATTTTTCAGTGAAAGGGGACTTTCAGACTAGATTTGGCTGTATGATTAAGAACACATCTAATAGGTTTCTTTGAAGTTTGGACTGCTAGAATAATTGGGTTTAGAGCAGGGACATTAACTAATGGAGTAATCTGCCATAAACTTGGTGCCCTCCTGTAAGCTAGAAACACATTAAAACACCTTACTGGGTGATCATGTGACTTACGGAGAGAGGAACCAGCAGATCCTCCTCGTAGGATCTGGTTAAGGACATCATCAGTGTCGCTGGTGCTGGCCATGCTGTTCCTCATCTGCATCATAGATAGCTGGGAGCACAGGCTGGGCTGGCGGTCCATCTTCTTCACTGCCTGGGACACATCAACCACCATCATCACCATCACTACAAGTATTATTACTGTTACCACTATCATCCAGTATGATGTTTTTGCTTTAATGCTTACAGTGTCTGTGTATACAAAGCATAATGTGACAGACAGCAGATCTGGACCCACCTTGTCACTGAGTGTGGGGTCATTGAGAGAGTAGAGTTTGTTGGTGATGTCTTTGCCAATGAGGTACCTGAACACCTCACTGAGGAATGTATCTGATTCCAGGAAGTAGGTGAGCCTCTCTCTAGACCAACACAGAAACTTACAGTTCTCCTCTGCCATGATGGTCACCTGTTCATCAAATCAAATAAAAAGCCACCTCACATCTGTTTTCAATGATTGTTCTCTCCATGAAACAGAATGAGCAGGAGGTGAAGATGTGGAGGTTGAGAAGACTATATTAGTCTTAAGAAGAAGTATTAAGAATTTATAACCTGTGATGGCACAGGGCTGCTTCAGTTCTTTTATCTACACCATGTGTGACTTGTAATTACCTGGAACTTCTCTCCTCTGTGCATTGCAGTGGACCTGAACTCTGGAGAGTCGATGAATGAATTGGTGTAGATGTTGTGGAGGAAATGGCCTCGGTATGACACCTTCATCCTGTCACACAGAAACTTTAAAGTCAAAATGAATCCATTTTAAGTCATTTTAAAAGGAACAGTTTGACATTTTGAGAAATATGTAATAGAAACTTTTTCTTGGTGAGAGTTAGGTGAGAAGACAGATACCACTCTCATGTATCAAGTATGAAGCTAGACCCAGGGGTGCCTAGCTTAGCATAAAGACTGGAAGCAGGGGGAAGCAGCTAGTGTGGTTCTCAAAGATCCACCTTCCACATCCTCTAATGCTCACTAATTGACACGTTGACAGAAAAACAACACAATAGGTCCTAATGTCAGTTGCCCAAAAATTACATAGTTACGTTTGAGAGACAGATCTCATTTAGTGGCCAGTAATTATGACCGGGAGAAGTGGTGCAGTTCAGATGACGTCTATATAAGTTGACACATTTCCTCACTTGGAGGAGACGGGTTGGGTGGATGGTTTAAGCCAACAGGGGACTATAGTGGACTTTGACACATGAGACTGCTGCTTGTTTCCCATTTTCCGCAAGTGTCACATTTCCAACCATGAGTTAGGGCTGTGTTTTAAAAACTGTGATCTATGGTCATCCTTTAACCTTGTTATTATTGTAGCCATGATGACAAAGGTCACCTAGCTTTAAGGAAGTAACTTAACCCACACCACATGTTTCTCTAAATTTAACAAAGTGATCATTTTAACCCAAACCATGATCTTTCCCTAAACCTAACCAGACCTTAACCACAGTTCTGTCATACCATAAAACTTCATTATTTTTTAGCAGTGATGTGTAACGGTTTTGGAAAGCACAGACAAATGATGTTGTCCTGCCAATTACTACATAAAGAGGCCAGATTAGAAAACGCTTTATGTGTCATTCTGGAGTCACATGATCAAACCACTTTTACAACCACAATTTAGTCATTTAATTTGGAGGACTTGTTTGAACCATATTTCAAGTTTGATTATAAAAGTGCCGTATGCAGTGCAGTTACTTATTGACAATACAGTCGCCATGGCAACTACCCTTGTTTTTTTCTGGAGGTATTGTCCATGAGTTTAAAAAAGTGGCTTAAAGGACTACATTGCAGTCACTATTTAAAGTATCCATGTCCATGCACTGTTTAAAACTTTCCATACTAAATTAACGATGTCTCTGCATGATATCGCAGTGGTGATAATGATTGGGTTTCTTATAGAGAACTATGTTTGTTTTTTTTTGTTTGTTTATAGAGTCAGTCTATTGGCTTTAATATGGAAACTCCAGTTTGAGACCAACTTGTGAGGCAAATGCTGAGGTTTGACAGAGTCATTGCATGCATGCAAGTAAAACTGGACTATTTCAGAAACCTTTTCAATTTGTTTCTTAAAAGTCAAATTTCAATCTAAAACAACTCCCAAAATATTTAAAAATATCAATATATTTTCTCTGTTTACTAGTGCATAAGAGGGTGTCAACTATTTAGAGATATTTGACATAGCATCTATTCATTTATTCCTGTTTCCTAATTCCATGAGCATACAACACTACATCATCTGCATACATTTGTGTTTGAATTTTAGGACAAGCTAAAAGCAAAATAGCAGCCTCTGGGCCAAATCCAGCCCTCCTGATGACAACTGTTTTTGTTTTGACTTTCATAGTTTACATAAAAACTTTTACACAGTTTTTCACAGATCTACTGTAGATAACAAAATAAACACAAGGCTTGTGTAAATCCCAGTGAATATATCTGATCGCCACACCATCCGTCACCGTGCTGTTTGAACAGTGCATGCTGCTGAAATTAAATCTACTTAACCTACCACAAAAGACATTTTAATGTGTGAATTCTAACACTGTTTTAATTTCACTACTTTAGCCTGTTGGACCAGAATGGATCAGTTCTTCACAAACACAAATACATGGTATTCAAACATAAATTGTGTGTTGAAGCCATTTTTTTTAGAATAAATGAAGCAGGCTACTGTTTTTTACTATGTGTGAATAACCAATAAAGTATGTCTCAAGTCTCAAAGTGCAATACAGATTATATATTTGCATATAAGTCATTTTTAGCCAAATTAGTATTAAAATAAGCTGTTAGCCCTTACTAATGGGACACGTGACATCTGCCCTCAGATACAATCCTAAACACTGTTATAAATCTATTTTATTCCTAAATTAATTAAAATAAATAAATAAAACATATCGGCCTGCATTTCCACTGAGCTGGTTCATGGTCCACCAATGAAAAATCCTGAAAAACTGGCGCATGGTTGAACTTGATTGCTAAGCCCTTCAGTATACAGTAAAGGGCCTAATATGGAGCCTGGCTAGAGCCAGGCTAGCTGTTTCCACCTGCTTCCAGTCTTTATGTTAAGCTAAGCTAACCACAAGCCAGTATAAGTGAGTCATATCCATCATATACTAGAGATGGACGACACAGACAGGACAATATCAGATCCCTACCAATTAGCCAATAACAGTCCCAATCATCCCGTTACATCATTCCAACTACACAGAGCAACTTCCAGAGTCAGCACATACTTTCCTTTGAGGAGAATGCTGAGGCGTTCGTCCACAGAGGTCTTGTCCTCAGCAGCGTAGGCCTGGCCCTTCTTTAGCGTCTGGATGGTGCAGAACTGGCCTGTGAGCCTCTGAAACAGAGCCTCCTGTACATGAAGTGGCTCAAACATCCGCTTGTAGACTGACCTCAGCTCCCTGTCAATCTTAATCTGACAAAGCAGACAAACAGCCTTAGCTCATGAAAAGCTATCATTCAAGTAAAAAGCAAACTTCAACAATGCTGTGGTCTATCTGAAAACACAAACTGTTGGTAAATTGGTAAAGGAGCACTGACTGAGGAGGACAGGTCTTCTGTCTCATTATGAAAAGTCCTGGTCTAAATCTGTCAGCTTGCTGGAGGCCCCTTACACTAAACCCCCTGTGGCACCCATGGATTTGATCAAACTTGCATCTCATTACCATAAAGCAGGGCCAAACCCAGGAGGATATGCTGCCTCAGTCCACAGACAACGAGAAAAACTCAACCCCAAGCCTCTGCATAAATAAACACACTGTTCCCCTAACGCCTGAAGCCAGTATTTCAATGTGGTGAAACACTGGAATGAGCTGAATGTAAAGCGACTGTGAGAATGTCAATGAGGGTTAACTGATGCAGAACTCACTGGCCTGCGCTTGTACACGAGGTAGAACAAGTGCATGAAGTTGACCACCAGGAAGACCACGTTCCAAACCATCACATCCAAGTTACACCTGTACAACGCCGCCCATGCAATGAAGAGACCACATCCTGTCAGGGTCAAGACAAAACACAAAACACAGTGGTTAGTGAAGAGGTTATGTCAAAGTCTAAATTTAAAGTTGAATTCATCAGTCTACTTAAATATCCTCTCATACAGACATCATCATGTACAGCTACTGTGGTTGTCAAGACCTTCATTTATTGTACAACCATGCTGTTCTTTTTTTAAGAAAATCACCCATTTAGACCCATCTTAGACTGGAGTAAAAATGGTAATGTGTTTAATGTTAGTTACAGAGTGGTGTAGAACTTTTAAAGAGGATGTAACATGCACATTTTCAGGTCCATATTTTTAATTTGTTGCTCTGCTGTAATATTCTTGCATGATTGAAAGTTAAAAACTCCTTATTTATCTTATACTGGCCCTTTGTGCAGCCCCTCAGTTCAGCCTCTGTCTGAAACAGGCCGTTTTAGCTCCTGTCATTTCCTAAATCTAGAACACAATCGAAACAATGTGCGGTCATGGTTGCATGGAAATCACTTCTAGCTCAGATTGTTAAAGCACACAATAAAGAAAGTTTTAAAAAACAATTGAAGCAACACCTAATGGCCCTACACATTGTATAATTCTTTTTATGACTTTATTTTTTATGTATATGAATATGTTATAAGATTTCACTTTGTATGTATATTCAGTGCTTATGAATTTAGTGTATATTAATATATATAAGTGGAAATTAATAAGAATATGTATAGTAATATGTTTGTGAGAGAAAATTGTTTGTTATACTTCTCTGATTTTAATATCATTTGCTTGTTCTGTCTGTAAGTGTCTTATTTGTTGTCATGCTTTTATGTTTTGTGTGGACCTCAAGAAGAATAGCTGATGTCCTAAATCAGCTAATGGGGAACCTAATAAAATCCTAAAAATCCTGTCTTTTAAGACCTCCCTCCCAATGATCCCGCTCTGTTCTGATTGGCCAGCTTCAGGAAGCTTCCTCTTACTCCAGAGGCCATGTAAACAAACAGTAGTAGTTGGATTTCACTACTTTTTCTCCCTTTGTCAACTTCTTGAATACATCCATACAGATCTGAAAGATGTGAGTGGACAACATGAACAACCTTAGCAACAACCTTAACAAAGGCTATGGAATGGACGGCTGTTTATGGACATGCGTGAACAATCTGATGTCATCACGAGGAGGAAGTAGAGGTAGCATTGCAAATGAAACAGAACATCACATCATAAAAAGCATGATATTTCCCTTTTAAGCCAACAAAATAGTAAATGAGTAAAGGCTTTAGCATTTTCCCTCAAGAACTTTTTCTAGTTTGGTAGTGTGGAGAAGGCTTTGAAACAACATTTAGTCATGTTGGATAGAAGAATTCACAGAATGTATCAGTATAATCAGTGTGCCATTAATAACTGTTCTATATGCTGTATGAAAGTTATGAAAGTCAAATTTAACAAAAACTAAGAAATAAAAAAATTCAGTCCACAAGTATGCATTTCATACAGTGATAAATGCCCATCTGGTTCCTTTGGTTCCAAAATCTTTGTTATGAAACTTTTAGTTGAATGTCTCCCTTTCGCTGATAGTTTCTCAAACTAAATTTGTATTGGTTCTTTTTTCAGTGAACTGGTTTAATTTTACTGTATAGCCTTTTAATATGTACTCTTTAGTGTAGATTTACTATGCTAATTCTATTGGCACATCTTGATGATTTCTCAATAATTTTATGTCAAGTCACAATTACGTTCATATATTTCTCTCGTTGCCTCTGAGGGAAAATGACTTCACCTTTGTTCCCCTTGAAATGTAAATAAACTCTGCTTTTGCAGGTTTGGGATTAAGGCCTTGTTGCTATGTAAAATAAGTCAGCTCTCAAGAACTGAAAAATCCAACTTGTGTTAAATCATCAACCACAGCCCTGCAACATGTCCTAATATAGTAATATACAATACAATAAACTAAAAACATGGATAACCAAAAGAAAAAAAACATAAAGATTCAGTCCAGCATGGAATATTTACATGCAAAGAATGGAATAAAACTAAATAAAATAAAAATAGCATTTTACTGGATTTTTCAGTTTTGTTTAAGCTGGCATGGAGCTGTTGTCATAGCAACAAGGCTTTAAGATTAAACATGCAAAAGTGCAGTTTATTTACAGCTTTTTAAAGTCATTTTCAATTGTGAATGTCTTCTTTTCTTAAAGACAATGAGAGAAATATATTAATATAATTGCAACTTAAGATTAAAATGTGTATGGAGATGTATAAAAAATATCACTATTTATTTTTCACATATTGAAAGGTTATAGAATAAAATAAAACCAGTGCAGTAAAAAAAAATATATAAATTTAGTTGGACAAGGGAGTACAAGGGAGACATTCAACTCAAGTATAAAGTGTATCAAGAATAAACTGCATACATGTGGACTGAAACAGCCAATTCATTTTTATTTTATTTGAATCACTTTCATAACTTTCATGAAGTCTATGGATCAGTTATTTATCACAGACTGATACATTATGTAAATTCTTTTTCCAACATGCTGTTTCAAAGCCTTCTCCACACCAAAGTGAAATAAAATTCTGGCAGGAAAATGCTAAAGTCTTTATTTATTTAATATTTTGCTGGCTTAAAAGTTCCGCACTTCCTTGCAACTAATACAACACACTTCAATCTAAGAAAACAGGTGGTTTTCTTAAAAACAGAACAGTGTGGCTGGTTGAGGCTGTTGCAGGGTCACTCTGACAAGATTAACTGCTGTAGCTCCACACTCCTCCCTCGCTTCCTCTTTCCTTTTTATTTTCTCTGTAAAACCCAGCTGAGACCTCCCTGTGCTAAAGGGCAATATAAATAAATGGCTCTCTTACAACCACATTTCCCATAAATCCTGCTGCTTCCTGTCTCCTCTCTCCTTCCAAGTTGAAGATAAACATGTTGGTGATTTTTCCATTGTCAGAAGCTTTTATGGCCTCCGCTCTGATGAAGAGTGTGAGCATGAAAGCTTTTCAATAAAATCCCAAACTTCCAAGTGTTGAAAACTAAATCCTCAACAATCCTGTAGCAGTATTCACACAGGGCACTTTTGATAGCATAAAGATATACATGAAGAGGCTGTGATAAATTTAGCATTCTCTAATATTCCCAGCTGTATTATCACAGCAGGAATGCCATCAGCAAGAGGGGCTGACCTGTCATCAGGAGGACACGCAGCAGGATCATGTGCAGGCTCAGGGTGGTGGGGATGACCAGGCCCAGCAGCAGGGACAGGTTCCCCAGGTGGAAGAGGAGGTGGTGGACCTGCTCCCACTCCTGGCAGGAGGTGGTGTTGGGCTCCACAGTCAGGAGTCCTGGAGTGGCTGATGGGAAGGGGGGCAGCGTGGTGGAGATGAGGGGAGGCAGCTCTGGGGTAGAAGACATCCTGCAGCAGGGTCACCTTGAAGAACAGGGCAAGGAAGGACAAAAGGTGACTGAAGAATGATGAATTGCTCAGGGCTGAAAAATGTAGCATTCTGGTCACAGTGGATCTTTGCTTGTTTTTCAAACTATTCTTTGGAAGAAAGTGATATTTCATTGATTATGATCCTCCTTTGTGCCCACAGTCAAAGGTTCACCTGGCATGTATGTAACTCCAAGCTGCATTAAATGATTTTTTGTCCACTTGAGGCAAATTGTCATCACATTATAAAGTTTATATGACTAACATTTGTGTGTCAGCTGTTTTGCTGGGCAGGTAGTGTACTGTGGGTTTATCAGGGCAGACCCAAAACAACGAGCTAAATAAGGCTAAAATGCTCCTGATAAGCTCTATAATTACAAGCTTGAAAAAAGGCTTTTTAAAAAGATACATAAAACAGAGTTGCCTTTTGCCCCTTGTAGTTTTTAACCTTTCATCCTTAACCATGAGAGGGATATTGAGTTAAGATTTTTTTGTCATGTAAAAAATTAAAAAATGCCAAATATATATACATCTGCTTTGTTCTGGAGAAAGCCCCAACTCTCAGTCAGGGGCTCAAATAACTATATAAATAGTTGATAATAAATAAATAATAAAGTCTCTTTCTGTGGAAAAAATAGACATTTACAATAAAAAGAAAAACCTGTGGGATGAAAAATAATCCATTGAAGATTCCCCAACACAAACTCTGTTTACAAATAGTACAAAATAACATTAATACTTTTATGTATTCATTCATTTTTCTGATCTTCTTTCTTTATAATAATTATATATTTTATATTTTTTACATTGAAGTACATGAGCACACACAGCACTCAACATTTCCCAGAGAAAATACACATTTTTACTTTCCAACTATAAATTTCAGGATCTCTTCCCACTGCCTCAGGATCAGCTGCTGTATTTTTTCTGTTCCAGGCTGATGTGCCCCGGCACTGGGGGGGTGCCCGTGTAAAAATAGATGAGGGGACTCATGCGGACTCTCCACGGTGGGATTTCTCTCACCTACAACTTTCTAACTGCTCTTCAAAGTACCGACAAAGGAAAACGCTTATACTCACCGATTCAGCAGCAGCCGGTGCAATAAGAACAGCAGAGAAGGAGGAGTGAGTTGTGTGAGAGACTGCAGGCAGTGAGCTGGAGACTGCAGGCTGGACCCTCAGTCAGGGGGCTGCACAATGTGCGTCGCACATTCCACACAGCTGACAGGGAGAGACTAAAATGGACAAGAAGCAGAGAGCAGTGCAGCTGCAGTGACTGGATGCTCCGACAGGGGGAGACAGAGCTCATTTAACTCCCTTATCCTGTATGAAGCAGTGACAGATCTGTCCATTAACCATCCACATCTGTAACTGAGTTTTTCTGTTGGATTGGAATAAAGATTGGTAAATTCTCTTCAAACAGGCTACTTTCATAACCTACAGTGTATCCTCCCAGTGTATCCTAAATGTACTGACTTATCAGACAGACTGCAGCACAATTTTTGCAGTAAAATTGCATTTTCAATTGCAATTGCAAAAACATTTTGAAGCTATGCTGAAAATTGATATATATCAATTATTTAAATTAAACAAATCGAACATTTTATTTGATTCCTTTTGTAACATACATTTGGTGTAATGATTTAATGAATTTACATTATCTTAACAAAATAATTTTAACTCAACAAATCCACTGAAACACCATCCACTGATGGAAGACCGTGAGATGTAGCTGAAAGCTAAAAAAAAAAAAGGCAGTAAATGGACCTTGAGATAAGATTAGTGTGTCAAACTACTACAAAAATTAACTTTCATGCTTAACTTACTAACTTATATTGAATTTACTCCAGCCTGTAACGTTATGTTATCTGCACTGTTGTTAGGGGAGTGACACCACACACAGATGTGACAACATGTGGCTGAATCACTGACACGCCACATAAAAACAATCCACACAGTAAATGATTTATTTTTACAGTACAATATAGACATCCACATTTACACAATGATACACTGACAATAGGCACTGATCTATCAGTATTACACATTACATCATCTTAAACAGTTAAGACTTCTGCAGACGTATTGATTTCACTTTATAATAATAATAACTGTAGTTTAAGTTGGTTGTCACATGAGCCTAAAACCATTTCCATACACACACACACACACACACATCAGATCATGGTCACTTTTGGCGACATAGACATTCATTTCCTGGAGACTTACCCTAACCCTGACCTTAACCACTGACCCAAAAATCTTTTTTTCCCCAACTGGGGACACAACTTTTCCCCAATTGGACAAGCCATTCCCAATTAACTGGCCTTAAGTCTGAAATTTGACACCTGTCTGTGAAGTAGAGAAGATCTGCTGAGTGAGTTGATGTGCTGAGTTGAAACCGGAGAGGGTCATACTTACAAATGAACAAGGCTCACTATCAGTTGTAGTATTTGTTTCATGTGTTACTGTCCAGTATCCCCTTCAACTTTCAGTTAGGACAAACTATATACAGAGTATCATGTTTCAGCTTATCAGAAGGACCAACAAAAAACTAAAATTAAGAAGTCGACGACAGACTTGTATAAACATCTTTGACATTCAAAGAAATTCCCATCTCATAATTATAACATCTCAGGCTGATGGCAGGCTCAACACACTGTCTCTCTTCTAACTGAAGTGACAATTAAATGTATTAAGATCTGTAGAGCCGAACAGGAAGGAACCAGCAGCTAGATAGTTTACTACAGGTACACAAGCATATCTAAAACACAGTTAGCTGTTCTATCACTGTACAGTAAACTGAATCACATTTCACTTGGAACATCATTTTAGTACTGCCCTGCTGAGACAACACATTATTCAACAAACTACCTGCTTATTGGAATAGTTCAGTATTTTGGGAAATAATGCTTACTCGCTTTCTTTCTGAGTGAGACGACAAGATCAGTATGCATCTCATGTCTGTGTGCTCATCTCATATCAGTATGTAGTTAGCCTAGCTTAGCATAAAGAGGTCCAGCATGTAACTCCCAATAGTTCCAGTTCCTGCATGCCATGAATATATTAAGAGAACTGGAAACCATGTTCCAAGACAAGACAATCATTTGGATAAAAGATGCTCTCAGGGTGCACATGCTGAAAACATTTTGTCAGGTTTCCTCTGGTTTCCATGCTTTAGACCCACAGAGCATGAGTCCTTCTCAGGCTGTGTCAGTTCAGATGCATATTAGAGACTTCCTCTGGCTGAGCCAGCTGACTTTTGGCAGGTTTGATACGGCTCTTCAAGGCTTTGCAAATATTATTGGCCATAATGGCTCAAATTTTGATGATACAAAGAGTCATTTCAGGGTGTTTGTGACCCTCAGAAGAGCGTTCACTGTTTTACAGCTATTACTTTTCTATTAGTCGTGTATGTGCCAGTACAAGTCACGTGACCCTCGAATACCGAATCACCTCACAGCTCAGCATGTTACTGGAGGCTTGCTGTGTACATCCTGCATCCTGATGTGTCGGTGGTATTCCTGAAAGCAGGTTTAGTGAAAACTCGTTTCCCAGTTCCAGAAAAAGAGGTAACTTTAAATCTGGTTCAGTTACTATGGTAACTGACTCTGTGAAGCTAACCTGCTCATTGGCAGGTTTTCTTCAACAAACATTGAGTTCCTCTCTGTCTCCTCCTGCAGAGCATGAAGCAGCTGTCAGACACATTTCATTTCATCATTGGTTCAGTCCATATCAAAGCACATATCGGAGCACATTAATTAAGGGTTAAGTCACTGAATGCTATTGAGCCAAGATCCAAACAGATGTCTAAAATTTACTGTTTTAACCTCGACGCCTTTTCAAGTGCAAATCACATTATTACTGGATCAGATTGTGAGACTGGATCATCTTCAGTACTGACTGAGGCTCTGTCACTACTATCTTTTTTTAAGGTACATGTTCACAGTCCGCACACACACATTAATGTTTCTACGTCCACTGGATTAAAATGGAGGCTCTGCCTTTTATTTACCTGTTGCCATGGTGAATTGTAATATCGGAGCTCCATTGATATTGGCTTTTTTCATTTATCACACACACGTTGAACTCAGAGTGAACATACTCAGAGTTGATTGAACTGACTCTGATCAGATGTTCTGGAATCAGTTTTCCATCTCAGGGTTCATCAACTCAGAGCTCAGGGATGTTCAACCTTTCTGGAATAGACTCCAGGTCATCACCATCGTGCCTGTTCAGACACCAAAACCTGTGTTCACAGACTGTATCTGGCAACACGAACTAAAGCCGGGCATGCTGCACAGAAGTACTGGATGGATGGATAAACTATCAAATGTAAAATGGACAAATTGTGACCTTTTTACATTTCTGTTAGTGTACAGATTTAAAAAGTGTGTCCCCAAAATATTTAACTGTTCCTTTAATGCACACATTGGTCCTGAAGGGCAGACTGAGCAGTCACTGTTCTATGTTTTTCAGCTTGATTTGTTGATTTCATGCAGCCAGGTGTAAATGACAGGAATACCCTGCGACCACATTCTTTAGAGAAGAATCTGTCCAACATGTTGCTGCCTGTCAGTATGCTACCTTCTCATTGTATAAGTAATGTTAGCGTAGCAACACTCTGTTGTCTCCGTCTGTCATGTGACCCTCATCTTGCACGTCATTGCACCTCACCTTGAGAATCACCCGCATTGCCTCACTACACCTGAGACACATCGCGTCTGCTGATATGTCCGCCTACTCTGCTGACCCAATTTGCATACTGACATCAAATCATAATGCAGCCAAAATTGAAATAACGAGAACTTCAGTGGAAAACTGCTTACTCTACGGCCCTGTTGACACCTGGCATTAACATGCATCTTGAGTGACCACTTGTGATCAGATTTCGCTTCCCCCCTCTATATGCAAATAAACATGTACATCACTTTTGTTTGCAAAGACCAAATTCATTTGGGAGGAACAAGGGTCCGTGTACCATCCGTCCAAAACTGTGTTCAACTTGTTTGATAACAGGATAAACAAATATACAATGCATTGTGTGCCCCTCACGAAAATCAAATGCCCGGCTCTAGCACCACATCTGAACATATATATATAACAAATATATAGTTATATGCAGCTACACATCCAAAAGGTCAGCTGTTACACACACACAGCCCATGTTCATACAATGGAACTGTTTGGAGTAAAGGAGCCGTCCTCCTGATAAATCCTGAACTCATTATGTCGAGCAGCGCAGCAAAACTTTAGTTATCAACTTGCTTCTGAAATACTTTTAAGACAGACAAGTGAAAAACAAGTTATTTTCTGGTTTCTGGTTTGGTTTAATTTCTATTCCAAATGCTGATTTGAAGTGGAAAATGGGTTAGGGGAACAGGAAAAATGGGAAGTGGGTTTTGTTTTTTTTAATTTACATGCTTTTCTTTATCCTGTTATCAAACAAGTTGAACACAGCTTTGGGCGGAGGGTTCACGGACGGGAGGCAGCAATGCACTTTCCATGCCTAGTCTGCTGGAAAATAGAGGACATCAGTTGAGTAGGAGGTCCTTCAATGGGGCCCAGGACACATTGCGTTTACACTGCTAAATGAATGCGGCCCAGACCACCTCGGAATATGGTCTGAATGCTCGGATCTCAATGCGTCCTCAATGTGTCTTGGGTGCATTCACACCTGTACTTAGTGCTGTCCACTTGTGATCAGATCACCTGAGACGCATGTTAATGCCAGGTGTAAACAAAGCCAGACCCAAATGACACCCCAGTGAGTCAGTGTAAAATGTGTAAGGGCTGCAGCAGTGTGTGTGTGTGTGTGTGTGTGTGTGTTCAGGCAGTCTTTCCGCCCTGCACCGGCACTTGCAGGAAGACATCTGCCTTTTCTAATTCTGTCCCTGGCATGTGACAGTAACTGGGTAAGCGGAGATCATAGCGGTGCCCGGAACTGTCGAAAGCCTTGTCGTTAAGGGAGTACAGTTTCTCTGCAATGTCATTGCGCACAACCAGGGCAAAGATCTTGGCTATGTAGCGGTGCTTGGCAAAAAGCAGGTAGAGTTTCTTCCTTCTCCACGCCACATATCTACAGGGGTTATCAGCCCGCAGCGTGACCTGGAGAGATCGAAACAGAGAGATTAATGATTGCAAAGAGATCATGTTGAAAAAGAAACAAACAGGTATCCATGTGTGTCATTTAAAGGATAATTATTACAACTTAGCTAAATCTCATAGTTTTGCTGATCATTATGAATAACCAGAGTTAGTGCTGAGAGCAGGTAATAGGTGGACAAACTATGAAAGGTGGTAAGATAAAATCCATCTTTGAGTCACAATCCCTTGCTGATGCAAATTTTCTTAGCTGATATAGATATTTGATACATGTTTAAATGAAATCAGCTTTTAAAAAAGCTTTAAATAAAATAATTTAAATATTTCACAATTTCTACATAATTCATCAGGAGCTCGCTCAATGCTCTAGAACATAGAGTACATAATACAGCACTACATACTACAGTTAAAGAATAAGTCTGTTATTCTACATTCTTCTTAATGTCATTGAATCCCATGAAGAGAACAAAACCAACAATGTGTTAGTAAGTAATTTCTTAGCAAACATTACTCAAACAGGAGAAAATAGTGCATTTGTTGGGGACTATTTTCAGCGGTGGATGAATCCACATTTGGTGTTTTAGTGAGTATTTCTGGCAGCAGGATGGTGTGTGTGGGATTGAGTCAAAATAAACTACAGTGTGTGTGTTCATGGTAATGACAGAACATGCCATCCAGTGCAGCAGTGTGGTTCATTGTGTTTTTAGTAGTTTTTAGACAACAATGGAACTCTACAGCACAGACGAAAAAGATATATCAGACTTTGATAGACACACAATAATTGTTAGTAGATCAGCTTACTGTTGGTTTGGGTTTTTTATGGGATTTGTTGACAAGAGGAAGAGTACAGAATGTGGCGAGCCTGCAGTTGACTATGACGTGTGTTTTGGGGTTCAGTGAATTGACATTGCGAATTATTAATCCCTGAAATGTTTCTGCATGTGCACATGAGTTGGAGGTAACCTGGAATATGCCCTCCTCTGATGGTCTGAGAGAGTCCCATTCTGGTGAATCCAGAAATTGGAAGGGGTAAATGTAATGCAGGAACTCCCCGTTCACTGTCACACGGATTCTGTAGGAAAATAGATGGAGAGCTGACATTATGTGATCTGCTCTGCAACAGGAAACACTGTAACATAAAGCGCTGTTCAACACTAACTCATACAGGACACAAGAAAAAGAACTGCTGCTGCACTGTTTTGAAGCGTGTTGCACCTCTGACCACACACTAATCACAGCAGCTGTCCTGCCTTTAACAGCTGTGGGAAACACCTGCTGTGGCAGGACGTGGCTTAAAGTGCAACAGCCTAGAAAGTTTAATCCCTTACAGCATAGATTTTATGCAATGTAGCGTGATTAAGAGTAGGGATGGGAATCGAGAACCGGTTCCAGTTGAAAACCAGTTCCAAATTGTCCAATTGTCCTAAAAGACGCTTTCAAATTAAATAATAAATTAATTCATGCAGTTAACGTTTGGCTGTGGACCATTTATCATATCTACCAGCTATGTTTCATATATTTATCAGCATGCAACCTCATTGATAAACAGTGGAGATAATAAAACAGTTGCATTGACACTAAACCCTGTGTAGGCCTGTTTTTTTCCCCACACAGAAAACGGATCAGGAATCAATAAGGGAATCAATAAAGAATCAGACCGATAAGCAGAATCGATAATGGCATTGGTATCAATAAAATCTTAACAATTCCCATCCCTGATTAAGAGTTGAATTAGGAAACCCTTTCATGCTGAATTCCTCCAATAGGTTTTACAATTTTTAGAACCAGTGGGCTGTCATTGGGTCTTTTTCTCAGCAGATATTTTGACAGCAAAAACACATGTGGAACTGAAGATTAATGATGAGTCAGTTCCATTAAGTGTCCAGTAAGCCATTCCAGTGAAGCAGCATGCACAACAGCAGTAATAATGTCAGCAGTGACATGTCAAAATGTCAACTGTGAAAAAGATCTACAGTCAAACAAAATCAATTCTCCTGATGCCTGTTAGAATCTCTGCTTCTCTCTCCTTCCATGTGCAGATGGCTGTTTGGAATTTAAAGAACTTTGACTATGTGTGAAGAATTTATTCCATACGTTGCTGCAAACATCTAACACATCAAATGAACAAAACATACAAACCTAAATCACTAAATCTGATGAGGTCCTGCAGTGACGTTGCCATCTAGTGCTCCATACTGAAGGGCTATTGGTCCATTAATAACAATGGGTACTTCATTGTTTTTTAGTCAGTCAGTTAATAAATGGGGCCAGTTTCTACCCAAAGACCCCCTGTTTCAGCTGAGCTCTAAAGAGCTACAGAGTTACAATCATAGGCTAAGTGATGCTGATGTTGCCCCTACTCAGCTGTATACATGCCTATAATACTAGCATCTATCTGCAATCTGCACCCTCAGCTCAACTTTAGTGACACTAAAAGCTAAGAAGTAGCAGGACTGACGAGAGCATACTGTATTTTCTGGCTGCATGTATACATGTGTTGTATAAAGACACAACAGATAAGGCAATAAGGTGGAGAGTGAAAATATGGCAGCTACAGACTCAGACACATAACTTCACACCCCAATATTTTATTACTGCAATTCCTACATGTACTGTATCAGGCTGACTGTGTGATAAATAAATACATACATTATTAACAAGGACTGCATGTACTCAGTATCCTAGTTCCCAGAACACAGAATGTGTTTAACGTGATGACACAATGTATCAGGCAAGTAGACAGTGACACAATCTGGTGTTTGTGCAAATTTAGATTAGTGATAGGAGGAGAGTTCAGTTATAGCAAGCCATACAGAGACTGCCACAGCCTACTTTCACTCCAAACATGAATTGAGCAGCTGTTGCATCTTCATTCACACAGGTTATGATAGGGACAAATGTAGGCTATGACAGAGATACTAAATCTAGATTATGATAGGGTGTGATTATGGGGCACAGATGCCATTTTTCTTACCAGTGCAGTGCAATAACTATGCAATAACTGTGTATTAGGGTGTTTTAGACGCATATAGGGGGTTTGCTAAAATGTGAAGCACCTAAAATCTCAAACAAGGTCTTTACATTCCAAAAACCAGGTCGTGTCCGAATGTCTTTTGTATTGTAAAAAGCTTTGGTTCAATAAAACTTAACTTTATTAGCCTATGTATGTACCTATTTCTCAAATTAGGCTCCCTGGTCAATTGGGATTAAATTATTAAACTCAAATTTTTCAAATATCAATTCCCAACTGAGGAGAATGGCAAAAAGTCTTTCTGTTATGTTTTGTTTGATCTTTGTTAAACATTTTAGCCTTAAACTAGACAATGTTAGATGTGTAAATGCAGTTTGACATAAGAGGCTATCAGGATGACAGTCACCTGCCAGACAGGAGCACCGACAGCTTATCAATAGCGGTTTTCCCCTCGACGGCGAAACAGTGGTCCTTCTCGATGGTGTGGATGTCTCCGTCACAGCAGGCCACTATTTTCCCAAATTGTGTGAGCGACACTCCGAGCTTTTTAAACATGCAGCTGTACAGCTCAATGAACTCCTTCTCAAAGGAGACGCTCCTCAGTCTGTAGGCAACATGCAGCACTTGTCCCAAACACACTCCGAAGAGCGCGAAACTCCACAGGAACGAGTCTGTGGTGCAGGAGTCCGACCATGCCCAGAGAGCGGAGCAGAAGAAGCCCAGAGTCAGGAAGGTGAACAGGTAGAGGAGTCCGTAAAACCCGCTGCCGCCCATGAAGCCAAGGAAGAGGAAGATATTGGCGAGGTGGAACACGGAGCCCTCCGATCCGTCTCTCCATTTCTCACATAACGGGTAAGCTGCCACCGTCGGCTCCGCCGTGAAGTTCATGGCTTCGAAGTCTGGAGGCTCCATCTTTTTAGAAGTGATTAGAACTACCAGCACATTTCACATAAAGTCACCAGAGTCTCTCAGAGCCTGTGAAGCGTTCAGAAAAACACACAAACACGCAAACACAAGCAACAGACAGGCAACATGTCACCCAGTAATAACACCTGACTGTGCCAAGCCCGCTGTTAGCCGAGATCAGACCGGAAATTGTACCAATAGAAAAAGTCAAATGACTCAGAGATTACTTGATAAAAACGAGATGTATGGAGAGGACAGAGGCGTAGCCTAATGTTCAACTATATCCTAGATCAGATGTATGGAGGACCAAACATGGTATAAACAAGTAAGTGAATGAACCAAATTGTCAAATAAGTAGAGAAATAAAAATATTTAAAAGGTAAATTATGTTAATATTTAATAAATTATATATAAATTAATGAATACATTTTGAGATTCGTGTCATATCATTAAAATGATTCATCCCACATGGAATTACATGACACACAATAGTACAACATAGAAATAACTTCTGGCAATTGACATTCATGTTCCAAAAAGAAACAAATCATTGCTGCAAACCAGAGACTGTATGTAGTTTAGAAAAAAAGAAACATGCTTTATACAGAAAACAAACAAATGAACAAACAAAATATAAAAAACAATATACTACTTATATAAAACATTTTTTCTACTACTAGGTGTTGCCCAAGCACACAGTGCAAAAATGTCCACTTCACAAAGAGTTTTCATAATTTCAACATCTTCCATAAGAAAGTAATCATTTTTAGTTTTACTAAATAATCTCTGTCTGTAATCATAAAACAAAGGACAGTGTTTCCCCTATATTCATTCAATTGTGAGCACCGTTGCTAAAATTTCACATGATCATAAAATATCAATAGGCTACACTGTGTGAGCACGATAACACCCTATGTTACTGTGGAATTGTTTTGAGTCATCCTCCCTCTCCTCATTCTTCAAAGGACATCTATGTGAAAGGTACTGTTATAAGAGTAACAGTGCGTAATGTGTGTGCGTAGCGAGTGTGTAGTTGAGCGAGTGGAGAGTGAGAGAGCGGCAGAAAGTGACGGTGAATGAGAGCGGAGCAGAGGAAAAGGTTAGCAGTAGGTTGTTAATATGGCAATAAATGTACAGTACAGGCTACAGTGTGTCCGTTAATAAATGCTGCAGCTTCTCAAGACCAAGAAAAGACTTGTCTGTTGTTTCCCCAACTGCTGGAAAAGTGAAGGGGGTTAGCCCCAAAGCTAGCGACAACGGGTTAGCCTAACCTGACCAGGCTCACTTATAGTGGACTGACCTTTAAGGTGGACCAGCTCTTAAACAGAGAACGGAGAAATGTCTGGCTGCTGAGTCTCTTCCGAGTTTTGCTCAGCGCAAAGTGGTACTCGGCTGATACTTAAAGAAATCCTGAAGAAAGAAGATAGAAAGTCATTTTTCGCCATGAGGAAATTTGTTAAAAAGGCTAAATTATGTGGATTTTAAAAATATATATATACAGCACAGGCCAAAAGTTTGGACACACCTTCTCATTCTTTATTTTCACGACTATTTACATTGTAGATTCTCACTGAAGGCATCAAAACTATGAATGAACACATGTGGAGTTATGTACTTGACTACGTGAAATAACTGTTTATGTTTTATATTCTAGTTTCTTCAAAATAGCCACCCTTTGCTCTGATTACTTCTTTGCACACTCTTGGCATTCTCTCGATGAGCTTCAAGAGGTAGTCACCTGAAATGGTTTTCACTTCATAGGTGTGCCTTATCAGGGTTAATTAGTGGAATTTCTTGCTTTATCAATGGGGTTGGGACCATCAGTTATGTTGTGCAGAAGTCAGGTTACTACACAGCCGACAGCCCTATTGGACAACTGTTAAAATTCATATTATGGCAAGAACCAATCAGCTAACTAAAGAAAAACGAGTGGCCATCATTACTTTAAGAAATGAAGGTCAGTCAGTCCGGAAAACTGCAAAAACTTTAAATGTGTCCCAAGTGGAGTTGCAAAAACCATCAAGCGCTACAACGAAACTGGCACACATGAGGACCGACCCAGGAAAGGAAGACCAAGAGTCACCTCTGCTTCTGAGGACAAGTTCATCCGAGTCACCAGCCTCAGAAATCGCAAGTTAACAGCAGCTCAGATCAGAGACCAGATGAATGCCACACAGAGTTCCAGCAGCAGACCCATCTCTAGAACAACTATTAAGAGGAGACTGCGCGAATCAGGCCTTCATGGTCAAATAGCTGCTAGGAAACCACTGCTAAGGAAAGGCAACAAGCTGAAGAGATTTGTTTGGGCCAAGAAACACAAGGAATGGACATTAGACCAGTGGAAATCTGTGCTTTGGTCTGATGAGTCCAAATTTGAGATCTTTGGTTCCAACTGCTGTGTCTTTGTGAGACGCAGAAAAGGTCGGATGGATTCCACATGCCTGGTTTCCACTGTGAAGCATGGAGGAGGAGGTGTGATGGTGTGGGGGTGTTTTGCTGGTGACACTGTTGGGGATTTATTCAAAATTGAAGGCACACTGAACCAGCATGGCTACCACAGCATCCTGCAGCGACATGCCATCCCATCCGGTTTGCGTTTAGTTGGACGATCATTTATTTTTCAACAGGACAATGACCCCAAACACACCTCCAGGCTGTGTAAGGGCTATTTGACCAAGAAGGAGAGTGATGGAGTGCTGCGGCAGATGACCTGGCCTCCACAGTCACCGGACCTGAACCCAATCGAGATGGTTTGGGGTGAGCTTCACCGCAGAGTGAAGGCAAAGGGGCCAACAAGTGCTAAACACCTCTGGGAACTCCTTCAAGACTGTTGGAAAACCATTTCAGGTGACTACCTCTTGAAGCTCATCGAGAGAATGCCAAGAGTATGCAAAGCAGTAATCAGAGCAAAGGGTGGCTATTTTGAAGAAACTAGAATATAAAACATGTTTTCAGTTATTTCACCTTTTTTTGTTAAGTACATAACTCCACATGTGTTCATTCATAGTTTTGATGCCTTCAGTGAGAATCTATAATGTAAATAGTCATGAAAATAAAGAAAACACATTGAATGAGAAGGTGTGTCCAAACTTTTGGCCTGGACTGTACATATAGATTTAGAAATGTATTTCTCTCATTGTTTGTATTGTTTATAGATTTTGCCTGCTTATAGTTTATCTAATTATTTGAACACCCCTTTTAACAAATGAATTGTTGTTGTCCATTTGTTGTTTGATGAATTTCTGACAGGTTAATATGTCTATCCCTAAAGGCTTTGAAATATGCGTCTATTAGTAGTATGTTTGGATGACAAAACCACAGTTGTAGATATAAATTACCGCAGACTCCATCCAATCTAGGTGCATATTGCCTGTCAGACCATTTTATTTTGACAGTTGAATCTCTGTACTTCCAGTTCGTCTGTCTATTTTTGACTTGATACAACTATAAAACATGGTTTAAAATAATAGCAGTGATCCGCTTGTTCCTGGTGTCCTCCTGATTCCAAATATGATATGCAGTTTAGTGTGGTGAACAATAAAGATGGATAGAATAAAATACAGTAATAGTACGAAAGGTAAGTGGCAAAGTGAGCAACAGCTTGTGTGTGCGTGTGAATGTGAGTAAGAGAGAGCCAGAGAGCCAGTGAACTGATTTCTCCTCATTAATCAGAGCCATGGGCAGAGGCTGAGTGATCTTTGTAGGCCAGAATAGAAGCAGCTCTCCCTCCGTGTACCTGATCAAGGTGACTTTGACTATTTGCTGGGTGGGAGAAAGTGAGTGTGGGTGATGTATCTGGGGCAGCAGAGAAAGATAGAGAACCCCTGGCTGTATTTCATATCATGCCAGATGTAAGGAGCTACAGTTCTGCCAGTGCAGGAACATTCTCACTGGGTCTGGCCCTGTTTTTTCAGATGAGGGGTTAATGACTAATGAGAGCAACAGAACCAGGCATCATCATTTTTTGAGGGTGAGAGAACATGATTGAATTGTTGAGGTTTGTGTGTGTGTGTGGGTGGGTGGGTGTGTTGTGGGTGTGTGTGCATACATGTTTGACATGCATAAGGCTCATATAAAGGGATTTATCTCCATAGATATCACCAGACACCTGACACCAGCTATTTATAGAGCATTTCCAACTTGGACACTCAGTGTGTGTACATGTCATTTTGTGTACAAGTAGGAAAGTGTGTGTCCGCACATGCATACCTGCTTGTAAGTCTGATTAAACAGGCAGAGAGCTCAGAAAGCCATATAGGACAGGGTGTCATTAGCACTCATGTTGTTATGTATGCAAGGAATACGGCTGTGTGGCCACTGCTGTTGGGAAGCAGATGCATCCAATCACACACCACTGTGCCCATAACACACTCCTGAGAGACAAACAGCAATAATTAATATCCTTCAGCAGATGAGCTTTGGTGTTAACTGCCAGTACTCTTATTTATAGCCTTCCCTGGATAGAACACTATCTCTTTTGGCAGAGTAGCGGTTGGACAGATTCATTCTGGTGCCAGAAGGTCTCACGTTCCACCTCACACATTACAGCTATCAGTGTTGAACTCTGCTGAACACACTGAGACCTGACTGGGTCATTGTATTGCTTCTAGCACTGGGACGTTTAATAAAGACTTAAACCTAAATTCCCTGATTTTGCTACAGTGCAAGCAGTCTTCCTAAAACTTTACATGGTGTAAAGAGAGTGAACACTAAACAGTGGGGCTGTTATCAATGGGATCAAATTACAAACAGTAACACTGGATTAAATTGTTTCCTGTGAATCCCTCGTGTGTATGAAGGCAACTTGAATCCTGTGTGGGAATGGCAGACTCCGCCACTAGCAATAAACCATAAATTATATCCATAAATAATTCCATAATTCCATAAAAATCTTACAGATTATAACTTCAAAACCAAATTTTTATTAATGAAAAAAGATAAGCATCTCAAGCATGTTTTGAGTCTATTTCCATACCAAGCCAAATGATGGAAACCAACTGAGCTGTTAAAATATTGTATGCTTTATGACAGTGTTTTTGTATTTTAATTGTCAGAATTTTTCTAATTATTACTTTCTACAATATCAGCACATGGAAAGTACTTTATGGTTAAGGATATGGTTAACAGTAGGGAAGTGAAACTACTTAACATAGGGAAAGGTCATGGTCATGATTAACAAAGAAAGCTAACAGAAGGTAGTGGTTCCTTAATGCAGTGAGGAGTAAATCAAGGGGGGAGGTGGGGGGTTGTGTCCACCTTTCATATGAGAGACCGCATCCCTCTTAGACATAATATATTAAAGAACAATTATACATGTTAAAGGATAAAAGATAAAGTTTTACAAACTATTTTCATAGTTTTGGACATCCTTCCTCAGTAATATTCAATAATATTAGCACTGTATTCGCCATCCAATGGCATGCAATGAGGGATTATTAGCAACATTTCGAAAACGCTCACTTTAAATTTGACCTCCAGCGGCTGCCAATGGCATATGAGAAAATGGTTAGTGATCCGGAAGTTTGGGAGTTCAGAGGGGCTGTGAGTCACAGTATCATCTACTTCTCTCACTGGTCTGGTTTCCAGCTGCCAGACTCACTCAATTATCAGTGGATCATTTAGTGCATTTAAAATGTTTCTTTTATGGTACAATTCATTTGGGTAGCTCTAAACACAGCAATCGTCCTCGGACCAAAGCAACCACAAACGAATTCAGCATGTTAGTGGTGGGAACGTGATCCAACTTCGATCTGACCCAATTATGAGGCGTACTCTGCAAGTTTCAGATAAACTGCTCCCGTAGCAGGGTGTTCTTCACATGCTGGGATCCAGATGACTAAAATCAACAGTTGCAAGCAGCTAGCCAGAGAATTAATCAAGGTCCAACCTGGACTAACAATGAATTACTTTGTCTTCTTCGTATTTGGGCAGACATGAGCTTTTTCAGGACCTTCTTTATGGACCCTTTTTTTCGCTCCCACCATCTAACTAATTAGCGGAGTGTATGTTCTCATGTATCTTTTAGTGCCGTATTTTGGTTCACTTTTCACACACTCATCTTTTTCTGTGTAAAAGAAACAGAACCAAGAGGAAGCAGAACAAATTGCCCAACCCATCCACTGATTCAGACTAGAGCAAACCCATTATAGGTTTGAAAATCACCTAAAAGCTTGAAGTATACTGAGTTTGCCAATTTGAGCCTGTCTTCACAAGGCTTCAGGAGCATCAACTAAATGTCTGAACATGTGAATTACAAAGAGATTGACATGATAAGACTCACATTCACTTGGTATTTCTTTGAGAGTTTGGAGCACTGAGCAGGATAATTTGGTCATTACCTGATAGACTGGATAAAGATTCCTCCTGGCTTGCTTTGATTGGCACTGGTCTTCTCAATGAGCAGCACTCCTACCTGGAAGGAGTCCGTCTATGGAGTCCACAGATGTGGCCTCTTGTACCTTGTTAGAGGAGCAGGGACTTATATGGAGCTACAGTGTAGGAAAAGCTTGACATATATGGTGGCTGAGCGGGAGCTTTAGGTAGGCTTAAGGTGTGGGCAGAAGGGACAGACAAGATATGAGCCTGAAATCAGAAAGTAGGAGGCAGGTGACAGGAAAGTGGTGCTGGACCACCCAATATTCTGTCTTTAAAAGCTTTTAGATGGTGTGAGGAAAAGGCAAACGCTTCAGCATAAGTGCACAGAAAGAGCCCATTTGCCATCTGATGTGAGGGTAATGTCAAAGAATTTCTTAGCCTTTCCTCTCTTGACCAACCCCATCAAACATCCGTCAAGAGGCATAAAATCTCCACCTAGAAGGGGAATAGGAGCCTCTTTTTCATTTCCCACAATCAAGAGACCCTCTGTTGCCTCTCCTCATACATAAAAGGGGAAATCATTGTCGCCTCCACTTGCTGTCTGTCCATCAACTGGACAGATCAGCTCTGATGATGTGTGTTCAAGTCTTTATAACAGAGGAAATGAAAGAAGAGCACTGAAGATGGGTTCAACCCCCAACAAAAGAGAATATGGAAACCAGATTCACCCTCCTTTTATTCTCCCCCGCATAATGAGAGATGAGCAGACAGGCAATTCCTATCGGACCTTTTTTTCTGGGTTACCCGAGAGACATCTATTCTTTCAGAGAACACAGACTTTCTCCACTCTATAGGCCAGGGGAAAAGAGGAAGAGAAGGCTCACATTGCTAGATGGACCTCTTCATAGCTCTGCAAACCATAATGACAAAAGCTGCATGTAATCCACATACATTACACTACCATATTTCTTTCAGAATTTAGCAGAATTGTGATGAATAAATAAGACTATTACTGGGAAGACTAGGACTGGGTATCATGTGAAAAGTGTTTGATATAAGTACCAAAGCAGTACTTATTAATACCTTAGTTTGGCAAAAATGTAAAGGATATGGCTGGCGATTTTCTGTATTTTTCTTATTGTCAACAAATCGCATGTACAGAGCCAAACCAACAATTAACTCATTCTACTTACAAGTATTGTGTGTGTATCCAAAGCCTGATATATCTTATTACCCTGTACCATAGAGCTCTTTTGTTGTCCAAAAACTATTAAAAACATGTCAGTGAGCCACCACACTGTTGCACTGGGTGCAGTTTAGGTATAATTTGTTTAGAAATTATAGACTAATAACAGCGATCATGTTTTCAGTCTCTGGAGAGTAGTTTCATGTAAGGCAGACACCACTGAGCATATGCAGGAACATGGTTCCCAAACTTGTGCTACATATCACAACCTCTTGACTTTGTACTACATACATTTCTCAAAAAACTAGTACCATCCTGCTGCCAGAAATACTCACTAACACCAAATCTGGATTAATCTGCCACTGAAAATAGTCCCCCAACAAATGCACTGCTTTTCTTCTGTTTGAGCAACATTTGATAAAAACTACAGTGATCAGCTGTTTTAGGACATTAGGGAAGTCAGAGACAGATGAACACATTATTGTTTTTGGTCTTTTCTTGAGACTTTATTTTTCATAAAAAGAAAAACATTTAAGAATGCGAACCTTATCTTTTAATTGTCTGTAATGACAAAATGTTCATGTTCATCTTGCCAAGCACAAATATTGTTCATGGAATCTTTGCATCAAGAAGAACAGGGCTCATGACAACCGAGCAAACTACATCTGCTGAGGAAAAGCTACTAAGTGGAACTCAAGTTAAGATTTTTTTTTTTTGCAAACTGCAATTTCCAAAGTCAAAAATGAACTTTCACCCTTAAGAACAGGGTTTATTTTCTGACAACACCACTGTCCTGAGATACAGAGGTTACCACAATAGTCTTATGTGGTGCAGAATTTTTCTCTGAAGGTTCAGGAAAACTGACAGTGAATGCCTGAGCTGAGAAGGTCCTGATGTGAAAGAGCACATGTAACAGCCTCTTCTTCAGTATAACATATCACAGCAGCACTGAACTGCCATCATTAGAACAAAGATTTCTCACTCATTATAATAAGAAAAGCATTACATTATTACGGCAAAGCATCTCGTTATAAGGAGAAAACCTTCTTCTAATAGTGAGAAAGATAACTTCATTATAATGAGAGAAATCTTCAGAAATGTTTAAATGAACTTGTCAAGTCAAGTTAGCACCGTGGACACCGTGTAGGATTTGTCTAAACTATTGTTGTATTGTATAAAGTATTCTTCCCATTTCATCCAACTGTGACTCACTGTGGCAGCTCTGTGCTTCTGTAGATGTGTACAGTGTACAGTGTTCCTCCAAATAGTGTTTCTTGTCACAGTTAAAAGCCTCTTGAAAACCATTTGGAACATCACAGGAAACTAATATTCCTATAGAAAGCCTTTCTCATTAAATTATTATTATTATAGCCAAAATTATGGTTTTCTCAGTAGCTCCTTCAGGCAGAATGAAGCAGGTTCACCAGACTGAATCTGTGTTGTTGGTCATGTTCATTTGCATTGGACTATGGAATATGACAAAGATTGTTTCAACTTTCCTGATGTGAAATGCAACTATACATGTCATCACTGCCAAATCAGACCAGTGGTGACATGGTCAGTTTTGGCAATCTGACCAGTGATGACATGTATAGCCGTATGTCATCATTCAACCGCTGGCTGTCGAGGTGGTGTCCAGCAAATGACATGGGCTTTATAGATAATTGGTGGACTTTCTGGGTAAGACCTGGTCTGATTAGGAGAGACGGCATACATCCCACTTTGGATGGAGCAGCTCTCATATCTAGAAATATGGCTGAGTTTATTAGACAAAAACCATGACAACCCAGAGTTGAGACCAGGAGGCAGAGCTGCAGTCCTACACACTTCTCTGTGCTTTCATTAGAGCAGTTACCCACCCAATACTACATAGACACTGTGTCTGTTCCAGAAGAGGATTCATTCATAAAAATCTAAAAAAAATTTACACCACTGCAATAGTACAACAAAATAGGACAATTAAATGTGGACTCTTAAACATTAGATCTCTGTCATCTAAAGCTGTATTAGTAAACAACCTAATCGCAGATTATCATATTGACTTATCTTGTGTTACTGAAACCTGGCTGTGTCATGCAGAATATGTTAGCCTAAATGAAGTCTAATAATCAACCCTAAAACCAAACTTAATAATAACTTATTCGAAAGCCTCGTTCTTAGTCTTTCACACTCAACCTGGAAAACATTACAGCCAATTCTATTTGTTATAGTGTACCGCCCTCCTGGCCCGTACTCTGAATTTTTATCTGAATTGTGAGTTTTTATCAAACGTAGTCCTTCGTACAGATAAAGTAATTATAGTGGGTGACTTTAATATCCATGTGGACGTCGATATTGTCGGTATAGTCTTAGCACTGCGTTTATCTCATTGTTAGACTCTATTGGCTTCTCTCAGAGTGTAAATAAACCTACGCACTGTTTTAACCACCCCCTCGACCTTGTTCTGACTTATGGCATTGAAACTGAACATTTAACAGTCTTTCCACAAAATCCTATTTTATCAGACCATTACATAATAACTTTTGAAGTCATATTACTGGACTACAGGCCATTAGACAAAAATGTCTTCACTAGATGTCTATCTGATAGTGCTGTAGCTAAATTTAAGGAAGCAATTCTATCAGTACTGAATTCAATGCCATGTCTCAATACTACAGAGGACACTTATGCTAACTTTACTTGACTCCATTGCCCCTTTAAAGAAGAACATAATAAAACAAAAGAGGTTAGCTCCATGGTATGACTCCCAAACCCGCAAATTAAAGCAAACCTCACACAAATTTGAAAGGATTTGGCGTTCCACCAAACTGGAAGAATCTTGCTTAGTCTGGCAAGATAGTCTTAAAACATATAGGAAGGCCCTCTGTAATGCCAGAGCTGCCTACTACTCATCATTAATAGAGGAGAATAAAAACAGCCCTCGGTTCCTTTTCAGCACTTTGGCCAGGCTGACAAAGAGTCATAACTCTATTGATCCATGTATTCCTATAGCTCTCAGTAGTAACGACTTCATGAGCTTCTTTAATGATAAAATTCTAACTATTAGAAACAAAATTCATCACCTCCTGCCCTCAACAGGCACTGAATCACCCTCAAACTCAGGAACCGTAGAAACAGCTGTAAAACTGGATATATATTTAGACTGTTTCTCTCCAATCGACCTTCCTGAACTAACTTCAACGATTTCTTCATCTAAACCATCAACCTGTCTCTTAGACCTCATCCCAACTAGGCTGCTTAAGGAAGTCTTACCCTTAGTTAGCACTTGCATTAAGCTGGTTTACATCCTATTTATCAGATTGATTTCAGAGTTCCACAAGGTTCTGTGCTTGGACCAATACTGTTCTCCTTATATATGATTCCTTTAGGTAATATTATTAAGAAACACTTCATAAATTTTCATTGTTATGCAGATGATACCTAATTCTATTTATCAATGAAGCCAGATTAAACCAATCAGTTAACTAAACTCCAAGCGGCATGCTTGGAGTTTAAGGACATAAAGATCTGGAAGACCTGCAATTTTCTACTGAACTCAGACAAAACTGAAGTTATTGTGCTTGGCTCTAAACACCTTAGAAACACATTATCTAATGATATAGCTACTCTGGATGGCATTGCCCTGGCCTCCGGCTCCACCGTAAGGAATCTGGGAGTTATCTTTGATCAGGATATGCCCTTTAACGCCCACATAAATTTCAAGGACTGCTTTTTTTCACCTATGTGAAAAATCAGGCTCAAAAAGATGCAGAAAAACTAGTCCATGCATTTGTTACTTCTAGGATGGATTATTACAATTCCTTATTATCAGGCTGCCCTAACAAGTCTCTAAAGACTCTCCAGCTGGTCCAGAATGCAGCTGCACGTGTATTAACAAAAACTAGAAAAAGAGATCATATTTCTCCCATTTTAGCTTTGCTGCATTGGCTTCCTGTAAAATCCAGAATAGAATTTTTAATTACAAAGCTCTTAATTGTCAGGCACCATCATATCTTAAAGAGCTCATAGTACCCTATTATCCCACTAGAACACTGCGCTCCCAGAATGCAGGCTTACTTGTGGTTCCTATAGTCTCCAAAAGTAGAATGGGAGGCAGAGTCTTCAGCTATCAGGCTCCTCTCCTGTGGAACCATCTTCCAGATTCAGTCCGTTTAAGAGTAGGCTTAAAACTTTCCTTTTTGATAAAGCTTATAGTTAGGGCCGGCCAGGCTCGCCTTGGCCCGGCCCTTAGTTATGCTGCTAAAGGCCTAGACTGCACTGAGGTCCTCATTTCTCCTCCTCCTCTCCATCTGTATGCATTCATGTCCCATTAATGCATGTTACTAACTTTACTTCTTCCCCGTAGTTTTGTGCTTTCTGATCTCGCAGGTGTGGACCTTTGGCTGTGGACAGCCTGCTGTCCCCTCGGTCCAACTTGACGCCCACCACTGCTATTGAAAAAAAGGGGAGTTTTTCCTTGCCGCTGTCGCCAATGTTGGGTCTCTGTAAATTAAAGAGTACGGTCTAGACCTGCTGAGATAAATTTTGTCGTGATTTAGCATTATATAAATAAATAAATAAATTGGAAGTATATAAAAAAAGGGTTGCAAACTGTATACACACTTAGAAACCACTGACAGGAATACCATACTAAGAGATGACACTTTTCACCTCATGTCTCCACTTAAAGGCTCTGGAAACCTGGTTTCTTATTCAGTTTCTTGCTATGAATAATGAACGCTAAATATTATAAATGTAAGAACAGTTTTGGTTGTTTCACATTAGGGATTTCTGTATTTGTATTTTGTTCAGAGCTTCTCTCAGTGGTTTTAAGGGGGCAGGGCGTAGCTGGGTTAATGAGACGTCACTTGCAACATCTGAATCTAAATATGATCACAGTTGTTGGGTTGTTTGCTTATGTTGCCATGACACTGTCAATCAAATTTGATCAAATCACACCTACACACAGTCCGGATGGAGCAGACTGGATGAGTCTTACTTACTGGTAAACTGAGGAAACTATAAGGATATAAGAGGGACAGGAATAATTAGATCGCCAACACTTCACCATCATGTCCCAAATAGAGTGTTTTCCATCACAGAGGACACAGAGTGCTTTTAGTGACTTACTAAAATCACTCAGATCCCAAACTAATGCACATCTTGAGAGATCCCTAAAACTGGTCTTCAAACTCTCCCCCAATCTTTGCAATCTTCTCCTTAAAGCCATTATCCACAGATATCTTCATTCTCCCAGCCTATGATGTGGCTAGGATGCCTTCACTCTTAAGTCCACGTGTTTCATCCTCACAAGTTAAAATATAGCTATTACATATACAGTACCTATACACAGGTCTGCAAAACATCATGGCCATTGTGCACTTGCATTAGCAAGCATCACAGAAACATTAGAACTGGCAATGAACGCCTCCCCACCAGAGCTCATTTTAAACAGGCCGGCTGTTCCATCAGCAGCCTGTACACTGGCACTGAGAAAATTAAAAAGTCTCCAGAGCTGAGAAAGAGAATGTTCTCCAAAGTGAAACATTTTGGAAATATACTCTGAACGCTGTGTCAACCAATGATTTAAATAAGAACTTAGACGTAAAACCCTTTTTCTTTGTATATAATCGCACACGTTTTTTCCTCACTATTTTTAAAAATATGTGTTGTTTTCAAGTGATGTATTTTACTGCATCATGTTAATTCAATGCAGTCTTGTTTGTCTGTATATATAGCCTGCTAGACCTTAAAGGTAGAAACATTGTATTATAAAGTCTTTTGCAGCTTGCAATTTAGGTGTGCAGTTCTCGCTTTTCTTGATAAAAGGCAAGAGAACAATACATTTATTTAGATCCATCCTCTGGGAGCCATGAATTAGATAATTTAGATAATTTTATGGCAATCCATCCAATAGTTGTCGAGATAGTATAGACCAAAATTTTGGACTGACCAAACAATATTTCTATCCCAAGGCCATGCTGCTAGTGTGACTAAAAACAGTGACAAACACATGCATGGATGTGTGAATCAACGTGTGTCATCAGAATCAGTCCACAGAGCCTCCTGTAAGCAAAGTTTGTATAAATTATCAAATTAAATTTCTCTGCCTTCATTCCAGGTCTGGATGGCTGTGGCTGACACCTCATCTTTAATAAAATGCCGGTGTGAGTGTGCTCAGACTGGCAGCTAGAGAAAGTTTATGTTGGTCGTGTTGAGTCATGGCAGCGGGGGTGCAGCAGAGCCGCTGGGACCTGATGACCTTCCAGAGATGCTGAGGACCACTTGATGCTCCTCCACAGTCGCAAGATGGTGTGTAACCAAGACAACCCCGATGTTAGTCTCATTACATCCCACCACACTCTCGCATTACTGGCTTATTAGCTATTCTGTCCACTCTCAAGTGTCTCATTCAGACATTTCATTGCAATCTGCCATTTGAACATCTTGACTTAACTCTGAGGACACCAGCCCTGATGTAAAGGACAGGTTAATATCTACAGTACAGTAACGGGATGGATACTGAGCATACACAGAGTACAGTTTACATTTAGTTACTGATGGGTCTCATCAGCAGAGTACATCCAGATTACAATAACTGTGGTCTTTTATTACTTCCACTCAAGCTTCACTTCACTGGCTACAAGTGCAATTCAGGACTGATTTCATTGGCAATCAAATCATCCCAGTGATTGGCTGACCTAAGTACAAAGGGTGGTGTAGGGAATATATGCAGGACTGACAGCTCACTCTCCAAAACTGATTTCTATTGAAATAGTACAATATTTTTTTGTTTATGTACAGTACAGCACTGTACTTACGGTAATAAATTCAGTAACCCTAACAATAAAAGGATAGTTTATTTGTGTTTTAGGGTAATATTAACGGGGTACTGTGATAATGTAATGCTGTGCTTCCATAAAGTTGGAGGACTCACAAGAAACATCAAAAAAAAAAAGAAGCAAACAGATTTTCTATCTTTCAGTTCAGTATGGATCAAGCACTGCATCCTCCATTTACCATAATGCAACTTAATAATATACATGTTAAACACTCATGTCTTTCAAACTCCATCCAGATCCAAATCCAGTTTGTAACAAGTGTCTGAAGGACTGGAACTTTTCATCCAAATGACAACAAAATCACCAGTGTATTTCTGACACCATGGCAAAATAAATGAAATACACTTCACATGGAAATATATTTAATTCCACCACATTTTCTCTAACAGTTGTAGATAGTGTTTAGCTTTCAGATTAATATTTTTACATCCACATCAAATAAGCTAGTGGTGCATTATTGTAGTTTAATGTGAGCAACAGTGTATGTTGTATGTCGACCACTTGCAACATTCTAACATTTTATACAGGTTTATGCTTTAATAAATGAGGGACTGACTCATTTTCTTGTGATTCTTTGATTCTTTGATACGCTATAGTACTTTTACAATTATTGAAGTTGTGTAGCAAGTTTTTGCTGTGGTACTGCTACACTGAAGTATTTTTCCCAGTACTGGTTATTTATAATAGGTGCACCGAGGTCTGTGTTAAAAACATCCAGCTGACTTTTAGCATGCTTAGCTCGCCCTCTGATGGACAAAAGGAGACATGACACCAGCAGCACTTCATTAGGAGGAAATGTATTAAATTCTGTCAGGTGTGCCGATCCAGTGAAACAAACTGTTTACTAATGACAGATATTCTGCCAGCTGCTACCAATTGACATTTCCTTCAACATTGTTATAGGTAAGACACTCTTTATTTCAGAAACACAATTCATATCCAAACAGTAGCAACATGGGGTCTATATGTACTTACTGTATACAAAATTGTGCAACATTGCATTTAATAAGACACAGTCTTACAATAGTGGTAAGGGTTACACTGAGGAAAAGTTGACTTTCTGTTGCGTTGGAATGTAAGGTGTATAAGTAATACTCAGATGAATGCACAGATACACACACACACAAAGCTGCAGCATACTTTCCCCTTGAGATGAATATTTAATCAGACGCAGACATCCTCCAACATTCATGAGTTGGTGCCTAATAGCGTGTGCCTCCATTGTGGACCAGGAACACGCCAGTCATGTGGTTAGACACTATTTGACTTGTTTGACAGAAGCTGAAATATTGTCAAACTTTTACAATTTCCTTCAGTCCACGTCCCCTTCTGATTATTAGTATCGTTATGAAGTGCAACCATAATGTCTGAGTGAAGTTCAGAAGAAAACCCCTTTTGAAATTAAGCAAATAACTACAAAACCCGTGGTTCACTCCATTTGTCCAGACAGGGATGGTACAATATGAAAAAATTTGGGCAACCCTTGACAAATAACATATTTTGGTGATTTTTTTAATTGAAAAGATGTAAACACAGTCTCTCTAGAATATGGAACATAAAACAATATTTTCAGCAAACAATAATGCATAGATACTTTTTATGTCAAACTGAACAAAAATAAAAACATCATTGTGATATATGTAAAAGTTTGGGCACCCTAAGAGTTCTGAAGTCTCAGATTCTTTTTACAAGGTCTCAGACCTTAATCAGCTCGTTAGGCCTGAGGCATGTCAACAGTTATCATTAGGAAATGTCAGTTGGTGCCAGTTTCAAAGCTTTACAAATACTGACTCTTCAAACCTTGTGCGAACACTCAGCAACCATGGGTTCCTAAGCAGCTGTGTAAGACTCTGAAAATGAAAGTTATTGATGCCCACAATGCAGGGGAAGGCTACAAAAAGATAGCAAACCTTTGTCAGCTTGCAGTTTCCACAGTGTGAAATGTAATTAAGAGATAGAAGTTTAGGGCAACTGTGGAGGTCAAGATGAGATCTGGAAGATCAAGAAAACTCTTGGAGAGAACTGCTGGTATGCTGATCAGAAAGGCAAATCAAAACCCCCATTTGACTGCAAAAAACCTGCAGAAAGATTTAGCAGACTCAGGAGTGGTGGTGCACTGTTCCACTATGCAGCAATGCTCGCACAAACAAGACCTTCATGGAAGAGTCAGTAGAAGAAAACCTCACCTGCGTCTTCATAATAAAATCCAACATCAAAGGTATGCAACGGAACATCTATAGAAGCCTGATGTGTTTTGGAAACTAGTGCTGTGGACTGGAAGTTAAAATAGAACTCTTTGGACACAATCAGCAAAGATATGTTTGGAGAAAACAAGGAGCAGCATTTCATGAAAAGAACACCTTGCCATCTGTTAAACATGGGGGTGGATCTATCATGCTTTGGGGTTGTGTTGCAGCCAGTGGCACATGAAACATTGCACAGGTGGAGGAGAGAATGGATTCCAGTAAATACAAGCAAATTCTGGAAGCAAACATCATACCGTCTGTAAAAAAGCCGAAGAAGAAAAGAGGATGGCTTCTACAACAGGATAGTGATCCTAAACATACCTCGACGCAAGAGACGCAAGCTGAAGGTTTTGGAATGGCCCTCAGTCTCCTGACTTAAACACAATTGAAAATCTGTCAGTAGATCTTAAAAGAGCTGTGCATGCAAGACGGCCCAAGAATATTGCAAAGATCGGAAGCCTCTTGCAAGGAAGAATAGGAGAAAATCCCAAATACAAGAACTGAAAGACTTTTAGCTGGATACAAAAAGCGTTTGCAAGCTGTGATATCTGCCAGAGCGGGTGTTACTAAGTACTGACTATGTAGGCTGCCCAAACTTTTGAACATGCCACAATGATGTTTTTATTTATTTATTTATTGTTCAATTTATGACATAAAAAGTACCTATGCATTAATGTTTGCTGAGAATATTGTTTTATGTTCCATATCCTAGAGAGGCTGTGTTTACTTTTCAATTAAAAAATCACCAAAATATGTTATTTATCGAGGGGTGCCAAAACTTTTGCATACAACTGTATAGAGAAACAATGTTATATTGCTTTTTGTTTAATATTTCTGTATGTAGCAGCCTCTCGTGAACACCATGTCCCACAAACCTAACACTATTTTCTTCAAGGGTTCTTCGAAGATACACTTAAATATCTCTCTGTGTCTATGCAGTGGATGCTTTTATAGGTAACTGTAGGTTGCAAAAGCTCACAGAGGAGACGACTTTAACAACTCCCAAATGTCAATGCATTGTGTGGATCTAAGTGTCAAGCAAGCTGATTAGTTGATCTAACTGTCTGGAAGCATGTTTGAAATGGAAAAAAGACATATAAATGCAATGTAAAAATTAAAATACTTAAAATCCCTGTGTAATAGAGACAACCATGCAAGAGATGTAATGACATATAACATCCTTGCTGCACTGGGAAAACTTCTTGGGAGCTTTAGTCTTGTTAGTGTCCATGTGAGGTGGAGCAGGTTAACAAATAATCATCATTTAAAACTTTAAAACTTTGAATGGTTGTGAATGGTTTAAATTCGAATATCAAGGTCTGTAGTAAAAACTAAACAATTTTAGAATATGGATAGTAAGGTCCAGGAACATGTTTCACTTTTACAGAAAGACAGATAAAAGAAAATATCAGATGAAAGAGTTACAGAGGCTAATGGAACAGAGGCTACACAGAAGGTGACGTCAGGACTTTGGCTTTCTAACAACAGCAGTGGTAGTGGTGGTAGCAGTGGTCATATTCAGTCTTAGAGCTCAGTTTTATTGTCCCAAACTAGGGGAAGAATCATTGCATACTTGCGAGTTTTGGACTAAATAAAAATACAATAAAAAAAAAAAATTGTGAATGTCATCATTAAATATTGGCAGATTTGTTCCTCACATGCTGCTGTCAGCATTAAAAACTTAAGGTTACTTGTATAACCATGGTTCTCTGAGTGGCATGAGTGAGTGTCTCACATTGGGAACGCCTATGGTGTGACCTCATCAGAAGCTCCTTTTGCATTCTGCCAGCAAGGATTGGCTGGAACTAAGTGTGTCAGTGCCAGGGAAGGTAGAGGCCCTCCCCCTATAAAAGGGCTTGACACTACACAGCCAGTCATTCAAAAACACTCACCTCTTCCTCGCTATGAATGAGCAAGGGAGGTGGTCTGGTGAGACACTCACTCATGCTACTCAGAGAACCGGGTTTACACAAGTAACCTAAAGTTCACTTTAATAGCATTTGTCGTGTCTCACATTGGGAATTACTGACTCCCAGATTGCTGGGCAGAGGCTTAGCCACACTAAGCACCGAATTGGCTAATGGGGGAGCTGTACCATCAAACCTGTAGAACCTGTGTGGGGATGTGCACACAGCTCCTCTGGTGGTTGCAAACCCTTAGAGCTATAAGCTGATGCAATAGCCCCCCACAATCCAGTGAGAGAGCCGCTGCTTTGAGACTGGCTTCCCTTAAGTGGTTCTTTGACACAAAAAGCTGCTCACTTTTCCAACAACTTTTGGTTCTGTCCATGTAGATGCGTAAAGCCTGCACTGAGCACAACATATGTAACCACTGATGCTCATCTGAGGAGAATGGCGGGGGATAGAAGGACACAAGGTCAATTGGGGAACATGACCCTAACACCTTAGGCATAAAGGCAGGTTTAGGTTGTAAGGTCACCCTTACATTCCCTGAAGAGAACTTTGTACATGCTTGGTGTACTGAAAGAGCATGAATCTCACTCACTTGTTTAGCTGAAGCAAGAGAGTGCAACAAAGCTGTCTTTAAATCCACCATTTTCAAGTCCACCTATTCCAGTGGTTCAAAAGATTGGGACGGAAAGAGCATCCAACACAGTGGGAAGGTCCCAGGATGGGGCCAATGGTTTAGAAAGGATTGGCTGGCAGATTGCAACAGGAGCTTCTGATGAGGTCACACCATAAGCAATCCCAATGTGAGATACAAAACGAATGCTATGAAAGAGAACCCATATCATGTGAAACCCACTGTTGTTACCACTCATTTATGCCACATAAATACATCCACACAGTCACAGACACACACACACACACACACACACACACATTTTGGAAGTCACTTGAAGGGATCTGTTAGTTGTGCTTCTCCTCTCATTTGATGGCCTGCCAGATGATGATGATCAGGATGATGAGGACCAGCGACAGCACCATGCCCAGCATGCACATCCTCTTACGGGACTTCCTCTGCACACAACAAAGAGTCATGTCAGACTAAACGAACAAAAGGAAACTAAACTGCACCTATGTTTTACATGGCAGTGAAAGTGCCTTAATAATAATAAACTTTATCAATCATAGTGTGCCACATAAGTACAATTTAAAGGATAAGTCTGAAGTTATTCGATTCTTATTTATTGTCAACTCCCATAAAAAGACCAAAATCAACAACGTGTTAGTTGTTCTCTGACTTCTTGATAGTCCAGTCCATTGGTTCCTACTGAAAATGTAAATCTTCCACACCTCACAAATATTTAGTTTCATTTTTAAAAAGTCTCAGTAATTTCCAGCTGTTTCATAGAACACTGTTGTTTCTAGCAAACACTCAAATAGCAAGAAATAGTGCATTTGTTGGGGACTATTTTCAGCAACGCGTTAATCCAGATTTGGTGCTCTAGTGAGTATTTCTGGCAGCAGGATGGTGTGTGTGGGATTGAGTCAAGGTAAACTACAGTGTGTGTGTTCATTGTAATAAAAGGTACATGTCATCCAGTTCAACACTGGCTCATTGACATGTTTTTAATAGTTTTTGGACAACAACAGAAGTCTATGGCACTGAGGAATATCAGGCTTTGATACACGGACAATACTTGTTAGAAGATCAATTCATTGATGTTTTTGTCTTTTCATGTTATTTGTTGACAACATGAAAAATATAGAATATCACCAGACTATCACCTTAATTTACATGACAGTATTATGGATTATTGACCTTATTATGAATAGAATCTTTAGGTGCCTTTGTAAATGTGATTTCAGTCCTTTAAAGTTCTTCCTTGTAGTGTTTCCATTATTTTGACCCCTCTTGTTGAGTCTAACAGATTCTATCTTACCTGGTAATAAGCTGCTTTCTGAAGCTGGACGGCACCTCTGTCTACATGGACCTCAGCACTCTCCACATTGGCCTCGATGCTGTCTGCCAATCAGAACACAGGAAGAGCTTTGACATGAAGTCTCACATCTGAATGACAAAGTGTGATTATTAAGCTCAGAGCTAACCTTTGTTTCCTCTGACTTACCAATCATCTCTCCCTGGTCATGGATCATCACAGCTAGGTCCTTGAAGATCTGGTTCACATCCATAATGTCGGCCTGGAGAGGAGAGTGAGGAGGAGGAGGAAGGTTAACTGATAAACAGAACATGTTCACTGTTACAGTGTTCCGGCCTCTGTGGGATGTCCTATAGTTCAGGCTGATACCTCCAGCTGTTTAATGTTGGTCTCTCTCTCCCTGATGATCTCCAGGTCTTCCTCAGTGATGCTGGGCTCCTCAATCTGAGTCTGGCTCTGACTCAACTCGTCCTCCCTGCACATATATAATAAAGCTTGTACTTCATTTACGTTTTAACGTAATCTAGCTCAAATAATCATTTAAAATAAAACATAGGGAGGAGTAAAGCATTGACAGAATAAAACACCTTCTGACTGATAGATAGCAAAGTGCATGCTGGCAATAATATTATGAAGTGCAAAACTACGCAGACTTTAGCTCAGTCTTTAAAAAGAGCTTCCTGTGGCTTTCTTACACCAACTTGCATCAAGAACAAAATGTTGGCTAGAATGTAGACTGAATGTACAATATGTAATGAACCTACTTTTCAAATGTGACCAGCTGTTCATCCACATTGCCTCCATCTCCCTGTGGACATCAACAAAAAAGATGAATCAACAGCAGCACATATCACCTGTCCATTATGGATGCAAATGAATTAATAGTGATTCAATCAATGAAGAATGAAAATTAAGGTTATTTGTTGTAAAGGTTTAACATCTCAGGTCCAAAGAGAAAGCTGGATATCCACCATGACCCTGGATCCAGCTCGAGCTCTGGCCACGGACTCCTTCTCTTTCTCAGCTGCCTTCCGCTGCACCACCTGGAAGTTGTTGAGGGCTGCAGAGAAATCGTTCATCAGACGCTCCTTCTGGAGCTTTTGCTGCCTCTGTAAGAAAGAGAAAAGGATAAATAAAAACAATTTCCGTGTTTTTTTTTTAATTTGTCATGTCACAGACACCAAAATGGACACACCTGTCATTTTCTACACACAGTACTGCACAAACTAGGAATAATAAATACATTATTAGTGGGAGGAGTACAGAACAGGCACAAATATAAAACAACCCAAATATATTATGTATATGTATTTGAAGGTGTGATCACTGCATTCTGCATTTGCAGTCTGAAGACACAGTTAGAAGAAATGCATCAAATCAATGGAGCCTTGTCTGTCAGGAGCAAACATGGACATGGACAACCTTGAAGGGAGGAGATGATGGTGGCTGGATGGGTCAACAAAGTGTGTAATTTTGACACAGGAGACTGCTGTTTATTTCCTGTTTGCTGAAAGTCAGCCAGTGTTGGTTTCTTTTCACCATGACCACGATCACCTAACCTTAACCAGTTGTTGTTTTTAACCCAAACCACAATCTTTCCCTATTTATTTGATAGTGACAGTAAAGACATGACACACAATGTTTATAAATTTTAATTATCTAATTAGTATACTTTCTAGTGAGCGAATTTAGACTTTTTCTTTCACAATCACCACACCTGAGTCCATTTTTATCTCAACCTTGTACAAAATGAACCTATAAACAAATAAACAGGCATTATATCATATCATTAGCAGAAGAATAACACTTTTATAGTAACCTGTAATGTTTTGCTGTTAGCTGTAAGCTTTATTGGTATTTGTGACACAGCAAGAATTCACACTTTCCAAAATAGAACAAGACAGAGTGAAGTCACTCTTAGATGCTCTTAAAGGAACACAGCTTGTGTTTTGGAACATTATTGTTTTTCATGTTTTTCATTTAATGTTGGAGACGTCAGACATTTATTTGGAAGGGTATTCATGTGTACTGTAAATGTACGGTCTACACATGAACAGGTGCTAGCATGGAGCACAATATCAACACAGTGTCATGTTGCTCTAGGCCTGCAGATGACACTCAGATGGTTTTAGCAACCTGAGCTAAAAATAAAAGCCTGTCAAACAATAGATCAACACTGACATTACAGAAAGGAGCGCAGCACTATTAATAAATCCCTCAGCGGAGCTTTTTAAAAAAGACGTGACAAAGAGCTGCCTTTCTGTCTGAACTTTATGATAAATAAAACACAATTGAAATACTGGAAAATGATGATGAAATCACCTGCTTCTATCATACAGACACAGGTTTAGCTTTTAGATGACAAAGAACCTTACAAACATAATGTACATGTTTCATCTTTACAGGAGATATACTCATAGTTCATAGTTCATAACAGGCTACGTCATTCACTAACTTTTGGACTGTTTAACTGATTACTGACCTACTGTTTAACCACAAAAAAACAAACAAACAAAAAAAAACTTGGCAGATAAATTGATAATGAAAATAATCATAGTTACAAGTATTCATAATGGATAAACTAAAGAGAAAATGTAACTTCAACATTACATGATGTGACCAACATTGATTTTCTACAGTAACATGATTCAAACCATATCGAAGTACTTTACAGACAGAACATGTCTGAGCCGCCACACTTCAGATTTATAGGCTGTGAAAAAGTTCCACCCTCTCCCAGTTCACATGACAGACATGTGCAAGCATAATTAGCATGATTCTCTCTACATTCCCTCCAACACTTGGATAAAGATGACTCATATTTAACTTTATTTATGACTATTAATAAGTAAGTGTTTGGAATCTTTGGGAATCACACGATTCAATTGTCACAATTTGATTCAGGATCAACACTTGCTCAATGGCTGTGGAAAGACATGGGATGTTTGTTCACATACTTTGTTTGGGTGTCCTCATATTTGTATATATATATATGAACAAAGTCTATGACAAAGTGACAAAACCTTTCCAGACTGACCTGTTCTGATGGAGACAGAGGTGGAGGGAGTGAGCCCAGCTCCTTCAGGTGTCTGTTGGATTCTTTAGCCAGCTGGTTGGTGTAGTGCTGGAGTTGTTGGCTGCAGGGTAACACACATGCTGCTAAGACCTCACTCAAAAGCTTTGGCTGGTCACACACTTGATCAGATAATGACAATATGTAACATTAAAGGGGAAACTGACCATCACAAGTCAGTACTTACAGCTTCTCCTGGAGCTCAGGGGTTTCCTGTCTTGTCCCCAGCTGGTAGAGGAGGTTTTTGATCTGGCCAGCTACAGAGAAAATCAACCATTTTAGTAAATATGCAGAACTTCTATGGAATGAATTTATGTGTAGAGGTGTTACTGGCTGTGTGTTTGACACACTGAGCACTCACTATTTTGGCTGATCTTCTGGATGTTGGAACTGCATGTCTGGATGAGGCTGCTGAAGTCGCGTGGCTGGGACCGGCTGCTGTCTGTTCTCATGTAGGACATCCTGGCTGTAGTCCACCTGCCTGTCACACTGCTCAGGAACACAGTCTGTCTTACACACACATACAATTAGCAGAATCAGTTTACTGAATCTCTGTTTTCATGTGTAGATTGTTATTGTTGCACAATTCCAAAAATAATAACCCACTCATGGCAACTGGCTGGTTATATTACACATTATAGTATTATATTACACCATATTATGATACCTGTCTACCTTCAATGAATGAAAACTGTCTTTAAGACTCATACAGATATTAGAGATTCTATCCAGCAGTGGAAGAAATATTCAGATCCTTAACACAAGTAACAGTGGAAATACTACAGGGTAAAACTACTCCATCACAAATAAAAGTCTTGCATTCAAAATTAAACCTACATATATGCAGAATGGCCCCTTTCTGAGTGTTATTAGTCATTGGATTAGTATTACTGATGCATTAACATGTAAGCAACATTTTGTTTGTAATAAAGCATGTTATAATTTTCAGTTTTATTGATTTTTTACATATTTGTTTGTAAATGTATATATATATATATATAATATACAAATAAATAAATGAGGAAATACATAAATAATTATATGAAGATACTAGAATATTAGAATATATGGTACTGTCTATTTATCATACATTTTGTCTCTAAAATCTGCATCAACAAAGTATTAGTACTCTAGCTATAGCTGGTAACTAAATACATTTAGTGGAGTACAACATTTGACTCTGAAATAAAGAGGTTGTAAATTGTACTTGAGTACACTGTCTGGAGCCTGTAAAATCCAGTTTTAAAACTTCCATTTTCACAAAAATTAAGTGACAAACTTCTATCCATGAGAGGCTACTTTATCATCAATTTCACAAACTTTCACAATTTCTAGGGTCGGTAAGGGCTCTAAAACAACCCAGAAATGTCAAAGGGACTTTTACGCAGGCAGTCACTACTTTTGAAAATTCAATATGACTTTATTAGGCTTGTGTTAATTTATCCAACTTTGGTCCCAAGTTACTATAAAACCCTCACATTAAAGATGAGAGTTGGAATCCTACTTTAAAGGACAGGTTCACAATTTTTCAAGTGTGTCTTAAAACAACAGTGAGGTGTCCATATGAACAGTGAAAGATGTTTTCCTCGCTGTAATCATTCCTCCTGTTCATACTGGCTGTTAAAAGATCCTCTTCAAATGTGTTTTCAATGGAAGTGATGGGGGACAAAATCCACAGTGTGTCCACACAGTCATTTAGTGCAAAAATGCATTTAAAAGTAGATGTGAAGCTTATATGAGGCTTCAGCAGTCTGAGTTAGTCATATCAAGTGGATATCTGCCACATTTACAGTCTTTTTAGCATCAAATTCCCTCTTTGTGTTTCCTCGGACAGTGTTTCCCTGTTGAGCTGCGGTGGAAGTATAGTAACAAAAAGAGGGACTTTGGCACTAAAAAGACTGTAACATTGAAAGATATCTACTTGATTTGACTCATTTGGACGCTGAAGCTTCATATTAGCTTCAGATAAACATTTAAATACATTTTTGCACAGGAGGAGGACTGTGGATTTTGTCCCCCATCACTTACATTATAAGTGCATTATGAAGGGATCTTCTAATGGTCAGTATGAACAGGAGGAATAATTATGGCTAGAAAAACTTATTCAATGTTCATTTGGGCTCCTGACTGTTGTTTTAAGACAGACTTGAAAAATTGTGAACCTGTTCTTCAACCTCATAGTAATTTTATAGCTAATATGATGGGAGTACAAAGCCAAAACAACATCAAACATGTCACTGCCCTGTCATTGTCTGCTTTCCGCAGGCCTGTAAGTTAACTGTTATGTTGAGACAAAGATGCATATAGAGAATCCTCAGTGTAACATCCCAGTAACAGAAGCTAGCACAGGCGAAATACAGACAAACAAACAGAGGCCAGCGCGAAAATAAACCAACATAGGTCAGTTTAGCGTACGGTCTTTGCTAACAAAAGAATTCAAAACGTATTTTAGCTGTATGAATTAATAAAAAGCAAATAATAGTAATTACATCAGTGAACAGGATAAACCTTACAGTCGTTATTCAGCGTTAATAATAGTCGCAGTGTGTCTCTGCATCAGTTTCAGCCCAGACACATTTGTGTTATTCTCTACAGCAGGTTAAATAATATGTAGCTACATGTTAGCAATGTTCACAGTAAATCTCTTACTTTGCAGTGAGGCTGACGTCGACAGATTTTGTTGATCCAAATGCTCCAGAGGAATTATATCAGAATTAGCACACCCAGCCCGTCTGACGTCACACGTCCAGCGCCCTAATCCAACGTTGGTTTGACGCTGCGTTCATGTTAGAAAGGAGAGTGGGAAACACGACATTTCAGTAAGAAGTTAGTTTATTGTTACACTTAATATTGTAATTACCACTAGAAAATATTCATTTTCACACGTCGACTGGCATTCTGGCCCACTTTGGAATATATGGTTTGGTTAAGACTTCATACATATTTCTTGGGTAGCTAGAATTAAGGGGGATTGGGTGTTTATTAAAATAAAATATTGAGTAATGATCTCGACATATGAATTGCCAAGACACAAGCCAAGGATGTAAGGTTTTTGTTTAATTAAGTTTGCAGTAAAGCATGAACGTAAATGCATCACTCACCTACTGCACTGTGGGTTAAAGTCCAGAAACCGCATTTTGAGAGTATCTAACGTCCATGTATTTCCGAGTGAAACAGGATAGAATGAATCTTAGCTCTGTGCCGCTAAAAGTTAAAGGGTGATTGATGGGTGGATGTCATGATATTATTGGTTCACATTGGTTGGTTCAAGCACACGTCATATTTACAGAAAGAAAATGTGATTGGACTTTGACATAAGAATACAAAGAAATCTTTTTTTGTTGTTGTATTTTTTAGGTATATATTGTCAGATAGGTGCACAATATGACCGGGGATGTGATCTAAAGGGGTTACAAAAGCAGTTTTCATTTCATCTCGACTTATAACTAATATGGTAACTCCGGTCAATATAAACTATTGAAAGGCCTATTTCCTACAGACCCCGAATGCAGCTTGCACTGGAGCGCTCCTGTGACGCTCCGCTCTGTCTGAAATCAATTTTCAACTGGACACATTTTTAATTACTGCAACTTTGCCATATTTTCAAGTCATAGATGACACTGGAATGTCCCACAACAAGTATCTAAAATACTTCACCAAAAATCTTCAGCGCTGATTCTGTGTGACGCGCCAGAATAACCCCGTGCCTGTCCCATGACTTTCACACTGACACTAATAATAAACCCAATGCAGCAGTGTGCTGCCCTGCACGTGACATTCAGATTGGCGATCTTTGACTACTATTAAGCTACTTTTCTAAAAATGAGATTTTTAGTCAATATTAGCCTGTTTTCATTGTTTTAACATATACTTATCAGTAAGTACTTGATAACCTATAATATGATCAAACTTAGCTGCTTTTGATTATTTGTATAGATTTTAGTAACATAGGTATTCAGTTGTTGATGATATATAGTTTACCTATTTGGTTTATCCTTATATATTTATATTTGTTCATATCTTGGATGACATGTACCAACTTTGTTTATCTTCAGATGTGTGTAGACTATGCAGATGTGATACAGGGTGTGAAAGTGTAAGGAAGGAATTTCATGGTACAACAGTTGCAAAACTTCAGTGTCATATTGGACAATGTGAGGTTCCATCATCAGTAGCATAGCACAAAAATCTGGGCCCCTACCCCTTTTAATACATCGCCGGTACAAATGACTGAATCAACAAGTAAACACATGCACCTGTATTAGTTATTAATCAGTAATGAAATGTTTATAACGCATTTAAGAAAGTCTGCACAATCTGAAATCTCTGCATATTTCAGCTGATAGAAATAGTAGTACTATATTAAAACTTCAGAGACTTGTATCAACAATCCAAATATGGACCAAAAAAGGTAAACCCAGATCTGAACTGAAAACACAGGATTAGAACCAGCTATCACTCTCAATCTGGCTGACAGGTCTTCATACAGGGAGTAATGGTAAATCATAACTTCTGAACATGTTATTTAACTTTTCTGATGCTGCTGAAAGTTTATTTTCATCAGAAATGTTTGTAAAAATAAAACTGATCAAAACACTGAAATAAACTGGTCATATTTCAGAGTTGAAGTTGAGAAACATTGTACATTACAAGAATCATAAAATTGTGTAATATTGTGCAGTACTTATAATATACAATAAAACTGACTGCTTGACTTGTTGAAAACATATTCTCAGTGTAAACTGCCGTACTTTATAAAGTCCTCTCCATTCATAATGTGTTTTTCTTCTTGTTCCAACAGTTCAATTTTTGAGCTTCACTGTGCAGAATGATGTATGTACCAGGGTATGTTTTCACATTCATCTGCTCAAAGTGTAAAGTTTCTCTGTGCTCACTGAAAATCTAATTTTAAGTGGTGGATCTATGAGCATGATTTGTGACATCACAAATAGTTTGGAAGCCAATCCTGCTCCAGTATGCAACGTACACAAGTCTGATGTGGAAACTTGAAGCCTCCAGTGCACATACACTGAGGATGGACTTTACAGTGAAGGAGGAAATATCTTGTGTCCAGCAGTTAAACTTTGAAATGAAAAATATTTGTATATTCATAAATTCTGGATTTTTCAATGAGTGAGAAGGGGAAGATGTAATTTCAAGGATTTTTACAAGATAATTTAACTTTGTGGAAAAACCATATCAGACATATATTATTATTCAAAGTACAGTATTTTATATACATCTTAAAACATTTCTTTAATCTTTAAATTTTATTTTTATGATTCCCCTTTTCTGACGATGGTGGTAACTTAACTTAAGGAGACTATAATGTCTTCAATTTTGCTAATTATTTTTTCTCTTCTGTGTATCAACAATTGCAGGTGTGAGGTTGTTGAAAAATGGTTGTATTTCTCTTTGCTGTCTTTAGTGAGGAGTTTTCCGTTTTAGAATTTAGTTTTTACACACCAGTATGTGATTCTGTTGATGGTATGGAGATTTGGAGCATTATTATTTCCAAAGGGAGCACAGTTTTAGCATTTGTGCCACCTATTCTCAAAATTGGGCCTTCTGTTTCTAACAATGAAGAAAAAACAAAGAAAAAACAATATTATGTAAACAGACTTCATGCAACTATATCTGTTATATGCAAACATTTCAGAATGATCTACCTAACTTTACTCCTGTTGAATATAACACTTAATTTGGTCAAATAGGTGAGATATTAAAGTTAAAAACAATGAATTGTGTACAATATATCTATAACTGACATTCAGTCAAATGTGTAGCAGTGAGATGTCTCATTTTCTCTAATTCACTTTAAAACTGTGACATTCTCTCTCTTTATGGTTTTGGTCACATGCCCACTGCTCTATATAAAGAAATACTGTCCATGACACACACAACTTTAATAGGAAATCACTGACAAAGTTATGCACAGAAACATGTGAGCTCATTAGTTTCAGTTGACATCAACATACTTTTGCATCTTTGAGATCAATTTAAATTCTAATTTCATATTTGAAAAGTGTGTCTGAAGACAGTTGGAAGGCCTTTCAAAAGCAAGTGTTGTCTCTCTACTAATAAACTTTAGTAAATGATTTTTGCATACAGTACATGTCTTTCCAGTGCTGGAGCTAAAATGTAACATTTTGTCCACAGTGTAGTGCTAGAGGCGAAGTTGTCTTCTGTCATCTGAGTCTAAAACTGCTATCCTATTTGTGAGACAGTGTTTGTTAAGAAATGCATCTGTGAAGAACTTTAATGTTCACAGGAGGTAGACATCATGACGTCCACCACACTGAAAAGTTCTAGCAACAGGAGACCAGAGAGCTGTACAGTCAATGGATAAGATGTGCTCAAATTCTAAGAATCCTGAAGAGTCCACACCATAGACTGTGAAAAATATGTAGCCACCGTGACGTCACCCATTGGTTTGTGAAGAGCAGTTTTGAAGTTCAAAGTGGGTGGCTCCGGCTGTGGTATATTGGCAGTGCCTGACTCCACCTAACTCCCGCCAATTTCAAAGTGGGCAGAGTGGTGGAGCTCAGTTGGGCCGAATGAAGCCTGGTTGCTGAAACAAGCCACCTAGCGGCTAGTGACCTGTCACTCAAAGTGGCCACATCCTTATGCATAACTTTACGGCTTAATAAAATTTAAACGGGTGAGTTTGAAAAATTCAACCCCCATACAGTTACAGAAGAAATTAGCTATAGAGACCAAAACTGTTTTTAGTACCAGGCTGTAAACATGTTTATTTCTGCTGTAAAGTTGGGCATTTTAACATGGGAGTCTGAGGGGACTCGCTTTTGGAACCAGCCTCAAGTGGCCATTTGAGGAACTGCAGTTTTTGGCTTCATTTTTTAGCCCTGGAGGTTGCCGCTTGGTCCACACATTGAGCCCTGTGCTCACAGGATTACTGAGAGCACCAGCTGTCTTTGCCCCATTTTGACCTCTTTATAATAGACATTTAACAGAAATGTTTACAAAAGGCTTCTTTGTTACTAGATGACAGAGAAGCACAAAACAGGTTTTTGATCAAACTCAGAAATGATGGCTGAATGAGTTGTCTAAAATTTGCCCTATTTTTTCCCACCCACACTCGTTGCCTTCGTTGGTTAGGTTTAGGCATGAGGACCGAGATGGTTAGGGTTAGGGTAAGAATATCAGGGCCAGAGCCAATCAGAGACAGAGTAGGGGCAGGTCTTCGCAGAATGCGTGTGGGAAAAAAATAATGCCTAAAATCGACTGTATTCACTGAATTCTTCTTCACCTAAATAATATTTTCTTCAATACATGAAGAGGTTCAAGAGCTACATGTGAGTGAACTTTGGACTGATGTTGCTGATCAAGGTATTGTTTGGATCCTGAAATGAGACTGTAATGGACTGATGTCTCAAAGCTGTCTCAAAAGTCTGTCTAAAACTTGTGTCAACTGGAAGGATGGAAGGAAAGAAGAAAAAAAGAGACTTTTACTCTCATTTATTAAAACATGTTAACCAACCACCAGTTACAGCACTTGGCTGCACGCCACACTAGAAAGAAAGACCCAACCCCTCCACTCCTTAACCCCCAGCATTAACGGCCCTGCAAAGAAACACAATGCCATCTTCCCACAGATAGCAAATGGTAAAGACAGTAGAGACCTTATCACAGTTAATGAATATGTTATACTCTGCACCCCCAAGTAGCACTGTCCCTCCTTGACCTCCCTCAAGAAGGAAAAAATGACAGAAAGAAAGACATAAAGTCAATAGTTTACAACAACACCAGTACATTAGGGTTGGTCAGCTCTTGGTTTAGTGTATTTTTCTTTCATGCCACTTGGTGTCAGTGTTCTCCTTTGTTTGAACTGCTTCCAGTCAGCGATCAGCAGTGTGAGTCCCAACACTGCAACCAGAAAGCTTGAGCTCCAGCCCTTTAACATGCCTGCTGCAGTACCTTTGAGCAGGACATTGAAGCTCTGCCAGCTTCAGAGGTGCTGCTCTGCCACACAACCAATAGCAGAAACATGCAGTGTTATCTGAGGTCTGGTGTGGTGTTGACACATTTTGGAAAGTGCCTGATGAAGTGACAGCAGATCATTGAGAGCAGGAGGAGCAGCTGTGGTGTTGCAATCCTCACATCTGACTCTGTTCTTTCTCTGTTTACTCTTTCACTATTGGGCCAAAACCCTTCTTGTGCAAGCCTACCTGTCCCCCAAATACACTGACTGAATGATAGCCAATCCCTGCTTATAGCAGGATACACACCCCCTAACTGAACTGTATACATGCAGAACCAAGTGGAAACATGCATGTTTGTGGGTGCTTTTCATTATGCTCCCATTTTTATCATTTGATTATAGATCTATAGCAGCATCTGGCTGTCACAGAATAAGACAGAACAGACAATTTAAATCTGTTAATTACAGAACCAACATAAATGAACAATAAAAACAGCTGTAGCCTGCAGAATATGTTTAAATAAGACATTGCTTATTTAACAAACTCCTGCACATGAATAAAAACCTGCATTCTGTATTTATACTGTGTACTGTGTCCTGCTCAGAGGCACATGAAGCATTTCTACTGGCAGAATGTGTTTATATTATTTATTCATTATTGCATTTGTATTTATTAATATTCTGATTGTGAAGTCATTGTTTAATAACCCAGAAAACGATCAGGGTGTATTTTGAACACTGGAAATTATTTATTAGGCTAAATGTTTCAGGTAAAAGTTATGTAACTCATATCAAACCCAACACTCAGCCTCACATGAATGGAAATGACGACAAATGATATAAAATATAAATGTGTTTAAAAAGTGTTTCTTACTGACAGACAGACTCTCCCTGACTTTAATTTTCTCCATAATAAAAGTTAATGGGGGAAATAACTTTAGAGAGTTTACTGTTTAAAGTTTATCTGTCTTCACTCTGGTATTAAGAACTGCAGTGATGTTGTGATATATCAGATCAGTCCGATCAGCTGCAGCGTTCAATCAATAACTGATATCCACTAAGGGAGCATGTCAACTGGTAAAAGACTTCTGTGAAGCCTGCTCTCATGTATCCTCACTCACGGCTCCTCAGAGATCTCTCCTCGCTCCATGGAGCAGAAATAAGAGACTTGGGACGGCCTTCAAGATGGCGGACTGGAACAACTTCCGGTTCAAGCGAGGATCGAGGACTGAGGAAATATTAGATAAGAGGTTTAAGATGTACCCAGAGAGTCCGCTCGGGGTGCAGACTTCACCTGACATTCTCGGAAAATTACCCATAATCCTGCAGCAATAGGCTATAAAGTGATGATGTAAAGAATACTACTTTTTAAATTATTTTATTGTTATCTAATTATTAATTATTATTAATAATAATAATAATGACAATAATAATAATAATAATAATATTAATATGCTGTGTAAAATATTTACTTTTGTTGTGATGTAGTGAGGTATAATGTACACACAGAATAATAGGCCTATAGGCTTAATAACATGGATTTGTTTATTATAATCTGCTAAAGTAGACAAGCAAAAGTTCTTTTTTGCCATCTACAATGTGAAGGTCCTCAGCTGAGGATTTCATGTGAATATAATATTAGCAGTGTTTAGCATGTCATGTAAAGTGATCTCACTGAACATTCTGACCAGATTTGTTGAGAGTAAAGCAGCAGACCTGCACATATTAAAACTGTTAGGAGTCATTCAGAAATACACAAGTCACATGGTCAGAAATTTCAATTTATCTCTGTGGAAAAACTGGAGGTCTTAAGTCCTGTCTCAGAGCACATTTTTATCCCCTCACGGTTCAGCGCCCTTGCAGACTTGACATGATGACAGTGAACATGTCACGGTACATACGACTGAAGTCTGCAAGGGCTCAGTCCACAAGTCTGGAGGGCAGACATTTGGATTCAGACAAGATGATGTAATTTAAAGAGCTGCAGTCAAAACTAAAACTGTGGAAAATGAAGAAAACAAGATGGAAATATGACATTTCTCTTTGTTACATGTATTAATTTGAGGAACGTTTTCTCCCCTTCTACTCATTCATCGCCTTCTGCAGGATCTTCTCATGCAGGATGGTGCCTCTCGAGAGATGAGATGTGGAGAGATGAGTTTCTCATTTAGCACTTAGTGTGTAAGCACAATGAACAGAAAATGATCATTAAAAGAATTCTTCACAGGAGATGAAAACACAGAAAACATCAGATCATACAGTTCTGAACCTTGTGAAATAAATGCACAGTTTATAACTCACCAGACTTCAGCAGCTGCATGCAGAGACATCTTACTGACAGCAGTAAGGAAGCGCTGAGCGAAGCTCCTCCCTGCTGTCAGGATTGGAACCACTTATTATGTTTCATTTCATTTCCCTTGAATGCTGCTGCTACAGTGGGTCTTACCTCAGTCCTGTATTCAGCAGAGCACTCAGGACTTGTTCTGGGCTGCAGTTCTGCACCAGGGCCTCCAGAGATTCATCTTGTAATAAAATATTTTACATAGTGGTATATCTACTTTTATTTAAGAAAACCCTCTGAAACATTCTGCTACCAAAAGTAAATCAGGTTAGAGAGTTTCCCTCATATAGGTTGACTGAATATCAGTTGCAGGGCTTAGCTGTCTGCACATGTATGAGTAACCCTTTAAAAGGGGGTGTTTAGATAACTGAGGTGAAGACATGAAAAATTCCCCAACAGAGAATAAAAAAAGGAGTAAAACAATCCTTAAGAATAACTGAAACTGGGGTTCCTGGTTAAGATTTCTTCAAAGTTTGTAGCTCTGCCATCATGACTCATCAGACTCAGTATGTATAGAATAACTGACCTGCTCCTCTGAGGTTTATCCACATCGCAGGGAGATGAGACACTCTTCTCTGGGGTCATGGAGCTGCTGGGGGAGGACGAGGATTAATAGTGATGGGTGTCTGAGGTGGTGACACCTCAACAGGGCTTACAGTCAGTGAGAGGGCCCTCAACTCACTGGGAGTGTGAGGATCCACTCAGCTGAGTGTGTCCTCAGAGCTGATGGAAGCTGCTGGGCTAGAACTCTAGTCACTGCCAAGATGGACCTCCACCACGTCCTCATACTGTGTTTCAGGACTTCTCTGGTGTCTCTGGGTCCTGGACGTCCAGCCGTTACCGACCACTTCCACTTTAAAAGGAGGTACAGCTGAAACAGACCTGATCCTCTGGGACCAGCTGGGGGCTGAGGTAAAGGGAGGGGGTCCTGTTGGATGGAGAGTCCCAGTCTATCCAGAACAGCATTGGTGCATGCTTTCTCTGAAACACACAGCCTCTCTGTTTGATGGATGAGAGCCTCCCTGTCAGCCCTCTGTATGTCCAGGATTCTGGACGGACTGCTGAAGACACCAGGACTCTCTGGTCTCTGGTGGCTCTCAGGACTCCGTTAAAAAAAGACAGTTTTAATGACACAGTATTTTACATTTACTTTTCACCTGCTCCTGAATGACTCAAGCTGCACATCAACTGTGACACAGTCATTGCTGATGAACTTCACTCTACAGTTGGTCAGGAAACAGTCCCACACATACCTAAAAGCTTCCATGTGGTCTGTATGCTGGCACAAATCACTCATCTTCTTGTCATCGAACCACAGAAATCTTGTAATCACATCTCCTGACCTTATACATACAGACCTTGTGCCCCTATACATTGCATTTGCATTGGATCCACAAACAGCTCTTGTTAGGACATGTCCCATCTTATATCAACGCCTGCAAGGAGGGTCAAACCAAGAAATGCCATGAATGCCAATTCCTCTTCTCTAATGAATCTCTATATGACTTTTGCTGTGGCTGCTTTCTGTCCCTCTGAATTGGTGCATTTTATGACTTCCTCAATGATGTTTTCAGTCCTAAAGATATCAAAGACGTCGGACAGCTCCTCTGGTTGTTGTGTGTTCTTACTCTGCCCTGAGTAGGGCGATCTTCTTTCCAACAAGACCCCTTCCTTCTCAATCTATTAGACTGGGCTGGGGGTGCTTCCTCTTCCGAAGACTTATCAGAGGAATCCTCTATTCCATCAGTGGAGTCATCATGTGAAGCCGATCCCTCAGGCACATTCACTACATTTGGACCCTGTGACCCTGTGGGGCACAGTTGGCACTCTCTCTCACTTTACCAGATAAAACACAAAAGGCCATCAGCTAGCTAGTTAAAACACATGTAAACAAATGAAAGGTTCCTATCAAATTCCATTAAGAATACATACATTTTTGACCCATGTTTTGCATTTATGGGGTAGTGATACAAAAATGTTTTTTATGTAAAAATAAAATAAAATATTAAAATGAATGTTTGTGGTGTTAAAAAATAGGTCAGTTAAAAGGAATCCATTACATATTTAGTAATAAAATGCAAAGATATTAAATACAATCTTTCGCTTGGGTCACCTTTGACCTATGTTGTCCATCAGAAGGTCAATGGCTTATGATTGATCTAAAGGCTCAGTAAATCTTTAGTTTATACTCATGAACACTTTATAAAGGGTGCTGGATCAGAACCCTCTCTAGATCCAGAGTCGTATGACTGTGAACATGCAGCAGAGGCAGCCGGTGAATTGCTCATGCTGCTCTGAGAAATGTAATCCTCCATCATTCATATGAACAGGTTGTCACTGTGTCGGTGGCATCTTGCACAGTTTTTCCACCTCTTCAGTTCCTACTGAGTGGTGTCTGTGTCAGGAAGGTCAGCACTGTACCAAGCAGTTATTCTGTCTCCTTTCTCACTTTAGACAGTGAATGATGATCTTGCCTCTGTTTGACTCCCAGTGTGATTGATAAACAAGTGGAATTAAGTCTATAGAGTTCCTCAACAGAAGTGGATGGCAGATGTGTGCTGCTGAGCCCCCACTGGAAGGTATGGGTGGGATTTGCTCTGGCTACCTGTCATATCCAATCAGGAATAAGATTAAGAAAGATCGTAGATAACTACTTTTTGTAGTTTGTGAAATGTTGTCATGTATTTCGAAGCGTGAAAGCTTGTTCTTGACCATGCACAAGGAAGTGTATTTTCCCCGAGGAAGGGAGGGACTGTGGCCTTATTTTTTTATTTTGCTGAGTAATTCTGTTTGCTATTTCTGTTCAGCAGTATGCGGCATACACATGTTAAAGGATAAAGCTGGCGTTTGAGTGGCAACTACCACAGCTTGAGGCTGAAGCCAATGTGGAAGAACCTTAAAGTGCCACCGATGGCCGCTAGATGCTCCAACTGACTCCCATTCAAAAAGCTTCAACTTCTAGAAACACAGAGTCAGTAATTTTTTTTTCAACGAGTCAGTTTGGTCTCAATCTCTAAATTCAGGCCCTCTTATAAGTGTGCTGGTGGTCATTTTGGAAATGATTGCCCAGTTAATAGGATTTGAAGACTTACAGTAGCTTTGATGTCTGCCGTGTGGGCGTTGACTGACAGCTGTGATTGACAGTTGGCTCACCTGCTGCTCTTCCCGGCTCTGGCAGCACTCGGTGTTCCCAGTAGGCTAATGTTAGCTTGGGTCCGAGGTAGTGGGTTGTGTTTCCAGAGTGTGAAAGGCAACACCCTACACTCCTTATTTGGAAGGTCCTGGCTCCAAACAGAAAAGATGGTGCCAACCATAAGATGCAACTCTGGGCTTCAGTCAGTTCACCTGAAACCAACAAGTGACGTCACACCTTGCTATGTCCAGCTTTATACACAGGCTATGTGTACTTGGAAAATCTAGTGTGAAAAGTGTCCACGGATGTGAGTGATCCCAGCTGAATAACTACAACATATTAATTTGCAGAGCTTATCAACATCATCTACAACATGTAAAATGCAGTGTGAGGGATAACAATATGTAAATCAATGAAAACTGCCATATTTTTGCAATTAGGAAACTTGCAGGCACAAACTTATCTACTTCTCTAGCATGAACACACACTAAGCTAGCCACAGCCTTGCACGTAAACAAACTGACTGCAACATCTGGAGTTACCCCGACATCTGGGGTAACTTGCAGGGGTAACGGGGTTGGTCAGGAGATCCCTATGCAGCTATCCATAATGGCTGTTTCAGGCAGCTTTTCTGTGTTTATTTTTGTTCAGACTCTGAGACAAAAGTTTGAAATGATTGTTGTATAACTCATGTTTTTTTGGAAAGCTGTAGGAGGCTCAGCAGCTTGCACCTATATACGTCATTTTGCACAAGTCCTCGTTTCCTAAAATCTCTATAATGAAGCTGGAAAGTGCAAAGTTAGCATGACCAATAGAGCCACAATGTTCATATTTAAATCAGGTTAAAATAAACTGGACTTACCCTTCAAATGTTGCTTTTTAGTTAGAAAAATATTAAACTAGGCTGAAGCCAAAACACCTGACTCATAATATTAACATGAAACCAAAAAATGGTAACAAAAGTCTGCTTCAGCTGGCTCTCTCTCTGGCTGACTAGTTTGCATGTTGAGAGATCTGTAGAGGTGTGAATTATGAGGACTTTCATCCCTAAAAATCATGTTCCAGAATGTCAGGAAACCAAAACATGTTTTCTGCTCAGAATGTGATTGGAGGATGAGAAGAGGTTCAGCTGCTGTGAATGATCACTGCTGTTTGAGAGAATATTTTAGTTGTTTTGAAGTTTCGGTTTGTCACTTCCTATGTGTGTTTCCAACTAGTGTCTAATCAGAAGGACAAAAAGCAAAAAGCTATGGCATCATAAATAGCACAAGCCCACATTATGCAGCTTTAAGCTCCATCAACAAAGAAAACAAAATTAAGTTGTATTGAAACAGGGATGAGGGCTGCTGATAAGTTTGGAAGTGCTGCTGAGCAGCATGCAGGTCCACTGACAGAGGATCATAGTGACTGCTATCAGCTGTACTACCACAATCAAACATCCTTATGGCCACTTCAGTCTTCACAGGCTGACCCGTACACGCAGGGAAAGAAAAGAAAGAGGACACATTCTACACCCAAAAGTATACTGCACACTAAAAAATGTGTTATTTTATCTACCCAAATGCGGGGTTGAGTCTGTTGGGTCATTTTTCTGGGTTATTTCCAAGGAGTTGGGTAGTTTTTTTTGTAACCCAGCTGCTGGTTTAGCGGTTGGATCAACCATAGGTTGACACATCACCTCCAAATTCATGTATCTACAAAGCTGCGCTTTCTCTGTGGTCTGCTTTCCACTTTGTGGTCTGTTTTGGGCTCTCCTACTACTCAAGAAGCAGTGCATCCTCCTTGTGCATGGGGAAAGTGAAGTAAAAGAAAAGGTTTGTATATACTTTTGCACCTACCTAAGTCACACACAAGTGAAAACTATTACTGTCTGTGTAACGTCAGTTAATGTTACCATGTTGTACACCAATGTTTGGTCCATGCTAATCCTAACTGTTACAGCTTTAGGTAGCTAGTGTTAGCAGAGTCGACTAGACTAAAGACAAGCGGGGCACAGAGACTGTCCTTTGTCTCTGTGAAGAAATCCTTTTTTCTTTCTGCAGGCAGTTAGAGCACCGGGTTGCAGCAGCGGTCTGTCTCTTGGATGCGGTGATTGTGTTCGGGTGAGCAGGGGGCGAAGTCTCAGCTCATCCAGTGAGGGGAGGCTCTTCAAACTCAGCAAGGGAGAGATACGTGTGCATGGTAGTTGGTTACCTCCTTTAGTAAACTGGCCCACGGAGAAAGCAAAGCTCCCTCTGGCGCTGTTACAGTGGAAAGGCGAGGGAGGTTTTGTGCAGCTGGTTAAAGCTGTGGTGACATCGTGGCTGCGTCGCTGTGACTTCCCCTGGTGTTGGAGTGTCTCTGCCAATGAGAGACGAGAGTCTGGGTCTCTCCCTAAGGTGCGAAACTGCAAGGCAGGCCGGGAGATGCAGTCTGTGTGAGCAGCTTTTGGTGCTCTTCCTTTGTTTTGGGGATTAAAGGACAAAGGTGGCCTCGTGGCCAGGCTTCAGAGTTTACAAATAGGCTGGCCTTTGTCTGACCACATGGTTCAGGCCCAACATACCCAAGGCCCGGAACCACCGTCCAGCCACTGGATTCACTGAAGAGAGGCTTAGGAACATTAGAAAGAGGCTGAGATCAGCGTGCAGGCCGCAAAAGCAAGAAGATAGCAAGCCTGAAAGGGCATACATACCAGGTAACGGTGGAACTGAAAAATACTTTGGTAAAGCAAAAGATCTATAGTTATTGACAATATTCTTATGTGTGTTTTTATAGAATCTACCATATCCGAAGAGGGAGCCAAACAGCTAAAAGAATGGCTGAGACACAATTCTCAGCCCCTCAGCCAGGTGGAGAAATACATGCAGGATACAGTCCTTTACAGGGCACAGTGGATAGGGGGAAATAACTCTGAAAGTATACGTGAGATCCTCAGAGTTCCCACATCTAACCACTTCCACTATGTGTCTGGTGGAATATAATGGTGATGCATTATTTATAACCATCTTATATTAGTATGACAGGTGCCACATTGAATTCCTTTTTTAAAACTGTTTTCCATTCTTTAGATTGTGCAGGACTTTCTTGGATTGCATGGAAAGGCTGCACCAAAACTTTTTGAAACATGGCTGCCTGTATATGCAGAGAAGATCCTGCACCTGGCAAGACGGAAAGGGAAACATTTCCTGTAGAAGAAATGACACTGGGTAAAATAATTTTTTGTTGTTGTACAGCACACTTATATCATTATTAGCAAAGGTTTTATTATATTTGGCAACTAAACGACCAAATCACAGGTATGCCGATCCACATCATATTGATACCTATAAAATTGTCTTCCTACAGATGCCAAGGGGGAACTTGCACTAAGACTGCTACCCACAATGCTACCACCTACTGTTTACAAAACTATCATTGAAGAGTCCAGGTTGGCCTTCATTGACAATAAACCTATAAGTACATTTTGGGATATTTAAAGGGAAATATTTTTCATTTTATGAATTTACATGTTATTCTTGGGCTCCAGAATAGTCCAGTAAATATATGTGAACATGCACCGAGAATCACTAAATTTAGGGGGTTCAGTACAGTGTTGTTGTCATCAAAAGCAGGTGTGGAAAAAAATTGAGTTTCATGAGTTGTTTTTCAACTTTATTGTGTAAACGACACGTTTGTTTTGGTCTGAGATGTGTGCTATAGTGTGACATCTAATGTCATCAATGTCATGTATTGCAACTTTAAAACCTTAACTGTGAAATTCCAATTACTGTTACTTTTTCCCCGTTTTACTTATTACAGATTAGGGGAGACCAGGGACAGTTGTAACAATTTTTGCGATTTCCAAATCAAAAACCATTTACACTGGAATAGTCCATTTGCTATATTATAAACTTCAGTGTGTCAACTACTGAAACAATGTATATAACTGGTTTTATGACTACTGTCCCTGTACACTGGGACAGTTGTAACACATTCCAGAGATGGTTGTAACATGTCTAAAATATACATAATTAATCAAATACTCAAAATGAAAAAGACTATTTATCATTCACATTGTTGTGACTATTAATTTCTTTTTTTTTTTAGACTAAGATTTTTTCACACTACATGACAAAAAAGAGGGGAAGCTATCAAATTATAATGCAAGAAAATTATTTAATGGGTAGAATACACATCCTCAAAAAAAGTTTAAACATGAAATCAAAATGGATTAGTTTTAGGACAACATTCAGTACAGGGTCACATGGCAAATGCCATATGATCTAGCCACTGCCATCTGTCAGCAAACACAGATTATCATTAATTTAGCATGTAATTTTACATTTAATTTGCCATCTATCTATCTATCTAGGCCTTTAGGTTTTTAAAATATAAATGAAACTTGGTTCAGGGATGGTTGTAACAAGGCGTTACAACCGTTCCAGTATCATCAGCCATGTTTTCACCTCATGTGAACTAGCTTGATTGCTAGTTTGACACATGTTAGCCATTTCTATTTAGCTTTAGCTATTTTAGCTCACAAAACAGTGATTCTAATAATACCTGGATTCCTAGACATTTGATCTCAGGGCAGTATCCAAAAAATACATCTGATAGAAAAGTTTAATTTTTACCTAAAAAACAAACAAACAAACAAAAAAATTAAACTTTTGCTGGTAACTTTCTCTGGGAGTTTCAAATGTGGCTCTTTTTTGTAAGCAAGAAGACAATCTAACTGAGCATGTGCAGAGTGTAATCACTGTAGCTTGTTTCTGATTGGAGGAATTGAAGGTGTTATAACTGTCCAATGTTACAACTGTCCCTGGTGTCCCTTACTTTTAAAGGGGACACTGTCGTAGGTTGAGGAGCAGGTGGACTAGAGACTGGGAAGCCAGGCATGATCAAGTGCAGAATATTTCATAAAGAAATCAAAAGAAGCTGAGACACAGGAACAGGACACTGAGGTGCAGACAGGCAACTGAACAGAACAGACTAAGCAGAACAGAACACACGATTTGACAATGAGTGAACTAAAAACTGAACTTAAATACAAACCGAACTAATTAGACAACAGGGAACAGGTGGCAACACACAAAGGCAGGCTGTGATTGGTTGGGATTGACACTGGGAGCAAGGCAGGGCTAACAAGGACAATGCAGGACAGGTGTGAAGGGAAAGTGTGGAGGGAACGGAAGAACAGAGACAGACATGTCCACACCACACATATAGACTGGGCGGACAATGCCAGCGATGGAATACAGAGACAGACTCAATAACCATAAAGAACTGGAAATAAAGACACACAGTGAACACAGGAGCTGCCCCTTGAAAGGCTTCCGGTGGCTCAGGAGGCTACAATAAACAAACTGTAGTAGTGATGTTGGATATCTATGTTAACAGTAGGTTTTTCAATTGTACGTTACTATGTTTTAATGAAATATTAATATCCCCCAATCTTTGACTTAATTTAAAATAATGATGTGTAGCACCCCCTATTGTTAAAAATAGTGAAGATGAATCCAGAAACATTATAAGTTGCTAGGCAATGGCATTTGTTGGAGTGTGTGATCTGACAACTACCTCAAGTCATAATTAAATGATAAAAAGAGCAGAGGAGAATAACCTGCAAAAAAACCTTCGTCAAGTGCCTGAAGTGCAGGAAAGCTGTGTGGAAAATGCAGTCAAGGTGCTGAATGTCTGCTCAAAGTGTGTTTGAGATACACGTATAATCACCTGTTCAAATGAAGATGATTTAGCTGACTAACAAACATTCATTGTGAGTAAAACTTATTTTTAGTTAATTGATTATTTATTCATTTTTGTTTTGCCATGTTATCATTTATTGTTTATAGGCTATTTAGCCTAATTTGCCCGTTGCCTTACTCTGTTTACATGAACGGAACTTCAAAAGAGAAATATATATTTGTGTTATGATGTTATAAATTTAAAAAAAGATTTAATGGTTACCTGAAGTTAGTGGTGATGTTCTCTTATTCACACATTGTTGAAATGTCTAAATTAATAATTTGATTAGGTGAAATTGTGCTTTAGACTTTGTCATGTCGATTTTGTTGTGACATTAAATCACCCATAAGTGTGGTGGTTGTTTATTGTTATTATTATGGCTCATTATTGTCCATTTGGGGGTTTTAGGCTACTTTGGTCATTTAAATAACATGGGTTATCTCATTATGTGATGAATGTGATTTTATGATAATATCACACCACCCAAATATGCAAATATTTCCTTTTAACACCCAAATTTTGTGTCATTTTAGACTTATTTATACTGACGGCCATGCAAAGCGATTACTGTTCTTAAAGATACTTAGATTATAAAACAGGATCAAAACACAGCTGATGATTAAACAAACTCATTTTTTGACTTTAGACATTCATACAAGTACATTTTTTAGTATTAGAAATGCGGTAGCCAGGCGCATGGGTAAATTTTATCCATTGGTGGTTTTAGGTATATAGTGACCCCTGGTGGTTCTGGTGTTAAACATGGTCAAGGTTCCAAAACTTGAGGTTAACGTATGTCAAAATGTTCCCTGCAAGTCAAAAGCCAGGGCTTCAATCTGCTCTGAACACTTCATTTACAACATTTTTTTTCTACCTTGCAGTTCAGACAGCTCATTGTTCTGTAGCCTTGATTGCTAAGGTTGTTGTTAAGGTTTTTCCTTGTGTCATTTGTGTTGTCCACTCTTATATTTCGGATTGGATTTTGGCTTCAATATGTACGGATGGATTTGAGAAGTTGACATTTTGAGTAGGTAGCGAGAAAAAGAAGTGGAATCATAACAGTATATAAATAACAGAAAATCACAAAAAGCATATGTCCACTTTAATGACTTTTATGACTGGCTGCTAGCTAGCTAGCTGGAGAGTTAGACACAGGCGTCTTTTTCAGTTGCAAATTGCCCCAGTCCATTCTTGTATCTTTTCAAACATCAAAATGATACAGAGTATTAAAGAGAGAATTTACAACACAGAGTGCTGCTTCTTTGTCATCAAAATCATGTCAGCCTAGTACAAACAGAGAGCATATTAAGCAACAGCCACAAGTTTCATATTGTAGTTCAGCCAACTGTAACGTTAATGTTAACTGAGAAAATTCAGTCACTGATTGTGACGTGATGTGATTTTAGCCAGCAAAACCAAAGGTTGGCAACTAAAATGTTCACCTTGTACAGCTTGCTAAGACAACCAGTGATGTGGTTTGTAAATTGCACTCTTTGAATCAAGATTTCAATATACAAGGCCCCACTTGAAACTCAGCTTTCACCAATGAGGTAGCTAAGAAAGAGAACAAAGATGAAAAGCCTGTAGTGTATGAAAACTGTATTTATCAAATTCAAAAATATTTCATATTAAAAATAATTATCAGCTGTTTTGGTCTGAAAATATTGGCATCATGCTTTGAAAATCAGTCAACCTTTTTAGAAACCACTTGATGCTTCAGGGAATGGTCCATTATTTAGCCAGCCATTTCAGTGCTCCCACAAGTAGTGAGAGTCAGAGACGGTCAGCTGACCAGCTTTCACAGCCTGCAGCAAAGAGGAATTTTGAGAGCTTTTGTTTTGTTCTTTTCAGATTTAATTAAAAAGGTCATGCTCTTTGATTTGTTGATTGAAATCATCCTCAACCATCAGATGTTTTACAGATGTTTCTTTTACTTCTCCTCTCTGTCTCCTGGTTGAACATAAGAAGCGAAAGGGAGGAAGAAACAGAAATTAAAACACCTCTGGCACTGCTCATTCTCACTGAAATCAGATCAGCCAGATGTCATACATGTATAGTAGATGCCCACTTCTCCCTGTCCTCCTCTATCAGGTTGCATTAATTAGTGTTGAGAGAATAGCTTGCACTCATGTTTCCTCTCTGAATAGGGGGCTAGAGTGACGTGTTGCTGACATATTCAGAAGAAATTGGCTTTTTCACAGAGTGAACTGACTTGATCTTCACTGAAGTAAACCAGAATTGTGGGCAAACTTATTGATTTGAAACAACCACTAGCAGCAGTGCAGAGAGGGGTTTAATACAATAAGGTAATTGGATCAAAAACTGAACCAGAGTTGGACAAATATCGCCCAATGTTCAGACTTCTGACCTCAGAAGAAATTGTGTTGTCTGTGAGGAATCAACCACATAATTTAATTACTGCATTGATTTTTTTTTTTTTTTTTTACTGTTTTTATATTTAAGACTATGAGAGAAAGTAGTAAGTTGTAGTAGTAAGTATGCCATGTACTGTATGGTTTTATCCTAGAATATTAGGCATCCCATTCCCAGGGCTCATATTATCGCCAGATTTGATCTTATCATAGATATACCTGTGTCTGCATATACTATGTTGGCTGATAAGTAAAGGCCGGCATATGCTTGAAACAGAGAAGTTTGTATGACATGTCATCCAACCAATAAAGTGAATGTGGTTGTCGGATTATCGGTTTGGAAAAGTTGGTGTGGGGTGAAGAAATTTCAGATGCTATTTGAGCAGCCCCTCAGTCCAGCGTCTGTCTGAAACAGGCTGTTTTAGGTCCTCTCTCTTTAAGGCCACCTCCCAATGAACCCATTCTGTTCTGATTGGCCAGCTTCTGGAAGCTGCCCCTCGGCAGACTTCCAGCGGTTCAGGAGCTACATAAACAAACAACAACAAAAAGTAGTCGAATTTCACTTATTTTTCATGTTCTTGAAATGGAAACTTCTCAAATACATGCATACATGTTAGAGCCCAAAACTGATCCGAAATATGCAAGTGGAAAACGTGAACAACCCATGGAAAAACATTAGCAACAAAGGGTACGGAGCAAACATTTGTGGACATGTGCGAACAATCTGACATCATGTAGGAGGACAACCACTTGTTCTTTAATTGTGTTAACTAATCTTTGATTCCTAAGAAGAAGAGACAGACTTGCCTGGATTCCAGAGTTGGTAAGAGCGGACCCCCAGTCTGCAGAACTGACCTTTGTAACCCTCTAAGTGGGGGTTGATCAATATTGCTAAACAGACTTACTAAGACCTACTAAGAGACTCTTTCTGACCAAACATCCAAAATTTATGGCCTGAACTAAAAGCATAAACTGACCCTAAGACCACCTGGACTGGAGAAAAGGCCAAACAAGCCCACCTTAAATGGGACACAGACTCTCTTATCTCAACAAAGCCATAAACTCTAATTCACATTCCTGAGGACTTTGGTGAAGCCTCCCTGCAAATTTGAGCCAAACCTGAATTTCATGTAAATTAAATATCTAATCATTATGCAAGTTATGTAATGTTAATAGTCATGCAAATACGAGAAGAATGGTATAACTTTCATAGTTGTGTGACCATCTGCTAAGGAGATATTAAACTTTGATTTTATTAACTTTTTCCTACATGTAACAAGACTGCCCTCTAGTGACAAGAGTTAAATTCCCTTATGTTAAGAGTTAATGTATGTTTGGTAACATGTATTTGTATTTTAAAATCACCTAAGTGTTTAACTTTTGATCACATTAGATAGGAAGGCACTTTGAATGCTTGAAGTTACAGAAGTAATGAAATAACTATGTTGAATGTATATTTGTTTCTGTATGTTGTGTTAACCTCACAGAATTGCTGCTTTAACTCTTTTATTCATATCCGTTATTAATCAGCAAATAACATGAAATACTTGAACATTATGAAAAGAATGTGTTTACAACTTTAATGTGAAATACTAGGCTACGGTGACTTGAAGTGTGATTTTTGCGTATAAAAACTCTGTAAATCTCTATAAAAAGAATTAGATTTCCCCAAAAATTCATTTATTTCAGAAGCTGCACGCTGTAAACACCAGCCACACCTAAAGTCCCCCAAGAACAAAGACATTGAATATTCATCAGTAATTTGGTGCAAAAAGGTTTAAAGCATAGTCAAACTTCGCCCGTCTTTGCCCAAACCTATAAAACATCCTCAAAGAGATTTTTCTTTGAGCTGGCTTCCAGAAACTCTAGGAAAATATTTAAGACATCTCTTTTATTTGTTTTATAACCAAGTATATCCGTATTTGATTTTACTGACACAAGTTAGTTTGTTTTGTTTTATTTGTAACATTAAATCTCGTATTTTCACGTGCAGTATTTTAATTTCGAAGATTTGAATGTAGTCAGATTAAACTTTATTCAGCACTCAACTCAGATTACTACAAACCAGCCAAAGCCTGAATCCTCAACTTAACCTCCTGAAGAAGGAAACAACGCTTGAAACTAGATCCCTACCTGCTTTCCTAGAGAAATACTGCAAACTACAAGTTAAGCTGGCCTAAAGACTAATTTCCAAGCAGCCTGAAACGGCTTGACTCCTTTCCACTGGTGTTCAACACCCACAAAGACTCATCTGTAACATGGACCACTCTGCACTGCCAAGCTGTAACTTGCAGCCAACTACCAAAACAACGCTGGACCTGCCGAGATGATGCCTCTAAAATGACAGAACTCATCAACAGTAAGGTATAACATGACTTTGTGATCAAGGGTTGATATGGAATAACGTTAAAATGAAAAGATAATTTCTTTAGAAAAGTTGAATTAGCTTTCCCTTAGCATTCCCGGTTGCAATATGTTAAGCCTCGAATCACACACTTCGAACCACTCTTGCTGAATAATTTTCCTTATTGTTTTATTTATTTATAGGCCTTATTATTCATTTTACTTTTTTCTGTATATTATCTTATGCTTTATCATGTTTCCTTAAGATATTTAGCTATTAATAAATGTCTTCATTTATCCTAAAAGTGGTTGGTTGTTTCTTTGAGCTGCAGTAAACAGAGGTCACTGTTTGGGACAAGAACTTATGATTATGAGACTGATTCATTGATTAAATTGAACAAGGGTTAGCGCTTCCTCCTGGCACTAACAAATCCTAACCAAAAAGGAGGTGGTGCCCACAATAATGAGGTAATTAATTAATAAGTATCAGTATCAAAATAACAGAAAATCACAAAAAGTGTATGTCCTTTTTAAAAAGATACGTTTTAAGAAGTTATTTAGATGACACAGACTCTGAAAGTCTCAGAAATTCAGGCAGGGAGTTCCAGAGCTGAGGGGCCCTAACTGTTACCTCTCATCTTGAGCCAGGACTTAGGAATAGCCAGAAGGGCTATGATGATGCCTGATGATCTGAGGCAGCGGCTCTAGCTGATAGGGGAGCAGCAATTCAGCAATATAATTAGAAGCCAGCCCATTAAGTGCTTTAAAAGTGATCAGTAAAATCTTAAAAATCAATTCTAAAACTGAGTAACTAACCCTGAGTACAATTAATTACAGTAATCAAGACACGGTGTTATAAATGTGTATATAACCTTCTCAAGGTCAGTATGAGAGAGGAAAAAAAAAGATTTTAGAAATACGGAAAAAAAAACGCTTGTGACTTGTTTGTCAGAGGAGAGATCACCATCTAACACTACACCCAGGTTTCTGGCTGCAGGTTTGATATTTGAAGACAGGGAGCCAAGACTGTTCAGTAGAGAAGATGTGGACTTTGGTGGGCTAAATACAGTTCTGTCTGATTTATTTTCATTTAGCTGAAGCTAAGTTTTGGGACAGCCAGCACTTGATTTCTGATAGACAAGACATTAGATGATGTAGGTTGCCTTCTTCACTTTTTGTTAATGGGACATACTGTACATCTGAGTGTCATCTGCATAAAATGATAACAGATATTTTGTTTGCAAATAATATGTCCAAGTGGGAGCATGTATATAGAGATCTACAGGGGGCTAAGGATTGAACCTAGGGGAACATGGAGGGGGTAATTTGGAGATGGGTCTAAAAATGTTTAAATCGAGAGGGTCAAAGGTGGATTAAAACCAGTATTAGATTAAATGGGGGCTTGTCATTTAACACAAAATAGAGTGATTAAAATGAAGACAAGTTCCCACTGGGGTGTGGGAAACACTTAAAATGATTCCTAAATCACTGCCAGGCCACCTCCACGACCAGATAGCCTGGGCTGGTGAAAGTATAAAAAACCAGGGGAACAAGTTTCATTTAGTGTAGCATGATCACCTAGACCAAGTTTCAGTAATCAGAAAGAAATCTAAGTTATTTAACATGACAAAGTCAACTTATTTGCCTGGGATCAAACATTTAAATTGCCAAACATGGCTGAGTTTGATGAGCAAGGGGCAGAACTGTCCAAAAGGAGAGGCAACAGACCTGACAGGGACAAAATCATTAAGGTTTACTATGCAGCTGCGTTTAATATTCAAGAGTCAGTTTCCAGTGACAGACCTAACAGGTGTCATATGATGATGTCATTATTTTAAGTTATAATGTTTGAGGCAAGCATTAAGGCCCCTAATCTACTTGGATGGAGTTCCCTACAATCAGAGTAGTAGGGCCAGAGAACTCAGCCATGGGAGGAGGTGGAGCAGGTGGTGAACTGCACAGTACAGGTAGCCGCCAGCGGAATTGTGTTGGCTCCGGGGGCAGCAGCCAGTGAGACTGTGTTATATTATATTGTACCCTGTCACTCAAGCGCAAAACAGAGTAGACAACAGCCAGGAACAGTAATGGAGGCAGCAGGAGAGCCAGAACAAGCTGGTAACCCAAGTTTAGGGGTAGATTAATGATCTGAAATAGCAATGTCTGATCTTGGCTGAGGTTCCGAAATATGAACAGATATTTGTTTGTTGATCTGATGAGGACAATGTTAAAAAGTGACTGGTAAATAGAGTTGAGTTACAGGGCTACAGAGTCAGATATTTTTCTCAGGAGTTGGTGGAGACAAAACTAGAGGTAAAAGGAGTGAAATATTGGACTTGCATCCATCAGGTAAACACAAACACAACTAAAGTGAATGCTAATGTTGCTATGCGTTTAGGGATGTAAATAGGCAAGTGTTTGCTAACACTGATAATTACTGGCCAAAAAACTTCAACTTGAAGTGCTCTGAGGGATGAATCCTCCATCCTTCACCCATCAATGTTTGACAAAGTCCACAGTTTTAACACGTTATGTTTGGTAGTGATGTGGATGTATAAAAGAGCAAGATAAAACCTTGTTTTAGCAGCTTTCATAAATTTAAAAAATGCATTCGAACCGACATTTCCCATTAATGTATATAATCCTTTGAGAGGGATAATTGTACCACTGTCATCCTCCCAACAGTTTTGGCTTCCATGGAGAATTTAGTGGTCTAAATGTCACATAAACCTTAAAGACAATTATTTTTAGTGTAAAAATGATTAAGACACTGAATATCAGCACAAAATATTACTGGTATTGGTCTTGAAAATTGGTGCAACTGTGACAAGGAAGAGGTCATGGGGATACAGCTAGGATAACACAGCTGTGGACCAGAAAGAAGCTGAACACCAAATGTTTGTTAATTCATGCAGTTACAATGTGAGAATGCAATAAGAACATATGCTGTCTCCATTATGAAACTACATATCATTTGTTTGTGAGCTGATTTGCATTTTTGTTTGGCCTTCGAATTTTAAAAGGAAATATTTCATAACTGGAACATAATCTGAGGTACTTATGATGTACTATTTATTATGTACTATTATGTACTTATTTCTGTCTGTATTATTTATATGATTGCTGGAAGGTGGACTGGAATTACAAATATGCTACATCATTTATATTTGCTTTTTGTCTTTGATTAGGAATACATTTACTCTCTCTCTTTCTCTCTCTCTCTCTCACACACACACACACACACACACACACACACACACACACACACATATCAGATAATGGTCACTTTTGGAGACATTACATAGACTTACATTCATTTCCTGAGACCTACCCTAACAGTAAACATAACCACTACTTGCCTAACCCTAACCCTTAACCTAACCTTACCTTAACCTTAACCACTGACCCAAAAATCTGCTTTTTCCCAAGTGGGTGCATGCCTTTTGTCCTAAATTGGACAAGCCGTCCCCAATTAACTGGTCCTAAGTCTGAAATTTGTCCCCAGAAGTAGCCTATGACAGACCACATGCGCGCGCGCACACACACACACACACACACACACACACACACGCACACACACACACACACACACACACGCACAGCCATCTGGCCTACATAGACTGTTTGTTTCCCCTGCCAACAGTGTAATGAAATAAAGGTGCAGATGTTTTCCTGGGAAAGCGAGGAGGGGAGGAGAGGCTCACAAACAAACAGTGCACTACAGACCTGTCAGAGACAGCGACCATCAGCAACCCCAAATTAAAAGACCAGCTGGAAACTTTGTCCGTCTGAGTCCAAGCTTTAGAAAAGCCATTCACTTGCATGCAAAGCCATGCAAAGCCATGCAAAATTTTCATCTGAATGAATGCAGTTCAATAAGGATCAAAATCAATTGAAAGTGTATAACAATATTGATTGAGGTTTCAAGGTCGGAAAGACACAATTGCAAAAATATTTTAAGAACAGCAGCCAGGGACTGATTGGCTTGAGGTATGGTGACATCAAAATTGTGAATGAAGGGATTTTGACAGTGTGGGAAAGTGGAAGTTACAGACAGAAATAGAAAAGAAGCAGATGACACACATTCACCCATAGAGGAATATAGGCAGAACATGAGGCAAGAGATCTTCCTTATTGAACTTTCGCCGAAGCTTCATTGTATGTTTCAGCCAATGACTGATACAACACTGGTTCATCTAGAACCAATTCATAAAAGCTTACTTATTCTCTAGACACTTTGGCTCAGTTTCTGTAACTAGAATTTGGTGTTGTCCTGGTCCATGAAACAAGCCCTGGTGTCTGGTAGCCTGTTTATTGGGAAAAATCCTCTGATGAACAGGAAATGAGTGATGTGTATTTTAATAGTTTCAAGCAGTGATAGTTAGAAAGACTTAACAGACAAATGCAAGAACACTAGTTAGAGAAAAACATCATCAATAGAAATAAAATTTCAGCAATGAAGCCTTTGCGCCAAACAAAATACAGAAGCTAGAATGTTGACCATTAAAACTTTCTATCAGTATAAAGTTAACAAAACTTCCCCAAAAAATCCCGAAAACATAAGATGGTTCCATGTGCAAGCTCCTACATCTGGGATTCATTGCCTCCAAACAGCAGCCTTTGCGTTCTTCATACCAGCCAATCGTTGTGAGGGATTTCTTCAGCATTAGTACTTATGACGCTAATTACGTGAATCAAGGCACAGGGTGCAAAACACAGTGAAGTGTGTTGTACACATTTTGGTATTTTCATGGCTCAAGGTGCTTAATGCACCAGGGGATGCATATGGAAACAGTGTGTGACTGGGAAGAATCTATTGTACATTATGTCTGGGTATGTGAGGTGAGTTTGGGGCTGGTAACAATCATGGCCAATCGTATCAGCAGTGAGTACTCTACTGAGAGGAAACTAAATTCCTCCTACACAACACACTGAGTCACAAGTGTGAAAATGTATCAGCCCCTATATAAGGTATTGGATTACTTAAAGTTTTTTATTTTTACATTATTATTTTTATTGTTACATTGAAGTCAATAACTAGCACAATCAATAAGATGTACATACAAAATGTGGTCCTCTGTTTTGCACGTTGACTTTAGCTGACTTTAACTTAAATCATTATTAAGTTTGCATTCAGTTCACTCTGTTAGTTTTGGCTGTGTCTATATGTGACAATAATTTCCCTACTGGGAAAAGGGAACAAATACACTCAGTTTAAGCTTGGTTGGAGTCCCATAGTTATCCTGATTATCATCCACATATTTTTTTTTTCTACAAGAAAATCATTTTCGCTGCCCCAGTGACATGTGTTTTTGACTATGGATATGGAGAAAAGTTGGTCCTGAGGAAGTTTGGTGTTATAAAAAGGAGACATATGCTTTAATTGTCTTAAGATTTGTCATGGAACTGGTGGTCCCTTGAATGTCACTATCTTCACTTTCTCTGCATAAACTGACACATTTAAGGCACACATGCGGTGATTTTCTGACAGCTTGAGTAGAATATATGCACATGGCACAGACTCCCTATGTAAAGGTGCAATATGCAAGAATTATGTAAAACGTTTAGCTTAAAAATTCAAAAATGAATTAAAATTATCAACAAAATGTGAAGAAATAATAAAATGAGACCTTCCCTGACTTTCTCAGTTGCCTATAATAGCCCGTGGACTGATTTCAATGTAAAGGACTCGGGACGGTTTTGCCAGGAAAATCCAAAGGATGGGATGTTTTTGCACACTCCTGAGTGCCTTGCCTCTCTCCCCCTATAGCGTCAACAAGGTGCAACACTAGCTAATGTTAGCTTAAAAATGGAGCCCGCTAATGTCCGACCCCGAGCTGGCTTTCTTCCTATTGGGCAGGTAAGCAAACATTGCTGCAAAGCATGTGAAATATATTGTGATATTGTCGTTTTAGCTGGTTAATGTTAGTGCCACTGCTTGTTCATGCTGATGGAGTGCGAGCATGCATGTGAGTGACAGGGTGCTCTGACCTGTGAAACTCATTAACGGCCACCGGTGTCATTAATGAGAAGGAATTTCTGATTCTTACATATTGCACCTTTAAATAGTATATTTATAATGCAGCAGTGTTTATCACAACCAAACAATAAGAAAACTGTTGATCTTAGACTGTTACCAGTAGTGTTGAGATCAAATGTAAAGTTTGAGCTGGTGAAGGAAGGAAACAGAAACAGGATTTGTACAATGGCTCCTAATAAATTTGATAAGTAATATTAATGTCAGCAATAAATAGCATCACAGATGGAAAGCAACATACATAGACATCCAATTTTATTCACAGGTGATTAGAATCTACATAATAAAACAGCCATGCCTCCGTACTGATCAAGCGAGCATAGTGCAAGAAAGGAAAGATCATGGGATTGTCACAATAAAAACAATTTATCACCTCCAGTGTTTGAAGGTGCTCAGCCAATTTCATGGCAATATGCCCATGAGTGTATGACATTTTTGCCTGAGGGTGGCGCTATTGGAAAGCTCATGGAGTGTCTAAAATAGAAATGGATCATGGTAGCAATGGTTTTCAGGAAACCTGGTCATGTTTGTCGGTCAGGGAAAATGTTGGTCTAATGATGCCTCTAGATGAAAAACAGTTTTCGAGACATCTTGCTCTGAACCTGTGTGTTGGATAGACAGACGTTCCAACTGATAGACAACAGTAGCATCCTTAGGCTCCGATAGTGGAGCCAAAAAGCTTGACAGAGATGGAGCTCTGTTGAGGGGCTGGTATCACATGAAAAAAAGAGTTCTCATGAGGAAAAATCTCCAAAAGAGTGAACATACTGAGATGATTGAGATGGTGGCCATGAAACTTGTGAAAAATGCCAAAGGCCCTCTCTAGAGCCAGTGTGTGGTCTGTCCATTCTGGGCTACTGTAGAAACATTGCGATGCAACATGGCGGCCTCCGTGGAAGAGGACCCATTCCCCTATGTAGATATAAAAGGCTCATTCTAAGCTAACAAAAACACAACGATTCTTGTTTTCAGGTGACTATACACTAATTAAGACTGTTCTGCTACATGACACTAAATTCTACACACTGCACCTTTTAGGCATACCAGCAGAGATCATAAGGTGGTCAGGGGTTTGTGGAAAATGCACCAGTCCAACTTTTTTCTCTCCAATCCAATCAAATATCTCAACTCAGGGTATCTTAAGACATAGAGTCACCCCCCTCTCCCCTTCCCCCGTCCCCCTCCCTCCTTCTCTCTCTGTAAACCCAACCGGTCAAGGCAGATGGCCGCCCACCTAGAGCCCGGTTCTGCTTGAGGTTTCTTCCCGTTAAAGGGGAGTTTTTCCTTGCCGCTGTCGCCAAGTGCTTGCTCATGGGGGGAATTGTTGGGTCTCTGTAAATGAGTACGGTCTCGACCTGCTCGATGTGTAAAGTGCCCTGAGATAACTTTTGTTGTGATTTGGCGCTATATAAATAAAATTGAATTGAATTGAATTGAATTGAATCCCCAATACCAGGCTCTCTTTTTCCCAAGTTTATAATGAGAAAAACTCACTGCATGGAACTCATTGTAATCATTTTTATGTAAGTTAACATTAGGCCAAGGAAATCTTGTGGCACTATAAACAGGGGCCTCCATGACCGAATGAATGCAACAGAGTAGTAGAAACATTGAATTTTATAGTGACATTGACAAAGAAACTGTATTTAATTGGTCATATCATGGCTGTTAGCAGTCCACTTACTGACGTCAGTATCAGCACTGATATGGATCAGTGTATCAGATCCATGCATCCATAGTGCTGACTCCTTGTGACTTAAAGACATGTGCTTGACAGTATGACTTGAAGACACTGAGCCATCTTGATTTGTTGATGAAGATTTAAAGGTCTGGAAAAGTGTAGTAAGTTGATGTTGAGGTGAGATTATTTTGTCAAATTGAAAATGTGCTCAGTATTGTACTGTTTTTGCTTTTACTGTCAGTGACACTTGTTCTTTTTCATGTTGCATTGGCAGTTGCAGGGTTACTATATTGTTTGTGGGCTGAGAAAACTCTACAGCATTCAGCGCGAATAAAGGTCAAACTCCTGCTAGAAAAAAATGTTCAATTTTGACAGATTGACATTTTGACACAGGTTTTCTGTAGCTGCATGTGTTGCCTGTGCCTGTGATAGTTAGATAACCGTTCACAGAGGTCTCCTTGGGAAAATTACTGGCAAAAAGAGAAGGCATGAAGTACATAAACAACCGAGGGAGGCTGGGTTGACTTTGTTGTCATTTCTTGCTGTAACAACTCGTTGCACAACAACACTGTTGCTCAATAACTCTGACACACAGACTGAAGGAGGTGTAGATCTGACTTTACTGTTCAGAGATAAATGCTTTACTAAAAAAAGATGATTTCAGCAAATGTATTCAAGTACACTATCACAAGCAATGATGTGGTAAATTTTCTGTGTCCGGATGATGATCAACTGAATGAACATTTTGGAGGAAGATTCTCAAAAATGTGGATGTTGGGGTCATCCCTACTTCCATAATAAGATAACTGCTCACTAGGGTTGATTACTGGGAATCAATAGCCAAGAGTTTATTGGAAATTCTTGCCAAAATCTGCTCACGCTTCCTCAGGAAAAATGAGACTGTTCTCCCAGGAAAACTAACAACATCTGTAGTATCAGCAAATGCCCCAAAACATGTTAAAGTGACAAAATAATTTATGCAGCTGTTGAATAAATGCTGCTGCACCTCATTGATGGGATTCGTCAGGATGTCAGCCATTCCACAGAATCACTGACAATCATGAGAGGTGATCTCTAGGCAAGCTAATCCAGAAGGTGCAGTGGACATCATTCAAGGTGCAACCTGCTCAGACAAGCTAGAGTTAGCAAGCCTAAAGGATGAAGCTTCCAAACTGGTGGACATGGACAACAGAAGACACAGAAAAAATGCAAGGCTCATTAATCTTGGGTTTGGGGAATAAGGACAAGACATGATTTCCTATCAAGGTATAAAGAGCGCAGAGAATCTAGGTGGGCAGGAGGATAAACCACATACACTCATATTTAAGATGCTACGGTATGAAGACAGACAATCGATTCTTCATGGAGCCAGAGATGTACATCCTAATCATCACAAGAACACACAGCTGTCCTTCTGTTCAGATTATGGCAGCATCACCTGTAAAAAATGACAAGAACAATTTGTTGAACTGTCTTGGTCCCTCCTCATTTTGAGGTCTGGTCACATTTGGATCAGAGGTATTTACTCTACATTTTTAAAAAATTTTTGCTATTTCTCACCACCACAAGGCTTATGTCTGGACTAATATTTATAAAATAACCAGATTTTATTATTTATTTTAGTCAAATTTTTGAGTATATGGGCCGTTATTGGGTTTCTTGCTTACATCACCTCAACATGTTCCACATTTGACGAGTCCACATCCTCCTCCCTGACCGCCACCTCAACATCTGTGATTGCAGATGTCCTCCAAATGAATGACACAAAGTGATTTCTGATCTGATGCCACTACCAGCTGGACAATATAATTTGTCTGTGCCTTCCAAAACTGAACAAATAACTGTTGAAAAATAGTTATTTTATGATGTGACAACACTATGGTTAAAGGATAAGGCTGGCCATTTTTATTTACTTATTGTCAACAAATCTCACAGGCAGAGCCAAACCAACAATGAACTGATCCACTTACGAGTAACTGAGCCACACCGCTGCACTGGGTGAGGAGTTATGGTGGTTAGTGTAATGTCCTTAGAAATGACTCCAAAGAGTAAAAATAGCGATAAGATAGTAACACTCACACACTGTGCATGCGCAGAAATGTGGTTCCATTTACAGAGCTTCACTAGCTTGTTGTGCTACATAAGACAACCTCTTGAATTTGAATTGAAGTTCTTTGAGTAATGCAGTACCAAGTCAGGAGGTTGTGTTGAGTAGCACAACAACCTAGCAAAGCTCTGTAAACAGATGCATTTCCGGGCATGCACAGTGACGTCTGCCTTACTAGGAACTTCTTTCTACCTTATCACTGTTTTTACTCTTAGGGGACGTTTCTAAACAAGCTACAGCCTTCATGATGAAGGAACATGTCGGCCAGTGCAGCGATGTGGCTCACTGACATGTTTTTAATAGATTTTGGACAACAAGAGGTCTACAGCACAGAGGAATAAGATAGATCAGACTTTGGATAAACACACACGTTAGTAGATCAGTTCATTGTTGGTTTGGCTCTGTACATGAGATTAGTTAAGAAACATATAGAAAATCACCAGCCTTATCCTTTAAGGCTTGGTTAGGTTTAGGTACAAAATTGATTTGGTAATGTTTAGGGAAAGATAATGGTTTGGATTAAAATTACTCCTATCTTTAGGTTAAGGGACTTTTGTCATAGTTACAATAACAACCATGTGGTTAAGAGACAATAATGGTCAAACAAACAATGTCAATGGGAAAAGAACAGTGATCTTTGGTGTTAAAATCTAATGTTTTATTGACTCATCCATTTACCCCTACCTCCTCCCTACGCTGTATCATCTGATTTCCTCCTTTGCTCCCATCATAATTTTTACGACCACTAGAGGGCTGTTGTTTTGGAGTCAACAACTGAATCTATAACTACAATGTCTGATTGTGAAAGCACTTGGTCCAGTTTACCAATTTAGTCTCTGATGTACTTCTATGCCTTGTGAACTGTCACTGAGGCTGTGATTTAATCCAGAAGCCAGGTTTTGTGAGGGAGGGCAGGTTTTAGATTTCAAAAATGTGGGTATTTGTCACCAACACATTGTTTGTAACCTTGAGGCCTAAGTGCTGAATGCATTTTTTCCTTATAAAACATTTGCAGATCTGATTTTAGAATATTTTCTATCCTGTATTGTTTACATCCATGTTTACTTGCTAACAGCCTTCTTCCTTGCCTTTTCTAGCACACTGCTACGCTTCTTTGTGTGTTACTGCCACTAATGGTCAATAGCATGAAACTAGCAGCAGGAAGGTATATCACGTGTGCAGGAGGTCAACTAAACACAACTGAACACAAAGTACAGCAACTGACTTGCAACAGAACTGAACAATTTACTTGAAGTGAACTGACACACATTTATACTTCCAGGCCAAACCATTATAACACATGAGGAAACTAAATACAATAGAGTTGCGAGGTAGGAGGAGCTAAGTCCCATTTATTTTTCCCATAGACAATGTTATGTGACTCACAGTTTGAGCATCTCTATGGCTTGGACCAGCATGTCTCCTGGTTGAATCATCAGTATAAAAGATGAGCAACTGCTTTAGAAAATATCTGGTTCTTTTATAAAAAAAGTCGATACGAGACTGTGGACATAAAAACTTTACAATCTACAGCATAAATCCATTCACTGTAAATTTCTGGGTTATTTTGAGTTAATTCAGGAACTGTGGTGCCACGTTTTGTTTACAACTTCAACAATGAAGAGCTTTGAATTCATTACCACTTTGATTCACACCTCTGACTGGCTTCTTCATAATAACAGCTGCCAAGGCTCATTGTAGTATTTTTAGCCGTCCTAACAACTCATTATAAGCTATGAAAAATGCAAATCACATAACTCCGAACTTAACATCCAGAACTTTAATGTACACAAACAAAAGTATTTTCTCCCCAAATCCCCCTTTTGCTGTGGCAGGTATTTGGTACGATGCTTTGGCACAGCACTGCTGGTGCACCAGTTACATCTTTTGCATGGTGAAGGCCAGATGTCCCCAGGTCCAGCATCATGGTACCTCATAAAGAAAATTATATTAATACAACAAAAATGAGTGATGACAGCACAAATTAAATGTGCAAGCCACATCCAGACAATGTTTGTGAAAAATGTTAAAAAGCTTATATAAGCTTATATAAGTTGCCTGTAATTGAACATAAATCTGAACAGAAGAAAAGGTCAGATTTAAAGAGTCTTTCTTTGATTTGACAGTATCTCCAGGCCCTGTTTTCTTTATAGCTGTTGTTATATGTACCCAACCTGAGTTTTTCAAACAATCTGCTTCAGCAATAAATAACTTTATTGCTGAACTCCAACTGGTTTTGCTTCCCTTTCCCTTACAGATCTGAGTTTTAACACCTGCAGACACGCACATCTGAGGGAGGTTTGGAAGCATCTACACTTACACGTACCTTCCAGCTAACCAAGTTCAGTTCATCAACAGATGTATTCACCTCACCTAACAGGATACTACATAGCATATCAGAGAATTGTCACAAGATTAAAATATTCCACTTTCAGCTCTTGCATTCATCAGCCCTTCTATTGAGATACATCACTACATTTACAGCTTGATGGAAACTGCAATTGAACTATTACAACATCACATACAATATATACTGCATATCAAAACAATTTACTCCTCAACTTTAAAGACCTGCCTCAGAAATATGTTTATTCTTCAGTTTCATCAGTTAAAATATGTAATTTCACCCCAAAATAAATAAAACACAAAGTGTTACTGTAGTGTTACTTGCAAAAAAAGAAAAAAGGGGGTCTATCTGAATGTTACATCTGTCCACAGTGCACACATGACCCAGGATGATTATCTCCACACCACCAAACTCTGTGTGCTTATTTTGATAATATAAAGAAAATATTTTATCATTCTGACTATTATTCTGATAATATAAAGAAAAGAAATGTATATAACTTTTTTCACACATGCAGCCTTCATCTTCACTTTGACAACAGGTTGCCCTTCAGGGATCATGCAGGAAATTGATTCCACAATGATACGTCTGTTGTAATGTCCACAATACATGTACCGTAGCATTACAGGCAGCTAAACACATTTACCTGGCAACACCTTATATGTTTGCCAGCAAGAATAAAAGGGTAAAACTAAAAGGAAAACAGACAGTTGGATCAAATAGAAGTTATGGTTTACTTATAGACAAAGAGAAAATTAAAAGGCTTAACCCATTACATCAGACATTACCCACACAGCTCTGATGAAGCAGATCCATTGAGCTTTTAAGTGTTAAACTTATAATAAATAATATGTAAGGATGTTGTGTCTTTTCCAATCTTTATTGTCTTTTGGGATGGTGACCATGTCACATTAGATGATCATACTGTAGAGTCATTCATTTTTGCCAACAGATACATGGCAGACTACAGGTTGGATGCAGACCACTGAGAGCTTGGCGTCTTTCATGAGTAGCATGGTAGCATGGTAAAGGAGCAACTTCACTGTTCCACCTGCAGCAGCATCATCACTGAATGTTTCTCTATGTAATCAGGCTCTTCTGAATGAAAGTGATGCTGGAATCATTCATTATGACTTTCACAGAAAACACACAGTTTTCTGTGAAAAGTGGGTTAAAATGATAAAAAGGGAGCAGGTTATAGCTGACCTGGTGATCTGGCAACCCTCAACTTCAAGCTGTATTACACATTGTCAGCTAGCTAGTAATAGTCAGTGATGAATGGTGGTGAGTATTTATAGTTTAAATGTTTCAAATCTGTCACAGAATTGAAAACAACTTTACTGGACGAACAACAACATTAACATCAGTTGATAATATATTTAAATTTCAGGGATTATGTGTAATTAGCCAAATTGGGATTGTTGCTCAGAAATGTAATTTAATTAAACAGCTTTATTACTTTTGGTGAAAATGTCTCCCAAAGTGAATTAAGAAGAACCAAAGTGTCATTAACAGCTGAGCTTAGCTAATAAAAATGTTCTGTAATGAATTCAAACATTCATCTTCTTTGAAATTAGATAAATATTTGCTTTTTAATACTATCCTTCCACTTTTCCATGAGTAGATTAAGAGCGGAGTTATTGTTGTCATTACCATTATTATATTATAAGGTAACCTAGCCACATCTTGGCCGATGCCTGACATTCACAAACAAATCAAACAAGATTTGTCTGTGAATGTCAGGCATCATTTTATTATGACAATCCTGTCAGCACACAGACAGGTGAGCTGCAGCCTCTCAGGTGAGCTCTTATGTTTTAGTGAAAGATCTAGCCAGACGTTCAGGAGCTGAATAAAGCAGAATCTGAGTTGAGTTCTGAAAACCTTACAGCAGATAGTTGGTGTGTGAAATAGATGTTAGCCTCTGCAGAAGACTAACACAAGTCAACTCCTATAGTTGCCAGTTACCAGAAACAAACCCACACCAATATAAAACAGACAAGTGGAGCTCCTTTATTTGAACTAAATGTTCTGTGACTGTAGGCTGTCTGCTCTTTTTATTTTGCTCTGCAGCACCAAAGGAGAAATTCAGAACAGTTTTCCAATAGTCAAACCAAGTGTGATCTTAAATGTCTGAGGTTGTTCCAAACTGCACAGCCCAGTTTGAGATAGACACGTACTCTCTCACACAGCCTTATGTAACAGTTAAAGTGCATTTGTTCAGCCTCTTTGGCTATGGACAAACAGTCCAGGATGAACTGTGTTAACTGGATTCAGATTACAGAGGCAAACAAAAGGATGATCGCCAGTTATTATTCTACACTGACAGTACAGTCACCTCACATGTACGTCACGGGGCTTTGACTGGCTTTCATTTCCAGCCATCTACCCCTCTTTTCTCTGACTCCTATGGCAGTCTCATAACCTAAGATGAGATCCATTTGTTGGTGTACTTGAGTCATTCTCATGTTTACTTTAATAGTATAGTTAAGAGAGTGTATGCAAGTCCAAATTCCCAAAAAGTTTAATTTCGATGCTACTTTAAAAGCACGAGTTTCATATATTCTGTTACATAATCTAGATTTAAAACATACTGACTGCTGAAAAGGAAAGATTGACAAACTGAGATTCCTGTTGTCTAGATTAAAACAAGATGTTCCTATTGGGTGTTGCCAAGTTTGGATTAAAAACAAGGGATTCTAATTAGCTGATCAAAGGACTAGATTAAAAGCTTCTTATTGGGTAATTCATAGTCTACATTAAAACAAGAGGTTTCTGTTTGCTCTAACAATTTTAATTACAGGCCAGACCTTCTTATTGACTGATCCATAATCTATATTATAGGCATCAGTGTTGCAAATTCTATATTTAGATTAAAAACCTGAGGTTACTGACTGATCAAAAGTCTATTGGCTGTTGAATTATCTAGATTGAAAAAAGATATTCCTATTGGCTGATCTAAAGTCTAGATTAAAACAAAAGGTTTCTCTTTGCTGTTGCAAAATTTAAATTACAAACAAAACCTTCTTATTTTCTGATCATTACTAAGATTAGAAACATGAGTTATTATGAGCTGCTGCAAACTCTAAAAGCGGGTGGTCCATGTTGGTGTCAAAACAAGAGGATTACACTGACTGTTCAAAGTCTAGATCAAAACTAACAGACTCTCATTGGTTCATTTGTTCCCAAAACTAGATGACAGATGCAGATTGCAACCAACTGAATACTGCTCCCCTTCTAAGCGTGTAGGAGAACCTACGGTGGCTGTGAAAAACGCAAAAGGCCCTCTCTGGAGCCAGTGTTTGGTTTGTCCATTCTGGGCTACTGTAGAAACATGGTGGTGCAACATGGCGGCCTTCGTGAAAGGGGACCCGCTCTCTATGTAGATATAAAGGGCTCATTCTAAGGTGATAAAAACACAGCGATTCTTATTTTCTACACACTGTACCTTTAATATACTATTGTCATGAATTACCAGCTGTGGCCAATGTTCAATAAATGACAGAGGCTCTTATTTTCATTTAAAAATATTTTCTATAAAATAACTTGTTACAGAAATGTTCACTCAGTGCTGCTGATTATTGTTTTATTTTGCATTCCTTGCCTCCTTTGTTTTATACTTGTAACAGTTAAATAAAACCTCTCTCCAGTGTCTGCAAGGATTTCTCTTTGTTCTATATGTCAAATTGAAGAGGTTGATGAACTCTTGAAACAACACATTTTTTTATTGTCGCAGTTGTCCAATGTAGGCCACTGTGACAAAACCAAATGAAAACATGCTGAACAGATGTTCAACTAGTTCTTTCTTAATGTGGTGTACTATGCAGCTGTCTTCAATGCCCAGCTAAATCATAGGACATCATTATGTGCTGGTGCATCGATTGTGCAGAACCACAGTCTGGAAGTGTTAAAGGATCTGTGAGCGGCTGAAGGGGTGGTGTGTGTGGAGGAATCAGGCTCTTTTTAATGTGAACACAATCATCGGCAACATACTCTCTTTAATTTAAATATATTCAATACCATAATGATAATAACTGTAAAGAAAAATTAGTCTGTTGGAAAAAGTAGCTTGTTTGGTAATTTTTTTGGGTAAGTTCCTTTTTTGCATGTGCATTACAAAACTCAACTAAAACATTTATGTATTGCTCTAATACAAAGCTTGGAAGTGTCTTCTCATGGTGCTGATGGTTCAGGATCAGAGGTCAGTGGGTGGAGAACCACAGAATGAGTCCATGGGTGGAGGAATAAACAGTACAGTGAGCAGAGCCAAGAGACACTCAGATTTCTTTAAAGGGAAATTTCGCCACATTTTATGTGGATGACCAATCAGTGTTGATGGTAAGTGTAGTCAGCTGAAGCAATATATTCCTCAGTGCGTGCTATATTGACCGAGAATGCTGAGTTTTCCTGCTTGCAGAGCTGTGCCAGCAGTGTACACGTCAAATGACGGTGGTGGTGAAAAGTTAATGCCCTTAATGTATTTTATTTTGGATGTTCTGACTCTCTGTTCTGTTCTGTTTGTTTTACATTCCAATTGTTGAAACCTGTGATCGATGATTGTGTTTCAATGATGAACAAACGGTTGCCTGAAATTACACCCAAAGGCTTTCCTGTTTGATCACCTGTTGTAGATTGCCATCATTTTGAAATATCCATCCATTAGCTATACTGCTTATCCTTTAGAGGATCGCAGGGGGGCACCCTGGACATGTCGCCAGTCAATGACAGGGCTGACATATAGAGACAGACAATCATTCACACCAATGGATAATTAAATCACAAATTAACCTAACCTACATGCACAAGGAGAACATGCAAACTCCACACAGAAAGGTCCCACCGGCCGGCGGATTCAAACCAAGAATCCATGAGCTGGTGTTGCTGTGAGGCAACAGTGCTACAAAACGGTACTACTTGGCCACATTTGAGCCATGTAAATACTGTAGCGTTGCAGGGTAGTTAGGCAGATAGAGGAAGAATGACGAGGAGGAAGTGTTACCGTTTGATAGCTCAACGGAGCCCTGATTTATTCCTTTGCCACAGCAACAGCTAACCTGAGGTTGAGGTGTCCCTGGTAAAACAACAAAACAGGGTGGCTAACCCACTGGGTCTCTTAACTTGTATTTCTCATTACCTATCTCTCCATTAGCATGTCCTGCATTTCTTCTCTCTCTGGATGGATTTTTTAGATGTGCATTTTTTCTCCAAAGATTCTGGTCTTAACTGATTGTTTTACGCTCTGCATCTTCCTGAGACCAGCAGTACAGGTAGTGGTTATACATTGGAAGAAAAGAGAGAAAATAAAGATAAAAGAAATCAAATATAAAAGGTCACTTTTCCCCATGTATCAGTCTAATCCTCAATCACTGTTCTTCTGCTAGTATTTATTACACACCCCTCTCATAGTGCCTACGCAACCACATGGCCCTAACTGAAATGAATCAAAGTCACTTCTGGCTTCTAAAGACTTACAAATGCATGGAGCTCTCACATATACAGTTTTTTCCACCCTGATGTGATTAACAAGACTAAAGGGGAATAAGCCAATATTTTTTAAAGACTTTGCTGGAGAAAACTTGACAGTCTGAGCCGTAGAGCTGTTCACACATGTATTTTAAAGCCAACAAGAAGAAAATCTGTCAGATTGAGAGGTCAGTCATTCTTAAATCTCATAACTATACACTTATATGCTCTCATGTTCTTCAGGTGTACAAGTGAGCATCCTGATTAATCAACCATGAACCAATGTGTGCTGCCCACATTGACTAAACAGACTAAACACAAGAGGAATGAATGAAAATGCATGATCCTATCATTACGTTGAAGCATGCATGTCAGTGCAGTGTGTATGTTTTTCATTTAGTGGAGGTCAGGGTTAGAAGAGTGGGGGTCCCATTCATCTGATGTGCGTGACACTGGCAGAGCTGAAATCCTGGCTGGATCTACAACACTGAGGCTTTGTGGCTTAAGTGGATGATGGTTGTGCAACAGGAGATGTAGTGCTGATTCCTACACAGCGTCAAAGAGGCTGCGTTGGAAAAGTAGAGCCTGTTTTTAGGGGCAGCTGTATCAGAGTGTACATCGCTGCAGATAGGAATCTGGACCCTCTATACTCCCATAGCTGTGGAGATGCTGGGCCTACTCTTAGTGGACACATTTATCTGCCTCCTCCAGACAGGTAACACAATCTGCTTTAAACTACAGGGGCGGGTGTTTTGCAGAGGGTGTTGTGCAGACATGTCTGCAGTGATGGAGTCTGATAGGGAGGGACAGCCACAGAGGGTCCCTGAACTACCAACCTAGCATTTTCATTTCCACTGTCATGTTTCAAATTTAAAAAAAGACTTTAAAGAAGTGGCAAAATTTACCAATGATAAACAATGTTAAAAAGAAATTCAAATGACAATATGATAAATAACAGGTTTTCACAAGTAAACTTTGGTAAACAGATTTTTATTTACAGTGATTTACAGTGTAATTCCATTGTATGAATAAAATACTTACTGATTGCTACTGGTACTTAAATGTAGGTGCAGTGGAAGAAAATAGATAGATAGACAATAGAAACCAAGGGAGTGGGCATTTTAGAAGAAAGATGAAATAAATGATACTCTTAGTACTTTTGTAAATACTGGGTACCTACAGAGTGGGACACACAACATAAGTTAGGGTAAAATGGTGTTAACAACAATGATATTCTGCTGAGTAAAGTAATCATGGTATAATGTATTTCACAGTTACGATATGCTACAAAAACTGTGGGGGTACAGTAGGTAACAAAAGGAGCTTTGGGAAAATCTCTGAAACTCAAATGGAGGGGTTGTTGGAGAACATATATACTGTAAAACATATAGGCAGTCCTTTTCTTTGAGCCTCCTACCCCAAAACTACATTGCTGCCATACCCTTGTCGTCATTTTGCAAACGTAACCCTAATAATATGTTTTATATGTCCTTCTAAGTATTTTATTGGTACTGATTCGTTCAGCAAAGTTACACTGCAAATAGCAGGTTGTATTATAAACTTTTCTTGTCCCATACAAAATCATTAATCATATTTGACATATGTGTCACATGGACAAATAATAACTGCAAATGCACATCAGTCAAAACCAGGGCTCCAGCTATTTTCATTATGTATTGATTAATCTATTATTTTTTGAATTTTACATTTTTTTGAATCATCCATCCCTCTATCCATTCTCTATACCCGCTTACCCTTTGCAGGGTCATGGGTCAATGTATCACTTAGTTGACAGAATGTCAGAAAATAAAGTAAAAGTTTCTATCACAATTTCTATCACAACAGTCCTCACTGAAGAAAAATGAACAAGATCATGTTTGGCATTTTTGCTTCATAAAAGATAAAACTTGATTTAATTACTGCGTTGCTTTAGTTTATATCAATCCATTAATCAATTACCAACTAGATGTTTCAGCACAATCCAACAGAAAAGCATGTGTGGAACCCGGGAATAGCATGTTTATTCTCTTTAAGATAAATGTAAATTCCATATAGCACTTGTCAACCTCATGTTTAATACATATAAAGAAATAGAATATATAGAAATCATTTAGAGCACATGTAAATCTCTTGCACAGTTTCAACATGTAGAACATGAAGAAGTCATATGAAATGCATGTAAAGCATATACAATATGTAGGCCCTCTTAACCCCATATGGTATCTGAGAAACCACATATAAAATCCATGTAAAACCAAAGCTGCTGACAGAACTGTTGTATATACAGTATGGTCAGTCCTTCAGTGCAGTAAGAGGTGTAGGCTCCAGTTAGTACTACTTGAGAACTGACAAGAAAGCAGGTCACTGCTCAATGTCTCCAAAGAGACAGCTTGATGATGTAGTGGGCAGCTATTTCAATAATACAGTTTCTTTAGCATCTTAGTATCATCTCAGGATCCATTTTCAACAGCATGTCACATGATGGGATGTTTAGCCACATGATCTATAGCCACACCTTGTTTCATATTATGTAGTTCCATAAAATCATTTTAACTCATTTTCTAACTAGTGTTTCCCAGTGCATCTTATGGTGATCATCAGTGAATGCAAGGTATCTGTAGGTCTTGAAAAGCAAAAAACATTACATTCAGTTCCCTCAAAAAAGGCCTTAAAGGTATTTAATAGTTTTATATTTACAAAGGTCCTGAATACTTTTCTTGCCCAAATAACCAGTGAAACATGTTTTTCTTGCTGTAATCATTCCTCCTGTTCATACTGACCATTAGAAGATCCCTTCATAATGCACTTACAATGTAAGTGATGGGGGACAAAATCCACAGTCCTCCTTCTGTGCAAAAATATATTTAGCTCAGTTTGTCTCTGCAGCCCCATATTGCGCTAAACTCTGAGCCCTGCCCACTTTCTTAGCGTTCCGATCAAATGTGAGGATTTGATTTAAATCCCTCTTGTAACTGTACACCACTAAAATATTCTGTTTCACTGGGAAATATGTCACAGTACAGAGGCTAAAGACACTCTAACTTCCGTTTTACTGGGACCTTAAGATGATGATGATATTTTAGATTGTTGAACTCATGCCCACAAAATGACAGAAAGTATAAACATTTTTGTATTTCTAAATGAAACTTTTATCACTTCTACTTCCTGGAAAATGAAAAATATCAGTGATGTCTTCAATATGTAATAAGAGGCGTACATAAAGATTCTAGTCAGTGCAGCCAGACTGTTCCCACACCTCCCATCACATCTATTGTAATAGCTTTTCTCTTCCTAACTGCTATACTTTTGAATGAACCCTCCCTGCTTTCTGTCCCAACCTAATATTTTGTCTCAATGGTAAAGTGGACATGCCAAGAGACATAATAGCCTGTTAGTAATAAAATTATGTCTCTTTAGCTGAGAAAAAGGGCTCAGCTATTGCAAGAGATTTGGTGATATCTTTCGAATACCTGAATACTATAGGATGTGTTAGAATAAGCTCAAAGTAGCTGAAAGAAATAATGTTTTACTAAAATGATGTGATTGTATTCATTTTGAAGAGATGTCTTCTTCCTATATGGAATTTAGTGTGGCTGTGTTTGCATGTATGTGCAGAGAGAGATTTTTATTACATAATCAGGGGAGATGCAAGGTGGATGTCACAGTACCCATTAAAAAAGCTCAAATATTTGCAAGAAACTGCTCTGTGTCTGTAGTTATTGGCAGTTGCCATATTTTGGCAAAGGTGCTGCTATTTACACTCTTGGGCTGTGTTCAGGCTGAAAATAGCACCGTGTTGGAAAAAATACCAGGGTCTGTGTCGGTGTGCATGTTGCTACAGGTACAGGTGAAAAGATGAAAACACTACATCCATGGGTTTGAAGGCTTATCACACTCCAAAACACAACACAGCTGTTTACAATAGTATTACAAAATACCATACCAGGAATGTGCCCTTAAACATATTTGATTGGCCAGCACGTGTTTCCGGTAGGTGTTGTTTTACTTTGCGGCAGAATGTGGGGTTTGTTACCAGAGCCCTCTGTGTCGGGACCCCAGCTGTGTCAGTGTAGTGGTTGCAGAGTTAGGTGTAATTGAGTATAATGATGGAGAAGTTTGGATAGAATAAGCAATACCACAGGGTAAAAATACTACATTACAAGTAAAAGTCTTGTACTGAAAATGTTACTTGTGTAAAAGTACAGAAACAGAAAAAAAAAAGTACTCAATGGAGAAAATGTCCCTGAGTATTATACTGTCATAATGTGTGTCAATAGCATTTTACTGTTGTTATTGTTTGCTGTTGGTCAAGGTGGAGCTACTTTTAACTTAATAGTGCCAAATCACAACAGAAGTTATCTCAGGGCACTTTTCACATAGAGAACATCTAGACCATCTTCTTTAATTTACAGAGACCCAACATTTCCCCATGAGCAAGCAACTGGCAACAGCAGCAAGGAAAAACTCCCCTTTAACGGGAAGAAACCTCAAGCAGAACCGGGCTCTAGGTGGGCGGCCATCTGCCTTGACCGGTTGGGTTGAGAGAGAAAGAGTGTGGGGGAGAGAGAGACACAGAGAAGCACAACAACAGCAATAATAACAATAACAATAATAATAATACAAATATGACTAATAATAATAAAAGCAGGCATGGGCATCAAGCAGCACAGGGTCCGCAGCCACAGTCCATGGAAGCCTGCGATCCATAACCAGGCGGTCTGTGACCATGATCCAGAGGAACCTGTGAAACGAGGAAGCACAAAAACTCAGGGGAAGAAGCCAAGTTAGTAACATGCGTTAATGGTGCATGAATGTGTACAGATGGAGAGGGAGAGGAGGAGAGAGGAGCTCAGTGCATCATGGGAAGCCCCCCAGCATTCTAGGCCTATAGCAGCATAACTAGGCTGGTCCAAGGCGAGCCTGCACGGCCCTAACTATAAGCTTTATCAAAAATGAAAGTTTTAAGCCTACTCTTAATTCAATTTAATACTCTTAGTTTTTAGAGACTTCTTAGGGCAGCCTGATAATAAAGAATTGCAATAATCCAGCCTAGAAGTAACAAATGCATGGACTAGTTTTTTCTGCAACTTTTTGAGACAGGATGTGCCTGATTATTGCAATGTTACGTAGATGAAAAAAGACAGTCCTTGAAATTTGTTTTATGTGGGAGTTGAAGGACATATCCTGATCAAAGATAACTCCCAGATTCCTAATGTTGGTGCCTGGAGGCCAGGGTAATGCCATCCAGAGTAACTATATCATTACATAATGTTTCTAAGGTGTTTAGGACCAAACACAATAACTTCAGTTTTGTCTGAGTTTAGTAGTAGAAAATTGCAGGTCTTCCAGGTCTTTATGTCCTTAAGGCATGCTTGGAGTTTAGTTAACTGATTGGTTTCATCTGGCTTCATTGATAAATATAATTGGGTATCATCTGCATAACAATGAAATTTGTTTCCTAATAATATTACCAAAAGGAAGCATATATAAGGTGAATAGTATTGGTCCAAGCACAGAACCTTGTGGAACTCTGTGTCTAATTTTGCGTGCATGGAGGATTCTGAAATCAACGTGATATATACCAGCTTAATGCAGTTCCTTTAATGTCAATTAAATGTTTCAGTCTCTGTCTATTAATCTATATTAATAGACAGTCTCTGTCTATTAATAAGTCTATTAATTAACGATTTAATATCAGATTATCATACTGATTTATTTTGTCTTACTGAAACCTGGCTGTGTCATGAAGAATATGTTAATCCAGTCTAAATTAATCCACTCCCTCCAGTCATAGCCATGGAGGTGGAGTTGCAGCCATTTTCAACTCAAGCCTAATAATCAACCCTAAACTTAATTATAACTTATTCGAAAGCCTTGTTCTTAGTCTTTCACACCCAACCCCGGAAAACTTTATGGCCAGTTCTATTTGTTATAGAATTAACAAATAGACATTGGATATCAGACATTATCAGTGTCTGATATCCAATAATGATGCACTGCCATGATTTATGTTAAGGCAACCTATGTCATCTTTTGCCCTTAATATCTTGTATTTTGATGTGCTTGTTAAAAAATAATGATGTTTTATGATGTGACAACGCTGTGTTTGAGGTCTAGTTAGGTTTAGGCACACTTGGTTAGGGTTAGGGAAAGATCATGTTTTGGGTTAAAATGATCACAAGATATTAAGGGCAAAAATCTCCAGGGAGAGTGTGTATTTCCAGAGCAACGGGCTTTCGGAACAGTAGCAGCACCCGGAACCTACAGAACGACCCAAAGCTTTGGCACTGCACTCACAGCTGTTGTGTTCACTGTTGCTGTCGACATGAACACAAAGAATATGCGGGAGGTTTTCTGTGAATGATACACATCCAGAACGTTTTGGAGATGGTTTAACACTGAATATTGAGGGAACAAATGAAAGACACTTCACTACTATCAATGGTATTCACCCTCAATTTGGTCCGTTAAAGTTAGGCTACAGAGAAAAACTCATTAATTTACAGTCAGTGAGTACCTTTTAGAAAAAGAGTATAACAAACCCCTAAAGTATAAACAATTTTAAAAAAAACATGAACCAAATTAAATTAGTAAACTTGACTTTTGGTTTTCCATATTTGAAATATTTGGAGCTCTTAAATGTAGAACAGGAATCACAGTTCCCCTACTACTTTAATTGGCTAGTTTGCATTTGTATAGCTTACAGCATTATCATTTCCATGTGAAAGCTGACTTCTCCAGCTGTTGTAGTGGGGGTCGTGGGGGGCTGTGGTAGTAACCCCACAAAGTAGGGTGGTTGGTTATAGTAAAGAGAAGAACGTGAGATGAGTCTGACACTTTCATGAGACAAATCTGAGAAGTATGATCCCTAAGAGATCTTATCATTGTCTCCTCATTGTCTGATTTATTTCTCTTAAATGTCCAACTGAAGCTATATATGATAAGGTAGCATGAGCCATATTTGAGAAATATGAAAAACAGCGAAGAATTTAATGAATTAACTGTAGTACCTTGAATCAGAATTAGAAATACTTTATTGATCCCAAAGGGAAATAGGGTTATGTTACAGTTGCTTACATTGTATAAGAGAAATATATATATAAGCATAGAGAAATTATTAGAAAATAGACTACAGTGAATGTGCAAACAATGTTATCAATTTTCCACAAGCAGCCAAAATCTGTCCGTTAAGCTACTAGCAGAGTAGTTTTGTTGGTCGGCTCAGATTCAGTCGTCTCTGTGTTGAGAGCTGAGATGTTTCAGCATTTATTTGAGCTGTTTACCGTCTCAAATCTTTCCATTGCTGCTCTGACACTCACTTTTTTTCTGACTGCTGAGCTCCTGCAAAACTCTCAAGCCGGAAAGCGTGTTGTGTTACTATGACAACCAGCAACCATGAGTTTGTCATGTCAGCTGCAACTACCCACATAGTAAACAGTTTTTAATATGCACGTTTTGTCTGTTCTTGTCTAATCTTGTCTGTTTGGTGCCAGGACCTTCCAAATATGGAGTGCGGAGTGTTGCCTTTCACACTCTGGAAACATGCCCCGCTACCTCAGACCCAAGCTAACATTAGCCTACTGGGAACACCAAGCACTGCACACTTGGGCTGTTAGCTGCTTTAGCTAGACTGTGTTAACAGGGCAAGTATCATAATCAAGTAACATTAAACTTAGTGAAATATTGCAACAATAGTCCGACTCAGTGTGAGTCCTGGAGCCAGGGAGAGCAGCAGGTGAGCCAGCTGTCAATCACAGTTGTCAATCAACATCAAAGCTACTATAAGTCTTTAAATCTTATTAACGGAGCAATAATTTCCAAAATGACCACCAGCACACTTATTAGAGGGAATTTAGAGATTGCGACCATAATGTCTCATAAATAATGATTGATTTAATATTTCTAGAGAGAATCTTTTTGAATGGGAGTCAGTTGGAGCATCTAGTGGCTGTTGGTGGCATTGCAATTTAAGGTTCTTCCACATTGCCATGGTAGCTGCCGCTTGGAAACAACACAGTAAGCAGTACATCCTAGCCCTCAATACACAGTACTCGCTATAAAGCTCTGTGAAGACGAGGGGAGCTGCAGAGACGCTAATTATTCTCTGTAGGTTCATGACTATGAACGACCTGTCTCTAAATCACATGTGAGAGCTTTGGCTGCTTTTTATAATAAACACATGACAAAATTGCAACACTGGTCTGCTGGATAGATAATAGGCAACAGGATAGGGGACTGCCTCAGCGAATGGACTAATGAGAAAAAGGAATGAGGGAGGGGCCTATCCATGGAACAATCATGGATATAGAACAAAACAGTACTGGTGAGACCCTTAGAAGACCTACAACAGACATTAACCACTTTGGTAGGTTGATCATTTAGTATATAAGAAGTACTTATATATATAGTACTTATAAATAATAATTCAGTAGAATATTAGGTCAGATGATCAAATGGCCTACAGTACCACAGCTGAGTGTGACAGGCTGGGAAATTTGTCAAACACTTCTCCAGACAGAGAAACAGAGGAAGTTTGGTTGGAATGTGTAATCTGTGTGATGTCACTACACACAGAGCTACAGCACCACAGAGCTCTTTAAAATGTCCTCCACATGCTGTTTAGTGGTCTACACAATGAGCTAACCAACGTGATTAGACAGATTGGTGCAATTTTCCTTTAAATCTTTTAAAGAATCCCTTTCCATCTTTTGTATGCATTCATTCACTGCCTGTGCCATATGTGTGCGTTTGTGTGTGTGTGTGTGTGTGTGTGTGTGTGTGTGCCTTTTATACTGGATTATAATTTGACTAAGGCTTTTATTTGGAAATTGGGAAAAAAATCCCCTCAGAGTCCCAGACCAACAGACCATATTTTCTGTATGTCAGTTGTTTGGGAATATGCAACATTACAGCACAATATCAACTCAAATGGTAAAGCCAGTTCTGGCTTATCTATGAGTCAGTGGAGGCAGGGAAGGTTGCTGGTTCAATCCCCGTTCTGGCAGGATAAATCTGGAAGGGGAAAATTAAAGAAGAACACTTGCCCCTCCCTCATTCCTACTGCTGAGGTGCCCTTGAGCAAAGCTCTGAACCCCCAACTGCTCCAGTGGAGCTGTTTTGTGACAAACAGTGTTGCCACACATTGTGGATATATTATGCAGTTTTAGTTTATGAGTAGCACTAACAGTGGAATTAGAGTTTTAATTCTAATAATGATAATAAATTATACATTTAATTTGTACCGCACTTTTCATTTAATTCATAGTGAAATTCAAAGTGCTATAGTGTTAATAACATAGAACACACAACATAAATTACACTAGTAGTACCTTTGAGTAGTAGTACCTTTGAGTTTATGTCACATGATGTGTGTGTGTGTGTGTGTGTGTGTGTGTGTGTGTGTGTGTGTGTGTGTGTGTGTGTGTGCAGTGAGGTCACATTCATCAGGTTGTAGACTTCCACTAGTAATTGTGCTGCTATTTGTAATACTGACATGGCCAGTGGGGGCAGCATTGGTTGCAGAGTGGAAAGAGTTGGGAGGCAGCCTGAGGAGAAACCAGCACCTGATTCCCATTAACCCTCTTACATGGATGTGTTGTTGTTTTAAAGGGTGGTGAAGCCTCAGGAGATGAGACCAAATGAAAGCACAGTCAATACATGAGTTTTAAGAAATTAAACTGAAAGGGAAATCCAGCCAGAGCAGCAGTGATCTGGACTGAACTCCTCCCTGTCATATCTTTTTCTGTGGTTGTAACTAGACAAAACAGAAGCATTTCATTGGATGTGAAACCTGAAAATGACACATTATTGGTCACAAAATCTCCATGAGGAATAATCCCACAACACATAGCCAATATTCCTGTAGCAGCCCCATTGATCACAGAAATTGTGAAAACCATATCCAGATCCTGCTGTGCTTTTATCTGGCAGCTTACTCCTCCTCCTTCATGGGGAATTAAAACTGGTGGCGTCTTGCCAGGAGAAGCACTAGTGTTACTCCATGTGGCCTGTGAGGATGTATGAGAGCCAGCTGCCAATGCACATTTGCTCCTTGACCTCTGCTGGTAGAGGATGTAACTTAGAATTTCACTGTGTTCAGCCATAAAGGCAGCACTGGGTCAATCTGGTAGGAGTGGGAAGATTTCATTAGGCCATCATGGCCATTGATTAATATCTCTGCCCACCAAGTGGAGATCGTTATAACAGAAGTTATAACGTGTTTTATATGAAGAAGAAACAGGTAAATGAGGTATATACTGTAAGATACAGAAAAGACAATATACAAACCAAGAAGAATAAAAAAGTAACAAAAGAATGTCCCAGTAAACAATGCTTTTTAAAGATGATTCGTCTTCTCTGAGACTTTGTGGGAGGCTGTTCCTCTGTTGAGGAGCAACAACAGCAAAAGCTCCATCACCTTTAGTTTTCAGCTCTGACCATGGAAGGGTAAAATCAACCCTAAAAGTGACAAACTCAACTAAAACTGACAAGTAACATGTGATCTTTGTTTATTTTTATTTTGTTAAAAGCCTTGCTGTAGAGTTCTGGATCAGCTGGCATCCAGACAAAAATCATTTGCTGAGGCAGGTAAGTGAGGTATTACAGCAGTTGAGGTGTGACATAAAAGCATGGATGACTTTTTCCAAAGCTTTAGGTTAACTTAAGGGTTTGCTCTTAAGGGTTTAACCTCCAAATAAAGTAGTTTAGATCATCTGGATAAACTGTTGGTTTGTTTACAACCTTTCTGATCATCTGACTGCTCTTGTTTTGTCCCCCATTGAACCTCATGCTAATCCAGCTGCCAAAGTCTGAGAGAAGACTGGAGTTGCAGGAAGTTGCAGTTGAAAGAGTGCTTGAGACACTAACTGATTTTTATTGACTAAAACTATATTTCAGTCTTAAAGTGTAAGGTCTATTTTTTGATTTGTTATTTTTGTTATTAGCCTCAGTCTCCATTTATGAAACTGAATATAATATTCAGGGTGAGTGCACTAATAATACAGACATTTATGCCATTTATTTATGCTTATTTAGCAGTATAGTTTTATTTTGTTTTGTTATTGTTGTTGAAGAACCCCAGAATTAAATGTGTCTGTGCTAACTGGGATTTTGCAATTTTGATGGTTAACTAGCCAAATATTGTTTGATAACTGCTATATAGAAACTTAAGCATAGTGTCAAAACTATTTTTGTTAATTGACCAATGACACATACTGTATATGGTATACTGATTTATGGTTCATAAATCACTGATTTATGGTTCATAAATCAGTGGGACAGAAATCAAAACAGAAATCTGTCTTTAAGATTATTGGATTGCTGCTCAAGGCCTCAAATTTGAAAGTTGACACTTTCACCGAAACACAGTCAGGCACAAGATGAATATGCTCAGACCTAGGGTAATCAGCTTTTTAGAAACAAGACCAGGTGTTTAAACCTTGAAAACAGTTTACATTGATCTTTGAATTTCTTGCTACATGATGTCTCACATTCTAGAAACAACTGTTTGATATTGATGTCTGTGAGTCAAGGAGTTATCAATTAATCTGCTTTCTCTTGTTTTGACACTTTCCCTTTTAAAAAAAAAAAATTTAGCTAAATGGAGGTAAATCACTCCCTCTCTCTGTGACAGGGGAATGAGGGCAGACTGTAGCTCAGAGAAGAGCAGGGGAGGGGCTGCAGACGTCTGTAGCACTGAGACAAAGCACACCATCCACCTCTCTCAAGGACAAATGACTGCCAAACTTGCTTTCCTCTGCTACTTGATACTCGCAGCAGTCAATTAAGTTCTTAATGTACTCGGTGTCTTGTAAATGTCAGGTCACTCTCTCTCTGTCTGTCCTCTGATACTTCACTCATCTCATTTTTGTTTTCTCTCTCCCTCTCAAGCTCCCTTACAAACTCAGAATTCTCATCTCTGGTTAGAGAAAGGACAGTGTTTTCCAGAGGTTCCTGTAGAACAGAAGATGTACCATTTTTATCTTTTCTGAGTATGTTGCTGGATGTTTTCAGAAACTCACCTTATCTGAATGTCTCACCTCATAAACAGCCAGGTATAAATGATGAAGTGAGATTTGTTAGCTTCATTGATTAAACCATTATACAGTATTACTGTGTCAGTGGAAGTTTAGGTCATTAATTGGTCTTTGTAAGCTCCATTTACTGATGGGTTGAAAGTTCAAGAAAAAGCTAGAAAGTGGACCTTGAGTTAAGATTGTTTGGTCAAACAACAAGATTTAGCTTTCAGCATTTTCAAGTAATGAATGAATAACTTAAAGAGTAAGTCCACCCTCAAATTCTGTTAGGGCCCTCCTTTCCAGTAAATTTAAAAGTGCATCAGACGAGCTGGAGAGCTCTATGGCTATGAGGGTCTCTGTGTGGGTATCTGTGTTGTAGCTGAGCTAGTCTCTACTAGAAATTCTCAATGTGTGAGGGGCAGTCAGTACATAGTAACCCTGCTGTTATAGTTATTAAGTTAATGTTACTGTTCGTTAGGTCTGAATATTTAGTAAAGTTGAATATAGAACAGTTACATATCTGCCATAATCATTCAGATACGACTGTTACAGTCTTTTTAGTGCCAAAGTCCCTCTTTTTGTTACTATACTACCACCACAGCTCAACAGGGAAACACTGTCCGAGGAAACACAAAGAGGGAATTTGATGCTAAAAAGACTGTAAATGTGGCAGATATCCACTTGATATGACTAACTCAGACTGCTGAAGCCTCATATAAGCTTCACATCAAGCTATGAACACTACATTAGCTAGCCTGGCTACATTAGCTTAGAAACAGAACCTGCAAAAGCCACTAAAACCGATAAATAATGAATAGAAAACAACAGTTATTAACTGTCCTGCTCAGGATCTGATAGTGTGGACGTTAAAAATAAGAGTGGATCATGATCTTGCAAAATGTTTGGTCATGCCTTCAGCAATCTGCTTTTATACTGAGCATACTGATCTTTTTTTTCTGATGTCATGTCTTGGAACAATGTTCTTGTACACAAGCATTTTAAAATGAATGACCTTTGTTCATTTCATCCTTTAGGTGGTGCATTAAGACAGATTTTTTAAAATAAACTCATCATCAGCACATATGTAATAAACTGTTGACAGAATGACAAGAATTGATTTATTTTATGTAAGCGAACTTGACTACAACCTCAACTGCTTCTACCTTAATATCAATGAGATGAACAGAAGAACATATGAAATGTTGGTTAATGCATTTGACACATTGTTACAACAGCTGAAGCCTACCAAATTTTACACTTTGTTTTTCAAATACCTCCAAATAGTGGAAGTCACGATTCACAACTGTTAGGTTAAGATTAAATAACTTATATGATAGGAATGAAAGATGGAATGGAAGAGTCTGATACCTGAAATGAATGTGGCACAATCAGGTGATCAAAGACTCATCACTCTGTTGGTGTTATTGTACTGGCAGTCATAGAGTGATTACAGAGATTTTTACTTCACAAGTGATCTTTGGCTGAATACAGACCCACCGGCTTGCAGAGAGCACATTAATGAGCCAATGGTTAAGTTTCATTTTGGCCAATAATCAAGTTACTCACAGATTTAACATTAACCAGCTAGCTAATATAATCTGCTGCGTGTGATGTCATTTCAACAGTTGAGAGCAACAGTCAACGCCGGCTAAAGGTAAGAAGGCTACCTGAATGTTTTTTTATAGTTCTCTTTCTCTTTCAATAAAAAAATTGAGAGGAGATAAAATGTTTGATATGAGATTTGTTAGCATCAGACCAGTGTAAATCTGGGTATTTTGCCAAACTGGGAGCTAGATCCAAAATGGAAATTAGCTATTGGAACCCAACTCTATCTAAAACAGGCAAAAAAGCCTGTGTCTGAGCATTAAACATGACACTCATTTGATCAATTGTTTATATAAAAATAGAGGTGAGTGCAGCTTTAATGGTCTGTGAAGATGAAAGTAGGTTGTACAGTTGTGAAACAATGCTCTACAAGATTTCAAACCATTTCATCAACATGAAAAACCAAAACTCTGCCTCCTCTCTGACAAAGCGTGCATTGTTCCTCCAACTGCTCCTACACCAACAGTCACATTTCACTGTAAGTAAGGGGTTGAGATTGTCTGGCCACCTTCTCACGCTCTTTGATATTCAAATGAAACACGGTGCTGCACAAACAGGGCCCACGACCAGGGGGCCGAGGAGAAATCGAAAGGAATTTCTGTCACATGAACAGAGGGGCCCTGACATTTCTCTGGGAGCGATGTGGAACAATGCAAGCACGTTGGTTTGAATGTCACGGTGGCTGCAATGATGAGGGGTGAGTTTGAGATTGGCCCCGCCCTGCTGGATGTGGTGTGGTGGTACCAGGCCAGCATCACCTCTGATGACACAGTCCATCTCCTGACTCGAAGTCCCGGTTAGGTCTTACTGCAGCTATAATGAAGTCTAACACTGCTCTAGAGCTGGGATTGTGGACAGTCAGTCTTTTAGTCTGAGCCATGAAGACACCCAGACAAGCTTGTAAGTCCTCTGACTGGAGATAGCTTAATCCCTCTTCAGCAAAAGGCATTAAATGGAGCTTTGTAGGCTAGCAGGATATCGATAGGACACTATCACTTTATATCCCTTCCTGAAAGTCTGGGACAATGGCAGGATGAATTTGAAAACCGCACTTGGCCGAGAATGATCGACTTCCTTGACCAGAAAAGACCCTTTTTCAGTATCGCCCTCCCTTTTCCTCATCAGCTCAAATTCAGCTCGGCTCAAATTGAAGACGACATGAATGATTACATTCATCATATCCCACAATGAGCATTCATGCCCGTCCTGTGACGTGATCCGCTCAGATAGCTGCGTGCCAGCAAGCGACGTGAGACTTCACCCCATCAGATCTCTGCCAACCGGAGCCCTGACTGGTACCCCCCTCCCTCCTCCTCCTCTCCCTCCCCCTCTCCGGTGGCCTACGTGCAGACTGGCAGCATCTCAGCTCCAGCCTCTTTCTCTTCTCTATTAGATTCCGCATCCCCCCCCTCCCCTCACTGTGTGAGTTAACATCACCCCATATTACCCGTTTTTCACCGTCACAGTGTTTAATACGCACTCAGGCACAATTGCATTACAAATTCAAACACACACAAACCGATGTTGGGAGTACTCATGCGCGTACGCACACACACACACACACACACACACACACACACACACACACACACACACACATTGTGGGAGAGCTCCAGCCACATTAATGGTAATTGTATGCAGGCTGTGTCACCGGCAGCAGAATAGTCTCCAGTGCCCATTCAAATGTGTTTGAAAACAGTGCAGCTTCCCCTGACGATTCATCTCGTACCTCTTTTCCTTTAGATTTCTTTCCTTTTAAAACATACCTGAATTTCTTTTTAAACTTAGTGTGTTTACGTTTTGATCTTCTGTCGTATCATTTCATTCACCATAATTTGCACAACCCTGCAGAGTTTGCTCAGTTTTTGTAGTGCAAGGTTGAGGGTTAGGGTTAAGCTTGTGTTAACCTGTGTTGCCTGAGTTCTAATATGGATGTTTATCTTTTTTGTGTTTGTTTCTTATAATTACTGCTTAGTTGCATCCATTGGCAGCAACAAAGTCTAATCTTATCTCATCTAAGCTGTGCTGTGTTATGTTCCAAAGCAGTTTTGTGTTGTATTTAACAGGTATTTTGAGTTAGGTGGTTCATGATTGTCAGCAGGAAATGGATGTGAGACTTCACCCCATCAGATGGGTGGGTGTGTCAACTTTTGTTGACACACCCACCCACCTTAACCTCCTCCCTCTGTGGACTTTGTGGACTGTGGCTGTATAATAATGTGCCCTTTTGTCCTGATGGACACGAATCACAATTACTCAGGCCACTAAAGGGCTTTGCCACATGAAGGTACATATGATGTTTTTGGCATCTGCTGAAACAACTGATGATGTTATTTTTTATGGGATGACCAGAATGCGATCAGATTGGCAAACTCCAGGTGTGGTCTGGCTCACATTGTGATTGGATCTTAGCTAGGTGTAAATTTTGATCTCAAGAACAAAATCTGCTCAACAAGTTGAAAGGTCATCTGAATCTGCCTCTTTCTGCTAGCTCAATCTACCCATGAAAAAGCTACACACAAGCCCTTCCTCTACAAAGGGAATATAAGTGGGCCCATACAGCAGCGTCACTTTGAGAGACCCCGATTACCATCTTAAAATATAGGTAACATTAGCCTATATACTAGCCTATATAGGACACCAAAACATATCCTATGGATGCTTTCAGCTGTCTCCTTTTGGTCACGTGACTCTGAGGCTGTAACTGTCCCTCATGAGTATACTGCCCAGTCTACCTTTTGCATATTGAGAGCCAATCACAATACAGGCAGAATCAAGATAAAGAGAATGTTATTAATACCAGTTGTAAATGCAAAGGCCTGTGATCAGATGTCATTATTCAAAATAACGTACCCAGACACGCATCACATGTGAAATGACCAGGTGGAAATATACATTACATGAAGCGGACTGATGAAAAAGCCACTGCAGGACATAACTAATAGAAGCCAGGCAGCTTGTTCTTGTTAGCAGCATCCTCTGAGAGATCGAGTCCCTAAACTGAGACACAGCTTAAAATACACAGACCTCAGATAGATTTTTTGCGTGTGCAGTCACAGCTGTTTTTTACACTGTACTGCAAATCCTTATGGGATAAATAGAAGTTGGGAAATGCACCTCTATCTTTTAAACCACTTACACCAGGCTTAGTTATGTGTCCAGTGCTGGAGTTGTTTAGGAATAGAGAACTGGAGAAGAAAGCACGGTGTCTCAGTTGCCCTGTTTTCAGCATCAGTATATGAACTGGCAATTTCCCAGTAATCAGATGACTACTGCTCTTCAGAACTATCACCTTGTGGGATCTACTGTGAACTATTCAAGCAGTCATCTCTGTTTACTCAAGATAACTACTGCTCCCTTGATATTATTAGCTCAGCAACATTTACAGCAACCACACATAAGAAAGGATTAAAAGGAAATGAACACATGTAGGAGGCAAGTTAGGAAAGTAACACAAGCAGTAAGCATAACAGAAAACATAAAATGCAATCAATGTAAATATGTACATTTTGCGCAACTGTCAAACATCTATCTACTAAAGGAAGGAATCTCTGTCTGTATGTCTGTGTGTCTGTATGTCTGTGTGTCTGTATGTCTGTGTGTCTATATGTCTGTGTGTCTGTATGTCTGTGTGTCTGTATGTGTGCGTCCTTTGCGTATTGAACCGTTCATCCGATCAACTTCACACTTGGCAGGTGTATGGCTGGGGAACAAAAGGAGTGCAATGTCGAATGTGGTGCAATTTGGACACATAATACGTTCAATATTAATAAACTTCAATGAGCTGCTCCGCTCTGAGCAGGGGCAGGGCGGAGCTTCAGAGCTCTGCCGACTCGAGTATGTCAGAGAGAGCAGAGACGAGGCATGACACAAGTCAGAGAAAAGTGCTCTAAAAAGAGAAAAGTAGACAGTGAAAACAGAGCCTTAAATCAAGGATGGACACTCTTACCCTCTCTAGACAGAAAGTGTAGCGTTAGCAGCATGTTTAGCAGATCAGCAACAGCAAGTGACTGGCTCAGAACCCAATACACAATGACTTTAGTTATGCACGTAAAACAGAGGAAATACGTCCACAGTCAGTTCAAAACCAGTTTGTCTCATGTGAGGCACCATTACAGACAAAGCACAAAACTTTGGAGCAAACATACTCAGTCAAATCCAAACTGAAGACACAGAAAATAAATGATCTAAGAGCCCAATATGATCGTTCCACTTTATTTTAGGATGCACATTATTTTATTTTTAAATGCACCCCTTATTTTACTTAAAATGAGAAAAAAACATTTATTTACTATTAGAGTACTTATAATTTATAACATCTGTGTATAATAAAATGTTAGTTTCTTTCATGTTATGGGGTGTATATACTCATTCATATTGAAGCATAATGCATTCACTGGAGAAAATCACAGTTTTTCTGAATTAACAAGATAATTATCTCGGAATTCTGAGAAAGGTTTTCATGGAAAAAAAAATTCTGCTCTGTTTTTTCTGAATTAACGAGATACCTCAACTGCGGTAATGCTGCCGTCTAAATTTCGTTGCGACGAAAGTAGTGTAATTACGGTAAGGACAGCTTATGAACAAGGCTAAGGTCCTGAAAGATATACACATTTTCTTTTATGTTCTTTCTGTGTTCTTTCATGAACATAATGCATTGTACTTTTTTCTCATGTTTGACCTGTTGTATGTTATCAGATAAATCCTAAAGATAGATTGCTGGTCCAGATGTCCTCTGTAACAGTATTAAACTGTACCTGTTTGTGGAAATTGCAAACTAAAATAACCTCTCAGCTCTGTAGGCAGTCTGGTGTGTCTGTTTCATCTATTTTTGGGCTTTGATGAAACATTTTTGCTTGTCCTAAGGGGCCTGTGCAAAGTTGACAAACTAATAACACCATCTATATTACGTAAAGACACGAGTAGGCCTATCTCCAAATGTTTTGGGCTTTCTTTTTTCTCGAGTGAATGCATTACGCTTCCGTACATTAACACCTCAAATCAACTGTATTCATTTTTCTATGTGTTGAAGTAGCGGCCGGAGACTAAGCAATTGGCCCATTCTGAACAGGCACATTTTGAACGGGCACTGCACTAGTTAAATTACTAAAATGGAGGACTGGTCAGTACACTAGTTAGACATAGTTTACTAAATCAATGCGCAAGTGTTGTAAGAAAATGTAAAAGATGTCATAAAATAGCAATGTCAAATCACCATTTCACTGTAGCAATCAGAGAGAGAGAGAGAATGTTTACAGGCATAAAAAAAATCAAAGTTGAATCAGTCCTGATTGAGGACAGGCAGATCCTTGTCCATGTTTCCAGACACTTCTCAGCCTGCCTGTCCAGCAGACAGTCTGATGGTAATGTGTGTCATGTTTGTGGGTCCTCATAAACCCTCTGACTGATTCAGACTAAGAATCCCCAGCATATAGCCTGCAGCTGCATGTCCTCTCAGAAGGAGGAAGAAAGCCTTGGATGAAAAAGCTCTCTGGAGTGTTGAGCTTTGGCTTAAATATCAACAGTCTGAGAAGATTATGGGCCCCCCTGACAGGTTTATCACACATATGTACAGGGGCCAGACTGGATGTGAGGAGAACTTGTAATACCAGTGAGTCTGTTCACATTTTTATATACAGTGACAGTTATCTCAATGTGAGATTTATTACTATTAGGGCTTTATGTGAATCACACGCATTTACTAAGACCCTAGTGTGTCAGAAGGCAGATATTCAACAACCTTTATGCAGTTATGCATGTAAGAAATGATGAATTACACTGGGTTTGTTCTTGCTGTAGGTGTTGGTGGGCTCATTCCTATGTCAGGAAGGAAGAAGCTGGACTGCCATTACCTGACAGAAGCCTTTATTTATTTATTTGTTTGTTTTTACATAATATATTCATATAAAAAGATGCAATTCATATTGACTATGTGAAACTGGAAATTAATGGAGGTCTATTTGAAATCTTACTCAGTGGAATATATTAGAGGATAAGGCTGATTTTGTTTTATATTTATTTATTTATTGTCAACAAATCCCATGAAAGACAAAAACCAGCAATGTGTTAATCCATCTCTCAATTTCTTTACTTACTTACTTTCTTCTGTCTGTGACACTCACTCCCAAGCCCATTGGTTCCTACTGAAGAAGTAAATCTTTAACAGCTCATGTAGTTTCATTAAAAAAAAAAAAGCTCACTGTAGTTTTTAGTAAACATCATTGAAACAGTATGTATGTTCATGGTTCATTATGAAGGAATATGTCACCCAGTGTAACAGTGTGGCTCACTGGCAAGTTTTAAATAGTTTTTGGACAACAATTGAGCTCTATGGTACAGAGGAATACGATATATCAGACTTTGATACACACACAATACATGTTAGTAGATCAATTCATTGATGGTTTGGGTCTTTTGATAGGATGTTTTGAAAGTAAGAAATATAGAGAATGTGACCAGACATATCCTTTAATTGTTATTCACCTCAAGGGTGTAGTGTGCCAGTACAGTAGTACATAATAAGCATAAGTACCAAAGAGAAAAACAGGAGGAAAAGAACATACTGTATCTAAATATATATATATAGTCTCAGTCTCAGCTTAATAAGCTGACATGTGTGTTGACCCAACAGGATAGAAACAAATATGATCATATATGCTACATTGTAATCACACTGAAATAAGTTATAGATTTGATTGTCATCATCTTGTATCATCATATTTTGGTCAGGAGCAAGTAGCAACTACCACAGCTTGAGGTTGAAGCCAATGTGGAAGAACCTTAAAGGGCTACAGATGGCTGCTAGATGCTCCGAATAACTTCCATTCAAAAAGCCTCAACTTCTCTCTAGAAATACCAAGTCAATCATTTTTTTCAATGAGTCATTCTGGTCTCAATCTCTAAATTCAGGCCCTCTAGTAAGTGTGCTGGTGGTCATTTTGGAAATTATTGATAAGATTTGAAGACTTATAGTAGCTTTGATGTCTGTTGTCTGGGTGTTGATCATTGAATAGCTCCCCAAAAGTGAAGCCAAAACATCTTGATCACCCCCTGGTGGCTGGCTGCATTATAGGTAATTAATCCTGCCCCCTCCATGTTAGCAGATGGGACATGAGCCAAACTGAAAAATCAAAGTGCCCGTCAAATAAAATTTTCCCAAAGATGGTTTCTGCCATTTTAGTAGTTCTTACCACGCTGATGTTTGTCGAAGTGCTCATTTTTTTCGGATAAATTTGTTTTTAGTTATTTGACGATATAAAAAGGGGATGTGTCATCATGATTGACAGCTGTGACAGCTGCTCTCAAACCTCCGTCTGGTGGCGGGAGGGTTGAGGGCTGAGGGGGCGTGTCATCCTGCTGCCTGTATCTACTGCACAGACTCACACAAGCAAGATGGCAGCTCCTGGAAAGGAGATATTTTGGCTTCACTTTTGCATAGCGGTAGGAAGTGGAGATGCATCGTCCATATTTATATACAGTCAATGGCATTGATTGACAGCTGTAATTGACAGTTGGCTCACCTGCTGCTCTCCCTGGCTCCAGGACTTGCACTGAGTCGCACTATTGCTGCAATATTTCAGTATGTTTAATGTTACTTGATTATGATACCTGCGCTGTTAGCACAGTTTAGCTAAAGTAGCTAACGTTAGCCCAAGTGTGGATGCTTGGTGTTCCCAGTAAGTTAGCATTAGCTTGGGTCTGAGGTAGCGGGGTGTGTTTCCAGAACATGAAAGGCAACACCTGGCTCCAAACAGAAAAGATGGCACCGATCGTAAGATGCAACTCTGGGCTTCTAACCGGCTCCAGTGAAACCAAGAGGTGACTCACACCTTGCTATGTCCATCGTTATATACAGGCTATGGTCAGGAGGTAGTCATGGTGGCTGCTGAGTTCATCTTGAATAACTCAGCCCAAGTCGATTCACTACAAGCCTTTCTTCGATTTGTAAACTCTAAAAGCTGCTAAAAATATATATGAATAAAATGCCACTTGTCCAAAAGAGAGACATTTCTTAAATAGAATAAAATAACTAAAAACAAAAAAAGATACACATGAAGATTTATGGAAGAATCAGTAGATTATTCAAACCTCTAATGGAAAACCAATTGGTATGCAAGACTTTCAATGCATGTTTTACTCAGTGCTGGTTGTGTCTCTAGGTGTTGGCTTATGTCATATTGGAGGATCCTGATGTTGTCTGCTTCAGGTGTTTAGCAGCTGTCTGTGAACACTAGACTGGCCACAGCATTCACTGAGAGGGGGGGTCAAAGGTCACTTGTCACCCCCACACCCGGAGAAAGATCATGGACATCATGGACCACATCTGACACCAGAGACATATACAACCATCTGTTATCACTGTCACTGAAGTTCAACACTTAGGTCATGTGACCAATGTGCGAATCTTAAATTGAGATTAGTTTGCCACACACACTGTTCTGAAGTCATGAAATTTATAAATGAACTTTAATGCTCAAGAAAACAGAGTTTGCTGTGAGCTTGTATGGATTCGTGACCAGCTTCCTTTAGTATCTGCCCATATGTCTGCTGCTCTGTGGATGACCTTCAGCTACAGTATCATTATCCCAACCCGGTTACCCAGTGTGTTATAGTCCAACATACATCTGTGAGTAGGGGTGGATGGGAATCTATTTGCTGACTTAACCTTGGGGAAACATACTGGCCCAGTCAAACAGGCCTTTCTGACAGAATCATGACCAGATGCTGCAGCTTTTTCCAATTTGTTTTGAAGACTTTTCCCTCGTGTTTCCTCTCTGTAACACCAGCCTCTCTTTCTTGTCAGGTCCTTTTGATATAGGAGAATGAGAGGGTGGAGCTAGGTGAATTTCCTATTGAAGATTACTCCAGTATCCCACATGTAAATGAACAGAATTGAAAATGTCTATTTCGTGGCAGCCTTATGTCTTTTGACGTCCTCAGAGAGAGATACTAATAACTCACTTTGGCAATGCTTCCATTTGAGTGTCTCTAAAATTATGCATTGTCATGGTTTCCTCCCCTCGGCTAGGTCTCCTCTAGGGGAAATGTAATTCTACACGCTTACAGTGATTCAGCTACATTTTTGCATTGAGTTTCCCATTGAAGGCTGAGTAAAATGTGCACACTTGAAGAGTTAAACATGAAAGTGTGTGTGAGCATTGGTGCCAATCGGATATTTGGTGACCATATCAGAAAAATAGTAACTTAAGAAAAGCAGAGGCTTGGACACAGTGACAGCAGTACCTTTCTTGGTGTTGTCCGACAGTCCCCTATAGATTTTGAGTGTAAAGTGTGTCATTTCTCATCTCCTTGTAAACAGGTGTTACACCAGATTCTTTCAATTCTGTTACCTGAATATGAATTTCAGCTGTATTACCAGGGCAAATGTTTCATACTTTATAAAATACAGGGATTAAAGCAAAAAAAAAAATCTTTTGACTGAAATTTTTGAAATGCGCAATTTGTAAAACATGTTATAAGTTACAATACTTGATGCCTGCTAAACAAATAACACAGTATGTAAAATTAAAAGACTTCAGCACCACTCCACACATAACCATTGCTGCTGTTCTCTAATGCATCCAACAAGTTTAAATACTCTGGCCAATAGTGTTTTAAGGGGAAGAAGATACTTCCAAACCGCTTTTCTATTGCCAGTTTTTTTGTCATTTCAATGCCATTTTCAGTCTATGAAAAACTGATACTTTTTCTTTTTTGCAAAGCTTGTCTCAGTGTTTGTCTTTCAAATAATCATCTACATAACTTTACACCAACTACATTATGTTTCTTATTAATTAATTATTATTATACACACACATAAGATGAAGGCAAGACAACACACCTGAAATTGGTATATTTGTTCTTATTTCATGAGTTTGCCTAATTTGCATAATGACATGATAGAAAAATAAAGGTTATAATACAGAAATATATTGTATGTGGATCTATATTCATAAGTTTCACTAGCGGAACAAGATTTATTTTGTCCCCAGTCAATTGTGGTGCCTGGCCTTAAAAAAATTCACCCACACCCACGTTTAGGTTATTAAGAAATTTCACATAGGCTTGGCTATGTTGCAAATTGGGCCTGCTAGTACAGAGAAAATAGATGATATAAAGTAGGAATGTCAATGATTCATCGATTATCATTTAATTACTAATGCTGTTAATAATTCAACTGATTACAAATATATTAACTGATAATGCAGATGAGGGACATGTAATTGTCAGAAAATGTTCTGCAGATTTGCTGTAGTATGTGATTGTGCCACCAGGTGGAGCCTCTTACTTTTTATTGAGATTGCGTTACAGGTGAGTTTGGTGACTGCCCGTAAGGGCCGCACAAACTGTAAAACAAATACAACGCACCTCCCTGCCTTTCGAGGTATAAAGTAACGTTTTTTTGGTTTTTTTTACCATTTACCATTTTAATTAGGAGTTCTGTTGATCTTGATTAATTGATTCATCATTAAGTCAAAGAAATGTCAGAAAAAATGTAAAAATGGCCCACCAGTAAAAGCCAAATGCCCTGCCAGTAAAAACCAAATGCCCAGAAAACTTTCTTCTGGTGTGGGACTGGTACCTGATATATGAGAGCCGCTTCAATCAGGTGCGTTACTAACAGGTACATTAACTAGAATAAGCAAAAAATATTCATTTAAATTGTATTGTATTGTATTTCCTGAATTACCCCGTTTTAAAATATATTATCTTAATTTCACCAAAAATGGCCCAATTTACATATACATATGTGTACATGTGAATCCACACACATACTTTACCATACTCAACAAAACTTTACTCTGACTTACTCAAAATGTTACATAAACATTCTCTTGACACTCGAAACATGTTAGCAAATTATTACAACCACATTAACGGTGTAAAATACTGACAACATACATGAAAAACAGGGAGAAATAATCACAAGAGTGATATTGTGATGTTTCCTCAGTGAGAGCGTGTACTCAAATGAGGAAAATATCATTTCCCCTGGGTATGTGGGTGGAGACAAAAACTAACGATCTATTGACTATTTTGCAGATCTCTGATAATACTATTATAGCTTAACTTTAACAATAAAGAATAAAACAAAGAAAAAGACTTTAGCATTTTAACCTTTTAAACATACTATGAGTTTTTACTGTTTTAAGCATCTTAGTGTATTATCTTCTAACTTGTCACACAATATTGTTGTTTCTTTTAATTAATTGTTAATTGTTGTACATCTGTTAGGTTCATGTTTCACTTTTTCTGAAAGGCAATCATCTTACAGTTTTACTTAATGATAGTTTGGTGCTATATGGATGTAGCTATAATGTTTTAATGTATGATAACATCATAAGATTTATGATTAATTGGTATTTTTGCTGGTCTGTGTAATGCTTATCAGTTCAATTTTCCACATAAAAAATGGAAAATTGGAAAACTGAATTCAATTTTCTAAAATTTGTATTTTTTGTCTGTCAGATCGATGTATAATTAAGAGTCGTTTTTCTAATTTTCTATTTGTGTAATGTTGGATAGAAAAATGGAAAATAGAACAATAGAAAATTGGAGAGGTTTTATTTCTAATGCTGTCTTGGGCTGCCTGAGAGGGCGGGGTCTAAGCGCCTGACTCAACTTACGACTGAGCGGCTGGCAGGGGCAGCTTGTCTCACCTATTGTCATGCCTGCACTCAAGGATTACATCCAGTCATGGCCATATACACACTTGCAGTAACCAGCCAAGTGACACAAGCAATACCAGTCAGGCGACCCATGTGGTAAGTGAGTCCATAATGGTAGCTGCATTAGAGCTATTAGAGTGTCTGGATCTATTGTGCTTTGTAATCTTCCTGTAGCCTACTTACGTTTGATAAAACCTACTCAATCTTGACGTTTTGTGCTGATTACCATTTTTGTTACTGATGTAACTTGTCTGGTGGTAGTTTAGTTGTCCTCTCCTATTTGGTGATGTGATGGATTGGTTCTCCAGTTAGTAGGCTTTATATATAGATCAATATGTTTCAGGCATCCCCAGGAAAAAAACTGTGGAATGGAGGAAGTTACTTTTTGGCTGCTGATTGAATATCCACAGGCGGAGAGCCAAACCTCTTGCAAGGAACCCCCACATCCCCCTGAAACTCCATCACTGACTGTGTGCAGCCGTAAAACTCAGCCACAGGCCAAGTGGTGCCAATGCCAAGAGAACTGTGTTTATGCGTGTGTGTTTAAGGAAGGGGGGGACACTGACACAAGCCAGTTAGTGACATCCTTCAACAAGCCCACTGGAGAGTTTGGGTGGTGGGTGTCCTCCAGGGGCACTATGACATCAGCTGTTCACGCTTCACTAGCACTAAGACTGGCATCGCAACAAGGGTGACTGGAACTCATTGACCCAAAATCAGAACAGGGAGGCCCCACAACACACACACACACACTTAAACATACACTCAAAAAAATGTTAGTATGAAGGGAGGAGGCCCCTTTGATCAAACTACCAAGATACAGTTTGGTTCTCTTAATGAGACATGGATGTTATGTGGGGTATTTGGGATGGATAGATAGAGATAGAGTTGCAATAGATACAATTTGACTAATATACTTTCATAAAGAACTGGGAATCTGTCAGTCAACGTTATCGCCAGTTTTGGTGCCATTTTCTGTAAATTGATCCTTTGTTTAATCCACCTATCAGTCCCACTGGAATGTCATTGCTCCACCCAAGATTTAAGTGAACTGATTGGTGTATGTCACTGTGAAGTTACACATCAATAGTGTTTCTACTCTTCTGAAGTGAGGGCAGAAACTGTACAGATTCACTATTGCAATTGTACATTTTTGCCTGTACTATTTATTGGTTATGATGCTGACCATTGACCCCTACGACGTCAGAGAGGTTAGTGACATAGTATGACGGAAGTAAAAGTAAAATAAAGTGAAAAAAGAATAAGTTTTTGTTTTGTTTGTCTTTATGAATTTTTTCCTGTATTATTTATTAGTTCGGCTAATAAATCCATAGCTGCTGTCAGTTCAACCAAAAACATCACAGATTTTATAAGCTACATGTATCATATCTGACACCTTCAGTATTCTAAAAAGTGCAATTTATTAACTAGGTTATTTTCAGGAAAATGAACATTCTATATTTATATGATCAGTTTACGAAAAACGTAATTGATACTGTATGTAGGACCTTCTGACAACCTCAGAATCCAATTTTTGGGGGCCTCACACTTAAGAGGCATTTAAATGCTACTTGGGGTATGTAAGAATAGGGTATAAATTATACGGCATCTACTGTGGTGCACACAACAGAGTAGTTCCCGGCAGATTATACTGTATTCTAGGAATGGAAAGTGCAAACTGCTGCTGCAGTTGTAGTGTCAGCTTGGATATAACACCAGCGTTGGGCCAGGCCGAGGCTGTGGCAGTTACCTGCCAGAGGGATGGACTTGATGCTGTCTGTCCTAAAATACCAGGCGGCTAGTGAAAAAGGTCTTAGAGGGATGATATAGTTTTAAAAATAAAACTGTGTAACAAATGTAACCGCTCATGAAAGTTCAATCTTGACTAACTTTCCTTGAGCCAAAAGCTGTAAGTGGACCTTGACATTTTTTTGTCAAATAGCCATTCTTAGTTGTGAAGTGTTATTATGGACTAATTGATATATGTGTAATAATATTTTTGAAAGCCTTCCAAGTCCATTAATTGTAAATCTGTCCATGTATAAAACTACAGTCCTTGTACAGTACTACTAAATAGACAGATTAAACGATATAACCCAGTCAGCTGTCAGCTGAAGTTGGAATTCTGTTGGATTGGCAGTGAGTTTAGGTATGGATTGGATGTGGTTAAGGTGAGAGTGACAGTCACTGCCAATGTGCCCTATACCCCAGGATGCTATATAATTTACATTCAGCACTCACTACTTCTGTAACACAACTTGAGTGACAGGATGGGAAGATGCCAACATTTGACCCATTGAAAGTGGTCAGTGATTTTCATGTGCACTAGGGGGCGCTCTTATTTCAGGAAACCACAGGACTGACCAGGTCACAGCAAGTTAGGTCACTGGTCTTGTCACCAAAATGAAAAAGAAATGTCATTATAATACTCTGCATCAGTCTCCACTGGGTACTTGATTGAGTTTCAGTCATGTCTTCATTGGTGACTGGCTTTGGAGCCAGTTTTTGTGTGTTAGGGCTGAGGCTGCTCCACCAGGTCTGACCTGACAGGAAGCAGCTTTACTGTCAGGGTTTGGGGATGTTTCACCTCAGACTGAAGGTGACTACTCACTGGAACCCTGGAGCCTATCGGTCTTCTCTGCTCCTCCCTGATTTCACTGTCCAGTTAAGAAGATAAAAGATGAAAAGGGATGTTGTGGTGGAAATCTACTAACCAACTGACCTATACAGCATAAATGGAATCGTTAGACTATGCATCATGCTTGTTATACACCTATGTAACTGAAGTAATTATTTTGATCACTGATTTTATGATCTATGACCTTTTTATGCTGTAATCATATTGTTTTGTCCTAAGTGCATTTCTCGCCAGATCATGCGCTTTGTCTCGTGTAAGCAAGACGAAAAAGATTATTTTGAAGCCCATGATACAAATGATGACCAAATGATGATGAATCTAAGAAGTTATTGTTATAGAAGGGAAAGTGAGACTGACAAGGAGTGAAACTGATGTCACACAGGAGTCATGAAAAGGTCACACAAATAATGGTATATAAGTTACGGATCAGGCATTCATTCTTCAAAGCTGGCATTAATGTACTGCTTCTGATGCGCATTTAAGAAGTCTTGAACTCAGAAGCCTGCATTGAGACTTTTCTTTAATTGAAGATTTTCTACACAGATGTCAAAGGGTGTCAAAAATGGGAATCTCTTTTTGTAAGCAACTGCTTACTATTACTACTATGTCCTTTGTAAGTACTTATGTACATAGTCATACCTTCCTAGTTTTATAATCTATTAGTTGCAGCTGGTGCTTTTCTGTAAGCTGTTATTTTCAAATGCAGTTTGTTAGGATGTTATGCCATTTTTCATTGATTTCCTTTGCACTCTCTTCATACATCATTTTTGCATTATATTCCTCCTGTTATCTATTTCCTCTGATGTTCCAGCAGTAGACGAGAAGTAGACTTACACAATTTTACACAATACAACTAACCAGAAGAACAACGGGGCAGATGCACGTTAAATCCTTGGGTCTGATTCGCCATTCCTCTCACACATGATTAATCACATGATCATGTGGTGAACAACTTCTCCGAGCTGACTTTTAAGACCATTCTCACATGTAATTCTCAAAACTTGATAAATATGAGTTCAACGCAGACTTCTGATGTCAATCAATACTATCTACAGTCTAACCTCATATGAGCACATCATATCTACAAAGCAGTTTATTGGTGTAACAACTGCAGGGAAAACATGGTGTCATTGTTCATTGCATTGCTTTCTCAGTGCTGACTTCAGTTCCTAATGTGATTTGGTTTGTGGTCAGCTGCTGTTTCAACATCATGTGTGATTTGCGTGACTCAACAATTTCTGACGGCATGTCGGATTGCATATGTTTCATGTTGTGATACTTAGTGTGTATGGCCCAGCCCTGGTGTGTTTACCTGAGCTCACTGGCTGACGCTGATGGCAGCAGATCAGATGGTGGCCAGCCTGGCAAAGCATCATTTGCTCTCTGCAAAATGAAATCAGCTGCACACCTTGGATGTTATACAGCATAAAAAAAAAGAAAAGAAAAAAAAAGACGCTTGTTAAAGAGGCTCTGTTGTCCGGAAGTTCTTTTCTGGCTCGTCTGGTCTGGACCTGTCAGCTTGGCTCTTTAGGAAGCCAGTAAAATTCCACTAAAGACGCTAATTAGACTGTGGTTAACTTTGTGTGACACCCAAGCTTTACACAAGGCTCTATATCCTACACCTCCTCTCAGCCATACAACTGTTCTGGGAAGCTCAGGGAGACTGTAGGAAATGATAGTAAATCAGTCATGACACTGTGTGTGTGTATGTGTGTGTGTAGATGTGTAGATGTGTGTAAATGTAGGAAACTCCACTTCAAAGCTTTGGAAATCTCCTGCAAGAGGCCGTCCTGCCTGATACAGAATAAGGCTCACCCCTCTTTCTTCCCTACTACACATGGTCGAGGCGTCCAGCTGTGGTGGTTTGATCTACAGCAGGGTATTGTATGAGGGGAGGCAAATCCCAATATGGACGCTGTCATGGATGGAGGTTTAGGAGACCGACACCACAACGGGACGGCAGAGGAGGGAAGAAATGACTGGCTGAGTGAGAGGGAAAGAAGGTAAACTCTCACTCACTATAGCTTATAGCCAGTAAGTCCAGATTTGATCTTATAGAAGATGATTATGATGGTTTATTTTATTATTATTATTATTATTATTATTATTATTATTACTATTATTAATAATAATAATTGTTATGGTGTCATTAATAAATATAAGCCCAGACTGCAGGTGGACCAGTTATACAGCACACAGTCAAACAGTGCAGGGTCCAAAAAAGTAGAACTGAAAAACAATGCCATTTATGACCACTGACCAGCTTGAGCTGGACACAGCAGAAACCTGGAATCTTAATTGATGAAATGCAAGAAAGAACCTCATGCTAAAGATGAATGAGTTCCCGCAGGGGAAAAGGGTGTAAAAATTTTGATCATCTGAATATTTCAGGAAAAACTGACACTATACATTATAGTATTTACTTTGAGTGAAGTACATAAAAATGGGACTCATTCTACTTCTCTCACATTACAGTTCATACAACCCGTTTTCTTCTTGAATATTTTTGAATCTGCTGACCTCAGTAGTTAAAAAAAACAACTTTTTTTAATTGTGCAAGAAAATATGTTTTGAACATTCAGGGCAATCTTCAGACCATTTTTCGTCAATATATTTATCATTGTAATATAGAACTATAATGAAAAGTAAAGTGTCATTAAAGAAGCACTTAAATGACCCAACAGTTACATCTGCACATCATCACAGCACCATATTGTACTCAGAGGTACGTAGTATACACATGCAAGTGCAGACACTACAATGGTGTTGAAGATGTAAGACAAAGCTAAAGATTTAAAGGGCTGACGGCTGTGGGAAAAAGAGACAATGGAAAGGGTGGAGAGAGTACATCAATGAATGGAGTGAGAGAGGATTCAAAATAAAATCTGAGAAAGAGGGCCTCTGCCCTGAAAAATCTCATGCAACGTCTAGCACGCCTTGCCATCAGTCTGCCATGTGTGCCTCCCTGCCTACACAGCCCTGCTGCACAAAGACACATCAAAGGCCCTGTGCACACCCTGCGCTCTCTATGCGAATGTGAGCTCATGACAAGCCTCCTCCTTCATGTCTGCAGGGCTCCAAGACAGCTGTGGAGGAAAACCAGCCTGGAACAAGTGCCCCACCCCACTGCGGCCTCCACGTGGAAAGATCAACGGACGTGGTCGGGTACTTTGACGATGCGTCATTTACTGTGTCATTTACCGTAAGGTACTTATTTATTGCTGGAACACAAACAAAATGTGAAACATATTGGCAGCAACAGCAAGAAACCAACAACACAGGGAGTTAGATTTATAGCTCCACTTGGCAACACGGTAAGGTACAAATCTAGCTGCCTCGTCGGTCTAAATCACAAAGTGAGGCTGTGACAGAGAGGCTTCACTAATGAGGTAATAAGACTCTCAGAGTTTGCATAAAAGACAGGTTGGAGAGTTTTGGAAAAATAAATGAGAGTCTATACAGCTGTGCTAGCAGCTCTGTGAAGCTGTAGTCAACAGCTTAGCTAGATTCTAATGTCAGCCTGCTAACATGCTTAAAATGACAATGTTAACATGCTGATGTTTAGCAGATAACCATCACCATCTTAATTTAGTATGTTAGCCTGCAAACATTTGCTGATTAGCACTAACCACAAAGTGCAGCTGAGGCTGATGGGAATATCATTAGTTTGGCAGGTATAAGGTGAACCAAAGTATTGGTAAGATTTTAATTTTGATCTGATGATGGTGCTAGATGTAGAGTTAAGAGCAGGGGCGGATCTAGGATTTTTCTAAATCAGGGGCCATAAAGGGGCCACATTTTACACAGAGGGGCCAAGTATATGTCCAACATCCATGCACAATCCCTTATTCAGTAAGGTGTATATGCATGTCACCAGTCATTCTTTGTTAGCTGTTGGCTCTATAGCTATAGCAAAGACACACATCATTGAATATCAAATCAAATCAAATCTACAGAAGGGAACACTTAATTGTGAAAGGTAAACCGTTCCAAAGTTTTGGGGCGGCTACAGCAAACGCACGGTCGCCTTTCCCCCTCAGCCTCGATCGAGGGACAGCCAGGAGAAGCTGGTCTGAGGATTTGAGAGATCTGGGGTTAGAAAAGAGGCAGAGGAGCTCAGAGATGTACTGGGATGCCAGGCCATGTAGAGCTTTACCTTAAACTCAGTCCTATACTTGACTGGTAGCCAATGTAGGGACGCCAGTACAGGTGTGATGCTGTCTCTCTTCCTGGTACTAGTTAGTAGCCTAGCAGCGGCATTCTGCACTAGCTGTAGCGAGATAAGGATGACTGGCTAATACCCATTGCAGTAATCCAGTCGAGAGGAAATCAAGGCATGACAGTCTTCAAGTCATTGAAAGAGAGGAACGGTTTAAGTTACTTAGCAATGACTGTGGCATGACTGAAACATTATTTCACAAATAAAAGTGTCTTTCAGATGGTGAGCTTGTGGGTGTAGGTAAACCAAAAAAAAACGTAAGCTAGCAACTGCACGTGAGAACGAGCTAACGTTAGCCAGCAAGCTACAGTACATTCCAACAATAGAGAAGTGATGTAGTAGCTTGCTGATATCTAATGTTCAACAAACCTAAGTTCAGTGACTGCAGCAAGTAAACGCTCTGTCACACATTAACATGAACTAATGTGGGGAATCCTAACTTACCATGCAGTTTCTGCGGAGGATGAAATCCTGCGTGTCACTGTTCGCTTCAGCTCTCCATGCACTCTAATGCCGCGTTCATATCAAATCGGAATTACCAGTTCCCACTTATAAATACGATTCTCATTAACATCCAAGCTGCATCCAAGTCGTAAACAAAAATTACCTTCCCTCCTACATGACGTAAACGCAGCATCACTATAGTTACAAGAAGTTTTTGAGGTGCCACAGTTTGTGACATTTACTCATCTGTAAATAGTCAAGTGACAAGTGACAGGACAGGGGCACTTAGGGGCCAATCAGATTTCAGCTGGGACCAGTGCCCCTCTGGCCCCGCCCCTGGATCTGCCCATGGTTAAGAGATCCCAAAAGTTATTATAATTCATCAAGAGGGTGACATGAAGGCTTGTACCAAATAAAATGGCAGTCCTTCCAATATTTCCCTCACATTTCCCTCTCACCACCAAAGTCATCAGGATTCACTGTCATGGAACCACGAATGTTCAAAATTGTGTACAACTCACAGTTGGTGGCACTCGATAAAAAGTCAGGGCATCATTACACTCATTAGGATTTACTCTCTGGGTACACTGAATATCTGTACCAATCTCATGGCAATTCTACAATCTAATAGTTCTATAATCTAAATAGAGATATTTCACTCAAAACTAAAAAATTAACTTAATTATGGTGCACAAGCAACTTGCTGTCTGTCAGAACCAAAGGCTGAAGTTGTGTGACTTATAGTGCTGCCAAACCCAGTACCTCTGTAACTTTGACACAGGAGACACCAGGTGTTTATTAGAGATGAGCAACCACAGGATCCTTGGAGGGATGGGGCAGCTATACAAGAGCAGTTCCCTTTCTGCATTTTAGGCTAACACCAGAGTCTTAAAGTGGATTCAAGCTGCAAGTGGAAGCCGGTGTAATGAACAGAGAAGTGTGTTGTTTTTCCTCAATTTCATTGCCTTTTCCACACAGATTGTACCATTAATTAGCAAGCAACTGTTTTTGATGGATGTCCAATTTTATTTTGGTACAGGAAAATGCAAGAATTCACATTCTTGCTGGGTTGCCCAGAGACACAACTCTAATCACAGTCTAGCTGTCATCCAAAGTGATGTCTTCAGTATTTACTCAGTTGTTGAATATGTGCTCCTTTTTGACTGTCAAGACAAACAAAATCTGTGTATATTGGTGGAAATCATTATGTGTGGGTGTCCAGTCTTTGTAGGTGTCAATAATCTTTTGGTGTGTTCTCAGCTTTAGTTTTTGAAATTCTGAATTTAGAAGAACAGTTTTCTACTTTATGTGCCTCTTCCATGGATCAGAGGTTCTGTGATTTTCACATTTCCTGTCCCATTGAATTATGTCATCTGTGACTTTTTTGCCCACTCTGCATGCTTGTTCTCAGAAAAGTGATTTGCAGATTATGTGAAATATGATTTCAATAAAGGATCAGAGAAAATGAAAAATGTGTGCAGTCCAAATGAGAACTGTGATGAAACAGAGACTAACAATGACTCTCATCTAACGTTAATGTTACCTCTGACGCCACAACTGCCCCAAGTCTCAACCGAAGCCGCAGCACCAACCTCAGCCCCAAGCCCCGATCCCAATCCCCAGCATCTGGATCTCATTATAATATCACAGAGAGGAAGGGGGTAGCGGGAGACATGCATTGAAACAAAAATTCTGCTTGTCGACAGCCAGAAGAGCCATCCTGGTTTTTTAAGAGGATGGATCTGCAATTAAAATAAGTTGTCTCAACCCTGAGACCTAGAGGATCAGTCTATTTGCTGGATCTTACTGAACTGGATTTTAAACATCAAAGTTTTGCCCTATCTTAACCTATTCTTGGCACAGCTGTAGATTCCCTTGTTAAGTGTGTGAAATTGGCTAACATTTTAAAATTCTTCTAGTGCATCCCCCAGCTTTAGTTGTTGGCCATCTTACATCAGAGCTGCGCCAAGCTGTGTGACCTCACCCATCAGACTGCCTTTTCTCTGAAAACTTCTTAATGTTTAGTCTGAGAACATCTGTACAACAGGCTGCCTGCCATAAGAGCTGCCCCAACTGACAGACACAACGACAAATCACACCACAAAACACAAACTCTGCTGGAGAAATCACAGTAAAATATGGCATTGGAGACATTAATGTGTGACAATTATGGAGCCTCCAGAGAGTAAAGGCTTTCAAGAGTTTAATCCCAAAGACATTTTACATGAATGTGCTTTGGAAGAATTTGATTTGATCAAAACTGTGCTAATTGATTTAACACTTCCATATTTTAAACCACAGAGGACATTGAAAATGAATACCAAGAACTGCCTGTGCTACGTGGTAGAGACAATGCTGAAAACAGCACCTCTTGACTCACATGTTGATAGGGATGCAGAAACTCCTCCAGGTAACATGCAATCCAACACAAGAGGGTGAAACAGAGCTCATCAAACAAGTGAAACAGAGCTGTCACAGAGTGCATTTCAAAAGAAAAAACTAAGAGGAAAAGTAAAGCAATCATTGTAAAAACTGTTGCTACCCCTGAAACTACTAGTAGGACAACAGTTACTAATGCTTTCCAGTCGTATCGACTCACTTGTTAGATGATGGGAGCACCGACCCCCCCCCCCCCCCCCCAACCCTCATTAAAACAGACAAAGAGAATGAAAACTGAAAACAGCATTCAAGGAAGAGGGAGACTCAACTAGTAGCCTATAGGAAAGAAAAACTGCTTTCAGGACAGAGGGAGAGAGGAAGACTGTGCAGCAACCTGCTGCTCCCAGTGAGATCCTTGAAGTCAAAATACTGCAATACAGAAATACTCCATTACAAGTCAAAGTCCTGCATTTAAAGTTTTACTTGTGTTACATAAAGTTTTACAATGTTACATGTTGCTTGTATTATTATTATAGACATATTGCCTAATAAGCAACATTTGAATGTTAATTTTAACATTTAAATTTAAATTTATGTAGCTACTGCTGGGTAGTTTAATCTATAATGATGCATCATTAATCTGTAAATGTAGTGGAGTATCAACATAAAGTAGAATAAGGAGTATAATAAGTAGCCTCACTTGAGTAAATTAATTTAGTTTTTTTCACTGTGAGTGAGTCAGTGAGCAGTTCATATCAGAGAAGCTGAAAAACCTAAAAGATTGCAGTTATAGAAACCATCAACCTGCTTAATACCATATGGTATTAAAAGTAACCACGTACATTTACTCAAGAATTACATTACAGTTATGAGGTACATATACCTTACTTTAATATTTCCATTTTATGCAACTGTATACTTCTACTCATACAACAGTATATAAAGCAGCTAAAATGAGCTTTGACCTTTACCAGACATTAAGTAAATGTTAGTCCATTGTGCTAATAATACTTCTGCACTTTTACCTAAGTAAATTTTTGAATTCAGGACTTTTAATTTTAGTGTGAGTGTCTTGTTAGTGTGGTATTATTAGTTTAAAGATTTAAGTACTTTGTCTACCACTTCCAATGCCAACATTCTCAATTAGAGAAAGAGTGAAGGAGGCCCCATGACTGAATTTGCCCTAGGGCCCCCAAATCACTAAATCCACCCCTGTTCCACTCCATTCCACTCCAATACCTCCACAGAGAGAAAATATTCCCAACCTCTTTCTATATCTTTGTCAGCTGCCAGAAAACTCCACACACCACATTTAAGCATTCACAGTAAAAGAGGCATGTTTGTTTGAAGGTCAGCCCAGCAATCAAAAGAATCTTAGGATTGTAATGATTCTTAAATATGCTTACTGTACTGTAAGCACTTCCACAAATTAGCTTCACAGACCTGCCTCACCCTCAAGCAGGACCTTTTTATCTCTGACAACACTAGCAGACCTGTCCACTCCGCTGATTCTGAAAATCACAGACAATGAATTATTGGAGGTTTGACATAGGAGAAACAGACTGTGTTAGTAGCATAGCAGCCTTTCTGTTGCTGGACGTCGATCAAAGGAGGGTTGGGGTGATGACAGCGAACACTGGGCCCTGGCACAGCCTGGACTGGTGTGTGTGTGTATGTGTGTGTCTGTGTGTGTTGATGTGTGCGTGCATATGCATGTCTGATACTGTATATTTATGTGTGTGTGCAGATGGATGTGTCTCTGTGTGTTTGTCTCTGTGTGGGTTTGTGACAGACACACAGACAGCAGGGCTGCGTACACACCCATGTATCGTTGTGTGTGAAAGTGAGTGCAGGTTAGGGCATGCTGCAGTCCAGCTGCAGCTGGCTTCCTGCCTCACACAGCTGAGCACACACACACAGACACACACACACACAGCCTCCCACTTCCACGTTTTCCCCCCTCCTGGCTTCTACTGGTTTCCAACAGCGTGACAGCTCCAGCTTTATTCACCCTGGGCTGTCTCTGTTGAACTTTAGTCTGTAACCTCCGATTACTAATGATACTACTACTGCTTATTATCATACTCAAAAATTAAATGAATACAAAAATAAACACACAGGTTTTTATGGTCAAACACAGTTACATTGCAATAATTATTGGAGCTGAGCCATCATTAATGTTATTAGTAACACCTGTGTTTTTCCTGCTATGACAACCCTTACCAAAACTAATACTAGTACTAATAATGAGTAGAAAAGGTTTGATGCATGTACATGAGATACATTTGGGGAAGGTATGGGTTTGGGAAAGCTTGTACTTAACATGTGACATACTACTTTCAAACTTTTTGCACACTTTAAGACAGTATTAGTTTAAACATTAAACCTTTAGCTTGCATTTAATATACCATACATACTAAGGATACACTTCTGGGAAGGGCTTGTACTTGTACCTATATTTCTGACATACCAGTTAAATACTTTTTACACACTTTCACACAGATATCTTACTACATACTAAAGATACACTTCAGAAAAGTATACAGAACTACTTTTCTGTGCTGATACTTTTATCTAAACTTCTGAATGACCCATTAGTGTGGGTTGCACACTTAAACATGGTTTACCTTTAGCTTACCTTTGGGATCCACAGGATCTTGGTGGGAGCAGTGACCTGAGGAAGAGCTGGCCTGGGAATGTTCCCAATTTCTCAATATGACAAGGCCATGGGAGGGAAAGACAGATGTCGGTTCAGGATGAAGTGAGAGCTACAGTGGAGGATGAGATGACCTGCAGAGCTACAGGTATGAGCCAGCAGGGGGCCTGGACAAGGTTGGAGGAGGCCATGGATTGGAAAATCTCATGGACAGATCTCTGGCAGGCAGAACCACAGCGCATTAAGTTCCTGATCCAGGTGGTATATGATTGCCCTGCCCAGTCTTTCAAACCTCTTCAGCTGGGGCAAAGTTTAGTCCCCAGACTGCCCACTGTGCCCAGCAAGAGGAATACTGGAGCGCATTCTAAACTCCTGTCCAAATACTCTAGGGCAGGTCTGTTACACCTGGTACCACAACCAGATGTTGAAACCCATTGCAGAATCAGTAACTGCAAACAAACATGCCACTCCACACTGATGAGCACTTTTGTGAGAGCAGATGGACAGCCACAGGCAGGACCAAAGAAACTATCAGGGATCCTGGCAACTGCACAAGACTGGCAGTTATCTGTGGACCTGAGAGAATCAGTTGACGTTCCCATGAAACATTGTCACAACTACCCTGAGGCCAGACATCCTCCTAGTCTGTGAGGCTGCCAAGACCATCATTTTATTGGAACTTACAGTCCTGTGGGAGGATCGTCTGAAGGCAGCACATGAGAGAAGAAGAACTGGTCATCGACTGCTAGAAGCAGGGTTGGAAGGCAAGGTGCGTGCCCATTGAAGTTGAGTTCAGAGGATTTATGAGGCAATCACTCTACAAAGCCTTGAACCAGCTGGGCATCACTGGAGTGACAAGGAACAGAGCCATCAAGAACATCACAGAGGAAGCAGAAAATCCTCAAGATGGGTCTGGATTAGGAGAGGACACCCATGGACAGAAGCAAATGTTAGCTGAACACAAGCTGTGACCTGATCAACCGTAGCTGGATCACTGAAGGTTAGACCAAATGTTGTAAGACCTGACACCCGATGACCCCAGTATACATCACTAAACAGGTACATCTAAGGATGTATTCTACCAACCAATCTCATGCTAGTTAATTGGCTTTTCACACTCATATTGGCTTAAGGAATGTGTCTTTGAGCCACTCAGTTTGCTCAGTTTGTGAGTGTGCCAGTTTTCATTAACAAACATTTCTAATATCTAAGGCGGAAATTTGGTAGAGCAGTGTTCCAAGAATATCAATCAGTATGTTTACAAAGATTTGCATATATAACACTGCTTTAACACAAATTTAATTTCCCATACGGGGAAATGTAGTTAAGTTCAGCACTGTGCACAGATGCATTTATTTTAGTTATCAATTATTTGTGTCTGCATTTACTGATTGATTAGGGTGTCTTATATATGGTATAAATTATTTATTAGGCCAAATGTTTTAGTGAAAGTCAAATTAATGTAAATATATCTCACATTGAACTAGTTTCTACCTGATGCTCAGGGATTTTCAGCCTTACATGTGACTCCCGCAAAGGATGTCTCATGTATCTTTGCTCAAGCTTCCTGTGAGATCCCTTCTTGATCCTCCATCTTCTGAACAGAAATAAGTGCATTGGAACGGCATTCGTGATAGCTGATCTGAACGATTTTCAGGTCAAGAAGGGATCGAGGAGTGAGGAATGATCAAATAAGGGAATTGGCTTGTCATCTACAGTATGTCCATTATTGGGCACACCCCTTGCCTCTTTGCCAGTCTGGGAATGTGATTGGCTTCAAACCACATGACCATATACCCAGCCCATCGATGCATGAATACCTGTGTGTTTGATTGGTTGTCTTTTATATTTTTTAACCTTTGTAAATGTTTCACACAAATCTTATTTAAATGTTCTTTATAATATTTTGTATACTGACCCCGATGAAGGCCACAAGTGGAAACGCATTGGTCTCATAATAAAGTTGTTCTTTATACTAAGTGTTGCTGGAGTCTTGACTATTGTAAAAGCAGTTCCACCAATACCTATACACACTCAGTTTAGTAATTTTATATAGTTGGCTTTAATATAGTTGGAGCATCACAAACTCAGGTGATTTGATATTTACAATAACTACTTCCTCAGTTTATACAGAAATGTGCATACTGTGTATCAGAAACCTTTGTAATAGAAATACTCTATATTCTCTGTGTTATTTGTAATACCTTTCCCAATTTCACATGGAATTTTTACTATAGTAAAAACCTCCTACAGTGAGAAATATTAATTTCCTGGTGATTCACTTTAAATTGTTTATGTTTTGTGAAACTGAATGAAATCAAAAAGTGACAGAGGGAAAAAGTTTGAACTCTTCTCAGGATAACATTCACAGCAGAACTGACATACCAGTGTCTGCTTTCATTCTCATCAGAGGAAAACCTTTGATCTGGCTCTTTCTTGGCTTCCAGTACGTGCATCAATCCCCTGCTCTCACCCTTGGGTTGGCTCACTCAGGTTCATCAAGTACAGCAGTGGTTTCCAGCTGTCAGTGGGGGTTAGAAAAATAAACTCATCCCTGGCAATACCAGAAGATAATGATTTGCAATCAAATAAGTACTTTTAGTGGAGACATTTTACAGCATGTCTATACTCAGCTGTGTTTTTCAGTTGTCCATTACATTCAAATCTCATCTAATACTATGTTCTGTCGTGGTTTCTTTTAGCTATGTGTACAACCTTCCCCTAACCCTAACCATAGAGGTGGCTGATCAGAAAATGCTCACACTGTATGGGTTACTTGGAAGGCAAAGACAGACAACTTATTTTGTTGTTGTAGGACTTGAAGGATGCAATGTGTATTTTTATGCTTCAGGTCTATGTTCCAAAACAATAATCCATTGACAGCTCTGCCATTCTACCTTTATAAAGCTTATAATTAAAATAAATTTTTGTTGATAATATCAAGATGTGTTCTGACACAATGTGATGCAGAGTTGCGGATTTCCCCGAGACAATGCAAATTGAGGCAAAGACGAGTCTATGTTAAGTTAAATATGTTTCAGTTTAAAGGGTAACGCATTTAAATTCTGCTAGTTCCCTCCATCCCAGCATATTTAAAAAATGCATCAGAGGACTAGCACAGCACAAGTAGGGGGCGTGGCCTATAGTGTGTTATGCGGGAGGTAAGTGGACACTGACCAGAGTGGATTATGACTGACCACCTCTCAGTGTAGTATGAACAGCGATGTAGAGCAAAACACAAAGAGTCTGCTAGAGCTTTGACCATCACTAGAGGGACATTCATGCTCCTTGTAAAAGTCTCTGCGTGGTACCTGTGTTGTAGCTGAGCTAGCAGCTCTACAACGAGAGGCTTTCCGGTGTTTGTGTGTCTGTGGGGGAGTGTCAGTACATAGTGGAAGCCCTGCTTTTTATCATGTTAATGTTAGTGTCATCAGTCCTGAATATGAATATGTGTGCCACAGAAAAGGAATAAATCGTTTGGGGTATTTGCAGTGATAACATTAACAGTCCACTGTCAAATGAAGAGGAGGAGGAAAGAGTTTGGACAGATGAGCAGGCTGATTCCAGTGGAGAGCAGGGGCAAGAAGAGGAGGCCGCTGCCGAGGACGAGTGAAAGGTGCATGACAACCTCCAGCAGGTGATACTGCTAACGTTAGCTCTTGTAGTGACAGTGTTAACATGAAGAATAGATTACGGAGCACTACATCACAAGAGCATCTCGGAGCGTTCATGGCTACAGAAAATGGCTTTGGACATGAAATAATTGATAGGATGGCAGAGAAGAGTGCACTGATGAGACTTCTTCTCACCACTTAAGGTAGGACATGCTATTATGGGTCCGTGGATTAGTCACCCTGGGTCTACTCCAATAGGGTGCAGGCATGCTGCGTGTCACAGCCTGACAATAGCAGTGAATTAATGTTTAAATAGTGTCGTAGCATGAAATCCTGACTGTTAAGCCTGATGTGTGAATTGCATCAGATCAGCTGCAAACACAATGTCAAATGGTTGACTATAAATAGAGCTCTGTTAATTAGTTTCAGACACATTTCCAGATTATCATAAGGCTAGGCCTATAGAAAGGCTTTTGTCCGGTGTGAAAATTAAGTTTTGGCTAATTTGTTTCATGGTGACAGCATTGTATTTTGTCATAGACTACATTTATGACATATTATAATGTCATATTTGTTTTATTTGTGAAGTTACGGATTGTAGCATAAGTGTGCTGAGAGCTGGGTTGCCCATATCAACTGTCAAACGAATAAAATCCTAAGTGCGTCTCTTGGGGTGCCGACTTTTCCTCTACGCTATTTCTTGGCTATTTATTTATTATATTATTTTATGAAACGCTTTAAGTAGCTACACCTGTTGTTAGCATGCCAACTTGATATCTATTGGTTAGCCTATATATTATAAATAGCCTGATATTGCTTTATGCAGTTCATAAGTGTGTATGTTGGGGAAAAATGGGGCCAGTCCAGACGACAATTGCCAGGGCTAAATTTTTCCCAGTCTGAATGTGACCACGGTTCTCTGAGTAGCACGTCGCCTCTCTGCCGTCTCTTATCAGACTTGCTAAGCTAATGCTAATGCTAACACTACCAGCTGCTTTGTGTGAGCGGCACAAACTGAGGCTACAGTTAGCCAGTGTTCTACTATTTATACTTGAGAAGATATACGGAATAGACCTCAGTCTTACCTGTTACGTCGCGATTAGGGAGAATTCAGCTGAACTGAATTTTCAAATCCAAGCAGCCAGAAATAAGCTAATTTTGAGCAGAAAAAGCTGCTTTTACAGACAATGTCCATTATTGGAAAAATCACCTGTATTAACATCATATGCCAACATAGACATATGTGATTATGTGAACAGTGTAAAAAAAAAGCTTAAGCTGAAGCTTTATGACTCCAATTCATGGACGTACCTAGACAAAAGGGAAAAGGAGAGAGACTGCAGAAACACAGCAGAACAAGATGAGTTCTGAAATCAGTTTGAGTTTAAGCAGATAGCAAAGAGAGAGAAACCAAATTAAAATCACATCATCATTGGATACATTACTTGAGGTGCTGGTAGTCCAAAAATTATATAAATTTATAATTATAAAAAATTATACCTTTGTCTATATGTAAACAAGAGTCAGGGAATTAAGAACAAAAAGCTGCTGTTTAAATGTGAAGTTTATATGCTGACTTGATTCCCAGGCAATTATTCAGGGTTTGGCTGCAGCATCCCTCAGCTTTACTTGTCTCCCCACAGAGTAGAGCCAACTAAGCCAACGTGTCTGGTTTTATTTATGAAGTTATACAGTGATTAAATCATTGTATACTAATGCATTTAAGAGTAGTGTGGACAGATGTCTTAAGAATCCATTGACATAACCACACATTCTCTGCCCTTTATTTTCATTAAAATAATGTCTGATCTTTTTTAAAGTATGGCTGGTTAATTTGATTCATTCCGTAGCACTGTGGCTGGTCTGGTGAGTTTCCAAACCTAGATATGTGACGGTTTAATTGATTTTGATTACATTTGATCACATTACATTACACATTACATTAAGCTCAAATTATTTTAACAAAACATTTGGATTAGTTTCAGCATCATATTGATTTTTTTTATTACTGATGTTATGGATTTGATTTCATGTCCCATTTTGCTCTTTAGATGCTTTTCCACCCAAACAGGACTAAGTCTCTGATTAAACATTCGATCCTTTTGAATGAAAAAAAAAAAGTTGGAATTAAAATATTTCAAATACAACCAGTCTTCTGAAATAAATGCCCACATATATTGTTTGTTATTTCCGTCAAGAATGACTGTATGATAATGTATGAGCATTTTCTGATCAGACACCATGACATCATTTGTCGTTGCCTTTCAAAACTGTTACAAATCACTGTGTTATGATGTGACACGCCATAGTTAAGGTTTGGTTAGATTTAGACACAAAAACAACTTTGTTATGTCTGGGGAAAGATTATGGTTTGGGTGAAAATGACTACTTAGTTATGGTTATGGGACCTTTGTTGTCATGGTAACAGTCACTAGGTTAATGTTAAGGAACGACACTGCCATGCTTAAAAGAAACCAACAAAGGAAACGGGAAGTGAACAGTTTACTCCCGTGTTAAAGTCTGATGTTTTGTTGACCTATCAATTGACTTTTTTTTGTATTTTTGGGCATTTACTGAAAAAACTGATGCTGTCATTTTTTTGGGAGGGGAGTTTCTTAAAATCAAGACATCCAGCACAGAATGTCAACTGGCCTTTTGCAGCTTCATCCCATCCAAAAGCATGTATCAATTAACCAGAAAAGGCTAGTAGGTGAACCTTGAGTTTTGTCAAATGATCTATAGTATATTTAAGTTTTTCTGACAAGCAAATTTTTGTGGTTGTCTAAGTTAAGACTATTGTCTCAGAGAAGTGGACGTCACAGGAAGTTGTTACCAGGTGCTCAGATGTTTTATGAAACGTGAGGGGCAGCACTGGTGAGTGCTGTATCAGGTGGGACAAGAAGACTGGTTTGAGGAATAGATCCATGAGTTTAAGGCAAATCAGATGATAAAACTACAAGGATTTTCAAACTGGAAATACACCAATAATTGTATCCTTCATCTTGGTGATTGTGAGGTCCAATTACAGTGTTTACATTACAAAATCCATAATCTACCAGGAACGTGCACTTGCACACATTTAATTATCCAACACAGTGTGTTGCTGGATAATTTTGCATTGCGTCGTGGTACATTGTTGAGCCAGGTTCATTTCACATGCTCATATTAATTTGTACAAGGCCTTATGGTGCAGCTAAACTCAGGGAGGTAATGATGGATGGTTAAATGTACAAAGTGTATGACTTTGACACCAGAGACTTCGGTTCACAACCTGTCTCCTACCAACAGTCAACTTTGGTTTCTTTTTACTATGACCACACCTTTCCCTAAACTTTCCCTAAACCGAGTAGTGTTAGTTGTCTAAATTTAAGCAAACATCAGCCGTAGTGGTGGAAGATCAGGAAACAGTATGAATCATTTTTTAAAAACAGCCATTTGACAAACTTGTTTTGTCAGTGATGTAGGAGGACTTGTCGGATCATTTTATGTTGTTGCTGATTTACCAGTGACTCAACAAATGTATCCTAAAGCTGACCGTAAGAGAGGTTTACCACAGTGTGACTCTGCCTTTGAGTGGCTTGCTGTAGAAAGTCTATGAACTTCTGCATTCTTTAGACCATCATCCTCATTCTTGTACTCTGAGGATGTGGTTTGCTACATGGTTGTGGCTCTCTGTGTCCTCCCTGTATTCACTGGACAACATCTGTTTCTGTCAGCAGTTCTTTCACCCAGTCTGTCTGTTACTCTATTTTCCTGCTCTTAGTTCCTTTTCCCACACTGTCTTTGTCCTTCTGTTTAGCCTTTAGCTCTGTGCAGCTGTGCAACTTTTTTTCTATCATAATAATATCCTTTATTTCCTGTTGTGTGGTGAACCTTTGTTTTAGTTGATCTCACCCTCTGCAGACTGAGGGTGACAGCATCCAAAGGCAAACCTCTCTGGTCCTCTCACTGCAGCACTGCAGCCTGGGGGATTTAATCAATAAATTCACTCTGCAACAGGATGTCAGGTTGCACAGCTGTCAGGTGCAAAATGGCTCAAGAAGGCTGAACCAACTTACCATAGTCCCCCTATTCACTGCTTCAGTGTTTCAGCCTGTATCTACTAGATACTGTCAATAAAAGCAACAAAAATAGTCAGGGTTTTTGCACTTTAAAATTGCAATAGAGTGATCATTTAAGAGTTTTGGTGGCTGGAAGACACCAATTGTAACAAAACGCAAGAAAATAAAGACATTCACCATTCTGACAAGACATACACTGCTTTTAGAAACATGCTGCAAATACAAAATACTTATGCAAACTGAGACATGGACACAACTTGGACTTGGGATATAATGTTTCTTCTTGCTGTATTGATTCCTTCTGTTCATTCTGACCTTGTTCTAAAATATATTCCAAAGTTTATCTGAAGTTAATGTGATGCTTCAGCAGATATACTCAATCATAATTTAATTAAACTAAGGGACTATGTTCCAAAGTTACAGTCTTTTTAGTATGAAATTCATTCCTTGTGTTTCCCTGGACACTGTTTCCATTGCTGAGTGGTGGCAGAGGGACAGTAACACAAAGTGGGAATTTGGTACTAAAAAGATACTTTGGAAGATACCTACTTGTCCAACTCGGACAGCTGAAGCCTTATATCCTGTAAACCTTCATATACAGTATACACTGAGGACTGTGGATTTTGTCCTTCATCACTTGCATTGGAATCACTTTAGGAAAGGATCTGTTAATGGCCAGTATTAACAGGAGAAATAACTATAGCAAGCAAAATCTGTTTCAATATTCATATGAACACATGATTATTGTTTTAAGACAGACTTGAAAAAATGTAAACTTATACTTTAAGCCTGCAGGTCTACCATTATGAGACTGATAGATTGGTGCTGTGTCAACAGTAATGCCACCATTATACTAAACGTTTGTGGTGAAGATGAAGTTGAGCATTAAAAGATAAGGCAGGTGATTTTCAATATTTGTCTTATAGTCAAAAAATCTCATATACAGAGCCAAACCAACAATGAACTGATCTACTTACAAGGACTGTGCGTGTATCCAAAGCCTGATATACCTTATTCCTCTGCCATAGAGCTCCATTATTACTATTAGTAATAAGTCAATGAGCCACACCAATGCACTGGATGAAATGTTTCTTCATCACAAAGAGTTTGGGCACATCAGTTTGTTTAGAAACGGCTCCAAAGACTAATAACTGCAATCATGTTTTCAGTTTCCAGAGAGCAGTTCAGGTATCTGATAAGATTGTCTCCTGGACGTCTCCCTTTAGAGGTACGCAGGCACGTCCAACAGATAGGAGAGCAGCAGACAAATCCAGAACACGCTGGCCCAGGAAAGCCTCAGAATCCAATAGGAAGAGCAGAATGAAGTATACAGGGAAAATTAAGAATGGGCTACCTTGCATAGTCTAGTACCACTGCAAACCTGACCCAGATACAATAAGTGGTAGAACTGAGATTAATAAGTGGTGAATCAAATGAATGAATCAAATAGATGTAAAACAAGGGGGAAAACACACGAACAGTCAGACAATTAGACAAGTAGTAAACAAACCAACAGGTTATTCAAACTTATTTGGAAGTTAAAAAAAAGTTGAGCAGTAAATGATTACCCAAACTGTCAGTTGTAAACATCCATTACAGTTTACAACTTTCTAATTCAAACTTTAATCCAGCATTGAACAGTTTTTTTGTAGTGACTGATTGTTTGCGACATTGGTTGTTATTTCAATTCATATTTTATCCCCAATCAGTGATTGGATATTCTGGATATTCTGTTTCCCACCTGTCTGATCATCTGATTAATTGTTTCTAGCCCTGTTGGTCCAATTTTTAGTGATGTCAGAGATGTCATCACTTTCTTTTTTGTAGTACAATATTATCATAATTGATAGAATCAAAACTACAAAAATGAAACCCTTGTTGTAATAACTATGGTTTTCCTTTAAATTACAGATGTGTTTGGGATACTGACTGTAGAGCACCACTGAAGGTGGACCTGCACAGTATACGCTTTTTAAACATTATTTGGTTAAACCTGTGAAATGAAAGATCTCTAGGGCTCAAGAGCAGCCAACAGACACTTTACTGCAGGCATCCATGATTTTCCATCTTGGTAGCAGCCCCACCACCAACCATGAACAAACACCATTCAGACTTCCTGTTCATCAAACTCCATTTATCTTTGGAGAATGAAAGCAGGGAACTAGAAGAATAAATAATAAATTAACTGATTGGAAAAGAAAATAAGTAAAAAAATCATTCAATAAGGAAAATGTTCATGAATTCAATAGGTAAAGAAGCAACAAACCGAATGGTTTGAGACTGAGTCCCCAGTGCAATGGTATTATTTAATATTTTTCAGACTACCTGCAGAATAAGAGGAAAGTTATTTTTGTTACATACCTCCTCCTGTCTGTTTTTTTGTCCTGACATCTGGCACAGGTTAGCAGGACAGTGTGTCACTGTATAAAGGTCCAGGCTCCTCATGAAGTCCCTGTGTGAAACCAGAGCCTGGGATCGCTCCACCTGGACAGTGTCTATTTCACTGGCGTTTATTTCACACTGGTTCAGGGATCACATGTATCAATGCCTGGCTTTTATAAGCCAGTAGAAGACTGTGGTCACCACCTCAGAAAAGAGGATGTTGTTGGCCCAGAATCAGCATGTAAATAGGCATGAGACAATACACAGCAGATCTTCTTATGCAGCAACTATTTTCATTAGAATAAAGGGAAATATCATGTCTTTACAGCTTAGCTCTCATTTTTGTAGTTTTGTTCAACATTTCTGTTGGTAATAATAGCATTGTACTTGGAATTGCTACAACATGGGAGAGACTGTCCTCACTAGAAAAACAGCAGCATTGATTGGCTTAATGACCTACCTCACAAGTGACCTCTTGTGAATAATGACTTAGTGTGTATGTACATTATTTTGTATCTACTTGTCTTTTACCATCTATCTTATTCTCCACATTCATAGAATACATGGGGCCCCGTCCTCTGCTGGTGCAAAGCCTGTGGTAGTTCAAAGCTAGTCACAATGCTGTTTTCATTAGACAACATTGTTTTTATGCTTGTGTCTAATTTCATATCCTGGCTCAGAATAAACATGTTTGCACCCAGGTGAAATGAGTGGTCAGAAAAGATTGTGTATATTCTCTGTGGCTTTAATTGGCAGACCCACACACAGTCCTCTCAAAAATCACAAAATAACTTTCATGTATGTAGCAGTGACATTATGTTCCCAGTTCTCACACCCGCCTGGAACATTATCACTCAATTCAATGGGCGTTAACAGTGGTTATCAGCCTCATAGATATGGGTTAGAAGAAGCCAGCTACACCTGCTAATAGGTTCAGAAGGGTGTTATCACCCATTTCTAAGGTGGACGTCACCTCTGAGTTACAGATGCCATCTAGCAGATGTAGTAATTTTGACCTGGGGAAAGTGACATAGTTCAGATGACGTCAATATAAGATGATTTGAAAAGATGATTTTTCACTTGTTAGGGAGAGGAGGCTGGTTGGGTGGATGGCTAGATAGTTAGCTGGCAATGTGTGAAGTTGCAAGCAAGAGACGACAGTCAGAGACCACTGTTCACCTCCGACGGGACATTTTCACCGCATTTTACTACCGTTTGTACTGTATTTTACTGCATGATGGTGATAACCACTGATGACGCCCATTCAGTCAAGTGATAACAAAGGAAATGGGTGGTTCTCAGCAATTACTGAGAGAGATCTTTTCATAACTCGAAGAAATGATGGAGAAAAGTACCAAAATAAGATGCAAGTTGTAATAAATACAAATGATCCTATAAATATTGTTGAAGAATTGACTACCTCTTGGTCTGACAGAGGCACACGTAAAATATAGATTTTTACACTTTTGACAGTTTATTTAATGTTGAAGAGCATGTCTGAGCCAACCTACACTTGTGCTCCCTGTGCTCCTTATGACTTCATTTTATTTTTTTCCCCAAGTTTTGAATTATGTAATGCTTGTTTGGGTGTGTTCCAAGTTACCCTTCCCATACAGAAACCACTGGGAACAAGTTCCAGATTTATGTTTACCAGTTGTCACTGGGATTACAGAGCTGCATAATGGATTACCGACACAAAGACTAGTCTTTTCTCAGACTGAGCTTATGACGTTTTTTTGTACGTGACACCTAATTCCATTTAAATGCTTGTCCAAGCTATTACTACACACTGGAAGGATTGTTGAGGGGAAATTGTAAATACTTAAATCAATCAATCATATAGCACAAGTCATATATCAAATGCAACTGCAAGTGCTGAACATAAAAAGTTAAAAAGAACATGAGTTGTTATGAATTAAGTATAATATAAGAAAACTAATAATAAAATAAAACTAACAAGGATAACAATAAAACTTAACATTTGTCAATTCCTTCAATATCTGGAAGAAAAAGTGTTTAACAGGAAAATACTGTATTCTTCAGCTACTATTCCTCTCTGTCTGTCTGTACAAATCCACTGTGGCACAACTTGCACACACAGGGCCTGTTCATTGTCCAGAGGCCAGGTTTGTGTGATATTGTGTGCCTTGACACAAAGGACTGCTACGTGTCGTCTGGGAAAACTGAGCTGGGACAATGAAGAATCAAGTCTGGCAGCTTTCGTAGGGAATTATGTAAAGAACGCTCAAATAAAGACGTCTGCACCATCATAAAAGGACAAAAAGCAAAGGGAAGGAAAGGAAAGGCGAGCAAAGAGAGTCAAGCATGTTCAAAATTGAACAAGTGCAGATCTCCTCCTCCTCCGCTTATTCAGCCCTCCTTCTTAGTCTCCTTATGTCTCCCCCTCCCTCTCTTCTTCCTCCTCCTCCTCCCCTGCTTCATTCTCTCTTTCTTTCTCCCTTCTTGTCCATGGTTTTGTCAAGAGGATGGAAAAGTACTGGAGTGTCTTGCCAGCGCTGAAAAGGCAGAGGCTTTCCCGTCCCATTTAGAGTGGACTGACTGACCAGAGGCAGAGCTGCTAGACGGACAGTCATAGACAGATATAGATCGTCGCTTTCATCTATCACTGCCACCAAAGCAGAATGGGTCAGTAGGATGACAAGAGGAGGTGATGCTAGTGGATCACGGATAAACACACACACACTGAGCATATTCAGGTTTCCCTGTGCGGCCACCACAGGGTTGTGGCCCCTGGTGGGAGACAGAAAGCAAACCAGCCATCTACATGTGTGTGATGGAGGGGGCAGCCATGAGAGAGCCCATGTTGCAAATACATAAGAGAGGAGGCTCATGCTGAGGAAGCCTGCCAGCCCTGGGAAATTCATATCTGTATGTGTGTGTGTGTGTGTATGGTTGAGGAAAAGTCAAAGAACTCACTACCTCAGGTTGGATTCTGAGTTCATACATTATGACTCTGAATTCTGACAAATGCAACCTAATTTTCAGTTGTTTCATATACAATATGTCATATAGTTTGCACATATTACCCATTTGTTCTCTCCATGTCACTGTCTTGTGTGTTATTTTACACATGGTCATCATTTTGCAATAACAAAGTTATTTGTTCAACTTTTTTTTGCTATACATGACACTTTTCCCATATTGTTTTTGTGTGTTTTCTCATGTTTGGTCAGGTTCTGATACTTTTTTAAGGTGTCATTTGGTCAGGGATTTGGCTTTGAAGTTCACACTGACCTGACCTGTAATATTGTCTGTTAAGTGTTGTGGAATCAAGGAGTTGAGCAGAAAGTGGGTCTGTAAGCTGTGATGTTGCTGGTAAGGATAACTTCTATGCCCCGCTATCTACCGACCAAGTCGACCACCCTGAGTTTCCTCGCTGCCCCACCGAGAAACCAGCCGCCGTTATCTTCGAGGAATTAAAACGGCACCGCCAGTACCACGCATCGGAGGCCCCCGTGGTGTATACTGACGGACTAACACACATCAGTTCGCTATCAAGCGCGACACAAGTAAGAGGTTGTCTGGGCAGAGACTGTAATATTTTATGTGTGTTTCATAAGCTTAGTGCTTATTGTGTGTTGTTGATTTTAACGGACCGCCGAGTCCTTGTCTGTTTACTCTAGCGAGTAATTTGAAGTTGCTACCTGTTTAGTTAGTGTTCACCACGCTAAACTGTTGTTTTGTCCCGCTCGGGACCACTGTGATTGTACCACCGTGAGAGGAGAGTAAGTTACTTTATCCGCTAACCGCCAGACAACGTACGCACAGATTGCTATCCGTGCGCGGATTACTTTATCTACAGAGAGCGCTGTAGATAAAGTAACCGCTGCCTTCCCCCCACGGTCGTGAGACTCCGCCGAGAGTCGGTTTTCTTCCTTTCTCTCTCTCTCTCTCCTCCTACTAACCCGCACACACGCACACCTACATAACCGCACATCTCTTGTACACATCTGGCAGTAAGATAGCGTGGGACATAACGTTGCTCTGTCCCTCATTATCCGCCATCAGACACGTGTGCTTGTTAACATAAATTGGGTGAGTGCAGAACCGCCGATTGCTAGGTGGCGCCATTTTGTCATTGTGCCATTTGAACACCGCGGCACTTCCGCCGGTTCATTGTTGCATGACGTGACTTCCTCACAAGGCCACGCCCGCCATCTCAAATTTCGTGCAACGTCATCTCACCAGGTCACGCCTGCTACCGTAAGGTTGCGTGACGTCAGCTGGTCAGATCACGCCCACCATTCCTGGTCCTGCTCACACACACACACACCCACTCATACACACACACACACACACACACACACACACGCTTTGCTTACACATGTGGAACTTGTTTATAGCTGTTATCTGTGTATTTGTTGTAGTATTAGCTGGTAGTGCAGGGTGGTTTAATCGACACATTTGTTAACTTTGTTGATTTTGTAGAGATTAATAAATACTGTTATAGCTTTAAAGAGAAGTCCTTCTGTCATTATTGTGTTTGTTTATTGTGATAAGTGGCTGATTGAGAGAGTCAGAGCTCGAACTCAACCTTCTTTGTTCACCTGTGAATGTGGACATCACTCAGACTCTCACATCCAAGGTGAACGCTTTCATGAGACTGCCTTTCTGCCTGGTTATTGGTCCCGGTTTCCGGGTGGTGCCCCGTAATTATTAATGAAAAATTAATAATTTTATCTGTTTTATAATTAATAATTATCTTTGATAATCATTAATTATCACTGATAACCAGCCGTGTTCCTTAAGCTCCAACAACATCTAATGAATGAACTTAATTATAATGTTGATGAGAAATTGCAGCTCAACATGAGAGTGTTAATATTTATCGAAATGGCATATTTATTCAGTAACATCCAAAGTGTCGCTATCTACAATTCTAGCTTGCCATGACTAACTAGGACTTTTAGTCATACCCAATAATAATGTATTATCATTTTAGCAAAAATATTCCTAAGTGTACTTTTTATGGAGCTCTCTCATCCAAATATAGCTGCTTTATTCGGATTGAGTTTCATTGATGTCATGAGTGGTACATTGTGACCACCATGTGTTCATTACATGTGATCTCTATTATGTCTGAAACATGCTCACTGTTTTGTTTTTTTTTATTTTTTTCAGTATTTCTTCAGTGGATATAAATGAGACCTTCAGGAGATGATTTTTATAACAAAATAGAGCATTTACAAACAAATTGTTGCATAACTACAAGTATTCTAAGACTAAGTACTCTCCACAATTCATTCTGTAGCATTGACTGGGAAGATGAGACCTGGCTTCCTGTTCTGTTGGCAGAAAGTCAGACAAGATCCCAATTTGCCCAAATATACAAAAGCTCCATAATTTACTCCCAAAGAAACCCTATAGCCTAATATAATTACTCAGTATGTTTTCTGTTGTTAGTGATGAATGAACTGATCGTGACTTGTGATGCACTTCAAATAATGACTGATCTCTATTGTGTTTTCAAAGGACAAGCCCTGCCACAGCAGCAACACTGAGTTCCTGCTTTGTCTTCCAGACCCCGGGACACAGCAGAATATGTATATACTCTGTATATTATGTAAATATTGTGAGTAAATATAAAACACTTGTTTTATATTGGACTAAAATAAAGCATTCAACCAATAATGTCAACCTTGCTATTTCTGTATCATAAAACCAACCAAACTGAGAATGGGGTGAATGTAAAAAGTTTTTTTTATATATTCTATACATGTTGAAATATTACAATATACACAATTACAATTAAAAAAAAGTTTAGAAAATACTATAAATACAACGGTGTAAACGCAGGTGTAAACGCAGGTGTAAACGCAGGTGTAAACGCAGGTGTAATGCGTCAGTTAGGCCTAAACCCTACTTGGGCCTAGTGTTGCGACGTAGTGCAAAGAAGATCAGGCTATGGTCCCGGTTGAGGCAGACCATGGTTGTTTCCAACAGCTCCTCCCGACTAAGTGTGCTCAGTGCTTCCTGAAAGGACAGTGATGAAATATTAGTACACAGTCCTATAAAGCTTTGTTGTGGTCAAATTGCAGGACAACCCCGGCTGTTTGAAGTTCTTGCACACATACTGCTTCATCCACAGGCAGACCTCTTTCTCCTCTCCCTCCTCTCCCTCGACCACGACTATGTCATGGTCCTCCTCTTGCCCGGCCTGCAGCTCTAGCTCCTCCCAACCACGTCTGGTTAGTTCATCTGCCTGATGTGAACTGTGATGGAAAATTATAACAAAGTTATAGTTGCCATTACCAAACTTGCAAGCCTTTAAAAACACTATGAACAATTCCCAGTTGCTCTATTCATGTTTGCAAATGATGTTATAATTGTCTAGTTAGCCAGCTGTGTTTTATCCGCTCATTGATAGCTAGCAATGACTGGATAAAATGCCACTAGCCGCCACTAGCTATCGATCTAGCCAGTAGGACACTAGCAAGCTAATATTTTCAAACACCATATTCATTCTAAATTTACCACATGGGTGTAATGTATTGTTAGTCACTGACTTCAGTAGATGGCTGGCAAGCTACATTTATTGCCATTGTTTGATTTTATTGTACTTACTTGACTGAGGTAGATGAGCCTCTGCTCTCCATTGCTGCTATGGCTAATATTGTAAGGTGCTAGGGTGAAAACCAATGCGCGTTCATGTGGTGATGTGGGGAGGAAGCGGGAGGAGGGAGGGAAGTGCTAACTGCAAAAACGGTTAGCCAAAGTTAGCCAAAAGGACCACATTGCTTAGAGCCACTTTAACTTATAAATCATGATTATCATTTAAGCCTCTTCACACTACCTGTGACTCCATCTTAACAAACATTTTTATTCCTTTTCAAAGCCCCAAAACTTTTACTCTGTTATTCACATCCAAAATCAGAATTAGAGTTAGCTTTACTGGCTAAATATTTTTACACATCCAAGGAATTTGACTACAGTTTATAATGGCTCTCTGTGGACTTACATACAGTTCCAAGATACACATGGACATACAACCAGAACAAGGACTAAAAAGCTGAACAAAGTAGTAAGTAAACATAAGCGTATGATCATTATGTACAAGATATTGCCAATAGTGTGCAAGTGTGTTCGGGGTTGTTCTACAATGTAGAAGATAGTTACAATAAAGAAAAACCCTTGAATGAGTAGGTGTGTCAAAACTTTGACTGGTTCTGTATATACTCAAGGTCAACTTCTCAATGTTCTCTCACTCTTCTCACTGTGTTTGCAGATAGATGTTCATATATAGTATTCTATACGGCCGTCTGTTATCATGGATTATAAGGCCATGCATGACAACTGACACAGTGAGATGTGAGTGAAATCTCCAGAAAAAGCTAGTGAATAGAAATTGAATTAAGTATTATAGTTAAAGTGTAGAAACAGTTTTTTTCTAAAGGTAAAGAAACAAAAAACGAAAAAGAAAAGATTAAAAGATTAAAATATATATAGACAGGCAGACTCAAAGGCTACATTCACACCGTGCTTAATTCAGATTTATTGCTTAGATCCATTTTTTTTAGCTTCCAGTGTGCACTGGTCACAGTCCTGAACTGATGCGCATGCACAAAAGAACAATAACAAAGACATCACACACAGCATGCTGTCCTACGGAAATAAACATGGAGGCCACTGAAGTCAGCGTTTATGGTTGCATTTAGTTGATGGGCAGTGGAAGTCAGCAAATTTGTGAGCAGATGATAACGAAGATGAGTAGAAAGAGAGACAAATTTTTAATTGTGGCATTTTGTAGAGCAATGGCTGCGACTTCTGTACTGAGGTGTGTGTGGATGAGGAGTTGGAGCCAGGAGTGGTGGGATCGTGATGTGAATGGCATTACAGAAACAGATTTCATCCAAAATTTTAGGATGTCAAGGGCTACTTTTAATTACATCCGCCTCTCCACAAGCACATGTGATTTGTGTTGTTCACACAGTTATCAAAAAAACAGATCTGAGTCACATATGAGCAAAAACATCAGATTTGGGCTACTTTTGCCTGCAGTCTGAACATAGCAAAAATGAGATTCTCAGCTTAATAAAATGGAATGAAGCTATTTCTCTCCAACTCAGAGGAGACGTGGTTACTGCAGTAGACTGTTACAGAAGAAGAGGGCAGTGTTGTACTGTTGGCAGTGAGGAGTGTGTCAGAAGCATAGACTGTAAAAAATATGGACATCAACTGTGACGTCACCCATTGGTTTCTGAAGAGCGGTTTTGAAGTTCAAAGTGCCTGACTCCGCCTAATTCCCGGCTAATCCAAAATGGGCAAAGAGGTGGAGCTGAGGTGGGCCAAATGAAACCTGGTTGCTGAAACAAGCCACCTAGCAGCTAGCAACCTGTCACTCAAAACAGCCACGTCCTTAATTATGCATAACTTTACGGCCTAATAAAATTTAAATGGCTGAGTTATAACCCCTCACCCCTCATACAGTTGTCATGAAAGGGGAAATTAGTTATAGAGACCAAAACCGTTTTTTTGTACCAGGCTGTAAACATGTTTATTTCTGCTGTAAAGTTGGGCATTTTAACATGGGAGTCTATGGGGATTGACTCGCTTTTGGAGCCAGCCTCAAGTGGCCATTTGAGGAACTGCACTTTTTGGCACTTCCACATTGGCTTCATTTTTCAGCCACAGAGGTTGCCACATGGTCAGAGGATAAAGTCCTCCACAGTGAGGAGGATATATCCTCTCTGCTCAGGCTGAGCAGCAGAGCACATCTCTGCCTGATGGGAACATTAGCTTTATTGTCAGCAGCCCTGTGTGAACAAGAGGAATGCAATGAAACTAAAGAGACTGAATTACCTGCTGTCCCAGAAACGGGAGCCCCACATCACTGACACGGACGTGTGTTTGTGTGTGTGTGTATGTGTGTGTCAACAACCTCAGTTGTGAATCCATAACCTCCCAGGCCTGTCTCAATCTCAGATCAAATTTGCCCCGGTCTTGTTTTGAGCCTTGGATATTAGTCTTAAATTTCCTGCTGTGGACAAATTGACTGAGACTGAGCTGCGTCTGTGTGAAGCTCACCTATCAGGGACCCCTGGACAAAAGAGGTTTCTCTGTGTACTCATGTTGGACAATATAAGGAGCAGTTACAGGTTCACAATACATCAGATTTCTATTGTTTCTTTTGGCTTCTATTGCAGTTTAAGCTGCTTAGCTTAGGGCCACCATTAACTGCTGCCCAGGGCAAGAAGTGGCTTCATGCACAGGCAGGACCACTGCCCTGACCACACATTCCCTGTCATGCATCACTGAGGAGGAATCAGCAAGGCCAATATCTGAGATCATGCTGGTTTAAATTAAAAGTCAGCCATCTGCCAGTCACTGATGGCTTCTTCCTATATGATGCAGTGTGAAAAATCAGAGTTACTTTCTCAACATTTTAATGAAAATTGTCATATTTAAAGATACTGAATATCAGCAAGGGTGTATAGACATTAGTTTTGTAGCTATTTGGTCATAAAGTTATGACAATTCATCCTGTGGAAAACGTGAATGTCTGCACTAAATTTCATGGCAATGCATCCAATAGCTGTCAGAACCAAAAATATCAAACTGGTGTTAAAGAAAAAGTCATTTGTCTTGATACTCTGATGATCATGAACGAAATTTCAGGCCAGGCCACACTTTAAGAGTGGCTAAAGATACTATCTGCTCCAGTCAAACAAGGGTAAATATCTAAAATCCCGCTAGCAGCCCCTAGAGACTGCAGTGTTCACCATGTGAAAGTGTTCAACAGAACAAATAACATACTGATACACACTTTTTGCTATTCTTGGAGACTTAAGTTTATTGAGGGTGGACTGAGATAAATTGTTAGGTTTCAACCTCTCTACATGAATGTACCTAGTAAATTTCATTACAATCTCCCACTTAGATTTTTACATTTCTTGTGTACTGAAGTGAGAATTTTGGCCTCAGGTGTGTCATCAAAAACATTAGATTTATTCTCTGGGGAGCATGAATACATTTCCAGGAAATCAAAGCTTAAGTTTTGATATACCAAGGTGTTGGTCAAATTATGATCTGATGGAGGCTAAATAAAGAACTGCCAACAGTCACCAGAATCATTGGCAAACATCCTCTGAGGACCATGATCCAAACCAAATTTAATAGCAATCTGACCAGCAGCTGTAGTTGCTCTGGCCAGGTGAACCAACAGGAAATTCCCCGCTGCTAGAGTGGAAAAACCCTGTTGACACTTGTTGACCAAGAAACACTAATGTGATGGAAGAATGAACAGTCTCTTTTGGTGACCATTACTTGCTTGCACAGGCCAAATTAAATACAAATTCAAAACTGGTCAGACACTGACTGCTTGTAGTTTGTTTTCTGGGTATTTCTGCACTGTTACAATATTTATTCATGTGGAAATATTCTTTACCTCTTTGTCAGCTGCCAGAAAAGTCATACTGAGTTCAACCACCACATTTAAACATTAATAGAAAAGGAGCACTCAAGGCTTGTTTGCTAGAGTAAGCCCTGTAGTAAAAAGGATCTTATAATTGTAATAATTCTTAAACATGCATGTCTGCTGACGTGTGTCATGTTTCTTCTTTCTACCCAAAACATTTAGGATTTACCCTCTGGGGACCATGAGTATCCACATCAAATTTCATGACAATCCAGAAAAAATCACAAATTTTAGATATGTAGCAATGGACCAAATTGCTGGCCAAGAGGACATTTTGATACATTATCATTTAACTGCCATTTGTGAGCAATGATCATTTTGAAACATAATTCATTTGACAGTTAATTCAAAAATACTGATATTAGTATCAGACTAAAACTACATGAACTCTAGTTATGACAGGGTTCAGCTGCAGGACCAGACACACATCAGCTTTTATTGTGCTGTGATCAAGTAATTACTTTATTTACTTTATTTATTATTACTTTACAGCAGCTGCACTCTATTAAACATATAGCATCAACTAACAGAACCCAGTGAAAACTAATATTGGTGATAAATAGTAGCTTCAACCCAACAGTCAGGACAATTTGTATTTATCATCAAGCTGACCTAATCAAACCAGTTGGAACAGTGAATTTAAATGGCATGGTACTGCTTTACAGACTATCTGTCCACCTGTTGACTGTCCCCTTCCATGTCATAAGACATGTGAGCAATCTCATGATGACAGCTGTTGATAGGACATGAGGCCATGTGCTGAGGGTGTGACTGAGAATAGATGACATGAATAAAGCTCCAGACCAGGTACACACTGTAACTGTGGCTATGTTGTATGGAAATCTTACACATGATTAATATTTAGAGCGAAGCGTTCCTTCATTGCAACCTTTATGTCCTCCCTCCAGCACAAGACTGCAGTACTTGTCACATAATCTATTTTGAGTGATCATGCAGTGAAAGTTCAAGATATTCAGGTGGAAGCAGAGCTCTGCTCAGACTGCAGTCATGCTCACTGACAGGAACTTGAATTACTTATTGATTACACACACACTGCACTGTGTGACCTGGGTTTCAAACATGTTTCTCTGTGTGTCCCAGCCACAGCAACTTTATTCAGTATTTATCCATCTTTGCAATGATCAATGTGTTAAGCATCTTTATGCAGGCAATTTTATATGTATACCCTAATTCCACCTGACATTAACATGTGATCTGTATCTATATACATTTTTGGATAATGTCCTCCAAACACTACACCATGTAGCAATGCACTAGTAATGTGGTATCTTTACCATCAACTCTTTTACCCATAAAATAAAACCAGAACTGTCTATACAAGAGAACAGAGGGCTGCCCAAACAGAAGTGGAAATTCTGCAGTAGACTAATGTTTTGCCACACAACTTACTCTTCCTAGTTTTAGTTGTCTAAACCTAAGGTCAACTTAATTTTAGTAATAGTTTAGTTAGATTTACTTGACTTTGGCTAAGCTACATATAAATATAAGCTTATATTATCATATTCTTGTTATTAGAATAAATGACAAGAAATGTCAAACCCAATGCTAGGTGGCCATCAGATCAGACTGTTGTTCTGGGCAGCCTTCAGGTTTAAATGTATGAACAAGTCCTTCCTGAAAAGAGGACAATGCTATCAGTGAATGCCTCCCTGTCTAAATAAAGATTTTTTTAAAAGTAATTTAGAAACAGTGTCTCCATTACATATTGCAGTGTGTCCACCAGAGAGCACTGGCAAGTTCAGATTTCAACTGTAAAATGTTCAGCTCTTTACATACAGTACCAGTCAAATGTCTCTTATTCAAATGAATGGGAAGGTGTCAAAATATTTGACTGGTACTGTATGTTGGTTACAATTGTTCTAAAAAACAAATTTAAGGAATCTTAATCAAAAATGTTTGTAAAAAATTACCATTGGCTGAAATATCATCATTGTTGTTTTTAAACTCTCAAATACCTTAAAATTCAAGTATCAGTTGGCCTATATTGGGAACAAATATTGGTGATAAAATATTCTAAACTCAAGGACTACTTACTAACTTTAGAGCTTTTGGCTGTATTTCATGGTCTTATTTAGTAAATGGAACTTGCTCAGGTGTCATCACATCACACTTATACCAAACTTCTGCCATGTGACAACAAGTGGTTGTACAAGAGGGAAGGTGAATATGATACAACTCTTTGCTGAGTAAGGCTGTGGAATATGGTCATACACTCCACTTATCGGTGAACCTTGAATCTTGAATATTTTATCACTAATTTAACATGACGAGCAAGTGCAAACTGCATCTTTGTGTATTTTATGCTCTCAGATGTAATCCACTCATAGTGCAGCAGTAGAATCTTCATATTATTATTGGGGCAGCTGTGGTTCAGGAGGTAGAGCAGGTCGTCCACTAATCAGAAGATTGGCAGTTCAATTCCCAGCTCCTCTAGTCCACATGTGGAAGTGTCCTTGCGCAAGATACTGAACCCCAAATTGTTCCTGATGGGAGTGTGAGTGTGTGTGAATGGTTTCCTCTGATGGGCAGGTTGGAACCTTGTATGGTAGCCCCTGTACCCATTCAACGTATGAATGTGTGTGAATGGGTGAATTGACTCATAGTGTTAAAAGTGCTTGGATGTGGAGTGGTTGGATGACTAGAAAGGTGCTATACAAGTACAGTCCATTTACCATTATTATTTCAGTCCACAACATATATTGTGTGTTTCAGAGTTTCAGGCTTCTTTCACAAAATCCAGTCAGCCTGATTGTGTTGACAGAGGCTCCACTACTCACACCTCCTCTCTCCCCCTCCTCAAAGGAAAAAAAAGAGGAAAAAAATCAAGCAGAGGGAAAAAATGAGGAAAAAGAAGAAAAAGAGGGAATGAAGGAGGAAAAAGCCCCCCTTTCTCTCTATGCTACCTAAGTAGCTTAAGCAGCCATAATCTTTCCTCTCTATTCCCTCCAGCAGATCAAAGACAGCCTCTACCTTCGGATCTGGCTCCTCAATTAGATGGATTAGTATCAAATTAAGTTTTGATTTGCTCCCCGGTGTGACACTCTCTGCAGGGTGGCACAGCAGGGAGGGTGAGCACGTGAGGGGCCCAAACACACACAATGCTCCCATGGGTGGGGGGGACACAGGGGAAAAGGAGGCCCTCATCACTGGGAGGCCCCGGAAACATGCCTTAATGGGTCCTCAGAGGCATTCTTCAGCAACAATAGGCAGTGGCTCTTTTTTTATGCCCGTCTGCTTTCCTCCACTCTTTGAACTGCTGCTTCATACCCAAAACAAAAATATTCATACTGTGATTAATGTAGGACTTATTGGCAACATAAGTGTCAGGGGTGTTGCTGCTGTGTGTCCATGTGCAAGTGCTTATAGGTGTTTTGGCTGCTTTTGTGTCCTCACATCTATGCTGTCCAAACACTTATGACCACATTTGGCCTGGTGGCACCACAAAAAGAGTTTGTTTGACTGTGAATTAATTAAAGCGGCAATCCAGACCTTTCAGGAATAATGCTTTGTGCATCAGTTGCTTGTGTTTCTGTCTTTTGTCTCCTTTTGTGTGCATCCTATGATAGGAAAGTGTGAGCAAATTGACTCTAAAGCTTTGGTAGTTTGACTGAGATGTTAAAGGTATGCTCCAGGACTTTGTTATAGCACACAGTAGTACCCCTATAACCCCAATCAGATTATACATTTGAGTTATTTGAGCTATAATTCTATCATTTTCATGTTTTCAATAATATAAAGTTCTCAAAACCCAGCACACTGGGAAATTAAAGCATGCTCCTTTACATGCTCATAAATTATCCTGTTTCTATACCAGGTGGAATAAATAGCTGGAAACAAGCTGACAGCTTGCATTGTTTTACTGTCATTCTTTGATTTCTTTTTTATTGTAAAAACCCCACCCAGAAATACCAGCTGTCAAACCGAGGGAGAACCGCAGAAAGAAGAAATATTGCAGAGGAGAAGGAATGGGGGTCGAAAAGAGTGAGATGTGAAGGGAAAAATGGGGCAAAAATGAACATCAAGTAGGGGATGAGTCTTCCTGTTGGCATCGATCAGCTTCAGTTGCTACTCAATCCTCCCTGGAATCAGAGACAGCATGTGGAGGGAGGAGGAGAAATTTCTCAGAAGTCTCTTTTTCTTGGACTCTCTCTCTCTCTCATTGTGTACTGAAAGGTAGATTATACACTCCTAAAAATAATAGGTCTATAACTAGAAATGGTTCACTGAATTGTCTGAACAGGAGAATCTTTGTGGTTCCCATGATTGAATCCTTTTGGGAGGTTTTACCTGGAAACCTCTCAAAGGGCTTAACTGGAAACTAAAAGAATATGTTACATGTACAAGGTTACATGTGGCACCCTCTGTGAAAGGCTCTGAAAAGATCTTTCAGAAGACTTGTTTTCTGGAAGAAAAATACTCTCCTGTATGGCAATTATAATAATGATCTTCAGGGATATGTCTCCAATTCTTTTAAAGAAAAGGAAATCCTTTGCCCACTTAAAAAGCAGCTGTATGAGAAAAGAGTGTCCTTCAGACTTCTCTAGCCATCAAACTTAGTGGTTGAACTTCCAGAGGGTAGAGGCATCTTCAGCTACCTGAAAACAAATCACCCTGATCACCTAATCTGACTCTGCTCCGAGTATGGCTAGTCCAGCTCACTTTAATTGCCCAGAAACCACGTGTAAGTAACAACCAAAACGGTATTCCTAAATCCGACTGTCTTAGATATAACATCACCAGATGTATAATGACTTCTATGTTACAGTTTCCCACCCTGTTTATGACTTGGACTTGCACAGCTGATGTCTCTATAGGAACTGTAAATGTTTAAGGAATATCAACAGTTGCTGCATTAAATATTGTCCCTGTTAATCGCTATTATTATGTTAGCCGTCATACACCATTTGCATGAGACAAAGGCAGGCCTGCATGCAGTCACAAAGCCTGATAACAAGGAAAGGTGCCTAGTCAAACAAAAGGAGTCCAAAACGGACTTTAACTCCCATCATGCTCTGCTCAACTCACACCTAGGTGTGAAATCTGGCAGAGTCAAACTCTTGTCTCCCATTGGACAAGACCCACCAGAAGCGCATGGGGGATTTTCCTTTCCGGCTGTGATGTCACCAAGACTATAAACACTCCACTCACTGTCTGAACTTTACTTCCCATTGCTTGCACAGCTAACGTAAAGAAGTAACTCCCGTACGAGTGTAACTAGGCTGCACCATCTCAACCTTGCTGGACGAGTAGAGATTTCTACATGTTCAACCAAGCATGTTACCGGATCCGAAGAAGACCGCTGTGCAACCCAGGATTCCCTCTTTGCTTGCAGAAGGAAGCTGGCGAGAATCAGCTGGCATGAAACCCACCGACAAAGCGAGAGGACGGTCCCATCAGCAGAGATAGGATATTAAAGTGTGTTATTTTCAGCTTTATTCCTGTTGTCTGTTGTAAAGTTAACGGACTGTGAGTCTGGTTGTTGCTGCTGAGGATACTGTGAAGTAATGAAATCACACAATCACAAGGTAGCATGAAAAAAAAAAAGATAAACAAGCCAGGAGTAACCATGGCTAGTGAGGATTATCCATGCCTTTTTCAAGATTAACTTTTAATGAAAAATTGCAGTTAATCTGCAAAGGAAGACCTACACCAGAGCTAATTTGGTGCAGAAAACCAAGGCTTTTTCAGCTCCGGGATTTTGTTGTCAAGTAACTTTCGTTAATGGATCATCAAAGGGTAAGTTTTTAAAATCTAATAACAGCTGCCGTGCCAACTGATACATTTTCTGGCCGCTGCTGCCACTGTTGTGTATGTTACAGTTTATTTGGGAAAACGGTCATCAATATGCATATGTTGCTAATGTTGGCTGTGTGTGCGCTGTGATGTGTGTGTGTGTGTGTAGGCTTATTAAATGTTACCATTAAATGGTAGTTTGCTTTTTTTCCCAACGAGGGTTCAGTATTAAACTTAATGGTTGGAAAAGGTCAGCCTTTGCTTTTTATCTTCTCTAATACTACCTACCTTTGGTGTGAATATAATAAATTATGGTGGAGGGATGGTCATGCATTTCCCCAGTCACTCAGGGAGGCTCAAGGAAAAATATTATAGCTCTGGGGAGGGTCAAGATAAAAAAACAAAAAAAACAAACTCACACCCCAGCCACCTCCCTCCCTCTGATAAATAAAGAACAATCCCTTAGCAGGATGAGTTCATTGTTGGTTTGGCTCTGCACGTGAAATTTGTTGAGCATAAAAAGATATATAGAAAAGCGCCAGCCTTATCCTTTAAGACCTTTTGACTCCATTCTACTTTGACAAAGGAAGTACGCAAAAGGTCTGAAGGATAATAATAAACAACTGGATTTCCTAGTAAGTAAGAGAGACAATGAGTCTAATGCCCGGTTTATTCATACAGATTCAAATACTGAAGATGTGACATAATGCCATTGTGAAATGAACCTTGAAAAACATTCTGGTGATTGTGGTCAGTTCTCTACAATAGTACTTTAATAAGCAACCAGGACTTGAGTAAGAAAAATGATGCATGGAAACACATGATCTGTGAAATGTACTACTCTGGTGTGACCAGTTGGCAGCTGGTGACTCAAAAAATTGGGGAGGACCATTCAGTGAATGGCGTATATATATGTCATTTTATGGCATATAAAATTACATAACAGAAAACAATTTGCTTTCAAAAACAAAAATCAAGTGGAGAAAAGGCTGCTTCTTTAAAGACATTTATACATATTGTTTCTAAACAAAGAAATGCTCATTTTAGCCCTGGAGTGGTTCAGAATGTGTAATTTTACCAACAAAGTTAAACATAGTTAACCTTAGATTTATAGTATTGTTCTATTGTGACAAAAGACTTATGTTCTCATCAAAAACAGACAACATTTCGCATGATTTACACGTGTTTCCTATGTATTTTCTTAGTATACAGAAATATATAAAGTACCACAAAGCTTATAATCTGATACAGGTACAGATCAGTGCTGAATACTAGAAAGACTGAACACTAAAAACATTCACAGATCAAAAGGTGCAGGTTCAAATCATAAAGTATTAATGCATGTATCAAATACATGACTTACACACTCTTATCTCTATGCACAACATACAAAAACTAACCTACAAAGCTGACATGTTAACACTGTTGTTATTCTAGTTACTTTTAGTATTTAAAAAGTCTTAATTCTAGTTACTTTAAGCTTATTACTCAATATACGAGTCAGCTTAAAGAAAGAAATTCTTGAAGAAATTGTCGCAAGCAACTCATTCACAAATCACACATCAACAGGTGACTGAACAACCACTCAATTAAAAACTGGATCAATTCAAATTGAATCTGGCTATATTATATTATATAATCTCTTTGCTGCATTCTTGTTAAGGAGATAAATTCACACAACAGCCACAGAGAGACATTTAACCATCAGAGAAGAAATTAGTGACCAAAGAGACAGAGAGAGAGAAGCTGTATCTGACTCATGTTACCTGATGTCTTCTTCTGTCTTTCATGGAGATGAAGTATCCATGTCATAACATCTCACTGCATCTGTGGCTGTTGGTCATCTTGTTTATTTGTTAACAGAACTTTGTTGCTGCTGGTTAAATAGTCTGATATCATTAGCAACAATGACAAACAAGCTAACTCTCCTGGTTGTTTCATTTAAAGGTCCAGTGTGTAGGATTTAGTGGCATCTAGCGGTGAGATTGCAGATTGCAACAAACTGAATACCCCCTACTTTTCCAAGCGGTGGCCCAAAATGCAAAAGGCCCTCTCTAGAACCAGTGTGTGGTTTGTTCGTTCTGGGCTACTGTAGAAACATGGCGGTGCAACATGGCGAGCTCCGTGAAGGGGACCTGCTGTATGTAGATATAAAGGGCTCATTCTAAGGTAACGAACGATTTTTATTTTCAGGTGATTAGACACTAATTAAAACATACTTATGAATATTATATTCCATTTCTGCCAAGTCCATTACACTAGATACCACTAAATTCTACACACTGGACCTTTAAATTATTATGTTAACTTCCTATTGTTGAGAGGAGTTCACTTCCGAGCAGCAGCACGTCAGGCCGCTGCATGCCACTGTAGTCCCACCAGCTCAGACAGCTGAGGCAGCGAGGCCAGATGCTGTGCCAGAAGAGCTGGACTCTCCATCCGCACTGACGGCGGCGTCCTCCCAGTCCAAATCCATTCTTGCAGTTAGCTTAACAACAGTCCTCAACAGTCTTCCAGGGCTGCAACAACAAGCTAACTGTTGCGTTGCAGGTAGCTATCTACTGCTCAGTTTAAGAAAAGGGAAACATAACCGCTAAATCTGAAAAAAGGAAATCTGGACTCTGTTGAAAAGGCCTAAATAAAATGTAATTTTTTAGTGATGTGTTTAAAAGTAGTTCACAATTTGCACGTTATAATTTACTTTCTAATATGCTGCTGTATGAATCTATCTATTGCTTTACCACATACAGTGGTAGAGAATTGAAGATGAAATTTGGAAATTGTCATTGGACCAACGCAATGTCAATATTGCATTCAGGTTGTTGATTGGTTATGGAGGACGTCCTCCCTTGGAGCGTCATTTTACGTGTTTTGGCCAATCATAGGTTAGCATGAAAAAAAGAAGTACATTAAATTCAAGTGGCAACCTCCGGGGCTGAAAAATGAAGCCAATGCGGAAGTGCCAAAAACGTATGCGTAATTAAGGGCGTGGCCACATTGAGTGACAGGTCACTACCATGGCAACTATGTTGATTAAGTAACATAACCATGGTAAAACCCCAGATTCACAGAGTATAGGCGTAGCCATTGCTATTTCAGTGTGTTTTCAAAGAAAATTTCATTGTTTTTGGTAATGGTTTATTTCAACCAATTACTCTTCTTTTTAATATTTTGATCTTTTTGCCTCTCAACAATAGAGGAGGAGCAACCTCCTCTGCCTCTATTGACCAGCCTCCTCTGGTTGTGACCCAGTAGAGCGAAATCACAAAATAACCTGTTAGCCAGTCAGAGCAGAGAATGTAAATTACATGCTCAATGTAAACATACAGCATGAACCTCAGGTTTGCGTGAGACAAGAGACTGGCTACGTCTGTGAGTGAATGCACTGTTAGTTGTCACACAGTGAGTGCGTATATTGCCAGCTAACTAGCTACCACAACAATGTCTGTAAAGAGGCTGGTTGGAGCAAATGAACACAAACTTCAAAAACGTTTACTTACAGCCCTTCATGGGATTTGGTTCATACCTTGTTTGTTTTTGCCTCTGTGGTTTGTAATGGGTAACTTTTATAATATTTTTAAATGGTCTCTCTTGCATTCGATGTTGGTCCTGGTATCAGAAGAACCATGTTTTCCAGGAGTGTAACACACTCTTGGATAGTGGACTGTGAGAGGGCAGAGAGAAATATTAACAGATGACACAGGGACAGAGGCACAGGAAGAAGAAAGCAGAGAGAATGAGGGAAAAGATAAAGACACTTGAGGAGCAAGTTAAGACTTGACTCAAGAAGCTAATGCCAATGAAGGAAACAGGCAGGGAGGCAAACATTCAAATGTGGACCAACTGAAAAATAAACTTCAGCTCTCTGACCCAAATTTCACTATTATCTCTGTAGACTTTTTACAATGTGTCTTGCTCCTCATGCAAACCCTGCACACAATAAGGAGTGTGTGTGTGCACTTAAACATGTTTTAGCTATTAGTTTCCTGTTAATGAGTAAGAAGCAGTGACAACACTGCTGACATCAGAGAGGGAATCTGGGCAATTGAAGTTTTCAGCAGTACATGACATCAGGAACATCTGCTCTGACCTGAAAACTTCCACTGCATCATGCCCTATCACTAGTGAATGTGCACATAATACACAACGCCTAAAAAAAAAAAGTTCCATAGGAAAAAAATGAGAGTGGTCTGACCTCAGGAATTTCTGAGTGAAGCAATGAACAGTCATTTGGTGGTATGTGTGGATATGATACAGTATGACTGCAACAGAGACGATAAAATTGTGACTCAATGTAAATAAGGAGGAAGCGTCATTGTCTGTCTGTGTGCAAACAGCCACGTGTGGAGGTGTGTGGGTGTATACATTGCTGTGTGTTAATGTGTGTGAGCCTGTATGTGAATGTGTTCTCACAAACAGAGTTTATAGGCTGGGGGGTTATTGCTTTGTTTATAGTGAGTCCTGTTAGTCACCACTGCATGTCTGATAGACTACAACTGCTGCACTCCACTATAACAACACAATTAAGTCTTAAATTCATTGTCTGAGCCCTGTCACAACAAAAGCTTAACTTATAAAAGGCTGAGGCTGATAGTTGTATTTTTCCATCTATACATCAATCCACTTTCTATATCCATCAGTTTTGTTATTCAGAGCAGTTGGGCTTGAGCTTCTTCCAGTGTACAGTATAGTGGGCAAGAGGCATCTTGAGGTTATCATGTCAGTCTGTTCGGGAGTAATCTCTATTTACTGCAAAGAAGGTCCTGAGTTCAAATCTACTGCTGGGCTGGGGCTTTCCTGTGTGGAGTTTACATATAGTTCCAGTGAAGGTTTTTTCCAGGTGTTTGCTCCCACAATCCAAATTCATTTCACTAAAGGGAAAGGCTGGTGTTTTATTTTCAACGAATGTGAGTGTAATGTAAGTAAGAGTCTACAGCCCTGCTTTGAGCTAGATGCTAATGCCAGCATGCTAACATGTTCACAATGACAATGTTAAAATGCTGATTTTTTGCAGGTAATTGGTCCTAAATGAAAGTATTGGACAAATTAAAAGACAGGTTCACAATTTTTCAAGTGTGTCTTAAAACAACAGTCAGATGTCCATATGAACAGTGAAAGAGGTTTTCCTTACTGTAATCATCCCTCCTGTTCATACTGGTTGTAAAAAGATCTCCTTCAAATGCAATTTCAATTTAAGTGATGGGGGCCAAAATCCACAGTGTGTTCACACAGTCATTTAGTGCAAAAATGCATTTAAAAGTTGATGTGAAGCTTATATGAGGTTTCAGCAGTCTGAGTTAGTCATATCAAGTGGATATCTGCCACATTTACAGTCTTTTTAGCATCAAATTCCCTCTTTCTGTTTCCTTAGACAGTGTTACCCTGTTGAGCTGCGGTGGAAGTATAGTAACAAAAAGAGGGACTTTGGCACTAAAAAGACTGTAACGTTGAAAGATATCTACTTGACTCATTTGGATGCTTCATATTAGCTTATCACCTATATTTTAAGTGCATTTTTAAGGAATCTTCTAATGGTCAGTATGAACAAAGAATGATGATGTGTGGAAATAAATCGCTGATATAGTTTGTTCATTAGTACGGTCGGCTGCGTCAGAAAACAACAGTCCAGTCGGAGTAGAATATGTAAATGACATGCTCAACGCCACACACATACGCGCACACACACACACACACACACAAAACTAAAGATTCATGAGAGGCTAGAAACTGACGACTACTTTGTATCTGTATCTTAATTCCCCCACTTCAAGATTTCTCAAAATACCTTTCACTCACACCCAGTCTTCTCCACAGCAATGTTTTAGCTGTTAGCAAAGTATTAAGCAATGTAGCTGAGAGTTGGTCATTGACTGAAAAAGGGGGAAAAGGGAGAAAGGGTGGTAGTGAGGGGTTATTTACTGATTGAGGAGAATGGACGCAAAAAGATTTGTCTTGGTTTACAGAGCGGTTGGTATGTAAATGTTTGGGGTGTAAAATGGAAAGCAGTGCGCTGCTCCATTTAAATCCCTTTGAACTTTGTGAATTGTAGTCACCTTAGAAACCAGGTTAGCTAAACGTAACACTTAAGCCATCAAACCTGAGACTCTCAAAGGCTTAAGCCCCTGAAAAATATCACTCACCACCCGGGATCCACACTGGGGTCAGGTTAGCAAGAGAATTTAGAGCCAGGTTAAGAAGGGACATCATGCTAAGTAGGAAATTAATTTTGAGTTGTTTTGCAACAAGGAGCATGGTTTGGGGTTGGATCACATGGAAGCTGCTGGTCAATGGTGTTGAGGCCAGAAGGCCAGGACAGCATGTGGCTGGTGTAAATCTGAGAGGCCCATTGCTGGTTAGTGGCTTTGAGGCTTTCATCACTCAGAAAGCACTGTTGGGCCTCAACCATGGGGTCAGACAAGGGCAGGCCTACATGTAAAACCTGAAGCCTGACCATGAGGCTTCCTTTGTCCTTTGTCCCCTGAAACAAAGGGAGCAGCACCAAAATGCTGCTCACAGACTCCACCTCCCATAATGCTCTGACAAGTTCGCACCTAGGTGAAAACTCAGCAGGGAGCTCAAACCCTGGTCTCTGATTGGCAGAGACCCACAAACACCACTGGGAGTCATGGCAACACAGCCGTGATGTCACCGCCCCTTTAAGAAGCGGCTGCGCGAATTCAACATTTCCACAGTAACAGCGCTGGAGGAAGCGTTGCTTTCTCCGTGAGCCAGCTTGCTAAAGGAGGTAACCCTGTGCACATGGACTTTTTCCCCTGGAAGATTCACCCTCGCTGGACGAGCTGAACTTCTCCCTGTGTTCAACCGAACACATTCACTGGATCTAAGAGAGAGAGACCACTGTTGCAACCCAGCGCTCTCACTACCTGCAGAAGGAAGAAAAGGATTTTCTTCACGAAGATGTGGATTACTTCTCTGTCCCGCTCTTCTTCAATTAAGTCGACTCCGCTGTTTCCCTCGCCACGCAGCAGAGGATCAGCTGCCGTCAAAACCCCGCCGACAGAGCGCCGACGGCCTCGTCCGCATCCGAACTGGACCAGGACGGAAGAAACACACACTGTATCACTTTACGAAGCGAACACGTAAGAGGCTATGTCTGGACAGAGACAGAATTAAATGTGTGTTTATTAGCTTTTAGCTTTAGCCTAATTGCTATGTGTTGTTGATTTAACGGACCACCGAGTCCCTTTTTGCCTGCTATACTCTGAGGAGTATTTAAAGTTTGCTGCCTGTTTAGTTGTGTTAACCACGCTAGACTGTTTTGTGTTTTGTCCCACTCGGGACTGCTGCTGTGTTTGTGCCATTGTGAGTGAGAAAGTAAGTTGTTTGTCGATCAAAAATCAGACAACGTGCGTCACAGGCTGCCGTCTGCACGCACGCTCTCTGTGGACAGACAACCGCTGCTCTCCCCTCACGATCGCACGATCTACCATCAGACACGTGTTTGATACATCGAATTGGGTGAACGCAGAGACGCCAACCCCCAGGCGGCGCCATCTTGTTATTGTGGTAACCGACACTACAGTTATAGCCACTATTCGGCTATCAGTGACTCCATCTTGAGAGATCACGCCCGCTGTCCTTGAGATCGCGTGACGTCATCTCACAGATCACAGTTGCCATTTTGTTCACACCCACAGAGACACACACACACACACACACACCCATCTACACTCACACACACATGCACGCTCCAGCTTGCATGTGTTTCCATTGTATATAGCTGTATTATTGCTTAGGTAGTGTTAGATTTTAGGAGTGTCTTATTGATCAAAGCATTTGCTAACTTGTTAACTTTGCTATTGTTTAATAAACACTGTTATATCTTTAAAGAGAAGTCTTTTGTAATTATTGTGCTCATTTATTGTAAAAGGTGGCTGATTGAGAAAGAGGGTCAGAGCTCGAATTCAAACCTTCACTGTTCACTTGTGGATGCTGATATCCCTCAGATGTCAGCATCTCAAGTGAACCTTGTTAATGAGACTATCTTTATTGTTTGGTTATTGGTCCCGGTTTCCGGGTGGTGCCCCGTATTATTAATTTAAATTAATAATTAATTTTTTATTAATTAATAATTATCTGATAATTATTCATTACTGCTAATAACCAACCAGCTTACAATCACCTCCCAACAAGTGGTGCTCCTGTATAAGGCTCTCTCACTATAAATCCCAACAGCACTGACAAAATTCCCTGTGGACTACTACTGGCAAAAAATTAATATGTGCCAATTATTTTTCAAGTTCACTATATACCAGGCCTGCATTGGTATGAATGGCACTGACAACAGCTCTTGTCCTCTCCTGTCTATTTATTTTTTATTACCAAACTAACTGGCAGGGATGCAGGTATTACAACCTTAAACTACATTGAAAACTCACTTTACTTCCGAAGTTGAGCTTTAAGCAGTGCAGGTCATGACTGACTGACACATGTCTCCCCCTTGGGCCTTACTGTAACTGTATGTGATGGTTCAGTACTGCAAACCATGGATATATTAAGAGAACTGGATACAGCACTGCTGCTCAGTCTTGCTGCAAATGTTTCCTAGTGGCCACTCGCAGTATTGCAGCAAAAAAATCCCCTGCGGCCCAAAAAGTATTTTCCCCATAGACCACCTTTATAAAAGAGACATCTAAAACTGACAGGACACTTCCAACTGCAAACAATGTCAATTATTACTGTATTATGAATTTGTAATCCATGAAGGTTTTATATTTGTAAAACTTTCCTCGAGCCTAGAAAAGTGATTTTAAAATCCATCCTATCATCCCAATGTAAAGTCTGTGGGCCAAGAAGGAACTTGCAGGCAGGGCCAGCGAGAGAAACACTACTACGCATATTCAGTGGGCCCCACAACACGTAATGTTGTAAATGTTCTCGATTTAATATTTATTTAAGATTTGTGCTCTTGAATGAATAACTTGGTACTTTATTGAACTATTTTGCATGTTCCCCTCTTACAGAGGGCACACATTCAGTCAGCTGGAAGTATGAAGCAAGTGACGAACACATTTCAACTGATCCAATCTGGATCCAAACAAGCCAGGATTAGCTTTACGTCCTCCATTCTCACAAGAAGGCCATGTTCTTTGTATTTATTGTGCATTTACCTGTATCCATGAAGCACCCCAGAATACTGAAGCTGAGTTTTTATGAACTGGATGACATCCACAGAAGCATGAAAGTGTTTACGGCAAAAAAGTCCATTATCCCGTAGAATATGTTTATAAATGTATGATTTTTTGCTCTGATTTATTCCTGCACAAGACATCTCATTCAACTTTCTCTGTTTTCACATTTCAGTGTTATATTTACACTCCAGTATAAAGTAACAGTATCTTGTTGTTAGTAATAAAAATATCATTTTGTCCCTGTTAGCATGGGTAAAGTTTAAATAACTCTCATTAGGAGTTGGCAGTGGAGTTGGCTTCCCTCAAGTTGTTTCTCTACAAGCAGACTTGGTCTTGCATGCTACAGGCAAAACAGTGGCCAAGAGCATGAACTAAATATTACATTGTGCTGTATTTCAGGAGCAACATCATATTTGTTTTGAACCATTCTTTGGTTAAGTGTCTGGAGTCCTTACTATTATTCCCCTGTTGACTTTACTAATTTAAATCTTGGGCAAACACAGAGGGAGCTGAGCATTGTAGCACAAAGTAAATGAGCTAAATTTATAGACAGGGGTGGGGATAACTGACCGAGACAATGAAGATCAGTGCAGGATTTGATTGTTTAGACTGGGCTGTGGGGATCTGGAGGCGATGACATCTACAATTGATTACCCCGGAGGAGTAAAGGAGCAAAGAGGATGGAAAGAGCAAAACTTCTGAGAGTTGTCTGTGTAAGCGTTGGAAAATCAATATGAGCGTGAGTCACAGCATCACCTGTGGAATTCCTGTAAAAGACCAAAATAGAAACACGCTGCGCTGTGCTGCTGGGACAATGTGGCACAAATTCATGCTGATATATGAAGCTGAAAGAAAGAAAAGTAGGAGGAAATGCTACCTGGTTAACAAGAACAATGCTGCACAAACATAGACACAGCGGTGGAAAGTAACAAAATACATGTAGTCAAGTACTGTACTTAAGTACAATTTTAAGATAGGCTACTTGTACTTTACATGAATATTTCCATTTGATGCTACTTTATACTTCGACTCCACTACATTTCAGAGGGAAATATTATATATATTTTCAGATGAAGATTTGACACAATGGATAATATAACAAACTTTTAAAATACAACACATTGTTAAAGATGAAACCAGTGGTTTCCAACCTTTTTGGCTTTTGAAGTCTTACAAAAAGCAGTATGTAGTCAGGGTCACATTTCAGATGTCTCTAGAGTTGTTAACAGCTCCACCAAATAGTGATTTTTCCCTCTAAACTTCTCGCATGGATTCAATAAATGTTCAAACGATCCAATATTTCACCAAAAATCAAAGATTAGAGAAAAAGTCCAAAAACTGAAAATTATTTGTGTATCAGAACTTTGTTTTTTCATTAATCATCTCACAACCCCTCAGATTTATCTGATGACCCTTTGTAGGGGCCCAACCCCTAGGTTGGAAACAAAACAAGTACTTTGACTTTTACTCTAAGTACATTTTACTGCTAATACTTGCTGTAAGGTGCTGGGAAGAACTTCAGAGGCGATTATTTCTTTGCACTTTTCATTTATTGCCTATTTATTTACAATGTAACTTTGGGGAAAGGGGAAGGGGAACAAAAGGTTATGGAGTTCCTTGAGCGCATTTCCGTAGCCCAGCTTTATCTCTGGGGAACAACCCCAACTTCAGGAGTGATGTCCAAATAAGGAAATGTGTGTCATGTAGCAGGTAGATGTGACTCTCCTCCATTGAAAGCTCCCAATAGATTTAACACTTGCTGCTGATAATGTACTTTTACTTAAGTCCTGCACTTTTTTTATCCAGGACTTTTACTTGTAATGGTATGTAATTACATTGCTGTAGACATTATATTTGTGGAAGGGGGAGTAAGTCTCTGTGTACGTGATCTATCCTCATTCTTAAACCGGAAATTAGCCACACAGAGATGAATACATCATCAGTTTAACACAGTCTAGCCAGTCTGAGCCTGCTGCTGAGAGTGAGAGTGAATAATCTGACGTGACAGTGTGTGTTTGTGTCTGCTAACACGACTTTCACTGTGAGTAAGCGCCTGTCTCATTCCGGAATCTCCCACTCTGCCGTGCTTCCTGTTGTAGGAGGTCAGATTGTTCACCATCGTTGACTTGACACCCACTGCAAGCTTACTTGGACTGTAGTCCAGTGAGGACTGCAGCAGTGTCATTGAATGTGAGATACTCCTTCTGTTGGGTAGCTATACATTACTCGGATAGGAATAGCCAGATGAACTTGTCTCCTCCAGAGTCAATGTTCATTAACTTCCAAAGGGTAGAGTACTTGAACAGGTCTCTGGAGAACAAGACAAGATGGAAGTCGAACAGCACATTACCTAATTTTAGCGTCTATTCCCACAAATGTTTCCTCTGTCCCATTTTCCACATGTGTTTTGGTTGTTTATCTTCATGCAACAGTATAACATCGCCAATTTTAAATGGTACAGATTGGTTCAAGGTAGTCACGCAGTGGGCAGAACGAAGTTCCATCAAATAATCTTTCCTCCAACAATTCCAAAAATGGTTAATCAATCTCTGACGATACTGCCATCTGTTGTTTAACTGGTTGGCATTTGTTTTATTCAAACTGGAATCGTGGACAGGATATGGAGGAAGAGTAGTAATCCTTTGTCCAGTTATTAAATGAGCAGGTGTGAGAGGTGAGGGTACACTGCTCTCTGTATAAAGATAAGTAAGGGGGCGAGAATTTATCACAGCCTCCACTTCAGATTTGAGCCTCCACTTTGATATGAGGGGGTACTCACTGCCCCCTCATATTCGTGCTATTGACTCCATCTCACAGTTCAAAACCACAGTTAAAATTCACCTCTTTAAGTTAGCTTATAAACTTTAGTATTTAGTATTAGCTTGCTTGCTTTTGCAAATTTAATGAATATCCTGCATTGTTTATTTATTGTTTATTCTTTTTTTAATGAGTTTGTTTTAATTATATCTGCCTGTTTTTAATTGTATGTTGCTTATTTTACCTGTAAGGCGACCATGAGAGTCTTTCAAGTTCCTCAAATTCAAGGTAAGACCTATCAAGTACCTTCCGTAGGCATGTCTTGACTGATCTCACCAAACACTCCCACATGCCACCCCACCAGGTGGCTCGGTCCACAATATATTTCCAAGAAATGCTCTTCTCTGTAAACAATTCCTGTATTTCTTTTCCCTCCATCAGAGTCCACAGAAATTTTAGATTCTGTTCAGCTCTTTTAAAGGTCCTTGCACTATCCGAATAGATGACACTACAAATGCCACCTCTGGAAATAAATCCTCTAAAGGCCAACAGTAATGCATCAGTGGACAGATCAGACACTAGTTCTAAATGTACATCTAATATTACAGCGCATGTGAATAAAGCTATATAAGCCTTCTTCTTACGTGGTTTCACATACAATGGTCCAGCAAAATCCACACCATTTATGAAAAAGGCTGGCGCTGTATTGATATGTTCCCTTGGCAACGGTGCACTGACCTGTTGTCCTGCTTTAACTCGAGCTTGTTTACAGATCAAACAACATTGGGCACAGAGAGTAGTTTGTAAGCCTGAATGCATCACATCTTTGTGTGCTCTTCTGATCAAAAGTTCTGAAAACTGGGAGTAAGATCAGTTTGCACCTCAACCCTCTCCTCCTCTTTCACTCTCATATTCTGCACCCAAACCCCCCCCCTTCTTTTTTCCTGTTTCTCCTCTCCTTCCTTTCCTGATAGGGCCCTGAGGGGGTTCGTTGCTGCCTGGGTGCCACGGCAGATTCCCCATGAAGCCTCCCCACACCACATCCAAACAAGCAAGCCAGCCTTTTCTCAATAAATCATTCAAACTTATCTTGTTGATGGTGTGGTCCTTGCTAGTGAATGGTCTCAAAGGTAATGATTTTTGATTGTTTGCCCAATCCTGTATTTTTCAACAAGTTTAAGAAACTGATACACTGAGTCAGCTTTATCCAGTATTATATCTGTACAGAGTTCCCCAGTGTATCTTTCTTTCTTTTTTGCGTTTAAATACAAAACCCTGTATCCAGGCTGTTATTCTCAAGGATTTACTGAATCCACTGTACTTGCTTGAATCAAAGAGGGGGTAAACTGTCGTTCTGCGTCAGTCACTGTATTCTGAATGATCTATTCCCGAACATCATTATCAATTCATTCAGTTCAATTCAGTCATCACTTCAATTTCACAACTTAAATATTTCAGCCACTCTGGCCTGTGCCACCAGAGAACACCCTCCTTTAAAGCTTGGGCACTTGTTCCTTGTGTCCCATGGTTAGTGAGGTTCGCTTTCCCAGCACAATGAGTCCAGTTTCCAGGAAAGGTCATGCTCTGGATTTCACTGAACCTATTTGCCATTTGACATTTTATTCGAATAGTGAATGGAGATAAGAGTCCATTGGGATCAAAGATGTGTGCAGCAGCCGGAAGCACTCCTCGTTTTGTGTCTCTTTTGTCTTGCAAATATTCAATTAATTCATTCATTTCAAACACAAATTCATCAGTGTCAGTTTTCCATGTTAATCCTAGAACCTTGAGTGGATTTTGGCCTTTGATTTCCACTTGTTCCATCTCATGTTCCTGCTTCCACACATTTTGCAAACCAGGGGAATTGGTGTTCCATTTGCATAATTTCATGCTTGCACATAATTTCCTTTGCTCTTCGAGATAGTTTTATGGCATTGTCAAGATTCTCTGTTCCAATAATAAAATCATCCACATACAAACACTCATCCAAAACTTTGATTTCTTCTAGATAGATGTGTTCATATTTTTTGAGGTGATGCCTAATTGTTGCAGCCAACAAAAAGGGGCTGTCAGATGTGCCAAATGGCACACGCATCATTCTCATAATCACCACCTTCTAGTGATGTGCCGTCAGGGTAGGCAGTGCCTCACCAAAGCTAAAAAGAAACGTTGAGATTAAGTTGTATCTATTGATCATTTCTTCATATTCATAATTCATAATATTATTAATGTTATTTATTTATTTTATTTTAAATTTTCATTATTTATAATTTGTCTCAGGAATACATGTACTTCAGTAAAACTAGTCAGAATAATTGTTTTAAAAGTATAGTATGCTCATTTTGCCACAACTTTCTCTTAAAACTACCTGCTATCTGTGCCTCTGTCTGCACTGAGGCCAATGTTTTTGTAGATTTGCGCATGAGTAGTCGGTTCTAACACTGTGTTGAATGATCAACGTTGAGGTGAAGACCAACCCTGCCTCAGCCCTACAATGTGTGCACAATTATTAGGCAAGTGATTATTTTGACCATATCATCATTTCATCCATAATTTCCAACTCCAAGCTGTATAAACTTATTGGATTTAATGCATATCAGGTGATGTGTATTTGTGTAACGAGGGACGGTGTGGCCTAAGGAGATCAACACCCTATATCAAGGTGTGCATAATTATTAGGCAGATTCTTCTCCTCAGGAAAAATGGGCCAAAAAAGAGATTTAACTGACTCTGAAAAGTCAACACTTGTAAAAAGTCTGTCAGAGGGATGCAGCACTCTTGAAATATTGAAGATATTGGGGCGTGATCACAGAACCATCAAACATTTTGTTGCAAATAGTCAACAGGGTCGCAAGAAACGTGTCGAGAAGAAAAGACGCAAATTAACCGCGTCTCAAAATCAAAATGGACTCAAAATCAACTCTCAGACCTACTGCCAATTTTTAGAAGACACTTTCTTCAAGCAGTGGTACAGGAAAAAGTCTGCATCTTTCAAGAAGACTTTGAATTTTATGCAAGACAACACTTAATCACATGCATCAAAGTACTCCACTGCGTGGCTGGCCAGTAAAGGCCTTAAAGATGAAAAACTAATGACATGGCCCCCTTCTTCACCTGACTTAAACCCTATTGAGAACTTTTGGGCCCTTCTTAAGCAGGAAATTTACAGTGAAGGTAAACAGTACACCTCTCTGAACAGTGTCTGGGATGCTGTGGTTGCAGCTGCACAAAAAGTTGATTCTGACCAGATCAAGAAACTGACTGACTCTGTGAATGGAAGGCTTGTGACTGCTATCGAAAAGAAGGGTGGCTATATTGGTCACTGAGGGGTTTTTTTGAAATTTCAGAAATGTTTATTTGTAAATTTGGAGTTTGTTTATTATTCTCACTTTAACAGGTGAAAATAAACAAGTGAGATGGGAAAATTTTTGTTTTTCATTTAGTTGCATAATAATTCTGCACACTAATAGTTGCCTAATAATGGTGTACATATAGATATTCTCTTAAGAAAGCCAAAACTTTTACTACTTAAATGTTCAGGTTTGGGGGTTTGTTAACATTTTGGATTGACCAAGAGCACTGTAGTTGTACAACAAAATTAATCCTCAAAAATACAACTTGCCTAATAATTGTGCGCGCAGTGTACAGTCTGTGGCTCTTCCATATCATGTGACATCCACTCCTTCTCACTTCTCTCACTGCGCCGGACCGCGCCCTTTCCTGGCTAGCTGCCAGCACTTTTTAAAAAGCTTGCTAGTCTGGCCGCAGCCACTTAGCCAGTATATAAATTGTGAAATAAATCTGATCCATGCTTTCCTAATGCTGGTCCAATCTGCATTGTTTCAACCTTCCAGCTTGCCTTTGGTGTCGACTGCTGAGATTTGTTTCTAGGGATTTTTTTTTTTCATTGTAGGGATGGTTCTTTGTAGGATTTTGTTGATCCTCATAGTGTTGGAACATCACAGGGGATTACAGTGATGTTTGTTTTAACATTATGATGCAGATTCATAGTGAAGCATCTGTAGCTGAAAATAAAAGCACTGGGGTAATTAAGAGCTTTTTTGTAAGCCATTAGTTATGTGGTGGAAAAATCTTATTGGGTGTTATTAAACTTATGGTGTAATTCTTTGTATATTTTCTATATAAATCATCAAGAATATTAATTTTCCACAAAATTCCCTGTCACAACGACTCTCTCTTTCTCTTTATTGTGTATAAGTCTACAATGTGTTCACACATTGTAAGCTAGATGAGTCCATTGATTAGGTTTGTGCATTGGCTCCACATCTGACTGACTTTGGAGGCCCTAGGCATATTTGTTGATTTATAGCCTAACTAATGTAGACTATATTTTGTCTATCCGTGAAATAATATGAACTTGGGCTGCTGTGTTAATTGAATGTAGACATATGCCACATTGATAGGTCACTGCCTACCCAGGCAAAGATTTCCCCACATGTTACTGCCACTTTCAAATCCTCAAAGGGGATTGGTTTCTCTTTCAGCCATAAGAATTGCAACATGTCTCTATCTCTCTCATTTAGGATTATTTGCAAGAAAACCTTTTTTATGTCCACCATCACTGCAACTCTGTGCTGCCGGAATTTGATCAGAACGCTTAGTAGATCAGGATTTAGATTTGGTCCAGACTTTTTCTCTCATGAGAAGAGGTATCAAACACAACTTGTAGCTTAGTAGTATTTCTAATTTCTCTGGTCACTGGGTGATGCGGCAGATAGTATACTGGATTTTCTGTCTCAACATTAATTACCTCTCCTATAATTCCCTCAGCCAGATACTCTTGAAACACTTGACGGTACACTTGATCATACCGCTGGTCATTATTATGTAATCTTCTGGCTAGACTATTCAAGCGATTTAGTGCTGTAAATTAATTTGTAGCTAATTTTGAATTATCCTCCCTCCAAGGCAAACAAACTTCATACCTACCTTGTTGGTACTTTACCGACTCTTCAAACTTCCAAACTGCATCAGTCACCAAGCCCCAGTGATTCACAACTGCACAGCTGGTCAGTCAGTATTTGCTCCTCCCCAACACTCAGATGAAAAACCTCCACATCCATAGGTTCCATAGTGACATTCATGACAGGGATGGACACAACACCTTGAATCAGCCATCCAAATTTACTCTTCACAGCCACTAGTCCATTGTCAAGTCTCTCCGTGTGTCCTGATACTACATTCAATTAGTGGTCTCCTCCAATCTTGGGAGTATCAGCGACCTGTAGACCTTTATCTTCAAGAGACCATCTTTTCATCTGCCATTTGCATGTTTGAAGAGCATACAGTTGGTGTTTCCAATTGTTCCACCTCAACAGCTTCATTTGTTTTTAAGTTTCTTGAGCTTGCCTTGACCTTTCTTGCAGTTACTCTTTTGTGAGTTCTAGAGCCAAATGTGTGTAGCTTTATTATTTCTGTTTCCACGACTGGTAGGTTTAAAGCACTAGAAATATATTCATGGATAAAATTGCATTGACTCCCCCCATCTAATAAACATTTAGTGAGTTGGCTTTGTCTAGGGGCATCTATCCATACAGTAGCAGTTTGTAACAATACAGTGTTGCCTTCCGAATTACTTGGAAAAACTGACACTACATTATCTGTGGGTGATGGTTCGTTACTTTTGTCCTCTTGTGCACGTTTTGACTGGTGGATACAAACAGTTTTATAAAGTCTTTTGCTGCATGCTTCGCATCCAATGCCTTGCGCCCTGCAATTACACGCAATGTATCTGGGGCCGAGACATATAAAACACCTGCCAAATCGCTTCACCTTTTCTCTCCTGATATCCACGGTGAATTCTGTGCATTTGGACGATTTATGATCAGTCCTTCCACAAAACAGTCACTGTTCATCATTTGAACTCCAATTATGGAAGGCTACAGCTGACACTGTGGTGCCAGTGTATGGCGTTCTCATTCTACACTCTTTCTCATTGTCATGACCAGCATTTCTTTCCTTATGCTGGTAACCTTCTCTCTTTTGAGTGAGATTTGCTGTTCTCTCTACTTTCCACTTCCAATTTCAAAAAGTCCATCAAATCTTTTGCCTTGAGCACATGGTCAGCTTCTTGTCAGGTAAACTCAAGGGCAATTTCCTCAGGAATCATTTTTAACAATTTGGGACATAACAGGCTTCCATAAGTGTCAGATACAACTCCCATGGCATCAAGGCTGCACACTTGTACTTCACAGTCATCATACATTTGTGCAAAGACACTGCATCAGTGGCCTTTCTTACAGGATTCATATTTAGTAACTTATTCATGTGTGCATTTATCACTAGGTCCTTGTAGCCAAATCCTTGTAGCCAATAGTGAGCATGTTAATTGCACTCATAATTATCATTAGATAATAAGGCCTGCGACTGCGCTCCCTACTGTACCCATTAAAAATGACTTCAAGTAACTAAATTTGTCTGTTTTGCTCAAACTTTCTTTACTATGTATGGCTGTTTCATGTGACTTCAAAACCCTTGCCACTTGCTTATCTCCCCAGAAAATTTCCAATGACTAGTTTGGGAAGTTAGAATTTTAGAATTTATTTTCCGGTCTGCATATACAAATTAGTTTTTTTGTTGTTGTAAACACATGAGAAAAAAAGACATACTTAAATAGAGCAATTCAAAACAGCACAATGAACCAACTTAAAGTTTTTTTTCAGTTCGAAAAAAATGTTTGATTGTATTGACTCTTTGTTTTTCTTTTCTATTTCTTCGCACTTTTCATTTATTGTCTATTTATTTACAATGTAACTTTGGGGAAAGGGGAAGGGGAACAAAAGGTTATGGAGTTCCTTGAGCGCATTTCCGTAGCCCAGCTTTATCTCTGGGGAACACCCCCAACTTCAGGAGTGATGTCCAAATAAGGAAATGTGTGTCATGCAGCAGGTAGATGTGACTCTCCTCCATTGAAAGCTCCCAATAGATTTAACACTTGCTGCTGATAATGTACTTTTACTTAAGTCCTGCACTTTTTTATCCAGGACTTTTACTTGTAATGGAGTATTTTTACATTGCTATATTGGTACTTTTACTTAGGTAAAGGATCTGAATACTTCTTCCATCACTGTGGAGACATTATATTTGTGGAAAGAGGAGTAAGTCTCTGTGTACGTGATCTATCCTCAGTCTAACCAGTCTGAGCCTGCTGCTGAGAGTGAAAGTGAATAATCTGACGTGACAACAGTGTGTGTTTGTGTCTGCCAACACGACTTCCAATGTGAGCAAGAGCTTGTCTCATGCAGACATTCCGGAATCTCCCACTCTGCCGTGCTTTCTGTTGTGTGCATCAAACAGAAAGTGTCGTCAGAGACCTCCCTCATTCACTCAACACCCACTGTAAGCTTACTTGGACTGTAGTGCAGTGAGGACTGCAGCAGTGTCCCTGAATGTGAGATACTCCTTCTGTTGGGTAGCTATACATTTCTCAGATATGAATAAATGAAACTCTCTGAACATATATGAACAACACCTGAATGTGTGCAATATTCTTTTTTTTTTTGCCTGTCACCCAATTGGTACAACTTGCACACTATTTCCAGTGATATCAATATTTCTGTTGTATATCTGCTTATAAAAAAAATACCTTCAGACCATGACTCATAATAATCAGAACCAGACTTTTTCTTGAGGATCAAAAGTAGGAGGATGTTATCAGTACATCCATGGTTACAGTGCAAAAAGGAACTGCTATTAGCTAATGCAGCATGACTTTCCATGGTGCAGATTTGCCAAAATCTAAATAAATATAGGCAAAATAAAAAGATGGAAGTGCAGATGGTTTTAAATTGATATTTTCACAAGATTTGGATAGAAAGGTAGATGGATTACTGAACAGGCCTACTGGGCACAGGCCCAGGGGCTCAGGATGCCCCAAAGCCAGAGCCACAGGGCTCAGTCAAAAGTAGGAATGTCCTACATCACATTCTTGTGCTCCTGATTCTTCAATATTGAGTATCTGCCGATCAGTTCAATAAGGTGTAACTAATGGCTTTATTAATAGTTAATAAATAATTTACTAATGCTTTATTGAGTAGTTATATGATATGGAAAATCCCTGTGGCTGCTGTTTATCATTTAATAAATTGTTAATGGATTTTGGTCCAGATCCTCTGCAGCTCTTGGTAAGGTAAGTGGTCATATGGTCCAATCTATTATAGGGATTTTTAACAGTCTGGCAACCCACAAGTTCTGTTATTAATGACATATAACTGATCTATAAAGCTTTTTAAAATGATGTGCCATGTTAAAAAGGGGTATAATATTTTATATAGTATGCTACTGCATTTTGTCTTTTTTGATAAATGTAAAGTGATGGGTCAGTGTGGATCTGCTTTGGCAAAGATTAATATAATCTCTCTTCATATCTGTTTACAACCAACAACAGCACTTGAGAGTTAGTATAACCTGTAAAATACAGCAGATAGATATACAAAACCACCACCAGTGACACAGGAGAGGGTTGCCCTGGTAAGTAGTAGGGGGCCCTGTATGTACCTCTTGCCAAGGGGTAAGGATTGCACTTTTGTTATTTTTCATCATGGTATGACATCTGGTACTTTTCTGCACGAACTAGTCAAGATTTAGCAGTGATAATGCAAAAATAATAATTCAAACCTTGCACACACAAAATGATGAGCTGAAGTTAGGGAAAGTTTTAAAGGTGCATGGACAAAAAACCTTTTCAGATTTTTGTCAATAGTAATCTCTTTTTTTCTACTTTTCAGACCCGCTTTATTTTCATCCGGTGCTCTGTCCCCATGAGCAATTTAGAATAGTTTTTTTTCCTTACTGTTGACATCCCCTCCCATTCCATTTCCATTATTCATTTTACAAACCATTACCAGTCATACAGCTCTTATTTAGACTCAGTTTAGTCATACTTTTTTTCTTTTTCAAATGCAGTTGATCTCATTCAATTTAGGATATGATTCAAATATTATTATTATTTTGTATATTCTTTGAGAAACTAAGCTTAAATATCCTGTATATGTATGTATATATTATATATATGTGAGTATGTATGTATGCATGTATATGAAGAGTATATATGAGTATAAATGAGGGAAAGCCAGGCTACATCTTGAAGTTATTACTATAGAAACATTTAAGGCCTGCTGTTATTTCCTGCATGGTGAAATGATTATATGTGTGGAAGTTATGAATGTTTGGATTGCACTAGCGTGATTCCCCATGTAAAACAGGTCTGGTGAAGACGTTTGTTCAGTCATCTGGTTGCTGGACTAAGGTTTCTCTTGTTCTCCAGTGTCATGCCATGATTACCCTCTCAGAGGGTTAGAACCTTTCACCCCATCCAATGGAAGACCCCTAATCCACTGAAGGCACCCAGTTATCCCCTCTACTGTCAGTCAGTCAGTCAGTGTCAGTAAGGGGTAAATTCTCAGCAGCTATACTTGACTATATCTGGTGCAATACATGTATTGCGCATTGTCCATGTTAAATAAACAATATTTAGGTACTTAAATGAGTAATTTTTCTCTAAAAATCAAAGTGAGAGCCACTTGAATAATATATTTTGTAGAATCAAGACTCTGCAGCATAGTTGGCTCCATCTATGTGTAAGTATATTTTAAACTAACTGGGTCATAATGATGTGTTGTCTGACCCTGTTTAAAGGAAATAGTGTTTATAGCTGTTCAGAATGGAACAGCCGTCATAGAGAGGGGGGAGACAAGATGAATCAAATGGGGATGACAGCACACACTTTCTGACAGTCCCTCCTCAACCCTGTCACCAGACAAGAATGTCAGTATTGGACGATTATTCAAAGCCCCAGACTAAATTAAAAAAACATTATTTTACATCCATTGCCAACATTTTAAAATTTCTCAGTTTCTAAAATATCTGTTTATGTCAACAACAGTAGTTCATGGTTAAGGTTAATAAAAAGGCATTACCTGCAGGTCTTTGTCAGGAGTCAGGACGCAAACTCTGGTTTCCCGCATAATTGTTGGACTGGTTACACACCCATCCAACACCACAATCTCCACACCATTACTTTATACCTTGCTACATAATGAGCACACTACTCTGAATGCCACCAGATATTGCAGAATCCTGCAATATCATTTAGTCTTTGCAATGTCTTTGTTATGTCTGAATTGACTCAATGATTCATTCACCAGTTGAGTTTATCTCCTGCTATGTTTCACCGGAAAAGGATATACAACAAAAAAAAAAAAATCAATAAAGGGGATTACAGATGCTAGATGATTTGACAAGCACTGAAATTGAAGTATACTGAGGCCTTACAAGTGATGCTTTTGCTTTTGTGTCCTTTATGTAATTATCTCATAATCTCTATTTAAATTTTGCCGTTGAACCTTTGTTACTGACCATTGTGAGCCTGTGGGACCCCATTTGTCACTAGTGGTTAAGTGGCTAAGTAAATTAAAAATGACAAGATGTTCGGTTGTCTGTTAGCACACACGCTGCATGTAAAGCTTGATATTAACAGTTGACATGAATAACAGGGAGAAAAAACACATTTTCTTACATGAAAAATATATATATTTTTGACTAAATGATCTTAAATTACTTGATGATGATTTTGTCAGGGTCAAGAATGAATTTTCTCATTTGCAGTATTTTGTGGTTAAACTAATTTATTACAGTGCCCTTAAGATGATGTGCATTTAATATCTGCTACTGTAGCCTTTAAAATAATGTGATGGCATTCAGTTCAGACTTAAGCTTTATTGGAGGTGTTACAGGAATCTTACAACAAACTAGAAATACTGTCGTCATGAATATTTTATGGAAAAGTGACTCAGCTCATTAATTGCAAAATTGCCATCAAATTCAGGTAATATATGTAAGGGGCTTTTGATTATCCATTTACAACGTTGCAGGTCTCTGGTACAAGTTCATTTGAGGATCCAGCATGGGGTCACCCTGATTAACAGTGTCAACACCAAGACCTGCACTAATGCTAATATGGGTGTGAAACAGCCAAACCTTACCTAGACAAAAGACACATACATACTGTATGTCTGATTTATAGTGACAGTGTCTGGAGCAGCATGGCCCTGTTTAACACAAAAAGTGAAATAGTTCAGATGCACTGAAGCAGAGTAGGAATAAAACTGGTCAAAATTTCACCAGCATGACAGTCGGGGATTATCCATTATTACAACACAGTACACATTATCCCCAGGACACAGTGGGGACAAAGTCTCCATGATGCTACATCCCAAATGTCATAGTGACTGCAGGAAAAGGACTTTACACAAGTGGATATTTCCCAAACCCAGCATTACTGTCATGTAACCATTACTACTGGAAAACAGCAATTGTTTCACCTTGACCATAATGTGTTTTTTGGTTTGAGTTTACCCAATCAGCCATAAAGCAGTATGTAATCCTTTAGTTTAATATAAAACATGGGTCAGTCAGAGACACTTGCATCAATGAACTTGCAAATGATTATACAGTTGTTGCTCTTTGAGGGAGCTCTAAAAGAATCCAATCAGTAACAGGGATTCTGCTGGGATCCTTCAATCCTATCCAGACATGTTATGAGAAATATAAAAAATACTCTGCTTTGAATAATAATTTGAGTCTGATGAGTTCAATTACCTAGTTAGAATTTCTGAAAATGACACCTACTCTTTCTCCCTCACTGAGGAATATGTAAATATTTTTCATTTCAAAAGTGTAACCGCTGGATGGAATACTTCACTTTATACTTCACTATAATGTGTTAACCTATTTGAGCTCCTGCAGCTGGATTTTGCTGAAAATGTCACATTTTGTGGTAATGATAAGCTCAAAACAATTTCACATTTTCTTCTGTCATAAAATATTTTTTATGTGCCCGAATAAAAAGTAAATACTTGGTAACAAATGCTGGCTGATTTTTGTATGGCACACTGCTTTCAGGTTTTTATCTTGCAGTCACTTTTAGATATTTTATTACCAAAATGACTGAAAAACTTCACAGACACAGAAAGCATCTCATCAGGATTTCCCCAGTGATTGACAGGGTGGAAAAGTCTGGTGTAACTACACAACACCATCTAATACTGTCTGTGTCAGATGGCTTGTAGTTGGCTGCTAGTTCCTGTTCCTGTTCAGTCCACATCAGTCTGCTAAATATGTTCACCCCAAGATCAGCCTGAGAGAGACAGTGAGAAGAACCAGCTCAATTAGGTCATTACATTTGGCCTCATAGAACACACACACACACACACACACACACACACACACACACACACACACACACACACACACACACACACACACACACACAAAGCCTGGAAGTAACTTTTATTCTTGCACCAAAAGCAAATGCCAAGTAAATTATTGATGGACTAAAACTAACTTCACCCTCACTGGTACTGTATGCTGAAATGGTGACTACTTATTTCCAAAAATACCCAAAAGTTGTTGTGTTTCCTGCTGCAAGATGACACTGTTCGCTATAGTTTACAGTAAAGGAAATGAGGCCCTACTGCTCAGAGTATAAATAGGAGTTTTAGTCTATTAGTAGCATGCCTTTTAAGGTGAATACCAGTTTTGTTTGAATTATATCACCAACTGGGTCATAACATATCCACTTTGACCACAGTGTTACTGTTTGCAAGAGTAGTCTTGCCACTGACAGCATTATTGGCTGTTTAAAGGAAAAGTGATTCTATAGCAAACTGATTTGAGCAGAGAACTGCCAGCCTGGTGAGAGATGTACACATGTAGAAATACACTTGACCTTAAGTGACATGTAAGTCTGTGCCTGCCTATTCTGTTATAATTTGCCTGCTATTGTAAGTCAAGTGTTGACAGGCTCTCATTTAGTCTCTCTCTGTGTGCTTTCAGTTCTCTCAACAGTTTGATGAGTTGATAAATGTGGAACATTTATGAGAGTTAAGTAAAACTCTCTATTAGGCACATTTGAGATATAATACTAAAAGACAGCTAACCTAGTGGAATTTTGCTTCTTACTGCTACTAAAGTCTGAATAATGTGATTTTTCCTGAACTTCAGCTCTCACAACACAACCACTGGACACCTCAACAGGCCCCATGAGAGCAGTTTTCATCTGCATGAAGCAGTCTACTTTCTTTTTTGGCTGTTGCTGATTCGTTAGCCTCTTTTACGCTAGCTCATTGTTCCACAGCTGGCTTCCTGTATTCAGTGACAAAGCTCTGATATAGCTGGTGAACATAGTGGAGCATTTAGCAGCTTAAGAGGCAGATCCCTCCAAATTAAAATGGTCTGTTTAGAAACTCAACACAGCTGATATTGGGCATTGATATATGGACATTTTTAAAGTATGACAGTCTAAAATGCTGCTCAGATGCTTTTAACAATGACAGTAATACCACTCTAGAGTAAATGGTAAATGCATGGAATTTGAAGAAAACGAATACCACTATAAAATGTTACAAATTATTAGCTTTAAATGAAAAAAGAAAAAAAAGTTTTAAATGGCAAATGTTGTATATCGTAATTCAGTTTGAACCACTCCAGTCTTTCACCTCCCAGCTGTTTCTCCAAGCAGCTGTGACTCACCACTTCCCCCCTACTTTCTCCCTACGTCAGTCTGGCTTGATCAAGATATGCTGTGCATTAGTGCTAAGTGTGTGTGTTACTACATTTTTTTGTAGACTGACAGCGTAAGAGGGAGTGTAACTAGACTGTTACGCAACATCTTCAAGGAGTTGAATAACAGAATGAGGGAGAGCGTGTAACTTGACCACGCTTTCAATAGATTAAACATTGTCATCATCAATGTGTGGAGAGAGAGATCACATCATTTCCATGCAATGCTTTCCTATTCCATCAATGAATTAAATCCACTTAAAGCTTTATAGACAAGTCAGTATTCAACTCACTCCTGTCAGCTGCTGTTAGTTTCAGAGTTTATGTTGTAAGGGAGATTAGGTCAGTGCAGATATCTGTGTGATGTCTCAAATCCCTTTTACCCATGGGAGATGGAAGAGTGCTATGCATGTGGTTTCTGGCATTCAAACAGGTTTCCTGTTTGGAACGATTCCATCTCAACTTTTTTCCCACATGAGGAGATTGTCTCAAGTCTACAGGCTCAACAGAAGTCTGTGCAGGCCTGAAACTGAGACCTGAACCCTGCTCATACCTGTCTTTAAGACTTGACTCAACAGAACCTGACTGCTACTGTCAAGCTTAGTGGTTTTGTTGTAAACCAACCATACAACCAACCATACAATGCAATATTCTATAGAAATGCCTGCAATATCTGTCACACTGTCAGAATGATTGCCTATCTGCAGGAGTTCCAATAGCCTGAATAGGTTGACTAACATACTATAACTATACATAACTATACAATGTAGGTAAGTTCCCACTCTGCGCCTCCAGCACACACGATCAGTTTCAGTCTTGATGGAGAACATTTTAACCACACTGCAAAGATGTTCAGCCATTTCCCTTCGCCCGTCTCTCTGCCATAACAGTTTCAAAGAAGTCATTGCTTTACTTTCAATTTGTAAAATTTTGAAACTGGTTGTCTGTGGCCATAAAAAACTAATTTTATTAAAGTAAAAAAAGAACTGCATGTATCTTTATACATATGTTTATTTTGTGCAGATGAAAAATGCAGGATAAAGTGCCGGAGTTGCTACGCACTAAAGACTCAGAAGGCGCTGCTGCTATATTGACAGTGAACTCGAGAGCAGATGTGCCTCTATGGTGGATATTTAATAAGGATTTGCAGCCCCTTTTTAGGTCCTGCAAAGTGTGTTTCTTCTCATTCACTAAAGGGCCACACTGAGGTTTTACGCCGGTAAAATGGAAGAAAAGCGGCGCCAGTGTACATTGTGTGTTTGGGCTCATATAATATGCATTATAAGGCGTCCCTGTTTAGAGGTACAAAATATGGGAGGAGAGAAATTCATACAAATAACTGCTGCATCTTAATATCACCACAGACTGACCACTGCTGCAGAGGAAACTATGTCTGCAATGTCACATCTGGGGAAAGCAGGTGCGGCACTGTTTGATCAGACTATCAGAGACTATAGCAAAGAGAAACAGAGAGAGAGAGGCATGGAGCGAGGGAGAGAGCGAGAAAGAGATGCAGTTTAAAAGACATGTTACAAAGTTACTTTAGTGGAGCTAAGCAATGCAATGTTATTAAGTAAGCATGTTATTTGTCTGTTTCTCCTGCCAATTTTTTCTGACTTTTAATGGTTCAGCCACTCCTGTCCAGTGCAATATGACTGAAGCAGCCAGTTATAGTTATTAACTGTTATATTGTATTTATAAAAACAATCTTGTGAAAAGAGTTTAAAAGTTTTACCTAAAATCTCCCACTGATTTCTTATAACTCATTCAATCACCGATCTTTTTGTTGAGCTGACAGCATCAGGATATTCAACTCACATTTCCTCACATATAGTGTTAATCTTGCGGGATGAATACAAGCTTGCAATTCCAAAAGTGTCTTGTGCTCCATTGCTTTCCAGACATGTGCAACAAATGTTAAAACAGCATGTCATCAGCTCTTATTTAACAGCACTTCATGCAAACCAGATGAACTGAATTTAATTTACATTTTAAGTCTTAGTAAATGCATCACTATATTACAAAATAACGGTGACACAGTGACAAGTTTGCCTGATGGTAATTTGCAACATGTATAGTAAATTAGTCACATTTTGTTTTTCCTTCTCAAACTCTGCCCATCTTGTTCTTTAGAACTCTTGCTAACCAGAATAGAATTTTATATAGTACCCATATATAACAGATCACAACTTTGCCTCAAGTGGCTTTACAATCTGTACAGTATACTGCACCAGCTATTGTTCAACCTTCGGTAGCCTGTGTTAGCATCAGAGCACTCTTGTTTCTTCATTGTTCATAAATGAGTCAGATTCATATTTGTTTTTCATGACATGACATTTTGACTTAAAAACTCAAGTGGAACAAATGGCTTCCCTCCAGCAATGATTTGAAATGCAATGCAGCAATCTCCCAAGATTTAGAACAACTGTCTATTCTCTATCAGGTAAAAGAGATCTCAGATGTGGGATAAGTTCTATCATATTGCAACACAATCCTCCTCTCACAAACTTTGAATTCAGGCTTAAAGCTTATTAAATGAGCCAAATTTTGTATGGCCTTCTTTCTCCTTCTGTCTTCTGATGTTTTCTAGTAGTTGTATGCATGCCAGTTACCAGCAATCCACATATGTATGTCATTTAAATTTTATTGGTGGCACATATAATTATTAATTGTGTGTAACAATGTGTTTCATAATTATCTTATTGTTCTTTTTGTTTTGTTTTTGTGATTTGCTTCTTCAGTCATAAAATCTGTGATGTTATAAACCCATTTGGGATTGAAATTATTTTTTCAGTTATCTTTCTTGTGTCTTGTTACCTTTTTAAATTAATTAACTAAATTAAATTAACTAAACTGAGCAATTAACAATGCTATTAGTTACACTTGTTTGACCTCTGCTTATGTACACCCCCTAATGCAATGCCTTTGCACCGCCCAGAGGATTCTTGTTTGGGAACCATTGATGTAACTCTGGATTTTTCAAAATTGTCAAATACTAATGTTCTGTCTGGTAATAATATTGATCCCACAGGAGAAGTCTTCCCTGAATCACTGGGCATTTTGAGTTCCCTTTAAGTTAGTTATTGCTTTATCCCAATCAGATTCTGACTTTTAACTTTGCCTGGCTACTGCAATATAGTTCTCACTTCCCACTGGGTATTATGTGCATCCTGTTTACAAAATGTGACACACAGATGCAAAATGGCAAAGCCAGAGGGAGGAAGAAACCGAAAGAAAAGTGTAATACATTTCATGTGAAACCAAAACCATAAAAATACTGAGCCTGAACTAATATATTGTTGGGACCCATTGGGCAGTGACAGCATACAGTGTATGCTCAATCCTGCTTCAACAGTGAGTCGACCTAGAACCCTGTAGCCTAAAGAATTAGGGAAAAGGTCTTTCAACTGAACCGTGGGGACAGTTCATCATTCTTCTATGATTGCTTCTACAGCTGGGGGAACATATACCACTGTCATCCACCAGATATATATCTTTAGCTGACTCGCATTGGTTGCATAACAGCAGAGATGCAGAGTAATGGGACAGCGGTGTATCCTGCAGATGAACTAAGCAGACCAGGGTTTCATGACAGAGCCCACGAGGTTTTACTGGAACACCATAATCCTGAACAATTGGGTCCACCCAGGTCCTCCCATGTCAGAGACACAGGGTGGCCTTTATCTGCTGGGAGCACAGTGCAGCTGGACCCTGCACAGGCACGCTCCAACATGCGTAAGCAACAGTGACAACATATATGAGCACAAACACACACACCTATAAAGAACATTCACATAAACACATATGAGACCCAAGTGCATGTTCCCACACTGAGACACACCTCATCACTTCACAGTCAAACCACAGCCAGACCACCCTCTGTTTTTAATTTCCCCTGTGCTTGTGATTCAATATCACAACTGTACATGTTTTCCTAAAAAATGCTTTCTATACATTTAATCTGATCATAAAGTGGATTATTGTTCATTTGAAATCAGCTTGTGGGAGTCAGCTGCTAGTAGCAGCTTTAGGCCTGAGGAGGTTTGTTAGCACAGCTGAGCTCAAACACACAACATGTGTGTGTTGTCTCACCAGCCATTGTCCTCAGAGTGACGAATGCTACTAGCACACACACAAGTAAACACACACTCAACTGCATTTATCATGCAGTCAGTGTTGAAAGGATAGAGGCCCCTCCCTAGCCATAGCTACATAAAAACATTACGTTACCTTACATCCATTTGGATCCAAAGTGACTTACAATAAGTACATTCAATCTCATCCCTCCCAAAAAAGCAGCAAGGAGCGTTTTTATATACCTTGTCTCCACAGCCTGCGTAGTGAAAGCAGCACAGCTGCTTCAGTCCTTCATTGTCTGCACTGGAAGTATTCAGCCACAGTCCTGCTGGGGGCTCAGATGTGATTTAGCAGCACATACAATAAAAACCCAACCCAAGAAAATCAACTTGAAGCCTAAAAATAAGCTGTTACACAGCCGTAGTACTGTAGTAGTATATTAGTTGAAATTAAAATGTCGACTATCTGTAATCACCCTGACAAAACCCTGACTTAACATATCCTGTGTAGATAACCTGTCTACCATACTAGCTGCAGAGCAGCTCTAGGGATACAAATGAAGTTTGGCCAGTCCACAACTTTGGCCCAGACTGAAATGTCACAACAATCTTCCATGGCTCCATGGCTCCATGGCTCCTAGAGGATGAATCCTAATTACTTTGGTGATTCTCTGACTTTACATGAAGCTCCATCAGCAGGTCAAAATTTAATTTGTCTAATACTTGAGTTTATGACTAAATACCTGCAAAACTAATGACATTCCCATCAGCCTCAGCTGTACTGTGTGTTTCATTCTAAACAGCAAATGTTAGTGTGCTAACATGCTAAACTAAGATGATGAACAGGTGAACCTTATACCTGCTAAACATCATCATGTTACCAGAGGCACTGTAAGCATGTTAATATATGCAGACGTTAGCATTTAGCTTAGAGTACAGCTTTCCCTGAGTACACCCTCACAGAGCTACTAGCATGGCTGTATAAACTCTTAAGAATTGACACAGGTTAAACACTTCCAATACAATTGAAGTTAATGGATTCAGTTTGTGGTGCTCACAGTTTTAACTGGAACTACTGAAGAAATAGTTCCTGTAAAAACTGATGACACTGTGTTCTATGGATCATCCAATGTCCCTTTTTTTCTGGAAGCAAATGTTGCAGTCGAATGTTTTTTTTTACAGATACCTCATGTTTGTTGAGCTGGAGATGTTCAAGTTAACTGTTCAAAGCATTTCTACAGGCTGCTGTAATCCCTGTAGTCCAAACAAAATGCTGTTTCAGTTGTAGCTGTTTGCATGAGTGATTTATTGACCACTGATTGATAGCTAAACGTTGAATTGTGTCTGTATTGACTGATGTCTTGATAGACTGGCTGATGGATTGATTACTCTCTGACTGTGGTCCTGTGTTCATGCAGCAGTGACCCCTGTCGCCGCCCCCCCCCAATTCCCCCCAAACAACCTCCCCTTTGACTCCCCACTCTCCTCCCTCTCATCCGCCTTTTATCGTTTTTCCATTCATCTGGCCATGTTTCAACATCTCTTTATGCTGCACACACCCCTCCTCTCCTTTCCCCGTTCCCCCCCTTTGTCTCCCAATCCAAATCAAAGCCAGAGAGTCGTAGAGACCTAGAGAGCTGATTATTGAACACATGACCCTGATTGACCCTTGACCTCTTGGCCCAGGCCTATTGTTGGAGGTGTTGTGGTGCAGGGCCCAGGGGTGGCTGGGTGAAAAGGACACCCTGTCTTCCCAGCACTGGATTCCAAGGTGTGAAAGGTGTGAAATTGCACACATGGCTGTGTTTACTCCTCCACAAAGAGGCCACACACAGTGTCGCTCTATCTTTACTTGTCAGCTCACTAGGGACAGATATATTGGTTTGCTATTATACTAGACCTTTTATTAGATATCTGACATCAGCTTGTCAGTGTCCTCCACCTCTGATATGATGGATTGACTACACGTGTATTTAATATCAATGAGCTAAGCTGTGTGTAGTAACACATCACTTGTAATGTGCTACACTACTGTGATTCATTTTTTTCAGTAACAAATACTGTAAGGGAATACAATTTGAAATTCAGCACAAGAGGCAGATACATGATACAAATCTGAAAATTCAGTTTACAGTTTACAGTAGAACATGACTTCACAAGTTGGTTTTGAAAAAAAATGTTAAAAAAAAAAAGAAAAACAACTTAATCTTTTCTGCTCACTTCTGTTTCAGTTGGCTAAAAGCAAATTAGGACATCACAGCTATCATCTGGTGTGTCTGTGGTCAGACTGGAGTTAGCGCTACCTAACAAAATGCCTCCTCATTCATTTCAGATAGATAGTTAGATTGTCTTTATTGTCTTAAGTGTCACATGGAAAACATATAGATAAATTTATACACAGTTATACACATGTACACACACACAGATAATTACATCTACACATACAGTTCAATGTTAATGCTGTGGCAGAGGGGACAATACTCCCACCTGTATGAGTCATTTTGTTAAATTGTATAATTCTGCTGTTCACCTTGTGATTGACGCAGTAGAGGATAAAATGGCTGTTGCTTTCATAACTCCCCTATAAACTTCTGTGCAGGGTTTTGGTGTCTTATAAGCCTTCAAATTCACAGATCTATTACTCAAACTGCACTTCCTGGATTGTATTTCATCACCTCACTTGTACCCAAAACAACACCCCCACACCAAGGACAGACAGCTGCTACTTTGTTGTCAAAGTTTGTTTGTCAGTTGGTTAAACTTCTGTTCCACCATCACTTATGTTGTCTTTCAGTTTAACCAAACACACAGTACAGGTGTTCTCACTCACAAATTGAAAAATGCCAGTTATGTGAAGATGGAGGTATAAAACATTGGAAAAAATGTTTTTTCAATTTCAGCAGCCATTGTCTGGTCTTTATTGTCCCATGAGGTTTGAAATGCTGTTTATGGGACTTTTCCATACTTGGGGTTTGGGATTGCACTGGGCCCTTTAACTAAATCCTGGAGTGTATCTGTAAGATCTGTATCAGCCTATGAAAGCTGATACCAGTGGAGCGCTGATGCTCATCTGTGTGTTTGTTACTGTAACATGATTTACTCAACTGCAGAGAAAAACTCATCATAAACTTTATGACAGTTCCATAACAAAACATTTCCTTTTGAATGACGCTGGCTCACTGTTCCATCATTATTGTTGTGTGTTGTGGAGGGGTTTTCCTCTGTAAACATCTGTATGCACATACAGCCCTTTTTCCACATGTGTCCATCCCTCCCAACTGCCCACCCACTGTTTCAGTGTGCTACACCAGTGCACTGCTGAAGGAAAGAAGGAAAGCAGGTACACCCAAAACTGCAAGGTATTATACTGGAGATAGTGTAATTAAGTGAGTGTTAATGTGAATGATATGTTTGTTTACTGCTATTGAAGTAATAGTGCTGTCTTTAAAAATTAGATTAGTTTGAAAACAATTCCATCTTGGTGAGTAATTGAGGAGGAATTTGACATTAACTCAGAACAGCACCCATAATTTTCCTTAACAAAAGTTCTTATCACCACCTCTCATCAACACTGAACCTTACGAAAGAAGAGATAAAAGAAAAGGAATGAGTTCCTGGTAAATTTTGAGATTGGTCAGCAGCTGAGCTGTCACACATACACATACACACACACACACACACACACACACACACACACACACACACACACACACACACACAAACACACGCACATTCACATACACATCCCCAACAGTCCAGTGCTTACGTTCATGCAGGTAAAATTTTGCTTCACATTCAGTCTGAACGCACCATTTGACCCTCTTGTGAGGCCCTTCTAGCAGTTCCAAAGAATACCCGTTATAATGTTTGCAACTCTTTTTTTTTCTGCTAAGGTTAGTCCTAAGGTTAGTCCTTTTAAAAATACACTTTTATGCAGTGTGATTCTGTCCTTTTATCATTTTATTTTACCTCTTTCTCTTCAATTCTTTTCCTTCTTTTAGCTTAAATAGTAGTTTTCTGCTTTCATTGATCAACAAAACGAATGAATATAAATTAATCAGAGTAGGCCTAGAAGTCTATTTTTCATGTTTTCTCCAGCCAATATTAGAAGAAATTTCAAAAGGATTGTTTGAACCCTTGGATCCTCATGCTTTCTTTTTCTGTTAAAGCACTTTAAAACCATTTGCTTCTTTAAAAGATGTTATGTATGTACTGTATATCTCTCTTATAGTCCACCCTGGTTGAAACCTACTTTGTAGCTGGTTGTGAGGTGCGTGCTTGGACATCTATCAGTGTAAAAATAGGGAACAGGAAGTGTGCTGGACCATTGGAGAGTCAATGGAGCATCAGTTTGGCCACCATTTGAATGCAGAGCTACCTGACCAGTGTCCAGCATCAACCCACACCCACCCGCACACACACACACACCTTTTCAAAGTCAGATTTCCCTAAAAAAAAATATGAAAAAAATTCCTTTAATATTCATACTTTTTTTTAAGCAATAATGAAATGAAACGATTTTCACCTTGTTGGCTGACTCTCCACATCATAGATGTCTTTTGCATTCAATCAGCCAAGCATGTACACTGTGTTGTCTGATTGTCATGATGTGCAGTACAACACATCCCGTTTAAACGATGATTTTATATGTCACGGTGGAAAACTGGCTAACATAAGATCCTGCTCCCTCTGCTTCAGCCGTGTCTCATCCGTGACGCAACTTCATCCTGGATGAGGATGAAAAAAATACAACCCTGGGAAAATTGACTTGCAATTGCAGTAAATCTAGGAAATGATATAATTGCCTGAGTTTGGTAACAATATAATGTTCCTCATCTGGCAGCCAGAGCTGGCCTCAGTCATGTGAATGAATTAAAGATAAACACACAGACATACACAGACTCACAAAGCAACAATAAGAGAGAAAAAAGAAAGGGGGTGTGTATGATCAGCATATGTGGACATGTTGCTGCTATCATGACTGAGTGAGTGTGTAGTGGTACTACATGTTAATATGTGTGTGTGGTCAGTTGATTGGTCTGTGTGTGACTGAAGGTGTCTTCTGCCTGTGGAATGTATTTCAGAGGACTTGACACTGCTGACACAAGACTACTATGGCTGCTGCTGCGTATTTGTACAATGATTAAGCTCTTTGTACAATGTACAATCAGTAATTGTAAGAAACACTAAATGTACAATAAATTGTTTTTCTCCACAATAGTGAAATGGTTTGAAGCTGACTTGGAACCAGTCTGATTATTTGTTGTACATTACTGTAACGATATGTCAGTAATAATATTAATAATAAGAATAATAATCTTAGTAATGTATTATGGAAAACTGATTCTGGATTTGTCATAAATGACCCAAATCTCCGCTGAGGTCTTATGAGACCTGTTTCATCTGGTATTATTATCCTCATCATCGCTATATCTCGCTATACCTATAGCCTCTATAATAATTGCTGTCCTGTACTCAGTGGTGAATCTATCCCTATGTCTTCTAGAAATTAAGTTTACATAATACTAAATTGTTTTGCCAGTTACATTGCATTGGCAAACGTAATCGCTGCCTGGATCATGTTTGGATTATGCATTGGATTATGGATTATTATTAGTTTTTTTTTTAATGAATGAAGTGCTACATTTATGTACCGCACTGAAGTCGGACAAAGGTGGATGGCGAACATACAAAGCACAGGATGTTGATACCAGAGACCAAAGTTCACATCCTGTGTGTGGTTAGGTTTAGGCAACAAAAGCACTTCGGTTAAGGTTAGTGAAAGATCGTCATTTTAGTTAAATGTTAATTAACACATTATGTTTCAAGTCACTGTAGACTTTTTTCTGTATTGAACCAGGACCATGATCTTTTGCCTAAACATAACCATACAAAGCTTAATAATGTCACTGAACATTCATTCAACATTCACAGCCTTGATGTGAATCTACAATTGCTCTGGTATCACCATGTCCCCAGATGTCATCAATTAAATTGGTTAATAAAATAAGTGTGAAAACACAGACTCATATATCTTGTCATGGTGCTGAGTCCAAAAAACTGCAGCTGCGAATTTCCATCTCCCATGCTTGCAGACTTCCATCTGCTGTAGTTAGTCTACTTCAATACATGAAGAAAAGCACATTCTGAGACCAAATAGATACAGAGGAATCAAACATGCTTTGAGTGTGTTAATTTTACTGATTTTATTTTTATTTTTTTTATTAAATTACATGCTAAATATTATATATTATGGAACTGAAAATGGTAAATTTGTATTTTGGCTTGAAGTTTGATCTTCAAACCAGATACACAGATTTTGCATCCTCTTTAAACTACAATCACTCAAAGCTTCCTCAGACATAGCTCTGTTTTGTCCCTTGAGGCTCATGCTGCACAGGGAGAGGTTAATTAGAGGGACATTTAAACCCTGGACAAAGATGTTAACCATGTTCAAAGATGTATTCTTGTAAAGGCTCCACCCAACACTCATGACCTCTGACCCTGCCAGGATCCTGCAGAGATGTATAATGAGGCTGCATCACTCTGTACCAGACAAGACAAAACTACAGCCATGAGAACCACTCACAACACATACAAACAGAGATGTAGTGAAGCACTGCCTGGTGTGTGTGTGTTCAGAGGGAGCAGAATTGTTTTGTTTTTTAAAGAAAAAAAAATTCTTAAAAAGACATACAATAGTTTCTTTGACTAAAACAATACAGTCAAACAGTTGTGAAAGTCGGAAGTGGTAGAAAAGCTTATTATAGACCATATTGCCAGACAAGAAAAATGACAGCATCAGTTGTTTTAGCAAATGCTTAAAAAAATATGTTTACATTCAAGTAACAAAGACCGCTAAGAATTATGACTCTGTTGGGAGCAATGGAAGAAACAGTGACACGTTGTTATACAGCCACTAAGTCCACAGGAGTCCATTGTTCACCTCTGGGTTAGGGAATGTAGACACTGATTTCTTTTATCCATGACCACAATCTTTCCCCAGCCTTAACCTTTTAGAATTCACAGATAAATTATGTCTTCCGCTGATTGGGTCAGATAAAACAACATATTTTATTGTTTAATTTGGAGAATTACTGTTATTCCTACTTTAATTGTGTTTCATTTTTAAAAATCATCTACACTTGTCTAATGGTTATATAATGTGTAATCAAACTGTTAAAGGATAAGACAGGCAAATGTCTATATTTTTCTTATTGTCAACAAATCTCATGCACAGAGTCAAACTCTTACAAGTATTATGTGTGTATCCAAAGCCTGGTATATTTTATTTCTCTGTGCTGTAGACCTCCATTGTTTTCCAAAAACAATTAAAAACACATCAATGAGTCACACCGCTGCACTGTGTGACATATTCCTTCGTCCCTGGGGTAAGAGGCCTGGGGGCTGAACAGGTAGAGCAAGAGACCTCAGGCGGGCGGACTGGGGGCTGGACAGGGCAAGAGACCTCAGGAAGGGCAGCTGCCAGAAGATTCGGCTGCAGGTCGGGGCAGGGTGCAGGAGAGGCAGACCACTGGAGTGCAGAGCAGAAGGTGGGCATCTGGCTTGGCATTAGTGAAGATGGCTGACTGATGATCTGAGAGGTCTGGCTGTGGGTTGGCGAAGACAGCCAACCAGAGGTCCAGTTGAGTGTCATCGAAGATGGCAGACTGATGTTTTGGAAGGTCTGGCTGTGGGTTGGCTGGCGGAGACTGCTGACTGGAGGTCTGGCTGGGTGTCAGCAGGGACTGTCGACTGGAGGTCAGGTAGTATGTTGGCAGAGGGGGCTGACTGCTGAAGCTCTGGCAGGAGGTTGGTGGAGATGGCAGACTGTTGGAGGTCTGAGAAGAGGTCAGCAGAGACAGCCGACTACTGAAGGTCTGGGACGAGGTTGGCAGGTATGGCCAGCAGCTAGGAGTCCGGCAGGTGAGCCAGAGGAGCTAGGGAAAAAGGAGGCTGCTGAAGCACAACCACAGGAGACTGCTGCAATTCAGGAATAGGAGATTGTTGCGGCTCAAAAACTGGGAGCTGTTGCAGCTCAGTAATAGGAGATTGCTGCAGCCCAAAAGAAACAGTAGATTGCTGCAGCCCAGCAGGAACAGGAGATTGTTGTGCCCCGGCAGAGACAGGGGGTTGCTGCAACTCAGCAGGGACAGGAGAGTGCTGCAGCTCAGCAGAGACAGGGGGTTGCTGCAGATAAGAAGGGGCAGACTGGACCTCAGTAGTTACGCTGACCAGCAGAGAAGACTCTGTTGTGCTGGAGAGCGGAGACTCTGTGCCTCTGGGTAGTGGAGACTTTTTGGCGCTGGGCAGCGGAGACTCCTCTGTACTCTGTGAAAATGGCAAGGCGAGTCCCTTTAAAGGGTGACGTCATCGTGGCTCCTCAGTTGGTCCACATAAGTCTCATGAGGTTCAGGGAATGCAGGATCAGGACATGCAGGAAGTGGGCTAGCTGAAGAAAGCCACTTCTTGGGCAAATTAATAAACAGCAAGGGACTTCAGGAAGCTCGGTTCTTTATTTAAAAAAAACCTCCTGTGTAACTCCAAATTTTTGGCAGGAGAAAGGCAAGCAGTGCTGGTGAATGTCTGCTGAGTCCATTTCTGGCCAGTTCATACTGTCACAAATGAGGACGGGTGGACAGGTGGAGGACCCAAATGCAGACTCATGAGACAGGCAGGTGAAATGAGAAGGTAATTTAATGCAAAAACAAAAACTCAGATTTACAGTTAGCAACGGGAGCTAGTCCGAAACAGGTAACCAGTTCAAAGTGGCAAGGCAGATAGTGGCTGGATCATGACAGCTGCTGCTTTTTTCCATCACATACCATTGTATTTGCAGGTGGAATAAACTCAGCGTTGATGCACTGAAAATGAATCCTGATTGAAGCTGATTTTATCATGAGCTTGAACATGCAGAGCTGTAGTAAAAATTAAACCATACTGAGTAACATTAAACCACAATGCAATATATATAATCTACAAGAAACTTCATCTATACTTCCCAAAGATACTGTTAATATTATGGAGTGAAAGCAGCATGTTCATCTGATAACATTGTTTTTGCTGTCCATATTTTTTGTGTTTAACCAAGATCAGTTCATTAACTGTTGAGAAAGCTTCATATTAAATCAACTCCATACCTTGGCTAAATGACATCTGTTGTTTTGATAAATAATAGAATTAGTCAATTAACCTGTCCATTTGAGTTTGTGGTTATTTTCATGCTTATGTTGGCCCATAACACCAGAAATGACGCTCATCTTTCCCCATGTCATCAGCCATCTTATTGACCCTGCTCTGGCCTCAGCTGGGTGTTGTTGAGTGTCCTGAGTGGTTTGCGGGGTCACTACTGGGTGGTACAGCCTGCAGAGGAGGAACGGGGTTTGGGGACAGGGTGGGGAAATGCAGGTCAAAGGTTGATAGGAGTATCTGGAAAAGAACTAATTGTTTCAAGATAAATCATGTTTCTAGGGGGAAGACTTATACAACAGCACTGTAACCAGGGCACAGTGCTCTTATGTAAGCTCACTTCCCGACAACACAAACCTACTGATTGTTAGTTGAATTTGTGTGATAAATAGTAGACTTTAATATGCAAGCTTTCAGGTTTGAGTTTAGGGCCTCAGTATGCTTAAAATGAAGTGCTTGTCAGATCGTCTTAAAGTGTTTGGAACCACCAAAAGACACTCCATGACCTTGGATTCAGCAGTGCCCTATGCAGATGGATCCTGGACTTTCTGACAAACAGGCCCCAGAGGGTGAGGCTCAGTGACATCACTTCCTCCACACTCAGCACCAGAGTCCCTCAGGGATGTGTGCTAAGTCCGGTCCTGTACGCCCTCTTCACCAATGACTGTGTGGCAACACACAGCTCCAACACTGTCATTAAGTTTTCGGACAACACCATTATCATTGGCCTGATCACTGCCATCATCAGCCCAATCACCACCACCATCAGCCTCATCTGCCTGATCGGCCTGATCACCGCCATCATCAGCCTGATCACCACTATCATTGGCCCGATCACCGCTATCATCGGCCTGACCACCACCATCATCAGCCTGATCATGGGGAGTGATGAGTCGGCTAACAGAGAGGAGGTAAGAGCCCTGACATCATGGTGTCAGTACAACAACCTACATCTCAACGTCTGCAAGACCAAGGAGATGGTTTTGGATTTCAAGGGGGGTACAGGAAGCACACCCCCCCATCTACATCCAGGGGACGCCAGTGGAGAGTGTCAGCAGCTTCAGGTACATCAGGGTCCACATCAGCAAGGACCTGAAGTGGTCAACTCATACTGAGTTGGTGGTGAGGACTATGAATCAGCGCTTCTTCTTCCTCAAGAGAATGAGGAGGTTTGGCATGCACCTTCTATAGATGCACTATTGAGAGCGTTCTCTCTGGCTGCAAGATGGCCTGGTATGGGAGCAGCTCCAAGCAGGACCGCAAAGCCCTGCAGAAAGTCATCAAAATTGCTCAGCACACCACCAGGTCTGAACTGCCATCCATGCATCCATGCCTCTACATCTAGAGGAGCATGAGGAAAGCTGGAAAAATCATCAAGGACCCCAACCACCCCAACTACACACTCTTTTGCTTTATAGAAGCATCACAGCCAGATCCAGCAGGCTCAGAGACACCTCCTATGCGCAAGCCATCAGACTGTTGAACTCTGGGACTTTGTGAACATACATAACAGACAGACACACACACACACACACAGTTGTGTTTCCATCACTTCAGAGGACATTACATTGACTTACATTCATTTCCTGGATCCTAACCATAACCATAATCACTACTTGTGTAACCCTAACCCTTACCCTAACTTTAATATAACCTTAAACTTATCTTTACTTTAAACAAAATCTTCACCCTAAAATTAATGATTTACATTAAGGGGGCTTGCTTTTTGTCCCCATAAGGGCAGCTAGTCCCCACAACATGACTTCGTAAACAGATTTACGTCACCACCATAGACCATAAAAAAATAATGGACATAGCCACTGTGACATCACCCACTGGTTTGTGGACTCCTGTTTTGAAGCCTTGAGTTTATATTTTGACCATTGCTATCTTGGATTTTTGTAGCCACCAGATCTTTCAAAAGCTGAAAGAGGGGGAAAGATTTTACCCTTGCACCTTTGTATACATGGCACATTTGGTGTGTGCTACAGGCCAGACATAAATCCTTTGGGTCTGTCAAACTCTTGATAAACCACCTGGACAAAACAATTGTATACATGTTTTATGTGTCTGTCACCCATACAAACTGGACTTTGAGCTTTTCAATCAAGCTAAAATGTATATAAAATCCTACTGGCTAAATCACTGGGGGCCCTCCTCACCCTGTTTTTCCATACCTGACTTAACATCATAGTCCCAGATTCAGTATAATTGACAAAACTGCTTGCTAGATTGCCAAATACTTGTACTACACCCAGCTTTACAGTTTAAATCCAGCCAGCTTCATCTTCAAGCTGCTGCTCCTGTCTCCACCTGTAGTGCTGGAATAACAGCAATGTTTCTGTGCATGTGCCTCAATGACATCATGTTTTTTTTTTTTTCTGACATTATATTTATGATACTTTTTAGCTTCTATATGAAGTCCATTGTACTGTAGAATCCTGAGTCTACTACATAATGGATTTCCTGTATAACACATGAACCAATCAATCAGTTACCATTATTTCCATGCTCTCACATAAAATGCAATATCAGCAATGGGCTTGCAATGTTGTTTTTCCACATAAACAGTATGAAGCACTCAGTTTCATTTTTACTGTAACTGCCTCTGCGCAGCAGGGGGTAACCACAGAACCAATCCCACATTTAACCCAACTCTGTCAATGTCACAGTCAACTGACATAAAATTTATGGAAGACTCCCTGCTCCTGTAACACAAGAATCACTGCTATTTGCATTTAAATTTCACTCCTTTTCCTGTCATTTTCTAACAGACAACAGCATCACTGTTTTCAGATCAGCTTTCCTTTCCTGTGCTATTAGTGATGTATGGAAGTCTGTTACGGAAGAAGCTGCAGGAGGTGTTGACCTGCTTACCAAAGTTAGCCACAGACTCATAACACCTTGTTTGATAAAACTGGTCATTTTTGGCATTTTGTTGTGGATAGATCTTTTTTGTTTTTGTTTTGTTTTTGTTATGTTTGCCTTTTCTTGATAAATAGTAGCAGTACAGACAGAAAAAAACATTATGAAAGTGACAGGTGGAGATGACATTCAACAAAAGCCTGGAATCCAACCGAGGACAATATGGTTATATGGTGTGTGTTTTAACCACTCAGCTCCCGGGCACTCTATGGATAGTTTTGAATATTATATAAAAGCACTAGCAGGGTGAGGAGGTAAGGTAAGAAACATATTTTAGAATGTCATTTCTGTCACATAAAATCATGTTGTGCTTTTAAAAACTTCAACATGCAAGAGCCAGGTTTAGAGGCCACTATAAAACACTACTGACCTTAAAACTTGAGATAGGCAGCAAACATTAAAAATGTAAGATACAATCTTGGTTATCTTTATCTCAATTTAGGCTCAGTTAGGAGGAGTTAAAGGACAGGTTCACAATTTTTCAAGTGTGTCTTAAATCATCAGTCCAGTGTCCATATGAACACTGAAAGAGGTTTTTCTCGCTGTAATCCTCCTGTTCATACTGGCTATTAAAAGATTCCTTTCAAATGTGAGTCTTCAATGTAAGTGAAAATCCAAAAATCCAAAATCCACAGTGTGTCCACACAGTCATTTTGTGCAAATACTTTAAAAGTTATCTGAAGCTTATATGAGGCTTCAGCAGTCTGAGTTAGTCATATCAGGTGGATATCTGCCACATTTACAGTCTTTTTAGCATCAAATTCCCTCTTTGTGTTTCCTCGGACAGTGTTTCCCTGTTGAGCTGTGGTGGAAGTATAGTAACAAAAAGAGGGACTTTGGCACTAAAAAGACTGTAACATTGAAAGATATCTACTTGATTTGACTCATTTGGACGCTGAAGCTTCATATTAGCTTCAGATAAACTTTTAAATACATTTTTGCACAGGAGGAGGACTGTGGATTTTGTCCCCCATTACTTACATTGTAAGTGCATTATGAAGGGATCTTCTAATGGTCAGTATGAACAGGAGAAATAATTATGACTAGAAAAACTTATTTCAATGTTCATTTGGGCTCCTGACTGTTGTTTTAAGACAGACTTGAAAAATTGTGAATCCGTCCTTTAATATGTTGAAACAGCTTTACAGAGACAAATCTGAAAACCTTCTGTTTCTTTACAACTGATGGGGAGGAGTGGCCTCTTAAAATAAGGATCACTCAACTTGTTTCATGAATTTTAGAGTTATTAGAAAAAGAACAGCATGTTCTACCAGCAGGTTTAGAAAGGCTCCATGAACTGGAGAGAGGTTCACTCACTATTGCAACAGAAAGTAGCAGTACTTTCTGCTTTCATCAGTCGAGTGTTATAGTTGCTTTGATTTCTAGTGTCTCTCTATTATTCCAACACACACATCACTTGCAAATATGTTTTGTATTTCAACACACTGCATGTCATCAGTCAATACACAAACGTATGAAGTTTTATCACCTTTGCTGTTATACAGTAGAATGTGCTGGAAACTGCTGGAACACTTTAGAGGCAATGTATGAATAGAAGAGAAGATGTATGGCACGATAGATGGAAAGCCAGACAACCACTCCACACACAATCAATATTCATTTACATTTCAGATGTTTGTATTTCCTTGTTCCTGTACAGAAGTGACTTTTTATTTATGATCAAAGTATTTCATTTCGTCCCTTTTGTTTTAAATACTACACAATTAAATACCTAAAATATTGTGAATATTATTATTGGAGAATTTTTCATCTAATATTAGGGTTGATGGCAGACTCTGAAACATGTTTTCGTCAGTTTATGTACAACTAATCTCTGCATTCATTTAAATTGCGAGGATCATTTCTATTTAACAACTCTTAACAGTACTGTACACCCATTGTAGAGAATTTTATACAACAGTACAACAGAAATCCAAGCTGAACACAAAATACCTTCAAAGCAACCACAGTAATTACACACAACAGTTAAAACAGAGAGACTAAAGAGACAGACAGGAAGACAGGAACCATTATGAGGTTACCATAGTTCATAACAATGCAGGGTAATGAGGATACAACTCTACCTGCCAAACTTTTCAACTTTTGCTGTATGTGGACTCTCAGCTCTCCGTCATCAGGTCTGTGGTTGATGGGGTGAGCAGTGATGGAACATAAAACACAAGACTTCTGTGGTTCATTTGATCCAGGGACACTTTAAAACTTCTCCAATCACTTCTAAGCTATATTGGCCCATGAGATAAACTCTGGCCATTTTTGAATGCAATGCATAAAACACAAACATCTTGATAATAAATGGATAAATACAACTGAAAAAAAGTCATATTCTTCCACTAACACAGGAAGGTATACAAAACATAAATGTCACAGTAAAATGGGAAATGTTTCAGCACTACTGCTCCCCACATCCATGCTTGTGATAGTTCAGGCAGGCATGAAACACACTTTAAAGGGTCAGTTTCACATAAAAACATGCACATATGAGGTACGCTGCCATGTAGACAGTTTTAGTTTTATGTGAGATGTCTATGAACATTTACATTGGAACTACTGTCCACTGAAGAAACAATCACCAATGGATATTTTGTGTTCTGTGGATTGTCAGGACAGATGTTGAAACAGATGTTGCTGTTGAATTATTTAAATGTTCAATGCACACACATTTTATTCCATTCACCTCCACTGTACTGGGCTGGAGAAAACTTGCAGACAGATATCTCCAGACCTGGACAAATAAAACCAAAACTATCTGACTGGAAAAAGGGAGGAAGAATGAAATATGTTGGTGAACCAACCCTATACTTTACAATCATATACTGTAGAATCATGTCAACTCAAACAAAAGCAGTAGGTGTTGACTCTTTTGCATGTTGGGCCTCATACTCCATGTGCATGAGACAAAGGCAGACCTGCATGCAGTCACAAAGCCTGATAACAAAGAAGTCAAACAAAAGGAGTCCAAAACGGACTTCAACTCCCATCATGCTCTGCTCGGTTCGCACCTTGGCATGAAATCTGGGGAAGCCCCAAACTCTCGTCTGTCTTTGGCGCTCCAACACCAGGGGAAATCACAGCGCCGCTGCCATGACATCACCACAGTTTTAAGTACCAGCTACAAAGAACATTCATCACCTTTCCACAGTAGCTACTTCCCTGTGAGCCAGCTTACTATGGATGTAACAACCCTGTGCACGTGTAATTCCCCTCGCAGAGTAGGAAGATTCTCCCCTCACTGGACGAGCTGAGACTTCTCGCGTTCAACCAAACACAATCACTGGATCTGAGAGACAGACCACTGCTGCAACCCAGTGCTATCACTGCCTGTAGAAGGAAGAAACGATTTCTTCACAGAGATGAAGGACAGCCTCTGTGCCCCGCTCGTCTTTAACTGAGTCAACTCCACTGTTTTCACTGCAACACCACAAGGAGCAGCTGCCGTCAAACCGTTCTGCTATACTTCAAGGAGTATTTGAAGTTTGCTGCCTGTTTAGTTGTGTTCACCACGCTAGACTGTTTTTGTGTTTGTCCCACTTGGGACTGTTGTATTTGTGCCACTGCGAGTGAGGAAGTAAGTCGCTTTATTGATTGACAAATTAGACAGCACACATTACAGACTGTTGTCCATACACGCACTCTCTGTGTTACTAACACACACATGCACACGCACACACACCCACATTCAAAACACTCGCACCCTTTTGCACATCTGGTGGACAGATAATGTGACACAGTGATGCTCTGCCCCTCCTCATCTATCATCAGACACGTGTAGTTTGGTAACACACACTGACTTGGGTGATTGTAGAGCACAGAGATGCCAGTCGGCAACATCTTGCTATTGTTCTAACCAAGACACTGCAGTAACATCCGCCATTTGGTTCTCACGTGACGTGACTTCCTCACGTGGTCACATCTGCCATTCTGATTCTCACATGACTTCTCCTCCTGAGATCACATCCACCATCCTTGAGATCATGTGACGTCATCTCACGAGATCACGTCCACCACAAACACACACATACACACACACACACACACAAACACACACACACACACACACACACACACACACATATACCTACCTACACCCCCACCCTCACACACACACACACACTCCTTCTTGCATGTGTTTTCACTGTACATAGCTACTGTTGTTATTGCTTAGGTAGAATTAGATTTTAGGATAGTGACTTATTGATCAAAGCATTGGCTAACTTTGTTAACTTTGCTATTGTTTAATAAACACTGTTATATCTTTAAAGAGAAGTCTTTTGCCATTATTGTGTTTATATATTGTGAAAAGTGGCTGATTGAGAGAGTCAGAGCTCAAACTCAACCTTCTATGTTCACCTGTGGATGCTGATATCCCTCAGATATTAGCATTCCAAGTGAACTGCTTTTATGAGACTACCTTACTGTTTGGTTATTGGTCCCAGTTTCTGGGTGGTGCCCAATATTATTAATTCATAAATGTATTTATTATAACTATTAATCATTATCTTTGATAATGCTTAATTATTGATAATGACCAAACCTGCTCCTAATCATATATCAAGCATATATCACACATTAATATGAATCAATATGTAGCTATCAATGCATAGCCCCAATAAAAAAAACTCACTTGAACAAATTTTCAATGATTAGAATATTAGATAGACATATTGCTACACATATCATCAAGAAAAGCACTGTGTGGAGTCCTTACATCATTGTAAATCACATCTTATTCACAATTAAGAAATCAAGATAAATCAAGATAGAGTTGTCACTCATGACAATACCCACCTTTTAAGTGCCCCTGTTGGATTTGATCTTTAGTATTTTGTTGATGCTGGAGAGGCTGTCTGAATCCTGCCCAAATCTTCCTGCCACAGCAGATCAATAAAGATAAAATACTACAGAGCACTGTAGAAAATATTACAGGAAATCTTAGGCTGTCTGCAAAAATCAAAACAAAAGATATATCAAATGGGGTGTAACATGACAGAAAAGAAGAATAACAACAAAATACACCTCAGCCACCTGGAGGCAAGGTGGCTGCACCTGGAGACATTTGATACTTGTCAATCGATGCCCTTAGCACACAAACACAGACACGTGTTTCAACAGAATAAGTAAGTCATACAGTAGCCAGGATGTGCAGATCCTGGGAATGGAGAGCTGACGTGCAGCAAATTGCCTGAAGCATCACTGTGGGTTGACGTCATACACAGATGTGTGGATTCCCTGAGGCTGCATGTGCTCAGACTGAAGGGGCTGTGTTGGTGGGGATGTTGTGCTTCAGGTACCAGGTAGAAGAAGAAATATGACCCTTGAAGTTCTGTTTGATTCAAATGAGAGGATTTTACAACTCTGGAAATGTGTCCCAACAATTGTGAAGTAAACAGTACACTATGCTGGGGCGCCCCGGTGGCCTAATAGTTAAGGCACATATATAACAACAATGTCCAACGGACCTTTGTTGCATGTCATACCCCTCTCTCTCCCTGTGTTTCCTGTCTCTCTCTGCACTGACTGTCAAATAAGTGCAAAAAGCCAAACAAACAAAAAAAAAACTTCAGCAAGAGAAGTCGAGTCATGTTCAACTTCTTTTGAAGACGACTTTGTTTTTCTGGTAGAGACCATAGTGGTCTCATTGAAATGCAGGGGTACACTGCATTTCTTCACACAGCACTAAAAGTGGTCTGAACACAGTCTCGTTCTGTTACTGTGGCAAAAAACTACTGATATAGTTCCTAATTGGTTCTTGCTGGATAGCTTAGAAAGCCTTTGTATCTGCGGAATAGAACTCAGACTGAACCAGATCTTCTTGAAAAGACCCCAGCCAGCCTGTCCATCACAGTGTGATGATGGCTGGGCATTAAGATGCTTCCAGAACAAAACTGGACTGGAAGCAGTTGGAGCAGAGAACCAAATACACAGTGAGCTCAATGTCAACAGCAAACAAACCTCCCAACTCTGTTTGCTCTCTGATTTCTCCACAAAGTGGCTGGTTTGTCTTACTGCATGCTGATTTTGGTCTGCTCTGTCCTCTTTTATGCAGTCCTCTGCAGAGGCCTGGGACAGCTGCTGGGATTACACACCAGGAGATGTGATGTGTGATGGAGGGTGTTGGGACATGTGGTAGATTTGCTCATGCCTGTTTATTCTTCTTCTTACTTTCCTTTTTCTCTTCATGGTCTGCTATATAGTATACACTATATAGTATACACAGTCAAAACACAGCGGAGGAGATTCCTTTGAAGATCAGCTGAAAGACAGTTTTCTCTTGTTTAATAAGACATTATGCTAATGTGGAACAGATGTCAGCCCTTAGTGTTGATTCAAAGGTCCAGCAGCATGTTTTGGAGGCAGAAACATCTTGGATGCCAATACACTCATACACACACTATCTGCATACAAACAACTGCGTCAGCTTACAACTCTGAAGTTCATCATTGACAGTGTCACGTAAGAATACTTATGTTGTGCGCCACCAGGGAAAAGGTGTGGTGAGAGTGTAACCACTTCCTCAAGGTCACTCAGGCTTCCTATTAGCAGTGCAATATCTTTGGTCTGTTTATCACTGAGAGCCACGCACAGACACACTTGACCCCAAAAATCACATGATCCTTCTGTGCACTGTAAGGCTGTAAGGTCAGTAACATAAGCTCAGGAGTTTAAAAGAGGTGGGATAGCTTGTACAGCATTGTGTGGAAGTTTTATTGCCATTAAAAATACACTCCGTTTTAGTAGATGGATGGATGGATGGATGGACGGACGGATGGACGGATGGACAGATAGATAGATAGATAGATAGATAGATAGATAAATAGATAGATAGATAGACATAAGTTTGTATCTGCTCAAAGAGCGTTTGCTGTAGTACAGATGTCCGAAGTGGGAGGAGCTATTTCAAACACTTCCAAAACCAGCGGTCCCACCCACTTCAACTCTATTAAACTGTACTTGATGTTACCATGGTATCTGCAGTTGCTAAATCCAATGGGACAGAAATCTGTAGGATTCTTTCTTTGAGAAATCCAGTGCACCATTATTCTGTAATTGTCACTTGTGGCCACAGCTGGTGCTGCTCAGCAAATGTCTCACTGTGATGTCTACAGTGCAGAACACCTCTATGCAACTTACATGTACAACTATGTATTGTACTGTACTGTATGTGTGTCACTGCCATGGGAAACAGGTTATGTAATGGATTTTATGCACTCCTGTAATTGGTGAATAGCAGATGGAACAATAACAAATTATTTTCTGAATGGATTTAATGAAGTCACATGGTCTGAAATGGTGTCGGATGACGATCCACCTTTTGTTTTTATAAATTTTCCTACAGGGCAAACATGATGCAAGCATTACAGTAGAAAATTCCAATCATAGTGAACATTCAGCTTCTCTTTACACTTCATTCAACATCGGAATGTCAGAGAGGAAGTCTATTTTCATGCCCAGCAATGTTTACATTTTCATCATCTCGTGATCATGAAATTACTGGTTGTGAATTTAGAAATCTAGAATAATGATCCCACCCTTACAGACAATAGCCACCTTTCATGTGGCCTGAGGTGAAAACATATACAGTAAACAAACAAACCATTTGTATAGGAGTAGGTGTGGGAACTGTAATTTCCTGTGTGACTCAGCTGTCGATCATGGGTTTGTCTCTCTATTTAAACTTTTCCATTTTCACCTCCCCATTTGTAGCAGGCGGCACCACTGTTAATAAAAGAAGCATGTCAATGTTTTCCTTTGGCCTGGCCGTGTTGTTGTACCCATGTGAGTGCTTCAAAGAATGCTGCTCTTCAGGTTGGTTTGTTTAAAGGAACAATTCAACATTTGGGGAAATATGCTTTGTCTTTGTCTGTCTTATTCAAAGGTAGATGTTGAGAATCAAAGTCCACACTTTTAGTACATTTTTGTACTAAAAGTGTACAGAAGTTGAGATTCAGACTTCACACTTTTAGTACATTTTTGTGTTGATTCAAAGACTAAAAGCAAAAGTATGGTACAGTATGGCAAACAGGCACATTTCCCAAACCCTAAAACTGTCAATCAGAAAAACTGTGTCAAAGCTTCAGCAGAAACACATAATGCATCACCTGCTTGCTAGTAGCAGCAAGAGGTACAAACAAACTGGGGACCCGCTCAGAAAAGCATTGCTCCATAGCGCCACTAGTGGTCAAAAACTCCACAGCGTACCATTAAAGTGGCAATCTTGAAGATCTCCGTTTTGTTCTCTTTGGCGGCACCATATGGCATTAAAGGCATGCACCACTTGTGATTTGAATGCATGGCGGGAAAGTTGCCACCGACACCCAGTTCATAATCATAATACTGTAAATACAAGAGCTTTCATCAGCGGGCCATAGCTCAATCACCATTGTGTTACCTCATTTGGCAGAGCAGAAGGCTTGATCCCACATGGTGCAGAGCTTAGGGGGCCTGGAGGAGCAAGCTGCTGGCAGAACTGAGGGTGCAGGTGGAGGTTTGTGTTATGATCAGATCCTGTAGATAGAGAGGTGCATGTCTGTTGATGGATTTGTATGTGAGTAGCAGGATTTTGTAGTCAATCCTGAAGGAGACAGGGAGCCAGTGCAATGAAAACAGAATTGGTGTTATGTTTTTGCATTCTCATCAGGATCCTGGCAGCGCTGTTCTGAATGTACTGGAGCTTCTGGATGCTTCTGCCAGGGATTCCTGTGAAGAGCACATTGCAGTAGTCTAGTCCTGAGGAGATAAAGGCATGGACAGGTTTCTCTGCATCTGACAGGGTTAGAGAGGGGCGGAGTTTAGAGATGTTTATGAGATGGTAGAAAGAGGTTTTGCATAGATGTCTTATATGGTCATCAAAAGTCAGCTGAGGGTCAAACCTAACACCTAGATTAGTGACTGAGGAAGAAAGGGGGATGTCCTGGCTGTCAAAGGTGAGATGAGGTATTGGGGATTACTGAATATGGAGTGGAGTGCCAATAAGGAGAGCTGTTTTACTGCTGTTTAACTCGAGGAAATCTGTGCTCATTCAGGCCTTTATCTCCTTAAGACAGGTGCTGAGGTGTGACATGGCTGTAGAAGGGCTTGGGCCTGTTTTGATCTACAGCTGGGTATCATCAGCATAGCAACGAAAAGACATCCCATATCTGCTGATGACACATCCAAAGAGGAGCATGTAGAGGGTAAACAGGATCAGGTCGAGAACCAATCCATTGCAGAACACCACAGGTGTGATCTAGACCTTCTAAACCACTTAAGTGCAGAGTCTGACAGCCCATTGGTGGTATGGAGGTGCTCTAAGAGTGTGATCCACAGTGTCAAATGCAGCACTCAAGTCAAGGAGAATCAGGAGAGAATCAGAGAGGGATCCTGCATCAGCTGCCATCAGCAGTTCATTGACAACCCTGAGAAAAGCTGTTTCAGTGTTGTGTGCTGAACAAAAATCTGGCTGAAATTTCTCAAATAGGTTGTTGTGTTTAAGGGGGTCCTGAAGCTGAGAAGCAACCACCTTCTCCAACATCTTGGACAGGAAAGGGAGATTGGAGATAGGTCTGTGGCTGGTAAGAACTTCTGGGTCCAGGAGGGCTTCTTGTGGAGGAGGCAGATGGAACACTACCAGTTTGAAGGGATAGTTTGACAAGTTTGGGCGATCAAAGGGCTGAGAATGGGGATGTATGATTTGAGCAGAGCTGTGGGAATGGGGGTTCTGAAAAAGTCAATAAAGCTGTTACATCACTCTTCTGTAGCCTCAATTGGGGAAGATGATTGTGGCCTCAGGAGATGATTTATGGTGGAAACAAGATGCTTAGGGTTACCAGGATTGTTATCAGTTAGATTGGAGTAGAACTGTGACTGAGCATCTTTAAGTGACTTTGATTAAGTCTTTAACAGGAATGCTAAATCATTGAGACTACTTTGTGGTCGGACACACCCAGATCATAGACCGGTGGTTTATTGATGGGGGCAGAGTCAGTGATGACCAGGTCAAGTGTGTGCCCACTGGTGTGAGTAGGGACATCAACATGCTGCCTCAGGAACTGAGGACTGAGGACTCAGGAACTCCACTGCAAAATGACAGGAGGGGTTGTGACCAACAATGACAATGTTGGTTGAAATGAAGCAGAGTGAGGTGAGGAGGATGTGTATCTCAGGGAGGAAAGATGAGTTTGGTTTGGGGGGGCGGTAGATAAGAAGTACTGTCATGGAGTATGGAGGTTTACATTTTAGAGCAAGGCATTCAATAGAAGAAATCAGGCATTGGCATGGGAGACAGTTTCAGTTCAACCCAGTGTAGGATTGCTAAACCACCACCACAGCCAGAGCTGCGGGCTTTTTCCATGTAACTATAGCACAGAGTAGTCTCCTGCTTTATGCCAGGTTTCAGTTAGGCACATTAAATCAAGCCCCTTATCCAAGATGTGGTTGAAGAGGGATTTATCAGTGAGAGATTGTGTATTAAATAGTTCCATGGTGGTAGGAGACAGAGCTGAGGATGGAAGTCTCTGCAAACTTCACAGTACACTGTGATCCACTTGATATTTTGCATCTTGCCTGGTACAGGGTAGTCTTGCGATGTTTCCAACAATGACACCCAGGTTTTTTTGCTTCCATATTCCACATTGAAACTATGGTGCGAAACTATGGATGTAACAAGGTCTGTTTTTTAAAATCCCAAACTCTTGGCAGCAGGTTAAAAGCCTTTTGTCAGGTGTAATTACAAAGCTGTGTAAACTCCGTAGCTGTGGGGCAGTGTATGACATCATAATTAAAGCAGTTGCGTCATTTGGGCAGAGTGGCAGCATTGGTAACAACCACAGTCACAGTCTGAAGATCATTACAACAAACACAAGGGGGGTCCAATTGAAGAAAAACCCCAGTCACTACAGTCCGTCAGTGACAGTGCAGCTCTGGGTGATTTCCATGCTGATAGTGAGTTCAGGGGAGCTGGATGGGGCTTTGTAGCACACCTGAGCCAGCAGGCTGGAGGAAGAGACAGCCGCTGTCCTCCGGAGAAAAGGGATCCCAGTACAGTAGGTAGGCAGCACTTTGCCTTGAATAATCCAAAGTCTGCTAGCTCAATAGAATGTATTCCAACTCAGGAAGCCATGAAAACATGCAGACAGAAAACATTGAAAAGCTTGACCAAAATGCAGGAAGGCTGTGTAAATCACACAAGCAGTGAAGTTCACAGGCATTTGTCAATTTGGCAAACAGGAACGGCAACCAGTATGCACCAGCGTTCCCTCATAATGCAGAGTAGCCTCTCTCCCACTGCAACACAAGCCCCAAAACAAACCTTGTGTTCTTGGCAGCAACAATGAATTACCAATCCATTCCAGGCCAAATCTGGACTTACCAATGTTAGCTCTCTACTGTGGTGTCCTTGCAGTAGTGTCATGTGGGACCTGTAAACACTTGCTGTTACCACCACATGTTGCAAAATCAACCAGGACTGAAATCTTAAAGCCCTGCAAACCTGTGTTTTCAATCAGCTTCGTACTGTGAGTCAGGGGCGTCATGCAGTTAATGTTTTTGAGGGGGCGCAGTTTCACAATGCATATGTTAATGTTCACACCAAACCAAGTTGTTAGCGGTAGTCTAATTATCTGCTTTAGCTTCTATGTTTATGATCAAACTGCCCCCCTATCAGTAACTATCCTCAATTACAATTGAATGACACTTATCATATAATATGATAATATAATATTGAACAAGAAAATGTTAGCGAAAAGGCTTTAAACTCAATGTTAGCTGGTTAATTAGCAGCACTGTTGATTATTTAATGATCTAATGCAAAGCTCACAAACATGTAGCCATGTCCATCCCCTGTTTTGTAGGACACATTTCAGTGTTACAAATTTGTTTTGACAAAAACATTAATTTAGCTGCTAATACTAGCAAAGGAAAACAAGCTAACACTAATTTTAATGACTTGCTAAAGTGCTAAAGATGCTAAAGTCACTTTAAAGGGAAATTCTGAAGCTCTACAAAATTTACAAATTAATTTCAGTCAAACCGTTTTATGTTTGGAACTGCATTTGGTCATTCATATTCAACGATTCTACAGGACTTTCACAGCTGAGTGGCACTATGAGCTCCGCTGATACTATGTAGAGCTTTCTAGTTGGAAGGAACCAAGTAACCTTGAAAGAAAGGGGTGTCTATGTATAGTAGGCAGACTTAAGTATGAATAAAAACATACAGAAAAGAGACTTTTGTTTATATAATATAGTATATTATAAAGGCTAATTAAAAACACTTGTGTTTAAAATAGAATTTAACCATTTCTAAAGCCATCCAATCTCAAATATTTGAGGGAAATATTTTATGATGACTAATCCTACAAGGATGCTTATTGCAGAGACTGAAGTTTGTCTGATCCTTTTGTGCTGCAATATTGATGAACAGACTTAAATCTGTTCTGCATTCTTCTTTCTACACACATTCTAGCACTATGTGTGCTATGTAATGTTGTGCCACACTGTGTCACTGCTATTCACCCACAATGCTAAGAGAGAGCTGGGTCATACAAAGAGGGAAAGGCTGGGAGAGAGAGCCTGAGGCATGTCAAGTATGATGTTTTTTTTCCCTGACTGTTTATATACAACTTTATTTCCATGGTGAGTTCTGATCCATTCATGCCAATTCTCTTGAGAAAGACGAATAAGATGACAAAACAAAAAAAACAAAACAAAAATCAAATCAAAAGTCAACAACCGGAAGTTTATTCTCAAATTTTGTTTTTATTGTAAAGTCATACACAGGGTGAAGTGCTTCTGTGTGTCAGTGATTGGATGATTCCATTGCTGTTGTGTGTTAAAGATGTGGTGGTGAAAACAAGTTGAACTCTGCACTGTTTTTCTTGGTGACCTGGTGAAAAAAATGTTTTACAGCAGTGATGAAGAAGGTGAAAAGGTAGTTGCAAGTTTATGGAGCAAGTTCTCCAGGTGTCCAAGCTATAGGTTGAAGGCCTTTGTAAAGCACTTTCTGGGAGTGTATTGTGTATAGGCATGTGTAAGTGAAATAAAGAGTGTAAGGAACCATCAGCACTCTGAATAAGCACCTCATTAGCAGCACCGACACTGTGTTACCTGATCTGATCATAGATCAAACCTGTCGTTTGAAATGACCTGCTCATATTCTACCTCTGACTTTAATGGCTGTGTTTTCACAACATTTCTTGAATCCTGCCTTGCACAGACACACGCATGCAAACATGCGTGAGTGCATGATATGTGTTGATTGTTAAAGCACTTCACCCAAATCCCCAGTCTCCCCGCTGCTCCATTTGGGCAAAGCAATTTAGTTAAATTGCTCCGGCAAATCACCAGCTGTACAAATGAAGAACAGGATGTATGGAAATGAAGACTCCAACACATTGACCACTTCACAGACCAGCAGGCAGGGGGAGGGGACACCATCAATGCCAAGACACAGTTTGCAGTTCGCAGCCTGGCTAGCAGAGTGCTGGACATGTTGAGTCTAGTCAATGCATTACAAGCTTTTTTATTTCCATATAAATGAACAGTTGGAGGTGATTGTTTGGCACAAGACAGTGAGAAATTTTGACTAACATACAGTGCATGGTGACTTTAGTCATTTTTTTATGAGAAGATTCAGTGTTCTCTAAGTGAGTCTGTTTCAACAGAATAGATGAGAATATTCTGCCATCCTTAGTGCCTTTACATGCACTTAGGTAGAACCTGTTACTGTTGGTTTTCTGCAGTTATCTGACTTCTCACAGCCTCAGTATGCTTAAAACAAATTGTGTGACCTAGTTTGTTTAAAGCATATTGAGGCCTTTAAACATCATGTATACGAGAAACCTGGTTTCTGTAATCAGTGTTATAGTTATAGTGTTATAGTGTTTGACTGTGTTTCTAATTGTTTGGCGTATTATATCCTCTTGGTGTCAATGAGGTCCTAGTTGGGATTTGGCAACTTTGTTGGCCATGTATGTGTGTAACTTGGTTTCACATGTGAGCATGAGCAAGACTTAAGACAGGGAAATCATTGCTCTGACAGCAGATTGGCAGAATGAAAGTCATTACACACAGTGATGCATTTGAAATAATTAAATTCAACGTCTGATTAAAACTGAAACTGAATGTGTAATTATAAGCATTCCCTGATTCTGGCTTCTTATGTGCATGCGAGTTGAAAATGAAATTTGAGGCATGGGTCATTTTTTCAAGATGAAAAATAAGAAATAGCTCTGTAATGCAGTGTAGTAATATAATGGATTTTTTGGATAATATCTTTTCATTTTCACTTTCAGATAATAGGCCCACATTCAGTGGCCCCAGATGCTGATATTAAATATCTAGCAATGTTTCTCAATTCTTGACAATGAAGCTAGTGAATAAATGTTTTCTTAACTTAGGCTTTGTCCAAATCTGTCCCTCTTTCACTCATTCACTACTCCCTATATAACAGACACTACATAATTTAAAATTGAGTTTTCCAACAATTACTCATCAGCATCATTTTGCATCATCGCTGTCAGCTGTAGAGTTGGTAATTTTCGCATTTGTAAAATTTGGTGGATTGCATAGTGGGATTGTTAGCAGAAAGTAGTGCTATAGACTACTATTTTTTATTCCATTGTGGAAATCTCCAATCAGAAAAAGTGCTCACTTTGCATGAGTACCCAAGGTGCTTTTTAAAGGTGAGAAAACACATGAAGACATAGAAGGACACACATCCATGTTTTCTATATTACCCATCTGTGCTATAGTGTCCTTCCGGTCCACTGTTTGTTATGATTTTCAAAGTTTAAAGTGGTGGAAGGCATTATGTGCACATCAGCAACTTAACTGGCTTTTTACTGATTGTTGTGACAACTGAAGGAAGGCTGACTGTGACACAAAACTGTTGTCTTCAGAATGGATGATAAAGTTCAAAATGAAGACATTTTCCTGTCTGTGTGACAGCAACTATCGTGTTTCTTTTATATTCAGAGGTACCAGGCAAGTTCATACACTGGGCAAAGTCTGACAGCTGCTCTGACTTCAATGCCAGAGATCCTGTAAAGTACTGGGTCCATGATAAAACCAAAGATCAGAGAGAAATCTGATTTCTTTGGCCAGATAGCTGATCACTGCTATTATGAGACAGTTTATACACGCTGTAAGCTTCTTGCCTTTTGCAGCCCCCCTTTATGATTTGGACTGAACTTGTACACAGAAATCTTGCGTAACACAGTTTGAAACTTTCTCTGCTCCTTGTGCTAACTTTGGAGGAAAAAGCTATTCCCCTGTTTGTTCTGAAACTTGTGCTATTTGCATCTTGTTGAAAGATCAATATAACAATCAGGTGACAGGTTTGACACCTTTCTCTTTAGCTATCATATTCCAAATATACCACTTGTGTCTGTGTTATTTCACCTGTGTTTTTTTTTAGGGATCATGTGCAGACGGCCGAGGCAATCTCTCTAAGTGTGACGTGCAAACATTAACCTCCCTTTCAAGTCAATGGAGTTCTGGGTCAGTAACAGCCCAGCACAGAGGAGTGTTTCCACACCATCAGCAGGTTTTGTCATTTGCAGTTTCCCCATATCATCATCTCTCCCTGAAAGCCAGGAGAGCATTCCTCAGCATTTTAGCAACTGCTCAGTGGCTGGCTTTTTCACTTGCAACTTCCACCTGCATTCTCTGTCTTTTCTATAACATCCTCAAGCTCAAGGACAGGGGAACTGGCTCTTGTCTATTTCATAACAGGCTACAGATGCAGCCAGCTGTATGGCATGTCAAACACAGCAAAATCTCCAGTCTTAGGGAGTCAAGTGTTGCCATTCTAGTTGATGGTGTTGACAAGTGTTAACTGTACCATTGTTTCCATTGACAGAGCTGATATAGCTCCAGAGCAGCTGAAAATTGAAAAATAAGAAATAAGAATGAACTGAAACAGTAGTGCTGGTATAATGTTAAAGGAATGCTTTAACACTACAATTTGGGAAATGTGCTTATGATTTCTTTCTGAGAGTGGGATGAAAAGATAGATATCAATCATGTCTGTTAGTTAAGTGCAGAGCTGGAGTTGGAGGGACATGCTGTGACTATGGCTTAGTGACAACCCTGTCGCCTAGAAATTATGTTTCTACACAACTAAACTGTTTTCCCAATTACGTTGTGTTGACAAACGTAATCGCTGCCTGGATTATGTTCAAAAACAACTACGTACATTGTCTCTGAACTTTTCAGTTGTTCAGTATCAACATTTTTGCAACTTGCCAAATACGTTAATAACATTTTCTCATTATGTTGCGAGAAAATATAATTCAGCCAGCATTATGTTTCTAGTAAAACGTATATGCTGTTGCAATTTAGTCGTATATGAACGTAATTTCGAGGGGACAGGGTTGCTTAATAACCAACAGTTTATCCAACCACCCGGCACTCCTGCAGCATCTTGGGCTAGCTGTTTCCTACTGCTTCCAGTCTTTACGCTAAGCTAGGCCAACCACATCCTGACTCCAGCTCTGTTCTTAGACATAAGACTAATATCCATCCTCTCATCTCACTCTCTGTAGGGAAGAATATAAGTATGTTCCCAAAATATTGAACTGTTCTACAGTGTTAATGAGTTCAGTTTGCTTCTCTGCTACCACAAAGGCTTAATTACAAGTCAAATTTGAAAAATATTTGACATATATTAGGCTGTTTAGATATGGCCAAAATGGCATACCTGCAGATCTGTTGCATCTCCAGCTCCAACCTTGCTTCTATTGTTTTGCCTTATAGCTACCTCATAGCTACATTGACTCATCATAAGCTGTAGAGATTGTGAATGTTTCAAGTATTTACTACACTGCTAAAGATTTCCCACTATCATGCAGTGATTGGATGGGAATCACAACTAGGATTCAATTTCCCGGTAATTTCCAGGGCAGATACCAAAGTTGATACTTTTGCAGGAAAGCTCCTAATAGTTAAAAATTGAGCAATTTACAGCCCCTAAATAGCCTGAAAGCCTGAAATCTAGGCATGGAATTTATTTGAAATGCCTTATTATAATTCATTTGAGTAGCACAGAATTGATCTTTAGTTTAGACCAATATTTGCCCCTAGATGCTTTTAAATATGTCATATGATAGAATCCGACGTGCATTTGTTAGCCTTGTGGGTCACAGCACTCCTCAGCTGACAAAACTGAATCTAAGTCTGAAGTGAGGACATTCTGGGTAAATATTAACTCAGAATGTCCTCACTTCAGATTCAGGTTAGAGACATGATGAAAGAATTAGGTGAAGCCTAGGGTAAGAGGTGGATTTAGGGATGCAGGCGTGATGGTTAAGGTAAGAGTTAGGGGCTAGCGGATGTGTTGTGTCAATAATTGTCCCCACAAGTGTAGTACAAACATACATGTGTTTTGTGTGTGTGTGTGTGTGTGTGTGTGTGTGTGTGTGTGTGTGTGTGGGGGGGGGGGGGGGGGTATGGGGTGGGGTTGGGAGGTTGGGGTGGGGGGTTGCCCATGGACAGTCTCTGCATTCCCCTGGGCAGACCCATGGAGCCAGACACCAGGAAGCTAACATCCCTGTCTGTCTGGGCCTCGATGGGACAGTGGACCACCCAGCTGGATCCCACTGAGCTGATTGGCTCTGAGCAGATTACCAACCAGTATGCTGAATATTCACACACACCAAATGGTTGGAAGCATGGGAAAATAATACATGGGAAATGTATTATATTTAGTCCAAAATCTCCCTGACTGTTTAATTTGGTTTTAGTGTAAATGGGGCAGGATTTTTCTGTCTATCCAGGAATGTGAAGACTAAAGACGTGTCATCTAACCCAATACGGTCAATGAAGAGATGAACGTTACACTAATGTATTAGACCAACAACTTCTGGCAAACATGTCCACATCTATCTCAGTTTTCAGAGACAGAAAGAGTTGTCCTAGAATGCTTTGCCCTTTTCCACATGTAGTAAAATTCAGTCCAGTTCAAAAGCACACTATCATCAGCCCCGCTCAAAGAAAATTAAACTTTGGCCTCAGCAAACAAAATTTGACTTCAAGCTTCACAAATATTTTTGACAAGGTTTGTTTAATTTTTTCCTTAATACTCTAGTTTTCCCTATCCGCTTTCTTCTTGGTTTTTAATATCTCTGGGCACACACATGCTTTCAGTGCTGCATTCCAGTGTAAAACTTGACCACCTAGAGGCCATCAGCACAAGATTAACTACGAGCAGAGCAGTCAAAGGTGCTACATAATCATGCATGAAGTTGTTACTTCTGCTTGTTTCCAACACACAGAATGAAATGTACATGACAAATCAAAGACTAAAGGTCAAGGGACTTGCAATTCTTTTTCCTTTGGTGGCAGATTGTCTTCAGTGTGGTGGTTTAAAGTCCAGAAGTCAAGACCGTGACGTAAAGCACAATGGTGAATCAATGTGAGAAACTTTTTAAGGTCACAGTCTTAACAGGCGTTACCAATGTTGGGCATGAGAATGGCTGCACTGAGACATAACATGTGAGTGTTCATAATTATTTGAGTCTGATTATATATCTCTATGGCAGTATAACTTATCTCTGTGACGCATATGATCTATCACAACAAAGCTCAATAGTCTACCTTCTTTCAGCAGACAGACAGCATTGTGGAGAGGCTGAGTTCTAAAGGAACTGTAAATAACAGTTTTCAGTGGAATGCAGTTACACAATTCAAGATGTTAAAGTCAAAGGCATGAGAGCTGTCACTGCTCTGATCTGCATGAATGTATGAATTCATGAAGGATCTCAATATGTCTTCTTTAATCATATTATCCATTTAAATGTAATGCATTACATAACATCTACACCTCGGGGACAATTGAACTAGTGAGCATTGATTATAAATGGAAACAACATTTCAACATTTTTGCTTTAACTGCATAGCAATCCAAGACAGAAATATGAGCAGAGATAAAGATTACATTAGATGAAGGTCCTCCTAAAATTTCCTAAAATCCCCCTAGAACCTCCTAAAGGACCTCTAGAACCTCCTCTATAGCCAGTAGAACCTCCTAAAGGCCCTCTCGAACCTCCTCTATAGCCAGTAGAACCTCCTAAAGGCCCTCCCGAACCTCCTCTATAGCCAGTAGAACCTCCTAAAGGATACCTTTATGACCACAATAAATATCCTAGAAGACAACTAGAACCTTCTCAGTTACCACTTCAACATCTTAAACGACTTATAGAATATCTCATTGACCACAACAACCACCTAGAGAACTGCTGGGATCCTTTGTTGGCCACTAGAACCACCAACAGGAACCCTAGAACCTCCTCAAAGACCACAATTACCAATCAAACCACTCCTAGAAGATTGTTAATGATCACAAGAACCACCTAAGGGACTACTAGAATCATCTAAAGGACCCATCAAACTTTCTCTACATAATGTACAAATAGGTCACAAATGAAAGTAAAAGCCAATAATCTCCAGAACAGCTTCAGTGCTCTTTGCCATAGATTCTATAATTGTGTGGAACTCTACTGAAGGAATGAACAGAATTCTTCCACAAGATATACCCTCATGTGGCGTTTAGATGATGTTAGAGAGTGGGGTGTAACATGTCGCTCCAAAACTGTTATTCTTTTGGGTTGAGATCTGGTGACTGTGAAGACCATAGCATATGAATCACATCATTTTCATACTCATCATTGTGTCTTGGATGGAAGCATTTGTATTAGTTATGTTTCTACAATTCTTTCCTTTAATCTATTAATTGTATTTGTGTTTGTAAAGATGAACTGTAGGCTTTTCTTCAAAAGAAGTGGTCCTTATATTGCATCTTTATTGAATGATATATTTTACGGCGGCAGCAGCATGTGAATAACACAGAAATTTTAGTTCTAAAGGATGCAGGGCTGCTCTGGAGGCAGCAATAATCTTAGTGCAGAGCTGAAGAAGTTCATATGTTCCTCATGCAGTAAACTAACACCTCTCATTCATTTTCAAAAAAGAGCAATAGTACTTGCACACACCATGACAGGTTTGCCACCAGGGAGTGTGGAAATACGGCAGGCAAAGTTCAAATTATGGTGGCCTCGAAGGGGGGGGAATCAGTGTGATCACTAATCATATTTCAGAGCCATCCCCCACAAAAGATTTGGTCATGTAATGAAGGAGAATGCTGTATGCACATGCAATGGATACCCCTGCATTGTTATTGATTAACAGCAACAGCAGTATTAATTATTATAATTATTCCAACATGTCAGTTGCCGCATGTTGATTCTATTTAAAAAAACATTTTGTTTAAATCTGTTAAATCTATACTTTGTTTCATAGTCATCACTTATAAGATAAGTCATGACTTATCTTACAGAAATCTATTTAAAATGACCAAGCCTATAGCAAGAAAATGCGTTCTTGTTCTTCTTGAATGAACATGAATGAAACATTCTTCTTTATTGGCACAGAAAAAGTCCTACAAATCAAGTATAAATGCACTTTTGCTGGCACATTAAAATATTTTAAATATTTGTATTAAATGTAAAAATGTATTTAAATAGCTGGTGAAAAAGGTGAGACTTAAAGAGGGGATTGGTAAACATTAGAAAACCTTGTTTGCAGTCCCTGCTGAACAATATACAGTGCATTAGCTCGCCTGATAGTTCAAACTAGCCAATCTAGACTGGGACTCCCAGCTAGCTAGTGAGGGCAAATTTATACCACCTGTGTAGTCACGAGGGACATAAAGTATTGAGAGATGTCCTAACAGATTGTTGGTTTTGGTCTTTTCATGGGATTTTTTGTAAATAAGAAAAATATAGAACTATCCTTTAATTTGACAACTAGAAAATGCATTTGCCTGTGGAAAATGTGTGTGAACGCTGACAGCTGAAAAAAATCACAAAGCATTGCTGAAAATGCTTGTTCAGCATCACCATCTGTCCAATTTTGCTGAATTTGGTTACCATGGAATATATTTGAGAGATATGGCAGTTAATAAGTAGTATGGTTTAGTGTATAATATGTATATCATTAGTGTGAATGCTCACAAGCATTCACACTAATGATATATATATTACATGGCCGCTAATCAGGAAAGAGTGTTTTACAGGGAGACAAATGCCAGTGTGTGTGTTTAGTGTGGGTGTTAATGCTGTTGGGACAGGAAGAAAGCTCATTAAATTTCATGGCCCCCGGAAACTCATTGGGATTTTGTGGCATCAGCAGAAAGCACAGGGAGGATCTGATGGCGGCAGACTTGTTATTTTTCAATTAATGGCTAAAGCTCTGCAAACTACAACAGTGTGTTGGTGTCCTCCTCATCTCTCCAGATTAGGTTATCACAGCACAGAGGGACTCCCTCAAATCTTGAAACCCTCCTGCTCCTCTCCTCACTGTCCTCCCTCTCTGTCCTCCCTCACTGTCCTCCCTCTCTGTACTCCCTCACTGTCCTCCCCCACTGTCTTTCCATGAATATAGATGAGTATGGTGTGATGGGTTTTCTAGCTTCTGTATGTGCACTTGTTATCACTGTGACTCTCCTGCAAGTTGGATCCAGACAAAATATTTTGGCAGAAAGCATGTGAGAGGTCCTATGGGCCTCAGCCTGACCTCAGAGTTACCAGCGAGGAAGGGTGTCGAGTGGAGCAAAGATTTCCCGAGGGTGCTAAAGTGTAGAAGTGACCTTCATGCTGGTACAGTTTGGGTGAGGGGGCATTTGGGTTAAGGCAGCTGGTCTAGACTCTGTAATGGAGATCAGTGATATCAGCCTAAAGCATAACTTGTTGTACAGTAACTTATCACAAGTTCATGAAGTTTGTACAATATATCAGACATGTATCATAGACAGTCTGAGGATACAGTAGGCTGGGTTAAAGCCTCATATATATTGGCACAGTATCAGGCTATTTAGAGACGCAACAAAGTGAAGAGCACACTGATAGATAAAAGTGTTGAGAGTAGGATCTTGACCTGAGACTGAGACAGTGAGGGAAGGATAGTATGTTCCCTCATACAGGTCAAGGAGTGGCAGGCTGCTAAGCAACACATACAGTATACACACTGCAGCGTCCTCGGGATCTATATTGTATGTTCATTCATTAACTCAAAGTGACATTTCGTAGAGGTGCATGCAGTGAGTCACATGCTGGCTGTTAAGCTCTAATACTCTTCATGTGTGTGTGTGTGTGTGTGTGTGTGTGTGTGTGTGTGTGTGAAAGGACATATAAGTTTCTGTTCCTCTGCAGGTAACGGATCATATTTAATTAAACTATGGGAGGCCGATTAGGTTGAAAACATTGAAATATGTGCACATACACATTGACAATGTGCACACATGCCCTGAAACCATACACATACACATTGAACAGGTGCACATACACACTGAAAGTTTTCACACCCCACCACCTTCACTCACAGTGGGATATAGGCATGTGTGGGTATCTCAAGTTAAAATGTTCTAAACTTAAACTTTCACTTCAAACCCCCCCCCCCAATCCGAAAATCCTCCCGATTTTGGAAACCTAAGTGTTGGCAGGTATGCTATTTGGCATTTTTGGCCTGGCAGGGGTTTTCGTTGGCCAGGCTTGTACAATTATAGGGGAAACACTGCAGTGTTACTACAACAACTTCCAGGTGCACTGAAATTATTTTACACGCACACACTCATATACTCACACACACACAAGTAGCCTATATCCCGCTATGTGTGAAGGTGGTGGGGTGTCAAAATTTTCAGTCAGTATGTGCAAGTTTTCAGTGAATGTGTGCACATTCAGTGTATGTGCACGTATTTCCCTGTTTTCATCCTAATCGGCCTACCATGTTAAACACACATGCACACACACACACACACACACACACACATACACACACACACACACACAATTCATTTTGTCCTTTAAATGTAAACTGTGAAATAACTCATATGATTACATAAGAACAAGACATAGTCTAAAGCTCTACAAACTCATACATAAATGTTGGATTTCCATAAGTTGCCAAGTTTTCAGGGAGGACACTATGTTCTGATTGTGTCTGTAGGGGAAAGGCCAGGGGTCACCAGAATCATTAGGTATCATCAACTAGGGATAATAAATCCAATCCAATATTCAAGTTTCATGTTAGTCCAGGCCAGATTTGTTGAAATGTTTAACACATGTATCAAAGTGTTAAATGGACTGCTGGACCAATAGACCACCTACCTGACCAACTATGTGACACACATCATCATCCCAGCAAGGATGGTCTTATGTTGTTAGTGGGTCAAAATGATCAAGATGTGAGAGAAAAATAGTAATATTAGGTCAAAGCTTAAGTTAAAGGGGAAACATGCAGTAAATCTAAATTGGAAACTTGGAACACATGCCTACAAAAAATATAAAGGAGCTTCAAAACAAGTATGACTCAATTTTCAAAATTTAGTGACAAATTGTGCTTTAATAAAATCAGCAGTGCTTATGAAAACACATAGCAAGTAAAACCTCAGCATATTTGGTTTAGACAGAAATACCAGAAGGACCAATTATTATGTCCTCATTCTGAGGTGTGCTCCTGGTCACATCATATCTTCACCTATAATATGTTTATTTATTGGGTAATGCTTAGCCATTGTCATTGTTTTCATATCATACTGTATGTTTCTGGCACAGCATGAAGGTAATCATAGGCCTGACTGTTACTTCAGCAAAAAAGGGGGAAGTGTCCTTTATGTTATGGAAACAACACTGTTTTCACTACAAATAGTTTATTCTATAATCTAGAAACCTCTTAGGTAGAGAATGTGTCCTCTACAGACACTGTCACCAAAAAACAAAAAACAAAAAAACAACTGAATCTGTCAACACAACTACAGGTTGATTCCTAATGACAGTCAACATTTGTTTCTCTTAACCATGAGCATGATCAGCCCTTGACCTTAACCAAGTAGTCATTGGTAACCATGACGATAAAGGTCCCCTAACCTCACCAGAGTACATATTTGAAACCAAACCATATTTCCGAAACCTAACCAAGTCGTGTTTTTGCCCAGACCTAACCAAACCATCATAAAACATTTATTTTTCAACTGTGATTTGTAAAACTTTTGGAAGACACAGACAAACGATGTCATCCTGCTGATAGTGGGGTCAGACCAGTAAAAGTGTAGTGTAGAGAATATTTTGTTGGTCAATTTGGAAGACTTGTTGTCTCCACAAGTTATGTATCAGCAGACAAGCAGTCAATCTAATTATGCTCATATGAACAGTGAAAGAGGTTTTCCTTGCTGTAATCATTCCTCCTGTTCAAACTGGCTGTTAAAATATCCCCTTCTCCAAAGTCATTTTGTGCAAAAATGCATTTAAAAGTTGATGTGAAGCTTATATGAGGCTTTTGCAGTCTGAGTTAATCATATCAAGTGGATATCTGCCACATATACAGTCTTTTTAGCATCAAATTCCCTCTTTGTGTTTCCTCAGACAGTGTTTCCCTGTTGAGCTGCGGTGGAAGTATAGTAACAAAAAGAGGGACTTTGGCACTAAAAAGACTGTAACGTTGAAAGATATCTACTTGATTTGACTCATTTGGACGCTGAAGCTTCATATTAGCTTCAGATAAACTTTTAAATACATTTTTGTCCCCCATTACTTACATTGTAAGTGCATTATGAAGGGATCTCCTAATGGTCAGTATGAACAGGAGGAATGATTAAAGCAAGAAAAGCAGGTTTTAATGTTCATTTGGGCTCCTGACTGTTGTTTGAGGTGATATTTACATTAATTATATTTTATGTTACATTTTCAAATATAAAAAAACAGAAGAAGCAAAAAATATAAAAATCACTGCATTCGATATTTAATATGCAGTAACACCTTAGCTAATGACAGCTAATGGTTGCCTGTTGTCATAGTAATGCAACTTGCTTTGTGGCTTGCAAGTTTTTCAGGTGCTCAGTAGTCAGGAGGGGTTCCATGACAAAAAAAAAAAGTTTGAGAACCACTGGTCTACAGCCACAGTAGCAGCTCTGCAGCTGTAATTAGGCACAGATGTGCTTTAAGCTAAATTCAATTCAATTCAATTCAATTTTATTTATATAGCGCCAAATCACAACAAAAGTTATCTCAGGGCACTTTACACATCGAGCAGGTCGAGACCGTACTCATTTACAGACACCCAACAATTCCCCCCATGAGCAAGCACTTGGCGACAGCGGCAAGGAAAAACTCCCCTTTAACGGGAAGAAACCTCAAGCAGAACCGGGCTCTAGGTGGGCGGCCATCTGCCTTGACCGGTTGGGTTTACAGAGAAAGAAGGAGGGAGGGGGACGGGGGAAGGGGAGAGGGGGGTGGGGTGGGGAGAGACACAGAGAAGTATAATAACAACAAAAACAATAACCATAACAGCAGTAATGTAAGTAGAGCTATGAATTTATAATAGCAGCAATAATATCAGTAGCAGAAATAGAAATAGAAGCAGGACATCCACAGGACCATGCCACAGTCCCCACAGCCGTGGCCCACCATTCAGGCGCTGGATCTTCCTGTGAGATGAGAGAGCACAGAGACTCCGGGGAAGAAGTCAAGTTAGTAACATGCATGAATGGTACATGAAGCATTGAAATGGAGAGGAGGAGGAGGAGGAGAGAGGAGAGAGGAGCTCAGTGCATCATGGGAAGTCCCCCGGCAGTCTAGTCCTACAGCAGCATAACTGGGGGCCGGTCCAAGGCGAGCCTGGCCGGCCCTAACTATAAGCTTTATCAAAAAGGAAAGTTTTAAGCCTACTCTTAAACGTAGAGAGGGTGTCTGCCCCCCGGACTGAATCTGGAAGATGGTTCCACAGGAGAGGAGCCTGATAGCTGAAGGCTCTGCCTCCCATTCTACTTTTAGTTATTCTAGGAACCACAAGTAAGTCTGCATTTTGGGAGCGCAGTGCTCTAGTAGGGTAATAAGGTACTATGAGCTCTTTAGGCGCTTTAGGATATAAAGGCGCCTGACCATTAAGAGCTTTATAAGTAAGGAGAAGTATTTTAAATTCTATTCTGGATTTTACCGGAAGCCAATGTAGCGAAGCTAAAATAGGAGAAATATGATCTCTTTTCCTAGTTTTTGTTAGTACACGTGCAGCTGCATTCTGGACCAGCTGGAGAGTCTTTAGAGACTTGTTAGGGCAGCCTGACAATAAAGAATTACAATAATCCAACCTAGAAGTAACAAATGCATGGACTAGTTTTTCTGCATCTTTTTGAGGCAGGATGTGCCTGATTTTTGCTATATTACGTAGGTGAAAAAAGGCAGTCCTTGAAATTTGTTTTATATGATGGCTGAAGGACATATCCTGGTCAAAGATAACTCCCAGATTCCTTACGGTGGAGCTGGAGGCCAAGGTAATGCCATCCAGAGTAGCTATGTCATTAGATAACGTTTTTCTAAGGTGTTGAGGGCCAAACACAATAACTTCAGTTTTGTCTGAGTTCAGTAGCAGAAAATTGTCAGTCATCCAGGTCTTTATGTCCTTAAGGCACACTTGAAGTTTAGTTAACTGATTTAATTCATCTGGCTTCATTGATAAATATAATTGGGTATCATCAGCGTAACAATGAAAATTTATGGAGTGTTTCCGAATAATATTACCTAAAGGAATCATATATAAGGTGAACAGTATTGGTCCAAGCACAGAACCTTGTGGAACTCCGTGTCTAACTTTTGCGTGGATGGAGGATTCATTGTTAACATGTACAAACTGAAGTCGATCTGAAAAAAAATGCCACCATCAGCATACTAACATGCTCACAATGCTAACATGCAGACATTTAGCAGGTATAATGTTTAGCCTACTATGTTCAGCATCTTAGTTTAGCATGTTAGCATGCTAACATTTGCTAAATAGCACAAAACCCAAAGTACAGCTGAGGCTGATGGGAATGTCGGGTATTTTGTCATCTGGTCAAAGATTTTAATTAATTTAATTTAATTTAATTATTGGACAGCTTGAAATTTTGACCTGACACTACATGAAAAATCAGAGGATCACCAAAGGTATTGCAATTAATTGTGAGGGGACCACAGACATCTGCACCAAATTTCATAGCAACCCTTTCAATAGTTGTCAAGACATTCAACTCACACAATTGTCAACCTTGTTGAGTTTGGAACTTCGGTCAAGTGATGACAACTAAAATATTCCATATGCTGAGGAAGACTGCAAGATGTGGTTGAAAGTAAATGGTGGACCTTCAGCTAAGATTTTTTTTCTTTTTGTCCAAATACTGTTTCCAAGGTCAAGCTTTAACCTTCATTTTCTAGAAGCCTGCCTACTGAAATACCAAAACAATAGAGAAATGGTTACATCTCCTCTCTTCCTGCTCATTTGGATGACAAACCACTAGATGGTGGGGCATGGCCAGGTTCTCTGCTTAGTGTCAGTAAGTTAAAGTTCTGCTCTGTCTCTGCACTACAACTACAGACCAATATTTTCTTCTTTGGAGCATGGTTAACAAGATAAGCTTATTCTGCTGTCATTCAAGAATTCCACATGTCACCAGATGTAGTCAAATTGTTGTTGCATTGATGTAGAAAGTTATTTTAACGCTAAACAACAGCTGATCCACACAATAAGGAGCAAGGCTATACCTCTGCTCATGCTGTGAATCTCATTTCACGCAAGACAGAATGGAGAAAAGACAACAGTGGAGAAAGATAAGGAGGCTGGAGAGGGCAGGAACCATGGAAACTATGTGGAGTGGCTTCAGCAGAGCAGTGAGCCATCTCTGTGATTGGTCTGAATGGGAACAAGCCAGACTCTGCTGGGGGGGGGGGCGGCACTTGCTGGGGCACTTTGGATTAATATTACTCAATACTACAATACATGAGTACATTTGCTAATCAGTCTGTTTAAAGAACCTTGAAGAGAGATTTTCATGGCAAAAGATGAGGAAAAGATAGAAACAGTACTGACAATGTTAAAAAGTTCTTTGTCAATCATTCCTTTTGGCTATGCAACTTTTTTTTTTTACTCACCAACTTCATTGCTGAGATCAGTCAGATAATTATACACGTTTAAGTAAATATAATTTCATAATGACTGAATGAAATGTGATGCAAATGCTTTTGAAAGTACCCCTCCCCTCACCCTCCCCTTCCAAGCGTGTAGGAGAACCTATGGTGGCCGTGAAATTTGCGAAAAAGCCAGTGTTTGGTTTGTCCATTTTGGGCTACTGTAGAAACATGGTGGTGCAACATGGCGGGCTCCGTGGATGAGGACCCGCTCTCTATGTAGATAGATGCCACTAAATTCTACACACTGCACCTTTAAAACATTGTGTCTAGTTAAGCTAGTTAAGCTAGTTATTTGTGTCTAGTTAAGTTGAGCCTGGATACTGTTCATTGTTTTAAAAATAATTATATGTTTAATATCATGTTAACTGCAAGTTTTTTTGTTTTTTTAAAAAAGCACTTGCAAGGAAACGAATAGAGACTCTCACTGTTGAGGACTGGATTAATACGATTTATGGTATTTTTGAGATGGAAACTTAACATTTGTTTTAAGATTTGTAAGTTTTAAACATCATTTAGGACAGATTTCAAGTAAATTAGATAAGTTACAAGATTTCCTCCTGGTTCCTTTGCTACAAGCAGTTTTTTGTGAAGGTAATAAGACTCTTTGGATTTGTAAATATGAATACATATATGCTGCATCATTTTATTTTTTATTTTGCTCTTTTCATTCATTTTTGTCCAATTTCATGTAATTCAAATTAATTACATTCCTTTTGTTTGACCTTTTCTCTACTATAATTAAAAAGATGAAAAATGACAGGGAATGTGACCTGCTCTAAGAGACTTTAAAAACAAACAAACAAACAAACAAAAATAGGCCAATAGTGTTCATGTGATACTGTCACTGTTGTGTCATTGAATGTTGTTTTCTCTCTTCCAGTAACAGAATGAGGAAAGTTTTGCCAACTCAGCTGTAAAGTTTAGGGTTGGAGAGACATTGAAGAGCTGCCAGTCACAGAGTGTGTAAAAGGACCCAGTTTGGCTCATGAAGTGCTCAGTTCTGAACAGAAATGACTGGGCAATTGAGTATGCACAATAAATAATTTAAAGAGCAGCACACAAGTGTGTTTGTTTTTTCAGATTTCTTGTATAACATTAAGTTTAATGATTTGTCATTATTGTGGCCCAAAAAGATTCAGCTTAAGATTTGCAACATGCATAAAGTGACATTTTAAAAATGCATCTGTTTGAAGAACTTAACGTGAACAGTTCCAGTGAGAGTAAAGGTGTGTTCAGTACTTGAGCCAGGAAGCTGTGCAATCACGTCTGTAACTTTCCTTTTCCTTGAAATAAGTCTGTAAGGGTCAGTGCTTCCTACCATTCTGTGTAATGCTGCCAGTAAATTCCATGAAGCAAATATTTAGTTTTAGGTATTAGTTTCAATTTTCATAACTTTAAAAATGGTTTACTGAAGAAGCTTAATAAGCTTAGCCTGAAGGCAAAAGCTGCCCGAGAAAAGCTCAAGGGAAACAAAGTCCTCCACACTGTAATTACATGGAAGTTTGTTTGTGTAGATTGAGGCTTGATTTTTATTTCACTTTGACATGTTTAACAGTTTCTCAATTACTTTTATGTGGAAAACTGCAGTGATTAACTTATTCATTCAGCACAGAAACAGAGACATTTTAACTTATTTTATTGCTAATTCATGCACTGTTAAGTCACTCAAGTGAATGTTTGTTCTACTTAAAACATATGAGGACCAAAGACAAGAGAAAACTTCAATCACAGCATTGTGACAGCTTCAACCATATTTCAAAGTGTGAACGTTCCCAGGTGGGCGCTTTGAGCTGTCAGGTCTATCAGTGGTTTGTCCCTATGGGTCTTGAATGCAGCAAAAATTGAGCTGTGCTGAAGCCGTGTTTAGCACTGCCTTTAACCCTGCTATGTAAGATGAAAAATCCTGAAAATTGTTAAGGCACCAGTATACTTAACAAAGTGCTTGTCAGATCGTCTAACAGCGTATGTAGACGTGGTCAGGTCATACAAACTAGTGTGTGTCAGCTATACCCCAGTCTCTGGAAGAACCTCTGAGGAGACACAGTGTGGCTCACCTGTCAAACTACAAAAGGCAATCAACAAGTGCAAGAGCTCATGAAAAACCATCCTGCATTCCTACTCACCAGACATACAGACTGAAAACAGCACTGTGTTAAAAAACAAAGGCTGCGTAGGTACTGGTGAAAATATGAAATGAGAAACGAAACACTTCACAGCAGTTTATAATATGCGGAAGGATTTCCAACTCAATTTAATTTCAATTTAAATTCAATTCAATTTTATTTATATATATACAAATCATAACATAATAAGTTATCTCAGGGCACTTTTCACATAGAGCAGGTCAAGACTGTATGCTTTAATTTACAGAGACCCAACATTCCTCCATGAGCAAGCAAAGAAAAACTCCCCTTTAACGGGAAGAAACCTCAAGCAGAACCGGGCTCTAAGTGGGCGGCCATCTGCCTCGACCATTTGGGTTGAGAGAGAAAGAAGGAGGGAGAGGGGAGAGGGGAGAGCGATACAGAGAAGCAAAACAATAATAATAATAACAATAACAATGACAAGGGCCACAGGACCACCATTCTCACACCATCCCCGCAGCCATGGCCCCCGACATCCACAACCCGGACTCTGAATTTTCCTGTGAGACGAGGAAGCACAAAAACTACGGGGAAGAAGTCAAGTTAGTAACATGCATTAATGGTACAGTGCATCATGGGAGGTCCCTCGGCAGTCTAGGCCTATAGCAGCATAACTAAGGGCTGATCCAAGGCGAGCCTGGCCGGCCCTAACTATAAGCTTTATCAAAAAGAAAAGTTTTAAACCTACCCTTAAACGTAGAGAGGATGTCTGCCCCCCGGACTGAATCTGGAAGATGGTTCTACAGGAGAGGAGCCTGATAGCTGAAGGCTCTGCCTCCCATTCTACTTTTAGTTATTCTAGGAACCACAAGTAAGCCTGAATTCTGGAAGCGCAGTGTTCTAGTGGGGTAATAAGGTACTATGAGCTCTTTAAGATATGATGGTGCCTGACCATTAAGAGCTTTATAAGTAAGGAGAAGTATTTTAAATTCTATTCTGGATTTTACAGGAAGCCAATGTAGCGAAGCTAAAATAGGAGAAATATGATCTCTTTTCCTAGTTTTTGTTAGTACATGTGCAGCTGCATTCTGGACCGGCTGGACTCAATGCACTGTGTTCCCCGGAGGATGACGTATTGTGATGCAGCAAAAGTTGAGCCAGGTTAGGGCGTCTGGAGGCCTTGTGATTAAGACGCATATGACATAAACGTCCGTTTCAGATTTGTGATTTTGGGCTAAATAAATAAAATTTGTTTGATTTGACTTTACTAGGAGACTGATGTCTGTTTGCAGAGACCCATTTATGCACTTTTCCTACATTTTTTGCATCTTACTACGTAAGATGCATTGTCTTCCAGCAAATAAATAGTAAAACGCTTCATTCCACTTCCCTGATGTGATGCATTTCCTATTTAAATAAAATACTGACTGTAAAAACAGAAGTGAAGTGACAGTGTGTTTGGAAAGACAGGGGAGCAGGGTTTCTCAGAAACCAGTGATGAGCTGGAATTAAATTTCCTCCCTACTGGAACAGCATGAGATCACCATTAACAAAAAACTGTCTTCCAACTTACAAGTGCTCACAGTGTTACAGAGAAGTCCCCCTACACAGCACAGCAGTGTTACAAATGATCATGGACTAACTAAACTGCTGTTACTCCTTGTGACTCCACTAGAGGGCAAACATGTACACTCAAATGAATTCATTCACTTCTAGACATACAAGAAAATAAAAATGCCATTTTGCCATTATTGTTAAATAGCAATTTTCTTTTCATAGTCACTAAAGATAAAAAAACTATGACTAAGTTATATTAACTGTTTCTGGTTATTCTGGAGGTTTGAGGGCAATACAACAAGTGGAAACACATCATGGACATACTGTCACCTTTGAAAGTTCAAAATTCATTTGGAGTTGTATTTATATCCATCTGGCAAATGTATGTCTAATATTTACTTCTTAGCTCTGTTTTGTAAATAAATGAAATAAATAAAATAAAATATAAAGACCCCCCCCCCAAAAAAACGGTCAGTTTTGCTGCTAAATAGTCTCTAACAGTGTCTGTCTGCTGTTTGGAGCTGAGCAGGTAGGTTATTTATAGTGGGTTTAACAGGCTGTTTAACAGGCTGTTGAGAGCTGTGAGAGTGAACCAAAACTGTACAACTGTGGGCTGTGAAACCAAAACAATGAGCTGCTAAACAAAGATGCTAAAAAGCTCTGGAGAGCAGAGGGGAACTGCAGAGTTGGTGATAATTCTCTGTGGGTTCATCAGAAGGAATGACTCCTTTCACATTACACATAGTCATTTGATACATTGTTAATATAAAAAATATGATTAGTGCAGCTTTCAAAAAAATTGTAGTTTTAAAACAAATGTGTCATCTTGACCAACTACAAACACCTTTGAGATCTCTGCAGGATATCTGGGAAATTAAGTCAACTGCCACTGGGAGATACCAAGTGCAGCTTTAAGTTGATAAAAAAAAAAAAATTTAAAAAACAAACAAACAAACAAGCAAACAATGTCAATCAGAGCCTAGTGCGATTATTTTGTTCTTAATTTTCATTAAGAAAGTAACAGATACACCATGAGTAATTTATACAGATACCTATGATAAACGATATATAATAATTCAATTCAATTCAATTCAATTCAATTTTATTTATATAGCGCCAAATCACAACAAAAGTTATCTCAGGGCACTTTACACATCGAGCAGGTCGAGACCGTACTCATTTACAGAGACCCAACAATTCCCCCCATGAGCAAGCACTTGGCGACAGCGGCAAGGAAAAACTCCCCTTTAACGGGAAGAAACCTCAAGCAGAACCGGGCTCTAGGTGGGCGGCCATCTGCCTTGACCGGTTGGGTTTACAGAGAAAGAAGGAGGGAGGCGGACGGGGGAAGGGGAGAGGGGGGTGGGGTGGGGAGAGACACAGAGAAGTATAATAACAACAAAAACAATAACCATAAGAGTCATGTGCTTACATATATCCGGGGGGACTCATACTGTATAAAAATACATATCATATATTGTTATATATAAGATAAGATGCATTGTTATATATGTTACAGTAGAATGTACATGAGGTAAACCTACAGAATAAAGCATATGTACTGTGCATGATAAACAACATGTGTTTGTATCTACACTAACTGCTCTAGGAGTATTCATAAAAATGCAGTAAATTATTCTATTGTGGAAAATAAATTATCAGCTTTCTTTTTACTTAAATTGACTTGTAATGCTTCAAACTTAAGCTAAAGCAAGAGATAGTCGTGATGTATTAAGGAGACGTAGCCAAATTAAACAGTCTAAATGGTGCACTGTTAAGTCATCAATGACTGTGGACTGTGTCATGTATGTGTATGAGTGAACCCTCCCACCCCTCTACCATTGGTTCATCCCAGCCGCCTCCAGTCTGCTATCCGCTGATGCCACCTTTAATAACGCATGAACTACAGCGCCAGCAGCCAAGAGGAGACAGAACGCGAGACAGGCTGGTACCGCTGCTGAGCCGGGGACAAGCTGCAGTCTATACTCCCACAAAGAGAAGGCGAGGTTCAGCACAGGAGAGGAGACTAAAGAAACACAACAAGACACGTTTGCAGAAGAAAGCAAAAGGATCACTTTATACCGGCAAAAAGTGCCTGTATTCCTCCACACACACGCCTTCATGTTGTGGGATCAATGAGCGTAAAGAGAGACACCAGTGCGTAAAGTTGGTGAGCTGATCCGCCCGTCTCCCGCTTTCCCTGTGAACATTATTGTTGTCATTTTTGGGGTATCGCTGTGTTCCTGTGGTCCCGGTTCCAGTGTGGATTTTAGAACCCATCACAGTGTCTTTGTCTGTGGATGAGCGAGGCTTGTTGGATGGTAACATTTCCAGTGGAGCGCTGCTAGGAGACACTAGAAGGGTCTCTGTGAACGTGCCACATGCGTGTGGGAGATATGGATTTGCTTTTGCTATAGCCAAGATTTGCCGCGGTTTTTTAAAATATTCATTTTTCATTTTTTGACTGTGTGCGTGTTGTTTTGTTGTATTTTCTCTTAAACAACCGCTGGGATTTCAAGACTCGTGCGGAATTACAACCATGAACTTTGTTGTCAGTTTGGTACAAATCCTTTTGGCAGCGGTTCTTCAACTATCCACAGTAAAGGTGAGTCTTGGACTTTATTTGCCAATTTCTATAAAACGTAAATAGACAGGAAGCTCTGTCACCACCTTATCTGTCAACATCTTTCTTTATTCTCATTTCAGTTTGATTAGGTGACACGTGTAGGCCTATTTAGGCTATTTAAGTGTTGCGCAAAGAAAACGTGCTTACAGTAATACTTAGTAAACATGCAGGGAAAAATGTTGGCTATTTATAATAACTGAAGCTAATGCATACAAATATATTAATCATTTAAACCTACATCATTTTAAAAATACATAGGCTACTAGCTCGCCTTTGTGAGTGAACTATCAGCATCTGCTCTGTCTGTATGTAAAAGCCTTAGTCTCACTTTTCTTTCCTTTTTTTTTTTTTTGGTTAAAACCTCAATACATGCCCTTTGTTTTTGCAATGTCAGACTATATAAAATCGGTCGGTTTAAGATTTCCTTTACAAGAACAAAATGAACGCCCGATAAAATCAGTATCAACTGTCGTTTGATTCTGTAAAATAATCACTTAGTTTCGTCATATATACTTAAATAGAAATAAAACTTAAATTTAGTTTTCTCTTCATTGGTTCATAGTTCACACCAATATATATAGTAAACCGTAGCAATAAACTATAAAAGGTGGCCTATGATGTTGGTTAAATGAATGTTTTTTGATGGATTACCTGCATACCGAATTGAAACGTAACTCAGTAGATTCCCAAAAACCTTTTGAGTCATTATTAATGCAAAATCTAGTCAATGTTCTTCGAGAGAGTTCATCAAACTGCGAGATTTTTGAACACTGTCTTGCCTGACGCGCCTTGACGAATACTGAGTGCAGTCTGGGTCTATTTTTTCTCACGGTGCTCCGCCGTGTGTGGAACTGAGAGCCGACTCTCTGTCCTGCCCGGCAGGATGCCCACCTCGCTCCACACACGCCGATTCGCTTTCTCACGCAACATCCCCGCCGGTTACAGCAACGGTGATCTCCCACAGATGCCGCTTCGTCACGTCAAGTTTTTTTATGACCAAAACAAAGGCCGTTTCCTATTGGACCTTTCAAAATTAAGTTAAACCGCGGCGCCCCATTTAAACTATTTGATTTGATCAGAGTGAGTGAATTGAAATGAATGCACGTTTTAAGAGAGTTTACTCTTTTTGCCTCTTAATAAATCCTTGAAACCGGAAGTGACATGAATGGAGTATAACACCACCCCATGTACATGTAGCCTGCTGATAGGCATAAATATGGCTTCATGTTGAACTATCTGCTTCTATCTTCAAATGATTAAAACATGAAAGCCTGTAATTTTATTATTAGTATGAGTTGATAGACCAGACTTTTAAATTTTCAACTGGGTGTGTAGAATTTCAATTCATTTTTAAGTTTAATATGCATTAAGCTGTTTTAGCACCAGGCTCCAGCGCTTTTATTTTGAAGGTAAACATCGTTGCTCCTCACCTGTGTGTTTGTAGCTTGACAGAGTTGACGCCTCTGACTGCGCTTGTTAACAAGCAGATATATAATGGAGGTTTTTAGGTTTTTAGAGTTTGACACCTCTTTATTCTGATATGACTCTTTATGATCATCACTTATAACTCATGGCATGGTAACTAGCATCATCAGACTGCTGATTTAGCTGCACACTGGATCAGCTTTTAATGTCATGAACTGGCAATAACGTGGATATAAAAATATTTACATGTACAGTAAAAGTCCACGAGACAGAATTTGTTTTATGATGACATGTTTATAGAAGCTGTGCTGCTTACAGATTAGAAATATTTAACACCTGGTCTAACGTGCATCTCTTGCAGACTGCCAGCATTAACAAGGGAGTGGACAAGAGTAAAAATGAGGGTAAGTGTTGTCTATAATCTATAACAAAACTAATTAAAAGACTTCTTTTCCTCTGTGTTTAGGCCAGATGACCATAGGGCCACCTAGTGGACATGTAATGAACATGTGTATCTCCTTTGCCATAGGTCTTGACTTGTTTCTTATAAATGTTTGAAGCTTTGAAATGTGCTTAATGTATTGCGTCCTCAGTGTGAGCTAAAGATTGTTTTTCTGTACAGGGCAGACAGGAATCAAAGTTCCCAGTGGTAAAAGGTCTAACTTGGGACTTTGGAGTCACCATAAAAGTGGTGCAGATTTCAAAACAAGAGTTAATGTGAGAGAAAAGGTGGATACGGTCAAGGATGTTATAATAATTCACAGTCATTACATTTTTGTGTTTCTTTTTGTGTGTGTGTGTCTGTGGTGGAAGCACACAGTCAACATGAGCAGACAGCCTTGGTTTAATGCCATACACATGTTTGTTTGACAGTGACACTGCTGTGTTCAGGCCAAGGTTGGACCTGTTGGATGGTGATGGATGTAGATGCAGATTAGCCACTACAGACAGCATCAGTGGACAGGCACAGGGTTATGTGGTTGTTTGTAGGGGAGCAGGAAGTCTGCCACCTGTATGCTGCTGAACTTCACACACCGCCACTGTCACCACCCATCAAAAGCTGTCCTACTGTTATTGATGTGACTGTGATGTTAAATCACTTCAGCCATGATCTTCAAATGGAGATGAATCTGTTTTTCTTATTGTCAACAAATCCCACACACTAGCCTCTGTGGCACTCAGCCCCAAGCTTTTAAATCTTTGAAAAAGACTTTGCTTTCAACCACATCTCATGGTCATCCACAAATGGAATTTGCCCAGTTGTCATCATGTGAACTAAAGTATGGAACCTTGGTCATGTGATAATGTGGGCCTTGAGGTAAGATTTTCTTTTTGGCTTGTGTTCATGGTAATGAAGGAACATGTCACCCAGTGCAATAGTGTGGCTCATTGATGTGTTTTAGTAGATTTTGAGCTCTGTGGCACAGAAGAATAAGATATATCAGGCTTTGATACACACACAATGCTTGTTAGTAGATCAGTTCATCATTGGTTTGGGTCTGTGTATGGGATTTGTTGACAATAAAGACGAATATAGAATATCACCAGACATATCCTTTAAAGGATGATGTAAGAGGGAACAAATTGTTGCAACATCTGTTAGGAGGCAGAACCAGTTGAGTATGTTGACATGTGGCTGTTGTCTGCTGACTCTCTAGCAGCTCTTAGTCGTAGAGCAGGTGCTGGTGTTTTAGCTGCTCATGTGTGCTGGCCAGGACACCTTGGAGCCAAGAGTGCAGAGTCATTCACTGTAGATCTGGAGTGATACATGCTACACATTATGTTTTGTTAAAAAGTGTGGCTTGTACAAAAAGTGTTCAGTGTGGACTGCCTTTGACATAGTGGAAGTTCCTCCTTGACCACAGCTAGTCAATATGCATTTATTATTATTATTATTATTATTATCATATCAGATGTCTCACCACAGAGTTTCCTCTGTCATGTGGGTAGATTTTACTCTACAGTCTGTAAAGGCAGCAGTGAAACTTGCCTCGTCATGCCTCAGCTGAAGAAATGTGACTTTCAGTGGTCAGGATAGTTGAAATACAGTTTAAGAGTTTTCCAATAAAATTGCCAAGGAACCATCTGTGTATTTGTTGTAGTAACTTTGAAAATAAAATTACAAAGCTAATTGGCACACTGTCAGTGTCTAGCATTCATCCGGAGGCAGAGTCTGCACAGTGGTGGCCCTCATGGGGTCACATGTCAGAGGTGAACCCTGGCGCCACATTGCCTGAGGTCACGGCTGCTCTGACAAACCAGGGGTCAGGAGTTAGCCAGGGGTTGCTGGGAACCCAGTCTGATGGAGTGTGGGACAGATTATTCTGGGCTGCACAGGGGATAGAAACACAGAGAAGGAAAGCAGGTCCCAGGACTGAGGGAAATATCTAGACTTCAGTAAATAATGAGTTAGGGATTTATGGTTTTATCTGACATTATCACAACTCAGTTATCAACTTTCTGTACTCGACCTTTACATATTTTATGCTTGTTTGTCATATTGTATATAAGTTTTGTCAAAAACTGCTGCTACATATTTGCTGCATTTCATAATTCCAAGGTCACACATTGATTGAATTTCCTAAATGTTGGTTGCTTGTATTTTTTAGCGATCTTGGGATTAAACCTTTTCTACTTTTGCACTCACTGCTGGGACTGTCTTTGAATTAGAGCATCAGCTAATATTTCATGTCCATTTCCACCAAAAAGCAGTCATACATGATTTTCAGAAATGACTTGTTTCTACAGCTTTCTTAAGCTTGTAACTGTCACAAGTAATTGTTGTTGATCTGTTGCACTGTTTGCTTGCTGAGCTTGTCTTAGTATTGGGTACCACTTAGGAAATAAATGGCTGTAGTGTTCAAATAGCTATAAAGATGATGTTGGTGATGATGATGATGAAAAGATAATCTATTTGTACTCTTTTAGTCATCCTATTCACGGAGGTCCTCACTAAGAGTATGTGCCAGCCAAGGGAAGTGTTGGTGGACATCTTCCAGGAGTATCCGGAGGACACAGAACACACCTATGTCCCTTCCTGCGTGGTCCTCAACCGCTGCGGAGGCTGCTGCAGTGACGAAGCAATGGAGTGTGTACCCACAGAAACCCGTAATGTCACGTTGCAGGTGAGCCCGAGAACTGACCGAGGTCCACATATTTATCCCGTTGTTGAACTTAACCGATGAAAAAATGGAAGAAAAACAGACAATCATCCATAGACCACACTGGGGCTTCATGCTAGCACTTTAGCATACACTATTAATACTGACAATATTGTTAAAGATTATAATCTGTTAATTGTAAATTGTGCGCACAGATTAGTAATTTAAGGGTACAAACTAAGTAGTTCAAGTGCACACTTTTTAAAATTTGTGCATAAAAGTTTGTTCCTGACCATGGAAGTAAGCTTAGTTTTTTCCGGAACATTGGAGTGCATCTTCATCACTTTCTTCAACCAATGGAGTTTGCTTAATTGTTATGGAGATGATTCAGTTGTTATCATGTGATCTAAGTATGGAGTTGTATGTTATCACGTGACCACAGTTCCATACCTTGGTCACATGATGACTGAGGACTGAGGCATCTACATAACTGGGAAAACTCCACCCACCAATGAAGACCATAAGCTGCAGTTGAAAGTTTCAAAAACTGAATTTAAGAGCACAAATGACTAGTTTGCACTCTCAAACAGATAGGGTTAATTCTTTGTAATTGTTGAGATATGGATTATGAAAAGGGGTTGTCGGGCTGAGGTTTTCTTTGGTACACTTAGTGCATGTCTAGAATGTCTTGGAGTCACACAGCTTTTCTGTCCAGAAGCAGAGCAGAGAAAGTGAAGCGGCGTGGCATGGCATCTCAGATATGTGTTTTACTTCAGCACACTGTGTTTACAGCCATGTCTGTGTGGTCAAAGCCTCTCCTGGCCTCCAACAAGGCCTGCTGTTTAGCATGGATGTCGGCTGGAGAAGTATCGGCATGTACAGTTACACAGACAGTTCACGTCTTCAAGTTGTTGGATTAGAGGGCAGTCAGGGCTGCGGTGTTTAGACTGTGTTTAGGGTTATGTTAGAATAAGGGAGTCAAGGTGAAGAAGTTTGTGATCTTGGTTCTGAAAAGTCACGTCGATGTTATTTTAATCTAATCCTTGCTTTGTTATGTCCTCTGTTTCTCTTCAAGGTAATGCGGTTTAGACCAATGGTAATGCAACATACTATTCACTTAAGTTTCACAGAGCATCAAAAGTGTGATTGCAGGTAAGACACTTTAGAGCCCACATTCTTTCACACACAGTGACAGTCATTAAATAAAAGCAATAATCTAAATCATCTTGCTTTTTTAAAATTTCAGACTAAAGCCAGATGTTCAAGTAAAGAAAGAATAGTAAGTACGTTCTGTTTTTTTTCTGTTTGTCATTTGTTCTAAAAAAGTCTGAGGGGGTTGGAGGTTTCTGGGTTATGTCTAGAAATAAAAATCAGGGTTTTCTACAACCAACATGTCTTTGAGTTTGATTGGTGACTTTGTTGTACATGAGCTGGGCAAGAAGCAGCCAGCTGGACACTGTGGAGCCACCAGACCTCTGCTAACAGCAGAATGAGTATTAGCAGAGTTGCATCTTGACAGGATCTCTGACTTCATGTTGAGATGCACATACACCTTCCCCATTCTCTGATTTATTTCAGCTGCAAATTAATGAAGAATGGTAAGATGAAACATTTGGGTTCCTTCCAGTGACATCACTATTCTCACCATGGGACACATATTCAAAAGATGTGACTTGGAAGTATTTAGACCATAGAATGCAATCAAACCCACTAAAATACCATTGGTATAGTTCTTTCAATAAATCCTGAATACTGATACCAAAACAATACATTTTTGAAACGCCAAAGTTGCCAAACTAAAACAATTTAAAATTGCAAAATTTTGACTTAAATCAGGAGCTACTTGATCAAAGAATTATTAAACAAGATTACAAATCTTTCCAGACATTCAACATTTTAGAAGTCAAGTCAAGTCTATCATCCAAGCCAAGTCTACAATTGTACATCATGTTTTCTGTGGATTACAGAGGTAGAGAGCAGGGCCTTCAGAGCAGGACTCTCCTATCTTCCACCTATCTTTACTGGGCTCCCACACTTTGAGCGTGCTCTTTTTATGGCAGTGGGTTTAGTGCTTTATGATGCAGCTGTAACATTGTGAGTGATTGAGGCATTGCTGGCAGGCTTCAGACCACCCGCTGCTGTCTGCACTCTGACTCTAGTTGCATAAACCTGACCCTCGGCCCTCAGCTTCTTCCCCGGTCTAATCATAGGAACAGGTGTCATGCAGTTAACCTATTTTTATTTTTAGCGATGTAAATAGAGGATGAACTCGGAGACAGCTGAGGTGCTGTTGGTGGCTGAGAGAACTCACTCCCTGTCACAGTTGACATAGGTCTGTGTGTGTGTTTGACATATGCATACATGTGGTTTGTTTATCTTGAGGCTTCTCAGTGGTAGGTCAGGTTGTTTAATTGGATAGGAGGAGTGTGTGTGTGTCAAACTGTGCCTCAGCACATTAAAACCCGATGGATTGGTGGAGGAAAGATGGGATCATTGGGCTGAGATGAGCTGAGCTCTGTCCAGCCTCGTTGGATGTCTGCCTGTCACTGTGCACGTAGGCAGCTAGTTCACCCTGCAACGGGGTGGAGTGGTGGTGCTATAAAGAGGATGTGCTCATTCATTCAGTCACAGGAACATACATCCTGATACACGTAGCTCAGTCCTATCTTGTGGATCAATATCCACCCTACTAGATTATAAAGCAGAAGCTCTTGTGGTTGATTACCTTCTGTTTGGCTTTATCAGCTATAGATTGAACCCTGCATGACTTTCCCTGCATCTACTCAGGTGTCTCCTGAGTATAAAGACACCAGCAGGAATCCTGAGGCAGTGCTGCAGTATGTCTCGGCATCTCTTACCTGAGACCTTATTTATGTCTGGAATAACATTTACTCTATTTCTTTGGCAGCTGAATGAAGTTGCCATGTCATTGGTTATGCTATCTGTATAAGAAATGGTTGTCTTAAAGGCTGTCTGCTGCTCTGTAGTGTACTGCACTGATAAGTGCCTTTTGCTTCTACTTTCTGTTGCCAGTTTCCTTTTCTTTCAGATGATAGATGGCTTCAATGGCTACAGGCCAGTACTTCAGTACAGAAATACAGACACATGGTGTGTTTAAGTTAAAATTATCGTAGCCTTGAGAGGTTCACTAATAAGTTCTACTTTGGGTTGTCCTGTTTTAATGCCGGAGGTCTAGAAAGTGATATAGAATTGATCGTGCTGCTGTGCAAAGCAAAATCAGTCCTAAGAGACAAAGCATAGTTCCTTGTTGCCCCATAGCAGCCACCCCTATATATCTAGTGGTATCCTTGTTTTGTCTCTGGTGTGACCTTCCATCTCATAAGCAGAGCACTGTAACAGATACCACGACAGCTATGGTGTCTACCACAACTTCAAAGTAGTAGTTGTTTTCATCTTTGTTGTTTTCATCTTTGTGCGCCTCTTACAGGCAGTTGTGCCCTCTTCAGTTGGCTCCAACCCTTTAAATGAAGGCCACTTGAATAAGTGATGGTGGGCATTTTTACAAATCCTGGAATCATCTGCTGCTGTTGTCAAGAATTTCTTTTGCACCTACTGAGCCAAAACTGTGAAGAGATGATTTTGTCATGCTGAGAATATTTTCTATGCTTCTCTTTGCCTGTTGAACCCTCGCTGAAACCAGTTATAGCATTCGAGTTGTGCACACAGGATGATGTCACCCTAAAAGATGGATTGATTTCAAGGAAGTAAAATACATTTCTTCATGAAGTAAAAGTTTTCCTTTCATTGTGTCTTTAAGTGTACAGTCCTTAACATGGTGGCGTAAGACTTAGTGCAAGCCTCTCTGACGGGGTAGATTCACCTTGTGATTTACACAAATGCAGCAGTCATGACCAACAAACACATGAGGAGTGTATAGGCCTGTGTCACTCCTAGAGCAGATCAGATAAAGCACTAGTTATACAGGGGCCAAAGGGCGTGAGGATGCCAGAGCTGGTGGATTAGTCTAATTGCTGAAACCTCAAATCTGAGCCACAAATCCTGCGTTCTATGTAAACAAATGCACATATTGTCTTTACAAAGCGATCTCAGTAAATGTGACAATGAGGGGTGGGTTGGGGTGTGAGAAGAGGGGAGGGTTAGGGATGTTGCATGAGTGTCTGTGTCTGTCCTTTCTGCAGAATTCGCTCTATAGCTTAGATCTCTCTCTCTCTCTCTCTCCCTTTTTGCTTCCCTTGCAGCCACTGTGCGCCTTGCTCAGAGAGAAGAAAGCGCTTGTTTGTGCAGGACCCTCTCACCTGTAAATGTTCCTGCAAATTCACACAATTAGACTGCAAGTCCAGGCAACTTGAGTTAAACGAAAGAACTTGCAGGTTTGTTTACCATACATATCACGATAAGCAACGTGCCTTGAATGCCCCTTTTTTCCTCCCGCCTACCCATCTCTCTGTCCATCTATGGGCTTCCAGCATAGAAGGATTTCCTGCTGAGAAATGCATGCTTCTCCTCTGCCTTTTGATGTTGTGTTGTGTTTGTAGATGGGAATGTGGCAACTCTGTGCTTCCCTGTGCTGGCATTGTCTCTTGTCAGATGCTAGTCACTTGGCCCAGTCAACATCAGATTTAAGTGTTGGTAATGTCTTGAGACTGACTCTGAAATGTTGTTTTAATCCAGTCTGAATGTTTGATATAACTGCTTGCATGTTATTCGGCTCAGACATTGCCAACATTCATTATAAAAGTGTGGGTTAGGGTTAGAAACTTCCAGACTCAGACTCCATATTAGGTCAGACTAGATGAAGCAACCAGAATTTACAATTCATACACAGAAGTGAAACTTCCCATCATCACAAGTGGTCATCATCCCATAATCAACATCTTGTATCTCAAAAAATGTCAGCTTTTGATAAATGAAGTTGAAGTTTTTTCTTAGTTCAACAAGTTATCTTGATGACAAATGCATTAAGGTATTATAAAAATGGGTTTGAACGGGTTTTATGAGCCTTAAAGGAGTGAAAAATGGCCACAGCCGATGGAGGAGCATGTAAACCTTTAAATGGTACCACTTTGTGCCATCCTAATATAATTGGGGTGAATATAATTTCAATTGTGGTGCTCAAAATACTGAAAATATACACCTAAAAATCAACAGTAACAATGAAACTGATTTTAAATATCATTCTCCAAAGCTAAATAAGATTCCATTCACCTCCATTATATTGATGGAAGCAGAAATCTCAGTGACCAATAGCTCAAAACCTGAATAAAACATAGTACAAAAACTTGAGCATGAAAATTATTTTTAGGAAATATTAGCTTGATAAAAAGATTGTAACTTATGGTCCCCTTACTACACACTACACCTTTCCCATCACTTACACTGTCTTTATCAGTAGATAGCATTTTCTCAGTACTAGGCTCACTTTTTCTCCCGATGAAGACCATGAGATGTGGTTGAAACACAGGCAATAAGATAGTAAGTGGACATTTGTGGACAATCAGTCAAAACTGAAATTATAATTTTGACAAAAAAAGATTACATGTAGGTTACCAGCACATATATAGAGGTATTCATGGTAAATCACTTTGAGGAAGGTTTGCAAATGACTGAATGCAGAGATAGTGTCCATGCTGCTTGCTTATACATTTACTGGCTCTCACTTGTGTGGTATTCATGAACAAAAAAACCCTCAAATACTAATGAGTGGAGTCCCCCCACCTGTGTGCAGCACGTAGTCAAATAGAGAAGTAGTGGGACCACTGCCTCTAGTTAACAAGGCTGCATTTCATGACCTCCCCTGACCCAGCCACTTCCACAACCTCTGACCCACGAGGGCCCCCCACACTGCTCTGGATTTAGAGAGCCACTTGTGGGTGGAGTGACACTGGCATGATTCCAATTGGCTGCTCCATTTTCAGGAGAGATGGTGGAGGAACCTAAGCCCCCACCACCCCATTGCACTCCACCCCACCCTGCAGTTCCTGCCTTAACCCCAGCCCCTCAACTCTGCTGCAAAGCTAACACAGGCTCATAAAATATAATGACATCACAACTTGATGTGAAGGTCAAAGCAAGTGTTTGTATTTTACTTCATTTAAAATAGCAACTGAAAATGTACATTTTATATAGAAAAAGTATCAAGAGTTGGAAACTGACCCAGATCATCAATTCATCCCCCAACCCCAACCTCCTTCACTATCCACTTCTACTTCCTGTCTGTGCCCCGTCCCTAATTAATTCCATTGTTTTTGCATGGAGCAGTTATCTACAAGACATTGTGCTCATCATATTCTATGAGACAAGGCTGTACTAAACCAATTTGCTGCTTGTCATTTAACCAAATTTGCATCTTGTCCTCCACAGATGTGACAAACCAAGGAGATGAGACCAGGAGAGGCGGACTACACTGTTATGAAGGAATTCTTTTTGGCACAGCACTTTGAAACCTGAGGATGCATTCCCTGCAAGGACACGAAATGACAACGCAAGACAGGACATTGTGGACACTGATCTTGCCACTGTCTGCTTTCCGCCTAAAGATATTAATATATATGTACATATACTATAAGTACATCGACAATGTGTATTGCTGCTACATAAAATGACACTATTTAAAGCAAAACGAATGCGCCACTGGCGTGTGAATGGGAAATGTTTCAGTGGCGGTCTGCTCATGGGTAGAACTGGGAAAAGAACTCTTATTTTATCTAACACTTCACTGGATGCTGGTCTGCTGTGGATATGAATATCTTAAATATTTCTTAGTAAGAAAAACTGGTGACCACAACTTCATCAGTGCAGCAGAAGCCAAACTCACCTCCAAACTGTGACAGAAGAGACTGAGCAGAGATGGAGGGAGGACAAGAAGGCGGAGGTGGAGCAACATCTGTTGTACTTGAACTGAACTGCAGGTCCAAGAACTGTTTCCCTCTGTGACATGATGTGAAGTTTTGTCACCACTGTACAAAGTGACTCCAGTTGGTGTGAGAATACACCTAAAAAGTCTCCTGAAATGTCTGTTGACGCAGGTTACATGCCGTGGTGATGGATAATGTGAAGATGACTTTCTTCGCTCATGGAAGGATTACATGAAGATGGCAAGAACCAAACAAAAGGTTAACTAACAGTGAAGTTTAGGCAAGAAACTAATTAGTAAGTATGGTTAGGGTTAGGGTTTGGCCTACCCCTAAGGCAAGTAAAACAACATCTAATGTTCGAGTTAAGGGTAGAACAAGAGTTAGGAAGTCAAAGTTTTTGTCAGGGTTAAAGGTAACAAACCACTACCTGTTTCTGGTTCTGCCTCCTTTACGTAACCCTTCCCTGCTGGGAGAACAGATTTGTCTCTCTTTTTGTGCACAGAGTTTATTATTTGTATTTTGAGGTATTGTGTTAATTTCACAAAATGTCTTGAGACCAGGCTGCCTAAAGGGATATTACTGTAGGTATATATGGAGACAAGAAGTAAATAGACAAGCTGATCACAACACACTGTAGAAATCCACAACCTTCCAGTTTTCTTATTTAATGGCTTTGTGTGTGTTCCAAAGAAATAGTCATGCATCCACAACAGAGCAGTTCATCGTAAACGATCTGTATATACTTACTAGATATCCCTTTGTCTAGTACACTACATCTAATTTATAGAATATGTTAAGTATTATGTATTATTATATTTATATGCAGTGTTAATGTACTTTTTGTTTGTCCTCCTCAACTGTTTTCAATCTGTCTGGAGATTGAACAGAGAACACGTATGACTGTAGATGCCTTTTTTTTGTGGGAAAAAAAGGCCTGAAAGACAATGCTTTGACATTCCTGATTTAAACTAAAGCTGCGTTTCTCACCAGCCAGAGGGGGATCATGGTGGGCCTGTTGACCGATAGAAACCCCAGCCATCAACATGTGTGTGAATGATGCGCCAACACAGGTGTTTTTCATTTTGGACTGGGGCGATGGACATGTGGTTTTGCACTTGTGGGCCCGAAGACACGTCATAAGGAGGACTGAGGGAGTCTCATTGCCACTGTTCAGCTCGAACCTAATTTAGTGAAGACTGTCCAATCAAACTAGGGCCTCTAGTCTGAGGGTGGTAAACTGGCGCAGGGTTTTCTCTAATTTTCTCTAATTTTAACCCAGGCACTAACAAAACGTCCCCATTGTGAGTCCCAAGTATTACACTTGGAAAACACAGCCACTAACTACAAATCAAAGTTTCCCTTTAATATTAAAGTGTTACTATGTGAGAAATTGAACTTGCTCATTGTTGAGTACCCACAACAGAGCTGTATGGCTCAGATTTCATGTCCTGTGCTTTCACATCAGCTAATTATTAGGGATGGGCATGAGTCCTCGAGTACTTGATTTGGACATCAGTATTTGTTCAACATATATAGTAACCATTTTTTCTTTGTAAAAAAGTCTAAAGCTGCTACACAGAAAACCCTCCACAAGTAATTTCTTTTAATTAATCTTACCTGTGTCATGTCTTAGCGCCGGTTGTATCACTGCTGTTCATCAGACATGTGAACCAAGAGAATTACCACCACCCTCAAACTAAAGGCCTGACAGTGTTTTCACTGAGTCTGGATGCTGGTTCAGTGCACATGCCTCTCAAGTCCTCTGATGATGAGAACATTCTATTTGTATTTAAATGACAGACTTTTTGTTGAGTTTGTACAGCCACAAACATTTTTAGTATATTTTCACATTAATATATTTATTGGTGCTGTAAAATATTTTACATTATTAATACTCCTTTTGTTGTTGTTTTTAGTGTAACTATTAAAACATATTTATTTTGAAAATACATTGGGGGTTTTTTTTATTAAATGTCAAATGGAGCCTTGTTTAAAAGCTTATCTTTTCAGTGTGCAGATTATGTTGTCAGATACGGCTGATATAAAAGTCATCAGGACAAATCAGATGTTTCACATCCTAGTAGATCATGATCATAAATGCACAAAATGGGACAGTAAATAGACATACTTAATAGTTCCTCTGGTCTAAGTGAAAACTCCATTGCCTACATTGCAGAGTTGTGAGAGAATTAGGTTTAGACATATTTGTTATAAAAATGTAAGATAAAAGGTTGGATACATATCATAACTTCACAATAGCATGGATGATATATATATGTGTGTGTGTGTATCATACAACTGCTTTGAAGTCTATCAAAAAGTACCAACTTCTCTTTCAAAATTAGTATTTCCACGTCAAGTGAAGTAGTCCAGTAGTTAGTTGCTGCTTTACCCATGCTTCTTTTCCTATGAGAATTTGGGGATGCAGCAACTCACGAGCTTAGAGTAGTCCACAGTTAAGTCATTTTATATTAAACATATTAGTTTGTGGTTGTTGTAAGGTATTTGGTCAGGCCCAAAGTACTGAACAAACTTTGACTATTGGGTATGTAGGATTCTTCTTCTGGGGAACATGAATGTCTGCAAAAAATTTCACTTCGGTCCATCCAGTAATTGTTGAGATATTTCAGTCTGGACCACAGTCGTCGATCAACTGCCCAACACTGGCATCCCTGCAGCCAAGCTGCTAGCATGACTCAAATGTACTGTTGGTGTATCTTCATCCTACTGATCGGGACACCACGTCAAAACAAAACATTATGGGTCATTTTGTAATGCACAGACAAACCCCTTATTTTGTCTTGGTTGGGAAGACTTATTGGTTTTGGCCATTAACCTGTTTGTACAATCACCCACGGCATCAGGGGTCTTTAAACTCACCATTTAAACCCAGATGAATGAAATTAGTTTCCTCTTAGCATCTGTGAGGCAGAGTGACTCATACTGTATATTAAAGGGACTGTGAAATGCTGTTATGTTACTGCAGTCTGGAAAACAGATATAGCCTCCCTCCTAAGTGCAGCTTCCCATGAAATACAATTTATAAATAGAAGATTGATAATCATAGTGGTAGTTCTACAGAATATGTACTCCAGTTAACAATACGATTTACTAGGTAACTATGAGGCAGCATGTGTAATCTACTGTAATTCATTATCTGTCCAGAATCACACACATTTTAGTTTTGAGACTTACTTCTCTCACCTTTTACTGCAGTTCATGCTTGGATGGGGACTCAACAAGTCCTTAAGGTTTTTTTTACCTCTCACTTTTTTATATCTATATGTTTACCCCCTTTATTGTTTATTATTGTGTGTTCTCTTTTATGTGCAATAAATAGACACAATGTATGTTTTACATGATAATCTGACTGGCAGCCTTCCTAACTTCATTTATTGAATTGCTGTCAGGTAAACTTTGGTACTGGCTGAAGTCTTAGGAACTTGTGAACTTTGTTCTGCTGCTGAATGACAGCTGACTGCAGAGTGAGAGTTTCTGTAATATGAACTCTTGTGTCAGGAGCCATAAAGACAACATGGGAGCTTTGCCACCTCTGAGGCAGCACTTTCACAAAAGATTAGGAATTAATGTCATACACAAGTGTTGAAGCACTTCAGCACTGCAGATTTGAGGCATAAATAAGGCCCAGTAAGAGTGTGGAGTCCTTGTGCTGTTAAATACCCCGAAGAATGCTGCAAATGATTTGATCTGTGATTAAAAAGGAATTTAAAAAAATCAGGCCTACTTTGCCCTCATGTTAACTAGCAGAGTGTGTGTGGCTGGACTTTAAACTGCTTACTCACTAATGCCACAGACGAATGGGATCCTGGGAACAAGATATCCTCTATATCCTTCATGTGATTAAGAGACATTTCTACTGACATTCTCAAGTCTTCAATCTACCAGACAGCTAGGGTGAACTACTCTTGTTACTGCCACTGAACTGCACTCATACATAGTATATTTACGTTAAAACTCTAAAGTACCCCTCAGCTCTACAAAGCTTTTTTGCCTCTTTCAACTTGTTTTGATTTTCCGGGCCACAACTTTACGGTTTTGAGAACTCTGAGCCATCTCATCAGCCTGGTCTCCAGTAGCAGCAGCTGTTTCCAGTGGAATAGCTCTGATACCAGCAGCTAGTGTACATTGAGTTTTACTTCAGAGCTTTTACCTCCAGTTTTTTCAGAGCTTGAACAGTGTTTTTCTCAGTAACTGGTGGAGACCAAACCAGAAATAAAAGATTTATCAGGTGGACACAAACACCTCGGTGTCTGCTGGATGTGTAAATAAGCAAATGTTTGCTACCGTACTCACCTTAACAACGTTATAAGGTGATAGTATGTCAGTGTTTACAGCCTTTTTTCTGCCCCAAAGTAGCACAAAATAACTTAACTTAGATATGTTATGCACATTTTAAAAAGCTGGTCCAACCAAATTACAAAAGCAAACCTCTCACCTAACCCCAGTGGTATATCTCCATGCCAACAGCATCTTAGGAAGATATCGCAAAACTTGGACAAATAAAACCAAAACTATCTGATCACTTGATCTGTGTATCAATATCGCTGTAACTGAGTTGGGAGTGTATTATGACGTTAGTTATGTGTGTTTATGTAGCTTATCTACAAAAAGTTGATGTGTCACAAGTTGGCAAATCATTAAAACACCCCTTGAAACTTATTACCAACTAACCCAATTTAAAAGAGCATTTCAAATGGAGAGCTTTTTCTAAAGACAACTGTGCAATCCTGAGCAGCAACAGGACAGTTTCCCAACTGTTGACTTTCCACTTAAATAATTACTCAGGAAAATCAGAGGCAGGTTACGCCACACAGACGGGAGGGAGTGGAAAATGCTGTCTGTAATCTCTTTCACCCCTCCTCCCTGCAACAGTGCACACACACACACACACACACACACACACACACACACACACACACACACACACACACACACACACACACACATATACACACACACTTTTAACACCTCCTGTTCTAAGAGTGTTCACTCAGGCTGGTAGACATTAACTCCTAGCGAGACTCAGTCAGACTGACTGGAGAGAGGCAGAAACGGCATGACCATTCTTATAATGTGTCTCTCTCTCACTCAGTTACAATTGAATTATTCAGTTCAGCATTCTTCAGGTGCATGATGTGCATTCATGGCATATTCAGTAAAAGTTTTTGTTATGTTTTTGTACATTAAACATAAAAAACAAGACAAAACTATTTAGCCATGTATGGATGTGTATAAGAGTGTATTAAGAATTGCTGCATATTCAGCCTCTGCCAGAAATCATCTACCAAGCAGTGAGTGAACGTGGTCTATAATCACTAAGAGGTTGATTTATTAAAGATTTGTGGCACTTTTAGATACTAACAGCTCAGACTGTGTTTGTCCATATTCACTATGAAACCATTTACACTTACAATACCCACTTCATTAATCTTGGTAGCTAACTGTTAAAAAAGACAAGTAAAAATGCAAGGAGGCAGTAGAGTCAGATTCAAACCATGATACACATTCTCGTCATATGTTGTAAAGGTGTAAATGCATTCCCTCCAAGCCTGTATATGCAATCTTTACTCCTCCCAAGTGTAACTATGTCAGTAAGTAGTCTGTGGAAATAGCGTCAACTGGGTCTGTTCCCTCTGATGACAGCATCTTAACAAAAATTAGCCGTTGTTCTCCCTGTCAGATCAATTTGACTGGAAGAAAGCAGCTCCAGCTATTTGCTAACACATATGGTCATACAGAAAGCATACTGGGCTGCTGTAGTATTTATCTGATCTCTGATCAGTTCAACCACCGAATGATCTGTCAGGATGAGAGAGCATTGATTTGTATGGGTTAGGGAGCAGTATGAGTGAGAGCCGAACCTTGTGTCTCGCTCGTAGTCCATCTATGTGTTTGTGTTACTGTTACTGCCGTATAACTCTTAAAACCACAGTCAGAACAGTTTCCAGTCATCCCTCCTTCCCTATTTCATGTTCCTCATTCCATCATTCAGTCCATTCATAAACTCTATGGCGTGAAGGAAATTAGCTGTTCCTGTTGAGTGGCTATGTTATCCATGACGGGGCTGAATGTTTTAAGCTGTATTTCCACTTGTCAGGGCTGGGAAGAGTAAAGAATATTCCGCTGAGGTGGAAGTATTATTACTGAGCTCACAGTGCAGTTTACTGAGTGAAACTGGTGGTTTTTCAATCTCTGTCAATAAATCTTTTGTGGCTCTTGGCTGTAACAACTGATGATTGATGATTTAGCCCATACCCACTTCATAAAAGCTTTTACTTTGAATGCATACTGTGCACACTGTACTATAGTTCTTTTCACTATTGTCAGGATGACAACTTTGACACTAGATTTAGCAACTCCTCTTACACTCTGGCAACAAATGATAAATCTAGCAACCTTTTCAAATCATGGTAACAATGTTGTGTTGACTGCCAAGACATTTAGCAACATATGGGTCCAGCTGATGCCAGCACATGCACATTAGGCAGCTTGTTTGCCTACTTATCACTGCACTTCCAACTCTGTCTCCTAGAAATGATGTTATACTACTAAATTGTTCTCCCATTGACACTGTGTTAACAAATGTAATTGCTTTTTAATGAAGGAAATGCTACATTTATATACCTCACCAGAGTTGCAGGGAGGAGGTTGGGGTGGATGTCAGGCATACAAATTGTAGACTTTGACACCAGAGACCAAGGTGTACATCCTGAGTCCTGTGTGTGAAATAAATTTAACCAACAAAAGCACGTTGGTTAAAGTTAGTGAAAGATGGTGTTTTTGGTTAAATGTTACACGTTGCTTCAAGTCAGTTTTTCTGTATGAAACCAAGACCATGATCTCTCCCGAACCTTAACCAAGTGCTGCCAATGCCTAAATATAACCATAAAAGGCATTTAATAATGGTGTAGTCACTACCAGCAGGTGTTGTACTGCATGATCAGATATTTTATTGGAAAAGAAATGAAAGTTGTCAGTGAACAAAAAAGAGATGTACTGCATTATAATATTAGGCCACTAGTCTTCAGAGAAAGAGGATGAATTCATAAAAAAGAGAAGAAAAGGGGAATTTTAATTTAATTCAATACAATTTGTATGAGATGGGATTCACTCTGAAAGTTAATCCACCCCTCTGTAGTAAGTCTGAAATTTCATACTGTAAATGAACTAAAACTGGTTGCCAGATTTTTAAGAAATACGTGTCATTCCCCTTTAAAGTAGAAGAGGCTTTTCATTGGTAAAACTTTGTATAATTCTCTGTACCACTGTGTAACTGTTGGGGGTTTGTCTTTAAGCCACTGGAACAAAATACATCGTCTAGCTAGCAACAACAGTTTCGTTACAAGAGTATACTGTGATTACCTTGCGAGGCAGCTGGATTCGTGAGATCACAACATCATGCGAGAATCCATCTTGTCAGGCTTCAAGTTATGCGCTTGTATCCAAACCACCGGTGGTTCGGACCAATCAGCGTCGCAAATCCAGCTGTCTCGCAAGGTAAGATGTTGACAGACGGTGATGGACAGATGGTTCATCCAATCACCTGCCAAGTATTTTTTGAAAGTGCCTGCCCTTTTCCAAACAGTTTGCATGGACAACTTCTCAGATGGTTCTGTGTAATTAATACTGTGAGGGGTTAAGATCAAAACCTTCTGGTGAGAATCCCAACAAAAACAATGCAGGTTCCAATTTAATTTCCATGTGCAAGATTGTGCAAAGCTCTTTTTAAATATTTTTCTGGAAACGTGCAATCATTGAACATTGCCATGTTAAGTGAAAATAAGTTTCCAACTCTTCTTATATTTTTTGCACATGGGAGAAATGTTGGGGCTACATATGTTGAGAAACTGAGGTGTGCGCTGTGACATATAAAGTATTTAGTACTGGCTCTCATTTAACTGATTATATGAAAAGATTTTACTTGACAATGAAAATACATTAGATCACTCTTCCTGGCTTGGTTGGATTCCAAAGTTCTTCTCCCATGTACTGATGTACTGCAGCTTCTGATAAATAAAGGGAAATACACTTTTTTTTAATATTTGGAGTAAGAAAAAACTTGTCAAGAGGGCTCCTGACATGCTTATCATGCAGGTTGAGAATATAAAATGTCTTATCTGTAAATATGCAAAAAAGTATGTGGGAGATATTCCATGTTTAACCTGAAGCTGATGACAGGACATAAGTGCCTCTGCTTCAAACAGGTCTCCCTGTTAAACAGGTTTTAACACCTTTTGCAAACCATTTTTCAAAAATACCTTTCCCTTGTTCAGGTAAAAAGAAATTCTTATTAATTATTGGTTGAAGGGATGATGAAAAAAAATTCTGTGGCCAGTCAATTTAGAAATATCATACCACGTTTTTGGTGTGTTGATTACAATTACATTTTTTAAATATCTGTAGAGAGTTGGACAGTACCTGACAAGTAACTTAGTAAGGAGTGTGAGTGACAGCACCAGAAGTCAATGTGGGGTTTTTGGCTAAGAAATTACATATCCAATTATAAATTGTTTGAGCATGGCAAACCCAATTATAATAGAGAAGGCTTGGTAGGGCTATCCCCCCTCTTTCTATAGGAAGTTGAAGTGTTTTCATTTTCACTCATTTTCACTCATGCCACAAGTATCTAGAAAAAGACTTCTCAATATCATAAATTGTGTTTTTTGTAATACGGAGAGGGAGCATTTGCATTGGGTAGAGAAGCCTTGGTAATATGTTCATCTTTATCAAGCTTGCTCTGCCCATCCAAGATAGTGGTAAATCCAGCCAGCGATTCATATCTGTTTTAATTCATATGGTAATATGTAAATGTTACCATGTAAAATTGTAAAATTTTGTTTATAAAGACAATTGAGAATTGCATATTCTAATTCCAAGGTAAGTAAATCCAGATGGTGACCACTTAAAAGGGAAATCCCCTAAGGGGAGAGCTTCAGCTTCTCAAACTTATTTTGTAACCTGATATTTTAGAATTTTAGAATTCATTTATAATGGAGAGGATTATAGGGATTGAAAATTCAGTGTTTTTGACAAAAAGCAAAGCATCATCTGCATAAAGCGCAATTCTGTGGTCCATTCCCACCAACTCAACTTCATTAATTTCTTTATGCTTCCTAATAATTTCTGCCAATGGCTCAAAAGCTAGTGCAAAAAGGAAGGGTGACAGGGGGAAACCTTGGCACGTCCATCTTTGGAGGTGGAATGGATCTGAGCAGAATCCATTAACAAGAACCTTGGCCATCGGTGAGTTATATAATATTTTCAACCGATTGATAAATGTGTCCCCTAGCTTAAATCTCTAGCACTCCCATTCCACCCTATCAAATGCCTTTTCTGTATCTAATGAAATGGCAAGAATTTTGGTTCCGGTGGTCTGAGAGTACTGGATAACATTTAATAACTGTCGCATATTTGTATGGGAGTGTCTGTTAATAATAAATCCTGTTTGGTCGGGATTAATCAGTTTTGGAAGAAATCTCTCCAAACTGGTAGCAAGTACCTTGGCCAACATCTTACAATCTACTCCGATCAGACTAATTGGTTTATATGAGGAACAGCTCTCCGGTGATTCGTTCTTTTTTAAGATTAAGGGTAGGAGGGAGACAGCCATTTATGAATGACTCAGAAAACATATTGGTTTGAGGTCTCACTAAATACTTAACAAATTGCTTGTAGAACTTTGGACTAAACCCATCAGATCCTGGTGCTTTCCCCCCTTGTTAGTTTCACAAGAGCCTCATGTACTTCCAGTTCAGTAATTGGAGAGAATAAGGTTGCCCTTGTATCATCAGGCAGAGTTGGTAGTGCTATTTTGTCAAAAAACTGTTACTCAGGGTAAAAGTATATTTACATTCTGATGTGTACAGTTTTCCATAAAAATCCTTCATAATTCAGATATGTTTAGTTTCAAAATGTCTTACACCATTTTTGTCTAAGAGTGAAGGTATTGTATTGTCTTCCTTTCAGCCTTTGACCAAATGCGCCAGTAGCCTTCCTGGTTCGTTGCCATACTCAAAAATTTATGTTTTGCATGTACAGTTGCTTTTTCTGCTTTTTCAGTAAGAAGCTGGTCAAGGGAAGAGTGAGCCATTTGAGTTGGGTGTTCTTAGTAGGTGAATATTTAAATTCAATTTCTAGTTTATTTATTATGTCTTCTAATTCTAACTGTGCCTTTAAGGTTTCTTTTCTCTTGGCAGATGCCCCCCTTATATAGGCTTTGGCTGTTTCCCATAAAGTTGATTCAGATGTGTCTGGAGTGCAGTTAGCAGATAAAAAAATGTCCCAAATGCTGGCATAGTGTGACTGGCTTTCTATAAAACAGCACAGCAACATATATAAAGTTGTTAACTATGATAACATGTTGGAAGTGTGCTGGTTCATATTTAAAACTGACCCTCTGACCAAATAATGCAATTTATGTCGATATCAAATTCTGCTAACTCAATGAGAAATCCATTGCATTTCCTCTAACCTGCTTCACCTGTGGAAAGCTTTTAATGTGAAGCAGTAGCAGCAAGACATATTTGGTTTAGCATTAACTAACACAGCTCTGATACAGCTGTAAGAAGCAGCGTGATTAAAGCAGGCTGTATTGGGCTAGTGGAAAAATGGTCATAGAGTTCACATATCAGGACCAAGTATGAATCACTTGTGTCTCAGTGTGTAACTGGTCCATAACTCTTTTGGAAAAGTTCAATAAGGAAGATATCATTTTCAATTTCTGCTATTTCTTCCTGCACTTTCCCACACTGCCACAGGTTCTCTCAATCACAAATTCTTACATTACCATACCTGGCCGATCGTCTCGCTGCCCACATGCATTCAACCAGTCAGTTGTTGGATTCTGCCCTTTAATAAATGTTATTGTGATCCTGTCATTTTGTCTTTCACACCTACTATTGTGCAACACAGCCCTTATCTCACCAGCATGATCCTCAGTCAGAACCTGTCCCAGAACAGGTTCAGTTATTACACCTACACACTTCATTAACGTCTAGACTGTGGGATCCTGTCATACCTCCTATCCTCATGGGACCATGTTTAATAAGCTTGTTCCTGCAAATACCTCCATCCACATTAAAATGCCAAAACAGGTAATTCTCCTTCTACTGTGCAATAGTGCTGGCCATAAATGTACAAATGAATCTTAAGTGCTGATTCTTTTACGGGTTCAATATGTACTGGACCTAATTGCACTCTAAGTCTGAATCTAACAGAAGCTCTCACCTTCTCCAGCATATTCTCTTTATGTTACCAAACTAACTAACAGCAATCAAAATGGAAGCATTACAACATTAAATAGTGCTAAAAATTCACTTGAGTACTGTGTGAAACCGTTTAGTTAGGCAGTGCAGGTGACTGGTGACTCTCAGGGCTTACCGTAACTGTATGTGCTCGCTTGGACCATTCAGTATGTATAAACCTGTATATTAAACTCAACTCGACTGCTACTGATACCAGCTCATACAGACTCGCTGCCCTTGACACATTCCGTACATGCTGATCTGCCAGACTCAGACACAGTTTGTTAGCCTGTTAGCCTTGAGACAGTAGACTCAATGCTTGTTAGCCCATTAGCTTGTTAGCCTGTGTGGAGCAGGATAGATATCTACCCTGCTTGGGTGATTGGGGCTGTTCTATTGGCTCCCCTGGCCCAATCACAGAGGGGGGCCATGCTATAAAGAGGAGAGGTGTTTCTCTCTCTGCCTCTCACTCTCTGGCTTTGGGGGCACACCCACTTCCGGCTGCCATTCCCGTTTGGGTGTATCTCACGGGTTGCGGGTAAGTGTGTGTGTGGTGGTACTGTCTGCATTTGGTCGGAGTTGTTTGGTTGGCGTTACATAATTCTCACTATCTCAGGCTCCGGTGCTACGCTGATCTTCCTGTTCTGTCTGAACCCCCGTGTGCGGCGATACCTCATTAGCGCCCTATTAACATATCCTTTGGCAGACGGTATGTATGCCTCATGTTCTGCCATCTCAATCCTGCACTGTTATAGCCTGTTTGTGTCTCACGTGGCTTTGTTTCATGATAGGTGTAATTGGCCATTGCTGCCAACCACAGCTTCAGGCCCTGTCTGCTCAGCCTGGTTACTGCTCTGCCTGGCGTCCATTTGGTGTGGTGCTCTGCTGCGGTGCTTCGCTGCCGCTGCTCCTCCCCATTGTTGCACGTGGCTGTAAAGGCTAGTCGGTCTGCGCTCGGGAGCAGGTGTGTGTCGGCCTGCTGACAGCCAGCCAGAGTTTGGGTCCGAATTGTAGGATTAAATTAGTTTAATTTAATTCGACCATTTTGTGTGGGGATCTTATTTGTTCCGGTTTTCTATTTAGTTGGGTTTACGTTATGGTTTATTTTTCGTTAGTTACTTTATGTAATTTTAATGACCTATATTTGTTCAATTTGTTGAATTGAATTTGGTTTTGTTTATTTCTTTGATTTGTTTCATGTGCTTTTTACTTACATTGCTTTCAATTGTATGTTCTCATTTGTTCATTAGCTCATTTTTTTGGTTTAAACCTGATTTGTCTAAATTAAAGTTAATTCTTTTCCTTTAGTTGAAGATGTTGGGCAGCTTATAATTTTGTTGCAAATATGTTTTGGCTGCCAACAGTATTTTGTGTTTATTTTGTTTCTTTGGGTTTTGGTTTCTTTTGTGTAGTTAACCCCACTAATTTGTGTCTCCTTTTCAGTTGCTGAGAGCTGCCGGTGGTGGTCCCTGGTGTCCTGGTGGTGGTTTCCCCTTTTGTGTGCTGTGCACCACTTTTTTGTTTTGTTAATTTCTTTTATAGGTCAGGGGTGATTTTGTGTTTCCTGGGCTTCCTCACACCCCTTTACAACTCATAAGCCTCAGCACTGATAAGGTTCCCCCTTTTTGTGTCCCCTATTTTATGGTATGAGTGAGAGTTTCGATAGTTTTTAATTATTTGATTGTCATTGTAAATAAATATATGTTGTTGATTGGAGCCACATCCTGTCCCTCTCTTTGTTGGCAAAACAAACCTCAGTGCCTTGTTGTTTGGTTATCACAACCCTGATTACTCTTAGGGTGAAATTCCCTAGGTGGCGTTGTCGCAAGCCATTTTAGTTACTCTTCACTTGCTAGTCTTCCCCCTCCCTTGCCTCGCCACATGTGGATACTCTCTGTTGCAGTTTGGTTTATACAATACTAAGACTACTTTAGTGCCTGTTAATAATTGTTTTGCATTTTGATTAAAATGTCTCTATTTTCTCCAGGTCATTTCTTATTTTTTCATTATACAAATACAAGTCTGTAGTCTTTATTTACTGTAAAAATCATACACATGTAGCATCAACCCAATTATCACTGTAAGTAAATAGAAAAACAAATTGATGTAATAAAATATCTGTATTTAGCATACAGCCTAAATTTTGGGAGGATAATGAAGGATAAATGTATTTATTACTTGATACACACATCTGGTTACAGAGTCCTGCATTACAGTGGACTGAGAAGTGCAACACCCAGTAACCTACTAGATAACTTGAAATACTCAGTATATTTAGAAGTCCGTACTCGAGTGTACTGAGATACCTCAAACACTTGAACTTCCCAGCACTACTGGGCATGTGTGGAAGAAAGACGAGCAAGTTAGCTACATAAAACCAGTGAAGACATTTAGTTTATTACGAGCAGATTACAGCGAGGTAGATAGCTGCGTTTAACTCTAAACAAGCTATCAAGTGGACAATAAAGAACACTCGCATGAAGCCATCCACCGTTGTTGTTGTTTCTTCTTCCTCTTCCAATAAAATGCCAAAACGGAGAGAAAAAGATACCTTTTACAAATTTAGCCAGCTTAGTGTGGACATGGTCTAAATTGCTAACGTCACTTTCTGTTGGTACTTCCGTAAATATTGTTCTACATTTGCAAATGACTTCTCTTTATGTAAATGTGTTTCGTCACTACAGGTAGTCTGTTACAGTCTATCATGTGACAGTGAACAGGAAAATGCATCATGTGAAGTTAAAAAGTCACAGCTTGCCATGGTGTCATGGAACTTTTTCTCACTGTGTCAGTAGTTCCATTGGCGCTGTCTGGTGGTAAATTTATAAATGTCTGGCTTAAGGAGTTGACGATTACCTCCTGAATGCACCATTAGTTTTCATCTGTGAGATGCCAGGGACAAATTAGGAGAGGAGATGCCCACTAGCCTTTTGTCCTGTGGGGGCTTCAAAGACTGCACCATTTTAATGAGGCCACTCACACAGTCTTGACTATTTTGTTTTTTCTTTTTGTTTACAGTTTACAAGTTTATAGAGGCTGTGTGACCTTTGTAAGAATAATAATGAATGTAGATGAAAGAATATGAAATGGAAACAGCCTCAATCCCTGTTGCATGTTTCATTCTCATGTTAATGAATCAGCTGAATATATCTTCATCATTTGATTCATCATCTGTAGAAGCAGTGTCTAACTGTACTCAAAATGTATATAGTTATTTATGTAATTGTTTTATTTAAAAGTTTGTGTTGCCCTCTGTTATATAGTAATATGGAATATACTGTATATCTCATGGGCGTTGCAACTATTATATGAGGGTGGGACAAGTCCCGCCCACTTTTCAAAATGATTAGTTTAAACCTCCCCCCCACTTTTACCATGTTTTTACTATGTTGAAAATTAGTGCATTGGTCTATCCACTGTCAGTGCTTCATTAGCAAATCCATTCCGCTTGCTTATTGAAAGGATGCCCATATCAATGAAATTCCATACCACATTTTAACTGCTACCTTGCACCCAGGCAGATTTTCATATAGCACACCCACCAAGCCCCAAGAAGAACGAAGTCTATGAGAAAATGACCCTACTTCTCACTTGATTTATTACCTCAGTAAACAGTTTCCTAATGAGTTTATGGTCTCAATCACTAGTGTCAAGTCTTCTATAATAAAGCATGATGTTCATTTAGTAAATTATGGCCCCATTTAGAGTAAAATAGACAATAAAACAGGGTGGCGACAATGTTGATTACGTAACGTAACCATGGCATAACCCCAGATTCACAGTGTATAGGCGTAGCTGCTGCTATTTCACAGTGTGTTTTCAGTTCATGAAAGTTAATTGTAACATTTTGGCCACACAAAAAAGTCTTGTGCAGCATTTGGTTGTGATAAAAGACCCTCTAAGGAGTCTAAGGAGTCGGATGTTCAGTTTTTCTGGTGAATAAATTTTGTTTTAATGGTTTTATGCTATGGTCAGCTCCACCCTCACGTCCAAATATGGTCACTTCTGGCTCCAAAAATCAAACATGGCAACGGTCAAATCCAAGATGGCGATTGTCAAATCACTAAACTCTAGGCTTCAAAAATGGCAGTTCACAAACCAATGGGTGATGTTTTTTTACATGAATTTAATATAGTGGCCAAACCGTGGAATTACAACTTCCGGGTCAGATGGGCCCAAAAAGCATTTTTCCTCTACACAATCACTGGAAAAGGAGCAGCTGTAAAATGGTGGATAAAATTTTTTGAGCCTCACAACCCCCGCAAAATTACTCATTTCACTATCAGAATTTGATCCATTTGGTCCGATAACATTTGGAAAGTCTAGAAGAGCTGCACAATTTAATTGTTTTATCCCCATTAGTTAGTTTGGCTTCATGCATCACTGAGTAACTTTAATAGGAATGAACGGGGACATGCCTCCAATGCTGTATCTAGTTCTCTTTATACATTGCACACATACACATGAGCGCAATGCTAACGCTTTCCTGTCATGGGAAACATGACAGGAAAGAGGAAAGATGGCAAGTGAGACTAAAAGATAAGGAGAGAAAGAAAGGGATTAAATGAAGAGGTAAAGAAGGAACAAGTGAAGTAAGCAAGGAAACAAAAAGGAATGAAGGAGACAAATGAAGAAAACAATGAAGGAGGTACCAAGGCAGGGAGGAGCTATAACTGTAAGCTTTTATTTTTTATTATCTTTAAATATTTGAACTATTACTGCAGTGCAACCATTACATTAGTTGATACAACTGGGCACCTGATAATTGTGTGAGGTTATGAAATTTATTAAAAACAGCAAAAAAATTGCTGGTAATTAATTGTATCATATTCATTTCAATATTTAATGAGATTTTTTTGGTTCTATGTGTTGGATTTTAATTTGAAATATTTACTATTTGAAATATTTGCTATTGAAATGTTAGCTAGTATGCACACACATCCAAGCCAAAGAGGGCAGGTGCTGGGCTGAAAGTGAGCGAATATCGAAATAAACAAACTTTTTTTTTTCTCTCTTTTTGGTCTTCATGCTGTTGGTCTCTGGTTAACTATATTGCACCTGCTATAGGATAAATAGAGGCGCCTCTCTAGAAGTTTCCCATACTTGATGACGGCCTACAAGCCCGATGGTGGTCAGGGACATCCTCTTCCTCTTTTCATTTTTTTCATTTTTTTTTTTGAACATACGATATATTTTTTGTACATATTGTGATTGGTTGAGTGTTACCTTACGCCAGTGAATTCTGAAGTTTAGTAATTCAGAACTACATATTTTTGTACATACACTATTTTTTTTGCACAGATAAGTTTTTTTGGAGTGATGTATCAAGTGTTATCTTACACCATTGAATTCTGCACTTTATATATGTAGTACTGTGCACACTACCATAGTTGTGTATGCATATATATATATATATATATATATATATATATATATATACACACTAGGGCTGTCACAATATCAGATTTTCACAACATGATTATCGTGGCCAGTAGAATTCACGATCATGATATTATCGCGATATCTATAGAAAATTTGAAAAAAAAATTATATCATTTAAATCATCTTTAACTTCGATTATTGTCTGTTTTGCCTCTTTTCTGGCTAATGGATTACACTCACAATAAGAGTTTTGGGAGGTGGAGAGAGAGTCGGTAACCATAACTGTACGAAGTTTGAAAGAAGTTTGAACACACTGGTTTTATAAGGTTTTTATTTCCGCCTGAATATTTTTTTGCAAACAGATGCCTGCAGTTACTACAGCATGGTCCAAATTCAAATTTAATAACAATACCACAGAAAATGAATATTTTACACGTTTTTCTAAGGCTATGTCTCGACATCTTCCAAAAAAGGCCATTTAGAGACACCAAATAACCCCTGCTTCGGAGTAACTGAAGAATAATCATATTATAGTGCTTTGTTCCGCTGTTGAAACTAAACTTTGTGTATATAGAAGAGTCAAAACAAGTTATATGTTGGAAAAGCAGTTCATATAAAAAGTAAATAACAGCAATATTTATATTTACATAATTTCCATGTTGTGGTCTCATAAAAAGCAATAAAGCATATGGTCATTTCCAGGAATTTCATTGGCTATTTGAAGCGCCACTCATCTGCAGAATCTGTTCCTACTGGCTTAGTCTTTACACGAAAGAAGAGGAGCAGGCGCCTCCTTTCAACGTGGACTCTCATTGGCTATTATAGGCTGTGGACAGGACATGGAAGCTCCTATTGGGTCAAGTGAGGTGTCAATCGAAAGGTCAGAGTGCAGCCACCATTTTGATACCAAGATGTGGCTAATGTTTACATACTAATGCAAGTTATGACAGAGAATACTTTGGAACATTAGGACATCTGCCAGCTAATTTGAAATAATGCAACAGCTCTTCATGGATATTTATTGATGTAATAATGTGTTTTGGAGTAAATATTTTACACTCCTAATACACACTATGTATTTATGTGTGTGTATATGTATTTATGGATATTTTTGACATCACTATTTCTATTTCATATTGGAGATTTGGGTCACATGACTGTATCATGTGTACACTGCGTGCACAATTATTAGGCAAGTTGTATTTTTGAGGATTCATTTTGTTATTGTACAACTACAGTGCTCTTGGTCAATCCAAAATGTTAACAAACCCTCAAACCTGAACATTTAAGTAGTAAAAGTTTTGGCTTTCTTAAGAGAATATCTATCTGTACACCATTATTAGGCAACTATCAGTGTGCAGAATTATTATGCAACTAAATGAAAAACAAAGATTTTCCCATCTCACTTGTTTATTTTCACCTGTTAAAGTGAGAATAATAAACAAACTCCAAATTTACAAATAAACATTTCTGAAATTTAAAAAAAAAAAAAAAACTCAGTGACCGATATAGCCACCCTTCTTTTCGATAACAGTCAGAAGCCTTCCATTCACAGAGTCAGTCAGTTTCTTGATCTGGTCAGAATCAACTTTTTGTGCAGCCGCAACCACAGCATCCCAGACACTGTTCAGAGAGGTGTACTGTTTACCTTCACTGTAAATTTCCTGCTTAAGAAGGGCCCAAAAGTTCTCAATAGGGTTTAAGTCAGGTGAAGAAGGGGGCCATGTCATTTTCATCTTTAAGGCCTTTACTGGCCAGCCACGCAGTGGAGTACTTTGATGCATGTGATGGAGTGTTGTCTTGCATAAAAATCAAAGTTTTCTTGAAAGATGCAGACTTTTTCCTGTACCACTGCTTGAAGAAAGTGTCTTCTAAAAATTGGCAGTAGGTCTGAGAGTTGATTTTGAGTCCATTTTCAACCCAAAAAAAGGCCCAACTAGCTCATCTTTAATAATACCTGCCCATACCAGTACCTCACCTCCACCTTGCTGGCGTCTGAGTCGAAGTGGAGCTCTGTGTCCGTTACTAAACCAACCCAAGCCCATCCATCTGGTCTGTTAGGTCACTCTCATCTCATCAATCCACAAAAGCTTTGAAAAATCTGTCTTCAGATATTTCTTGGCCCATTCTTGACGTTTCAACTTATGTGTCTTGAGGTGGTCGGGTTTCAGCCTTTCTTACCTTGGCCATGTCTCTGAGAACTGAACACCTCCTACTCCTTGACACTCCAGGTAGGTTGCAGTTGTGTAATATGGCAGCACTGGAGGATAATGGGTTCCTGGTAGCTTCATGTTTGATTCTTCTCAAATCTTTGGCGGTTAATTTGCGTCTTTTCTTCTCGACATGTTTCTTGCGACCCTGTTGACTATTTGCAACAAAATGTTTGATGGTTCTGTGATCACGCCCCAATATCTTCGATATTTCAAGAGTGCTGCATCCCTCTGAAAGACTTTTTACAAGTGTTGACTTTTCAGAGTCAGTTAAATCTCTTTTTTGGCCCATTTTTCCTGAGGAGAAGAATCTGCCTAATAATTATGCACACCTTGATATACGGTGTTGATCTCTTTAGGCCACACCGTCCCTCGTTACACAAATACACATCACCTGATATGCATTAAATACAATAAGCATTCAAGTTTATACAGCTTGGAGTTGGAAATTATGGATGAAACGATGATATGGTCAAAATAATCACTTGCCTAATAATTGTGCACACAGTGTATATATGTAAGATGATGTTGTGGAAAGTAATTGGATTGTGATTATTAATGAGGACAAAACATATAGCCAATGAGAAAAATCCTCAGTTGAAGTACAAGCAGCACTGAATCTTTCAGCAGAGAGTATGAACATGACATCAGTGTCACTCGCCCCTGAGGGACAAACACAGTCAGCATCTCCCATCATGTCTTGTCATGGTAAAAAACATTGTAAATACTCCTTAAGTGCACTATGTTTGTGCAAGTGACTGCACAAACAAACCAACAAAATAAACTGTTCCACTTCAACTCATTACTTGTATGAGCAGTCTGATTTGAAGTGTTATAAACAAGTTGTTACTTTTTGAATTAATTCAAGCATCTGCCCAAAGTATGTATACACACAGATAAGTGGAGGACCAGCTGCTCTCCCCTTCCCTTCTGTTTGTAGATGATTCTCTTTTTTCTTTTGATAAATAAGCTGGGAGCTTGTGTAGATTTTGAACTTTGTCTATGATGTCACTGCAACACAAGGACACATTTGATGCAACAAAGATGCAACTAAACACTGTTTCTATTGGCTAATCATAAATTTGCAGTTCAAAGTTAAACAAAGATGAACTGTGAGGGCACCTTTAGAAAGTTTCAAGCACAACACAGAGCATCTTGATAATACACAGGAGAGAAAAGTTGTGCTGCACAACAACGAAGCAACAACGAAGCAAACATAGTGTAATCTGTGACTCTGACAGACTCATTGTTTTCTTTATTTACAGTAATTTCATTGCCATTTGAAAAACATCAATATAATGAGCTTCGTGCATTACAGTCACATCTGCACTGGGGAAGCTAACAGAAGAGTTATTTTGTGAAGACAAGAAGAGAAATTAAGGTAGCCTTCTCTCTGTCTTTTCATGAGCTGGTGTGATGGCAGTGCGACTGACGTTTGTAGAGGCCTCTCCTATTTCCGACTATGCAGTGTCTTTGTCAGTGTCTACATCTGTGTCATCACGTGGAGTGCGAGGGAAATATGTCTATGATCATCAGTTTCTTTTGGACATTTGTAACAAAGAGTTTTGCTACAAGAAATCCTGGTTGGAAGAGCTAAATCAACTGGGCAAGCTTGGTTTGCTACGCCTAGTGGGCCCAAAGGATACCACAGCCTTGCCTGGAGCTGTACTGGAGAGGAAACATTGAAAGCGGTGCGACAGGGCGCAGAAGCAGGGCAAGCGTGGAGGAGTGCAAGCTAAGCTAACTGCTAACCCATACAAAATGGCAGTTCCAACAATCATGCTGGCTAATGTTTGTTTTCTGGACAGCAAAATAAATTATATAACTTCCCCATCAGTGCTGGTCACTCATTGACATGCAGTTGTCAACATCGAACTGAGACATGCACTAACTATCTAAATGCACTTTAATGCACTGTGCTGCTAACTGTTCGTTCTTTTTTTGTTTTTTTTTCTCTTGGGATGTATATGTTTTTATAATTTTTTAAGGGAATTTTTAGTTATATATCTTTATCCTTTCTGTTGTTGTTGCACTGCTGTGGGCTGGGAGGAAAACTATTTTGGTTTTGCAAGTACAAAAGAAAATGACAATAAACTAAATCTTGAATCTTGAATCTTGAATCTGCGACATGGGCATCCATCACTCCGATCTCCACACCTTGTCACGTAAAAGGCATTGTCACTGAATGTTGGCATTGGATGTAAATTGTGAGGTGTGGAATCATTCACTATGGGTGTACAGTAATTACTGGGCTAACCATGCGGATAGTTTGGGTTTTATTTGGTTTTGAGGTTTTGAGATATCTGTCCCTGGAATGCCTGCTACTGCAACAATTTATTAGAAATGAAAGGAATTTAGTTTGTTATATTAAAACAAAACAAACTATGTCTCCAGACCTCAGTGTCATTTTCTTCTGTCCAAAGTAGTTCTAATAAAAAATGCTAACAGCGAGGATGTGAGAGAATATGTTCATTTTTATTAATTTTATTCTATTTTATTGTTATTTAGGTGAACTAACCAAATACTGTGCGAGTAACTCCAGTTAATCAGGCTATTTTCCCAAAAATGAACTATGATTAATGTATGCAAAGTAAATGGAACTGATATTTGATTATAACACTCTCTCTGTATAAGTCTGTATGTAAAGTATCACAGTGTGCATGTGAAGTCTTGCTGGGTGACGGTTTGAAACTGCGGTGTGCTCTTTGGAGATAAAGTTAAGGCGTGCTGAAGCAACTGAGATAATACTAAGCTCATACAAACCTCTGGCAAGCTGAGAGCTCTGCGCACAACTACATTTCATATATCCATATGGCCTTAATGTTCTGTGTGTGTGTGTGTGTGTGTGTGTGTGTGTGTGTGTGTGTGTGTGTTAGATTTGGCAGTCTGTGGAGGCTGGGAGTTAAACTAATGAGATCTGGGGGCAAATGTTCCTGCATTGTGGTAGATAAGCTACATTAGTCTCAGTTGGGTGCACATACACACATGCTGTATGCAACCACCTATGTATACATGCTTACAGTCACGCACACTTCACAGTACTTAAACAGAGTGTGACAAAAAAAAATCTATGAATACTCTATAGTCCTACCTCTAAAACCTTTCACTCTTCCTCCCTTGTTTTTACGCACTGGGGTTGCTCAAGTTGACCCCTTGCAGAGCTGGTAAGCCTGAGAATTATGAGGAGCTTAGCCACTTCATTTCTTGACCCAGTATGGCCCTGTGTCTCTTAGGGAAACTTCCAGTAGGAGGACCAATAAAAGGCAGGGTGCAGAAACAGTAAAATGACTTCATCCCACAGTAAAGTGAAGGGTAATATATGGAGGGTGGTGGGAGTTTGAGAAGGACTCAGCAGGGGAGGAGCAAGCTGATGGACCTGTACATGTCCTGTACCATGATAGCTGTCTGTCTATTGTCCTTTAAAGGCTTCTAGACTGTCAGTGTAAAAATCTAACCTTGTTGGATAATTATGCCCAGCGGTGCCGTCCCAAGAGCTGTTGTGTGCCTGTGTTTGCAGAAGACTTATTTTATATGAACAACATGTACTGCCTAAGCACATATTTACTTATCCCGGCTCTGCTTCAGTTATAATCTTAAACAATGAAGGTAAAATATTCCTGGAGAATCTTTGCCCAGAAACAGACATAATGTAATACCTGAAACATTCTTCCACTATGAATTACATGAATTACATCCATATTGGATGTTGAGTACTAGAATGAAGCTTTAAAGTTTTCATGACATCAAACACGATTTTTCAAACTATACATGGACGGCATTTTTTCTGCACCACCATTTAAAAAATGTTATGGGTTATTTAAAAAAAAAACAGCTTTATGCCTACCATTTTCACCTTTCAATGCTCTCATAGGTTGGTCCATTCTAATTAAAGAAAGCCACCTAACATTGCCTGCTGGTGGCCAAATCAACCCACAGTTTTTTTCTGACTCAATGTTAAAACTCTTCAAACACCAAACACTTCACACATCCATGTACCATTAAATCTTTCATAAATTGAAGGAGCACACATGATGTGTATATGCTGAAATATCCTATCCCTTTGGTGTATGCTGGACAAACAAAAAGGCCTCTAAAGATAACAAATAAAGATAACATAACTAAACAAAAAACTGCTATGTGGACTCAAAACATGGGCTATGCTACAACATGACATTATGCACGGGCGAACCCAATTGTGACTGCATGTTGTTGTTTTTTTTTAATTTCTGGAAGTTCTAAAAGTGTTGTTCTTGGCTTTGTCTTGATTAAAATCTATCAATGTCATGTGACTAGTGTGAATGGTCACATGACCAGATCAGTGTGCTTCCTGGATAACAATGTTGAGAAGTACTCTGAGGTAGCATTTTCATGGAGAATGAAGTCTAACCGATGAGTTACTGTTTACTCAAATTTGTTGAAACTGTTTTATGAGACTATGAAAGAAGTACATTGTTGTCACTGATAGTACCCTACAGTATGCAGTGCCCTAGTACATTTTGCATTATTGATAATATAAAATGAATGTCTTCCTGTTATAAAATGTTCAGAGATGATATTATATTTTATTTTACTTAATGTTATTTTAAAGGACCACTGTGTAAGATTTAGTGGCATCTAGCAGAACGGACTTGGCAGAAATGGAATATAATAAGTATGTTTTCATTAGCATAAAATGAGAATTGTTGTATTACCTCATCATTACCTTAGAATGAGCCCTGTATATCTACATAGAGAGTGGGTCCTCTTCAAGGGAGCCCACCATGTTACACTGTCATGTTTCTACAGTAGCCCAGAATGGACAAACCAAACACTGGCTCTAGAAAGGGCCTTTTGCATTTTTCGTGAGTTTCACAGCCATCGTAGGTTCTCTTACACGCTTGGAAGGAATGGGGGTTTCTGTGGGTTTAAGGCCATGGTACACTGCTGGAAAATGATGTGATTTCTAGCTTCAGGTTAGGACTGAATCACTGCCCCAAGTGAAAGAGTTCAAGTATCTCAGGGTCTTGTTTACAAGTGAGTGTAAGATGGAAGAGAAGAGGTAGGGATGGTGAAGAGGGAGCTCAGCCTCAAGGCAAAGCTCACTTTTTACCAATTGATCTATGTTCCAACCCTTAGGTACTGTATTGTCATGAGCTTTGGGTAATGATGGAAAGTATGAGGTACAAGATACAAGAGGCCGAAATGAGTTTCCCAGCAGACTGGCTGGGCTCACCCTTAGAAACAGTCAGGGAGCTCAAACATCTGGATGGAGCTCCCTACAGAACTGCTGCTCCTTCATGTGAAAGGAGCCAGTTTAGGGGTTTGGGTTTTTTTTCACCTCGTTAGTTGTATTTTTGTTGTATTTTATAGTTAATTGCATTTTATACTTTATATTGCTTATATTATGTACTTATATTCCTTAGATTCTGCATTCTTTATTGCTGATATTTTTATTATATATATATATATATATATATATATATATATATATATATATATATATATATATATATATATATATATATATATATATATTATATTATATTTATATATATTATATATTAACATATATATTTTATATAAATCTAATATTTGTCCAGATGGTGGCGCAAGAGGAAATACCAGTGAGTCATTATAATAAATGGTTTAATTGGCTCCACAGCATGAATATGAGCCATAGATTCCATGTCAATCTGGGTTGTTCTTTGAGTTGTGTGGAACGTTGAGATTTTGGCGTCATGGTGACGTGACAGTGAATGACCATGGAATGTCCAACATAGAACAGGTTTATCCTCTGAAGAGCAGTGTGATCAGTACATTTCATAGTAATCTGCTTATTAAACTCAGGTACTTCTTCTATACTATTGGAATTTTTGGCGTAATGGCACTAGAGGAAAAGTGTTGGTACTCATTGTCATGACAGCTGCCTCAATCTTGTTGTTTTGTTGTTTTTACAGTCTGAGTCTCCCTGTTTCCAGCCACCTCTCACTTCCCCCAGGCTCATACATTTCTGAGGAGGGTTCCAGAACTGCCATTTACCACCTGTCCACCAGATGCCCTTGGACTTTCCGGACCATTCCCGGTTACCTGACTCCCACATCCACCTGCTCACCTGTTCACATTCCCAAATCATCCCCACCTGCCTACACTCCTGCCTCTCATTATCCCATCAGTCCCTCAGTATATAACCAGCTCACCAGCCCTGTCCCTTTGCCAGTTTGTCAATGTTGCTGTGTGCATTTGAGGTCTAACCACTTAACATGTACCTGATCCTGGTTATCTGTTATCTGCTACCTGTGCTCTGACCTATTGCCAGTTCATGGCCTGCCTTTTTTCTTTGTCCCTCTGTTCTTGTTTGTTTGTTCAGGCTGTCTCCATGTTGCCCAATTGTAAGCCTGGTTTTTCACAACAGATTTTACCAAAATCATTTAAGCTACCTGTCTTGCCCCAGTGTGTGCATTTGGGTCCTCTATCCTGCTGCCTCATACACACACCTGTGACACTCATCCTCTGGGGACCATGACACTTTATTGTAAGTTTCATGAAAATCAAGCCATTCGTTTTGACATGTCATGCACAAGGATAACAATTTGGCAGCACTTAACAATGCTTCTTTCATCAAGTTGACATTGTGTCTCTACTTCTGTGTTAGTCATAGTTAACTGTTAAAAAAAACCCTGAGCTCTTGGGGTGTGAGTTTTGGCTCAGCTGTGGTAAGGTGCAGAGAAAAAACTCCTGGGAATGCAAGATGTAACCTGTCAGAGCATTCTTCCTATGCAGGGGGATTTCCACTGAAAAGAACTTACCGAAAAGAAAAGGAGGATGCTGGAAAAATGCCAGTCCAGCAAAGGAGTGATGGAGATAAGTGAAAATGAAATCAGGGTGTAAACAAAAGAACATACCGTAGTAAAACAGGAGCTATTCTAAGTATTCTGGAGCAAGACAATTGGTAAGTTCTGGAGTTACAGTATGTTCTTTTTTTACTTTTTAAATAATTATATAAATAAAGGGATGGGAGTCTTGACAATTATTTCCACTAATTCAGCTTTGCCACAGGGCTGGTATGGCATTAAAAAGATCATTATCACAATATTCAGACAAAAAATACATCAACATTTTAGAGTGCAACCAAATGAAGCTAAAAGCTGGATTTCAGAGGCTATAAAGACCTAAGCATCCAGAAGCTATTACAGTAGTAAGATGAAGCCTAAACATTTATGCAAATTACTAATTGCTAATAAACAGCTGTGCCAATAATGACTCAGCTCCCTGTGTAAAACACATTTACTCTGGACTCTAGATCTGCACAAACCCGCACCCACAGTAGCTGTAAAAAGCGCTCCCTATAAGCCAATCACTGGTCTTGCCACATCATAGCCTGGCATGTCCATTCATGGCACAGCTGAGGCACTGCGGCTGTGGTTTGAAAGAGAAAGCTGAATGGCATGACACTCCACCCACCACCAGCCCATAGCTGTCAGTCTCCAGCCACTGTCCTGGCTCATAATGAAGCCTGAAACTTCACCTGATAATTACACACTGAAAACTGCCAAATAACTATCCAATGTAGGTCAGTGAACCTGAAGTTAGACTCAGATTTTCTGTCTCTTAACTCAAGGTCATTGACCTCAGGAGAGTTCATGTTGGCTGCAAGGCATTTTTCCAGTAATCTCAGTTGTTGTGACTGCATAACAAATACACAACAGCACACATAAAAGCCTCTGTGAATAACTGATTGCAACAGATTACAACTATGTTTGGGTTCCTGGAGGTTGCGCTGCTACCATTGGTGGCTTTGTTTGTTAACTACCCAGTTCTTCTTTCACTTTTTGTAATCTGGGAAAAATAGCAAAGGAATGACAGAATGTTTTAGAACACCAAATTATTAAAAGGTAAAATGTAAAAAGGTTTAATCACTATTTGGATGCTGTGAAAATAGCATTTACATAAAAATATTAGAAATTTACAGAAAAAGAGCAACTTGCTGCAGCTGAAAATCTTAATTTTGCTGACCTCCAGGGGTTTAACTTCTCACTTTGGGTCTATATCCACAGCTGGGTGTGGATATAGAGAGGGCAGTGTAACACTGCTTCCTAGCCTCGTATTTTGCCACACTTCTTGCTGCATCCGCAATTCCCTACAAATGCAGTGCTCCTGATTTCTCCATCGGAAAGAGGGCCTCAGATTTTGTTAAATGGTCTGACAAGCACTTCATTTGAAGCATTCTGAGACCTTTAGAAACCTTGCTTTAATAATGCCCTCATATTTAGGAAATTTTGGTAAGATCATCTGAAGTAGAACCTGTTACTTAAACAAGAACTTTGAAAAATGTCCCTTTCAGCACTGGAGGCATTAAATGGTAAATGGACTGTACTTGTATAGCGCCTTTCTAGTCATCCGACTACTCAAAGCGCTTTTAACACTACGAGTCAATTCACCCATTCACACACATTCATACGCTGAATGGGTACAGGGGCTACCATACAAGGTCCCAACCTGCCCATCAGAGGAAAGCTAACCATTCACACACATTCATACACTGATGGCACAGCCATCAGGAGCAATTTGGGGTTCAGTATCTTGCCCAAGGATACTTCGACACGCGGACTGGAGGAGCCGGGAATCGAACTGCCAATCTTCCGATTAGTAGACGACCCGCTCTACCTCCTGAGCCACAGCCATTAGCATTTAATGCAGTGCAGATTCATTTCACTGTTAGCAGAGTGGCTTATTAGCCAAATAAAAGTGAACCTTGGCACAGATACACCACTTGTGTGCTAATTACAGTAGGTGAAGATTGAAGATAAAAAAAGGCTCTCTATTGGTTTGAGCCAGGATTGTTATTATCTGCTGGTTTTATTCCACACAGTGATCCCTCTATCTACTGATGTGCCCTTACTGGCCTGTCCTTTGCTCTCTGTGTTATCTGAGGAATGTAGAGGACAGTATGACAACTGTTGTAGTACTGTACTGTAACATTCCTCCTGATAGGTTGACCTGTTCTGGTATATGGAACTGCAGTGGAACCACCTATAGCATGTTGTAGTAGTCACCTCGCCTGACTTGTGATGTGGGTGTGCCTGCTGACTCATAACAGTACACCACCCTCTACATACAGACTTCCATCAGACAGCAGTGTGCTCCAACTTTGGCGCCAGACGTTTTGAAAACTGCTCATTTCCTTTGTGCTTCACTTCACCCAAATCACCCCTTTCTCTTGTTTCCCACTTTGGATCTCGTTCTTTCAGTCTGAAAGGGTACACACTGGAAGAAGTGGCAGCAAACCAAATAAGAATTCTATGTTTAAATGGTAAGACTATTGGTCATGATTTTATAGTGGATGTGTCTAGACTCATTTCAGTACAGCTCAGTTAACTTAGTTCAGTTCAAAGCAGTTGGACTATTTTAGGTTCACTTCCATTATATTCATCCATTTCCTCCATCTACCTGTCCTGTTCAGGTTTTGGAGGGCAGGGTACATTTCCTGTGTATTTAATTCATATCTGGTGGAGTCCTGCCGCATTTCAAAGGCTCTTCTAAACACAGCCTTCTTCTATCTACTAAAGAAAGGAATCGTGTCTGTATGTCTGTGTCCTTCGCATATCTCTTCAACCGTTCATCCAATCGACTACACGAGTCGATTGGATGCATGTGAGTCGAAAATGGTGCAATTTGAACACACAGCATGATAAATATTAAACTTAAACTCTGTATAAACAAGCTGCTCAGCTCTGCGGCAGCAAGGCAGGGCTTCGTCAACAGCCTGACCCTCTGCAGACTCTAGTGTGTCTTCACGCAGTGGCCCTTTAGATGCAGCGCCTCGATTGACTCTAGTTCACTTTTCCTGCAGTTCATTTTTCTTGCTAGATGCTGAATTTTCTCACATTACAACCAAACTCTTCTTCACTTCCCTGGAGTCAACAACCACGATTGTATACAGCAACACTGCCACAGTGTATGGTAAGTTTGCCATACTAACTTTCTTACCACCGGCTAAATACCTTTTGCTAATTTAATCCATCCTCTACTTCATAACCTCCGAGTAACCAACTGCCGGTGCTGCTGCAACTGCATGATGAACCCAAGTCACTGCGACTGAAAAAGTGTATTTCCCCAGTGTTTTAAAGCATAATCTACACTGTTCATTAGCTGTTTATAACTATTAATAATAAAACTATTAATGCTGCACAATAAAAGTAAAAGTGGAGACTAACAGGTATTATCAGCACAATATACTTTAAATTTACACATCTTCTCTGTGTTGCAGACCACCTTTGTAACTTAAGTTTTAATATTTTTTTTCAGGCAACAATGTAACTATTTACATTCCCAATATGTGGTCAGTTTATCCAAATAGTGCCTATTTAGAAATGCTGCAGCTGTTCACTGGCCTGCATGATCTTGGCTGGTCTGGTGTGTGTTAACCAAGAGGCAACCTCTGGGGCTGAAAAATTAAGCCAATGCGGAAGTGCCAAAAACTGAAGTGGCCACAAGAATGGCCACTTGAGGCTGTCTCCAAAAGCGAGTCATCCCCATAGACCCCCATGTTAAAATGCCCAGCCTTCACAGCCTGGTACAAAACGGTTTTGGTCTCTATAGCTAATTTCCCCTGTCATGACAACTTTACAGGGGGTGAATTTTTTTTTATAACTCACCCGAATTTTATTAAGCCATAAAGTTATGTATAATTAAGGACGTGGCCACTTTGAGTGACAGGTTGCTAGCTGCTAGGTGGCTTGTTTCAGCAACCAGGCTTCATTCGGCCCGCCTCACCTCCACCTCTGTGCCCATTTTGGATTAGCTGGGAGTTAGGCTGACCCACTTTGAGCTTCGAAACTGCTCTTCAGAAACCAATGGGTGACGTCACGGTGCCTACGTCCATATTTTTTACAGTCTATGGTGCTAACACATGAAAATTTCAACTTATTTTATGTAAATAATTTGAAGTGTGATTATAACCCACAGTTTCATCTTCCATTGTGGAACATGGATGGTAGTGTGTGTGACGTCAGAGTATAACCACTGACTGTGACATCTAATCTTGGTTGCAGATCACCTTTGTTGATGCTAACATGACAAAGGATAGCTGTGCCAAGCATAAGCAAATGAACGAGGCAAAGCGCAATAGCAAGTATCTGTGTTTGGGAGATACCTATGCCTGGCTTCAATCCTGGGGTGTGCATACAGGGTAAGGTTTATCATTACATTGATGGTCCCCTACCAGAGCCAGGTCATACCCCACTCTTTCCACAGATCTACTTTTCCTGACTAATTTTAAAAAAGGGAGAAAGAAAGCTGAGGGGGAAATGAGGGGGAGGGTCTGTGTGAGGCAGAAAGACAGAAGTTGCTGCAGCAGGTGAGGAGAGAGGAGAGAGACCCCCTCCAGCAGGCCAGCACCATTGTTAGCTGCTGAAGCTAAAACTGTCTCTCTTGATCTGATTTTTAACATTGGATAACAGGTTGAGCCATTTTCTACGCATGAAATGCCGATTTTTATAGATTTGGTGTCAATGTCAATATTAACACAGCATTGGTGTGTTTCATTAATGTACAGTCATAAACGTGTGTAGTACCTCTTTAATTTATTAAGTCCATGTCATTTTAATTGATACAATTGTCAATTGATACATATATATATGCAGTTGCTTATATGGTTCAACCTCAGTTAAGTCTCAATGGTGAAGTTTCTGTCTGTATTAAAACCATTAAATTCATTAAATCCTTATCGTTTTAATTGATACGTTTGTCAGTTGATGCATATAGATATGGTTCTCAAGAAATAATAAGCAATCTGCCCATTCCAAACAGGTATGTTTTGAACAGGCACTGCACTAGTTTTACTAAATTTGGAGAATACATCTAGTGTGCCTGTTGTACTTCTTCAAGATATTTGTTTGTTGCAGGGAACTTCATTCTTAACTTTGGTAACAGTGTGTTACAAGATGATCTAAGCTGAAAGGCCCACTCACTTGCTTTTTAGAACTTTCAGCTACATCTCACGATATTCATTCTGAGCTGGCTCAGGTATTATCACATGATTCAATACCATTCGCTAAGGAAGAGCATGACATGCAGTGAAAAGTTCCAAAATGCAACTGAGTAGACCTTTGAGCTGGATGGGATTGGTGATGGGTGTGGTATCAGGTGAAAGGAGATTCTGCAGAGACAATCACACTCACACCTAAATTTAGAGTTGCCAGTTCCTCTAATCTCTATGTCTTTAAACTGCTAGACACCCACAGAGATCATACAAAAAATATTTAAACCAATGTTACAAGAGGGGTGTATATGAAACAAAATAAATCTAGTTTCTCATTAAGCCCATGGGGAGACACTGGCTGAATATCCATCTTACCTCTGTTTGTAAGAGAGATCAAGATTGCCACTTCTGCTTGAGTGTAACAGTTCAATTGTTCTTGTAATATATGTGTTTATAGTTCTGCATATTGTGTATTTTCACCTGGTGTAATGTGTGGGCTACCTCCAGACTACATGTTTCTTGGCATCTTCCATCCCTTCCATTGTTTATTGTTGTTGTGTATGTCACTAAGCTAGGCAACATGTTGAATACTTTTAATTAATAATGCAAGCATGCCATTACTGTTTGTTTCACAGTATGACATATTTACCACATCACTTGCTGCCTTTTCTCTATTTCGGAGTAAGGTTTATGCTGACATAATGCATAATGCTGCCGGAGGAAGAACGCCATGCTTGACATGTGTTAAAGAGTAGCTGCTGATCCATGCCTGTGTTCTTCTTGCCATTTAGTGTATGAATTCATGCACACATTGAGCATAAATCCCTTCCTTTCCATTTTATTTCACTTTTACAATTTTTTGTTTTCACTGACCCACTTGAGAAGCCCATTTCCACTGTTCCACTGCTGGTTTCTGTAACTGTCAAGGAGTATATATTTAACCAAAATGTGAACATGTGATGCATGTTATCATTTACAGACATCTCTTGTGTGAATGAGGTTAAGGGGGGGAAAAAAACACACACACACATTCTTTGATGCCAGAGGTTTTTGTTTGAGCTCTAGAAAACAAACAACAAAAATTCCACTGTGTGTGACAGTTAATCAAACTTGTGTATGATATCAAGCACCCTGTTCTGCAAACAAGTTAGAGTGCACATGCATAAAGAGCCACTGTGGTGATGGCCAGCTGTTGCATAACAGTAAAACTCATGATCCAGACTCAAGAGGTTTATGTAAGCCAGAACAGGTGAGGGAAAGGCCCAGGTTAAACAACAAGGTGACATACAGAGAAGTGTGTTAACACTGACACAGTAGCTATGAACGGTCAAACATACAAGTGAAGGTTAGTGGGGTTATCAGAAATATATCACAATATGACAGTGCTGTGAAAAATACTGAACACATTAGTGCTTCTTACTGTTTTTGAAATTTTAAATGATTAGAACTAATTTAAAATGTTTGATCCAGTCATTTGTATTGTTGATGTATTGGATTACATTATAATGTAAGACTTTTCTAATATTTTGCACCCCCATACATGTAAATAAAGTGGACAGAATATTTGTTTGTAGAAAAAAATGGACATCCTAATGAAAAATTTATGTCAAGCTTTAAGTCAATTCATCTCAGGGTCACATCCATAGGGAGTGAGTAGGTGGGTAGGATGTAGCAGTGTGCATTGCTGTCTGCTGCAGTGTCTGTTTGAACACTACCACTGCAGGATGCCAAATTTGGAGATGTTCAAATTCTACATATAGTAGCTTCGACTTCCAATCACTCAATGTCCATGATTCCTACAGTTTAAAACATTTCAAGAGATTCTTTCTCACCAACCCATATGAAAAGATCAGCTACAGCAGAAAGGACTTCATATGAAAACCATATCTATATAGCTGAAACAAAAAATGTCTATTTGAATTCATACTGGTATTGGGACATTTAAAAGAGTCACTGACAAAAAAATTCAAAATGCACTAGTCTATTATTTTCTCCTCTGACTCCAATTCAGTGTTTCTGCAGTATAAACAAACAAATACATATATTTGTAATATATATCCTATATGTCAAACTATAATAAACCAAATTAAAATGTAATAAAAGTACATCAACCAAGAAATAACCAATCAATAACAAACAATTATCAAAGAAGAAAAACTCATATTGATATCTTATATCAACATTTGAAATGCCACCAAACTGCTCTCAAAAACTCGTCCACGCTTTTGTTAACAGTCGTCTGGATTACTGTGATTCTACTATCACAGGCCTCTATCAGAACCTGAACAATTATCTACAACTGGTTCAAAACACTGCAGCCAGGATCTTCACCAAAATCTTGATTTTAAGTTGCTTTTCATCATTTTCAAATCACTTCATGGCTTCACTCCCGATTACATCAGTGACCGCAAAGTTTATGTTCCTAACAGATCACTACATCCTGCTGACTTTCTCACATGAACTGTTCCTCAGTCTAAGACTACCTGTCAGCTATACATTTAGTTCATGCAGCCTACACTCTCTGGAACAGTGTCTCTATACACTTAAAAAAATAAAATTAAAATTCACAGAAATTTACTGTATTATTTTACAGGTTTTTTTCTGTTTTGTTTTTTTTTACATTAAGTGTAAATGCTATAGAAAACAGTAAATTACTTTTATTAAAAAATATTAACCATAAAATAAAGGCTGTAATGTGTAAATTAATATAATAAAATATTATAGTTTTTTAACAGGATTATTCAATTGTTTAATGGTCTGGAGTGTTAAATTACATTGAATTCTATGTAAAAATACAAGATTTTCACATCCTATTGCTGAATGTAAAGTTAAGTTTTTTTTACAGCAAAACTTTAAATTTAATGTTAAAAAATAAATCGTAAAAAAACGGTAAGTCTGGCAGCAAAAGTTGCCAAACATTTACTGTAATATGACAGTTAAAAACCTTTGGTTATTCTATGTAGATTTTTTTTTAAAAATACAGATATTTACTGTAGACATTGTCTGCATTTTTACAGTCCAACTGTTGTAAAATAAATAAAAATTGTCATTATAAAATAGCTCTAGAATGTTAAACGAATGTATAAATCTGCACAAAAAATGAAAAATATTGCAGAAATACATTAAAATTACCTAATTTAAATAAAGGCTTGTTTTTATACAGTATTCTTTTGTAAATTCATAGGATTATCCGATTCGTCCATAAGAACGTCCCATCAAAGTACAGATTTTTGGATGCAAAACATGCAAAAAAAAATGTGTAAAATTACATTCAAATTACCCTCCTTTAACACCCATTAATGGTATCTTGAGAGCGTTAGGCTTTAATTGTATGTGATTATCCAATCTATTTACAGTAAATTCCTGGTAAATATTGGTTTTATACTGTACAAAAAAATAAGATAATGTGATAATAGCTCACAAAAAACATAATTTTAATAATCATTACTTTATATAAACATTTGACAGCAATTTCAAGCAACTAACCAATACATCTACAGACTTTTCCCATTAATGTATGAGATTTACTGTATATAAACAGAATTTGAAAGTAATTATAAGCAAATATCCAATATATCTGTCTGCGACTCTTCAGGGGGATATTTTTTGTATAATGTGCCATCTACAGTCAGTCCAGTACTGGAAGCCCGAATGCACCACCACATCATTCTTCAAAACCTGCCACTTATAGGCTATTTGAGGCTAAAGAGAGCTATTGTATTTAGGTCTTGATGCACAGTATATTGGTGTTGGGACTATATATCAAAATCAAATGGTCATAAAATGTGTGTTTTTTGTATCCTATGTTCCATCCTGGTTTTTGAGCCTGAAAGACCTCTTAATGGTTATGTAGACATAAATAAATCACAGATGTTGGCATAATGGTCTGCCAACTCCTAGCAGTAGAGTAGGACTTGTATTTAGCTTAGCAGTTATTTGAAGAGGGGTTAACAGCGGTACTGAGACATGTAGGACTAGCCATGCCTGTTTAAGCACTGTATGAGCCTTTCAACTAGCCTGAACATGAACCATCACTGCATGGCCTCAGCCCCTCCACAGCTCAACTAAACAACCCACAACCAAGGGCTCTTCTAAGTATAGTTGAATCAATGTAATAATTGTGACAGATTATGCATAGTTTTTATACCTTCAAAAATATCATGTATTAGTACAATTAAAGCCCGACTGTGGGACTTTTGTCTCCCCCTTCTGGCAGTGAGTAACAAAAACACTGTCGACTCATGCTTACATCATAGGCTCCGCCGCCGCCTACTCCATCGCTACTGTTGCAGCTACATACATTTTTTTTGAGCATCACACCCCCGCGAAATGAGTCATTTCACTATCAGAATTTGATCCATTTGGTCCGAACATTTGAAAGTCTAGAAGAGTTGCATGATTAAATTGTTTTATCCCCATTCAAGTTATCTGGATTCTCGTGTGACCTCGTGATGTCGTCGTGATCTTGCGAATCCAGCTGCCTTGCAAGGTAAGTAATCACCAGCAGGTTCCTGGCTGCTGTTTAATAGGGGTCACACCTACAATTGAGTGCTGACGACTTAATTTGTTATTTTTGTAAAATGCTGCCCTGACAGTGTTTTTTGTTATCATACAAATTGACATGTGCAACACACGCTTATTTGAGAAAACATCAATGATTTCATTTCAAAAACTGAAGGGGTAGGCCTATAATAAAAGCTGTAAATCCACTTTAAAAATGTTGGAGGCTGTCTCCCAAATCAAATATGTTAGACCACAACTTAAAATGGCATATGTAGCATCCATGTATCTTTTCCTTGTGAAGGTGCCATCATTTGTAGGTCTCATTTTTCTTCTCTAAATATTAAGACCCAAAGTGAGTCGCAGTCAGTCTATGTTCAACAAAATTCAAGGCCCTCACTGCAGTCATTAGGTCACTCCACCATTTCTACAGGTCGAGGGGAACAAAGAACAAAAGAGCAAAGAGCAGAGATAATATAAGGTGAAAAAAGAGGGACCTCAATATAAATAAAGCTTTACAATGGTGTGCTCTATTTATTTTTTTAGCAATAGGTGATAGATGTGTGTAAGGATTTGATGCTAGGGCTCAACAGTTCAGCCAAGGCTTGAGCTTTGGTAATATGGGTAATATGTGGGTGAAGGGATGTGAGACTTCAAAATAGTTGAAAAAACATATAAATGTAAACACAGAAAATGTCTCTCTATAGTCTCTGTGCTACAGACAGATCAAGAAAGTGCGCGCAGATTCAAACAAATGAGTGTTGTACAATCATTGGATGAATCAAGCTGTGGGGAGATGATCTCGACCAATGATATTGTTTTTGAGTTCTGGGGGCAGGTCCGCCCAGCATGATTCATCCAATGAGTAGATTGGAGTAGCTGTGCAGCTTTTAGTAGTTTGAATCTACTCGCACTTTGTTGATCTCTGTCTGAGGCACAGAGACTGTAGAGAGACAATTTTTCTGGATAACTTAACACAAGTCATTTCCCAAGCCTATTGATTCAAGGATGATGATTCACATTCAGCTTTCACTAAAGGTAAGGTAACAATTTTGTTTTTCCTATATGAATTTTCATATAAAGAGAGATATCAACTGAACGTGTCATGAGTTGAGCTAACACTAAGGGAAAGTAAGATAGCAGCATCCAACACTAGCTATAACTTGACATAACTAAAGCGTTGATGTTGCATAAGTGTCAGAATTTTGAAATGTATGTCGAGTCAGCAGGGTTAATGTTAGCATTTGCCTTTTGTATGGTAAATGGACTGTACTTGTACAGACTACTCAAAGCGCTTTTAACACTACGAGTCAATTCACCCATTCACACACATTCATACGCTGAATGGGTACAGGGGCTACCATGCAAGGTCTCAACCTGCCCATCAGAGGAAATCTAACCATTCGCATACATTCATACACTGATGGCACAGCCATCAGGAGCAATTTGGGGTTCAGTATCTTGCCCAAGGATACTTCGACATGCGGACTGAAGGAGTCGGGAATCAAACCGCCAATCTTCCCATTAGGAGGTAGATGACCCGCTCTACCTCCTGAGCCACAGCTGCCCCACAACTATGGATTAAGTAAGTCTGTGTGGCGTTAGATAACGTAACGTTATGCCAGTCCTAATTAAGCTTTTAACACTAGCCTTGACTCAGAATCTTGCATCAGTCATAGTAACGTTAAATAAGTTACATTTGTCAGTTGACCAGTACATATTTAAGCTCCTATTCAGTCTGCAAACATGTAAATAAAAGGCTGTGGCAAGTTGTGACCTGACAAAGACTTTGAGTGGCAGCTAGTATGCTAGTGTTAATAAGTTTAGCCAGTTAGCTTGATAAGTTACTAATACTATTTATTAAAGAAACATTAATTAATAGCACCCAGCTGCTCCTACTTATTGCTAGAAGTAAGTTAAATAAGTTATCTGTAACCTGCCGCCTACCAACTAAGTTAGTGTTGTCTGTGTTCCTTGACTTTGCAGCAATAGCAAATATAATAGCAATAATAACAATAAAATTGTAATATAGCAGCACAGAAACAGCAATATAGCATTTTAAAAAAAGGAACAATGCAGTAAGATTTACAGTGTGGTAGTGATATCTATAGTGTAGTGTATGTAAAGTGCTGTGTGTGTGGGCCTTGCCCTAACAGATGTGCATGCAGATGTTTACTTGTTTGTGTGTGCTTTGTTGTGACTGTGTGTGTGTGTGTGTGTGTGTGTGTGTGTGTGTGATGTGCAGAGAGGCAATTGGTGTTCATTTTTCATAAGCCTGGTTGTCTGGTGGAAAAAACTGTCTCAGAGCCTGCTGGTCCAGGCTTTGAGGCTGCGATACCGTTTACCAGACAGAAGCAGCTGAAACAATCTGTGGTTGTAAATACACAGACAAATAATAGAAGAACTCAAAGTATGTTTTAATGTAATGTTAGTATATCAATGTGTCACAAATTTATTGATAAAATAAGTATTTTAATTATGATAATGATTTGAACTTTGCATCCCCCAGCCTCTTCCTGAGTTGTTTTGCATCGCTGGCATAGTTTTCCAGGCACAGCCTTCACATACGGCCTGTATGGTTGCACTTGTCTCAGTGTTTTGGGTCACGCATCTGTCACTACAGGTTTTATATTTGTGACTGTCATGCTGCTTCACATTTTTAAGAGTTGCCTATGTATGCCAATGTACTGTCGTGTCGAGTCCCGTGGGACGGGGTCATGGTTTGAGTTGCATACGTGTTCATTTAGACATATCAATGGGATAGGAGTCATTTATTTCATTTTAACCGGGATCGGGACAAGGCAAGTTGTGGAATCAGTCACATTATTGGAACAAGACAGGAGAATGACTCAAAAGGTCGGGAGGGGACGAGACAAGACAGGAGTAAAAACTCACGTGTGCCAGACCAGCCTGCTCTATTTACATCATCCGCACCCTTCAGCTCTGTGTCTCTACCACATCATTCTCTTTTCTCCTTATTTTGCTTTTTAAAATAATCAGATGCAGTTTGCAAACAAAAGAGGGTTTTCAGCTCTGATCCACGCGTTCTGTTTCCTCGACTGAGGATAACTTTTTTTATTTAGACTATGCAAAGGTATCAGTAGCCTACTAGGGAGGTGCGGAACATTATCATAGGCTGCAATTAGACGTTCCTGGTATGCTAATAGAAATACTACAAATAATAGAAAGATAAGCAATACCAGTGCAATATGTCAAAATATAATCTTACAATAAAATATATTACATGACTGCATCTTTGTTCTAAAGAATTATTTGATTTCCCTGCTACTTGCACTAGTGCCAACAAGTCAAATATTAAATTGCACGTCCCAAAAAAAAGGTTGCATGTGCAACCTTGTTACTCGCAGTCTAGAGCCCCGCGTGCATGTGCCGGGACAGAGACAGTCTAATTTTAGTCAATGCTGCAATCCACCAGACAGCAGGGTTGTCACTTTTCAATTGAATTTTAAACTTTCGAACCTGGTGAAATATTAAAGTTCGAACTATAATGATGTGATTGAATTCAAAATGGGAGCACTGCAGATAACGCTTGCCCCACTAACAATTTAGTAATCTGCTCTCCAGAGTCCCAGATTCACATAGTGTGCCTTGTATTCCAACAGATGGTGTTCTTACACTGTGCCGGCCTGGCTGCTAAACCCTTATTATATAGATCAATGGTTAAACCGCACTGTTATGTTGGAACTAATGCATGACATAGGGCTAGGTAGAGAGAGTGCGATGAAAAATGGAGGAAACTCGGATCATCTCAACACCAACGCACCTTAAAGCACTGTGTGTAAACATTTTGGATTTTACTCTATCGATGGCAAAATTATTGATAAAGATAAGGCTGTTTGCCGACTTTGTAAGAAGCAACTACTGTACAGTAATGTTAATACAACAACGAATGGAGTCACCTGTTAGCTTATCACCCTAGCGAGGCTAAAGAATCAGAGCACCAGCAGCTACACAACATTGCCTAACGTCCTATATTTTGCCTATAAATTACATAATGTTAATGTTCTATATAATTTGAACGAATTCCATAACACTTTGAAATTGTTAAAACTTTATTTTGGGAAAAAATGACAGCCCTAGTGCGTATGCTACACAGGAGACGGAGCTGCTCTTCTGTTGCTCTGTTCTTTTTAAGCTTCAAGCTTTTAAAGACTAGCAGGACCTGCACTGATTTTCTCTCAAGCTTAATTTTACCAGACCGTTTCTGATTCAGACAGCTTATGAATTGACAGCTTTTCATGACAGAGCTTCATCATTCTGTTGGCGGTCCCTCACTAGTTCAAAGTCAATGTAACTCAACTACAGCAGAATGGTCTCTTCCTCTCGCTTATCAACTGTGTGACAAATGCAATCCTTTGAGATCAGGCAAACAACATGGTATTTTTCCTTGATGAGGATTACAATTTCAGTATTCTGGATGTATTAGTCTACACAATCCACAGCAGAAAAAGTAATCATCAGATAGAATACTACATTTCATTGTGCAAACGGCAAATGTGGGTAGATTTTCCGTTGGCGAGTAAATGTACCAAAATAGTCTTGTGTTGCAGCCAGGGACTCCGGCTGACACTTGGCTGTAGTATAACTTGCAGTTTATTTAGTTGGCTAGTTGTGGTTCCTCTTCTTCTACTACTTCTGATTCAAAACTCTCACCTTACTCAAAAGGCACAACCTTGTGGCAGAAGCCGTACAACACATCCACAAACATCAATACTGCATAAAATACAAAATTATGAACACTGGATCCTAGAAAACATGTTAGATTATTTATTTATTTTTGTTTACTTTTTTATAAAGTTAATCTACTAATCAATAGTGGTATTTATAAATCCTAACCATAACCATCCCTAGTTGTAGAGACTAACTAACAGGTACAGTTTTCTCATGACATGGCTTGCCATTGAACCCCCTTCTCTCGTGTTTAAATCACTTCTTTCATGGTGACTTGACTTGTGACTTACTTGACTTGTCTTGCTTGCTGGTTTGGCAGTTGGCTTGCTTGAGTCTAAACACAGTGACTTAGGACTTGCTTGAGCCTTTGAGGTTAAGAGTTGAGACTTGCTTGTGACTTGCACATATGTGACTTACTCCCACCTCTGATATTTGTAAGAAGTAAGATTAAAATTTGTGATGTCATGAATCTTTTTAGATATATTTGTATTACCGTATACTGTATATCATTACAAATACTATCAGAAGAAAGATAGTTGCATGTAATTCATATTTTGATATGTTCTGTATTGATATGTGCACAGAACTGGAAGTCAAAGTGTCTTTGTTTTAATATACCAGAATATTGAAAACCATCTGAAAACTTAATGTCCCCTTACTGGCCTTTTCCAAAGCTTTTAACCACTCACAGTCTTCCTTCGCCGATGGAATTTGCTGTCATGAGATGTTCAATTGTCAAGAGATGTTCATCTTCTGATAATGATCATGAGATGCAATTGATAGCCTTAGAAAAAGCGGGACTTAAACTTAGATTTATTCATTTATAAAGTTATTGTTTGTAAAACTACTATTTCCAAGCTCAATATCTGAATAATAAATTTCAATTCAAATTCTGTTTAAATCTGAGTTTGATTGTAAGTTAGCTGACTGATTTTGTAAAACAAACTGTTTACACAAACAGGTACATATTAGAACACACACAACACACAAAAAGCACATAACAAAGCACACTAAAACACATAATTGACACAACATGTAACATAGTTGTGTGTTAATAATACCAGTTAAAAAGTGCAATAAAAGACTTCTCAGAAGTGCAGCTACAGACATGATATTTCACATCCTTTTATAGTCAAACCAAGAGAGCTGACCATATGGGGTTAATTTACCCCTTAGTTCTGTATTCTACAGTAAACACTATTTTCACCTAGCTCCTGCTTTTGTTACCTTTGCTGACAAACTGCACAAAGAAATAAAATGAGGGCATTATTTAATCACACACTAAAAAGAAAATCTGCCCCCAAAATGTAGCTTTGTAGCGCTTGTAATGTAGCACAGCTAAGTTTGACTTTTCTCTCCTCACACCTGCTGTGAGAAAAACAACACTGCAACAGTTATCATTGAATCATTTTATTCCTCCCTCCTGGGGGTATATTCCAGAAAGTAGGTTTAGTGAGTTAGTTAACCCTGAGATGACGGGAAACTCTGATTCAGTTCCAGAAAGAGAGGTAATGTAAACTCCGGGTCAGTTACGATTTCTCTCTGTCTCCTCCTGCAGAGCCTGAGGCATTTCAGTGACAATGTTTACATTTACTACATTTGTTGAAGTAGCTGAAATAAAGTCACTGAATGCTGTTGAGTATTATTATTATCATTATTATTATTATATTAATTATTATTATTATTGACACTTTTCCCACTCTGACTCAGGCTCGTTTTTTTAAGATAAATGTGCACCGTCCACATACACATGCATTAATACCTCAACCTCTACTGGATTAAAATGGAGGCTATGCCTTTTATTTACCCGTTGCCATGATGATTCATGGTATTGGAGCTCCATTGATGGCGTTTTTTTTCATTCACCACACACATGCTGAACTCAGAGTGAACATACTCAGAGCCGATTGAACTGACAGATGTTCTGGAACCTCAGGGTTCATCAACTCAGAGTTCAGGGTTAGACTCAGAGTTTGTTCAACCTTCTTTCTGGAATAGACCCCTGGTGTTTGTTGCATGTTTGTATTTGTGTTGTTCACTAATCAGATCTAGAAAGACTAAAGATAAAGTTATATTATTATATTTGCATATTCTGTGGGGCTTTACAGATTTTACAGATAGTTGGCTCTTAATAGTGTGTGGGCTGTATGTGTGTTGGAAAGGAAAGGTAATAATGAAAGCAAAGGCACCGAAGGCTAGCTGGTTGAGGGTTATTTAGGGCTTACCTCGATTCCACAGCAATGGCTAGCTCAGGGTGAGGTCTCCTCACAAGCTGCCAGCCCAAACAGCATTCATTGAAGAGTTGTTGTTCTAGTTTTTTTTCTTGTTTGTAGTTTGGTCCAAATAGGAAAGAAAGCTGGAGGTAGTCAACTTAACAGTTCCCAGAAAAGACAAGTAATTGTGTAACAGGTGTAAGCTCTCTCTCAGTTCAGCAGTAGCTCAGTGAAAAACTGCAACCGCCAACGCTGCTGCACAGGAGCCCTGGGCCTCTGAGCTCACTGAGAAGCCCCGCCCACTACCAGCCAGCCAAAAGGAAGAAGGAAGTTGATCATATGAGCCTATATTATATGACCCTACTACTCAACCTAACACAAGTCAACCAAGTCGTAAACTTCATGTTTACTTAACAAGTCCACATACCCTTCTCTGAATTTAATGTCAATTTAAATTCCGACACAGTTATTATTGCAACAGTTAATATAGTAAATTTGAATAAATAATGAATACTTTTTTTTGTAATTTATTAAATTAAATTTAATGTATGTCTTTCATATAATCTTAACATTTAAAATACAACTGATCGGGTCTGTGTTGGTGTGTTATTCCTGTGACAGTTACAATAATCTGTCATTTCTGAGTGGAATGTTTTGCTTGTTGTTCTGAATATGATAACCACCTGTTGTTTGTGTGCTGCTCCACACTGACACCTTTACCTCTGGCTCTGCAATAGGATAGCTGCTGTCACATTGATTTAAAAATGTTTGTTGTTAGAAAAATGAAGAGCTGATTCATTGAACATAACATGATTTTGAGTCTTTGGGGAAGTTATCAAGTCACTTCAAGTCAAAAGGCTAAAGTCGAGTTGCAAGTTTTATTGATTTTGTCAAGTTAGTCACTCTAAAGTCATCTGATTCATGACTCAAGTCTCATTGGAGTCCAAGTCATGTGGCTCAAGTCCACTCCTTTGCTTCTGTGGCAACAAAGGAAGTGAAGCACCTCCCTCTCGGGGACAATATACTCCTCCCATTGGCTCATAGACCTGCAGTCCCCAGGAGTGAGCTCTGCAGTTGGAACCTAGAGCTGCCGAAAAGAGTCAGCAGTCAGTTAATATCAAACTTAGGCTCTTAAACTTAATTGATAGTTGGTGTTAGTTAAAGTTTGATTTTTGTATTTTAAAGAGTAAATAAAAATCTGTTTTATGTTCGGCCACCGCAGCTACACCAGAACAGAGAGGTGATGTCTGCTGTGGTTATGTGCCAGTTCCATGTGGCAGCACGATCTGCGTTCCCAGAAGCTCCTTGGTCTTATGTTATGTCAGATTCAGCAGAATGGTCCGATGTTTGGTCACAGTAATAGATCAGACTGGATTCAGACCTTTAGCTTCCAGGTGTCCTCTGTGATCCCTGATAAGCTGCTAAGGAGGTTTGGCAGGTGGGAGGAAGCAGAGATATCTGAGCACACCTGGCTGGAGAATATGTTTCCATACACTTACTCAGGTTTGTGTCCGTTTATGTGGTTATCGGCCCTGACAAACCTGTCTGGACACAGCAGTGAGAGAGTGTTCATTCTGTTTGCTTTGGCTCAGTGTCCTGATAAACTGAGCATGTCCCTTCATCTTCCTTTTCTACTGTTCACTGAACTGTCAGCCAATGAGAGAAAAGCCAAGAAAAGGAAGTTAAAAGGTTTTGCTGCACTGTGATTCCACTCTATTAAACAGCAGAGATGGAGTTGATATAAGAACACTGGTTAAATGTCTCATTTTACTGCTATTTGTAGGAATTAAATAGAAATTTAAATCCTGCTTCCATATCTGTGGAATTGAAACATAGGTTTGAATGATGGAAAGGACTAAACCTCTCCTTTTGAGGCTAAAATATGGCCATCCTAAATTACTGTATGTTTGTTAAATATTTTGCCTGATAATTATAGTCAAGTTAATACATGTATAACCAATTTTAAATGGAAAAAAGAAAAGTCATTTTAGGCTGTAAACTTTGAAAACACCAAAAAGTAAAGAAGGTTTTAACCTGCCGATTATTCAGTAGTGTAACTGGGCTTTCACTGTATAGGCTACATTTATAAAGACAGTCAGATCTGGTCAGCCTGAACCACTACTGAGCAGCAGCAGAGAGCCAAAGTGAAAGTTATGTTCCATAAGTTATCATTTAAAATCCCTCTGATGTTCACTCCATATGTTTAGATAAGGATGGTAATTAGTTCAAAAATGATCTAATGTGTCCCATTTCCCATAAGCCTTACACCATCGCAGGTTAAACATCACGGCTCGGCAACAGAGGTAAGTGCATTGGTGAGTCAGACAGAGGCAGGACAGAGAGGACTGAACAGCATTTTTAGACAGCAGAGATTACAGCTAAAGAGTTGGAAATCTGACTTTAGACGAGAGTGTTTGTGAATACTATGGACATGGACAAAATTAAGTTACGATGTGCTTGCACTGCCACACTGGTTGTATGCTAAGAAATGATTTTGACTTTTGATTGATTGATTTGATGATTTTGTCTTAGAAAATGGATGGTGAACCCCTAGGAGCAAGCGTAATTTTCTTTTAGAAAGACAGCTGAAAAAAATGCTGAATGAGAGACTGACATCACAGATCATCCTCATTCCTGTATAACATTTGTGTCCTATATATGGACAAAGTTACAAAGCTGAACTAAAGAATCTGCTGCACAGTCCCTGCAGATGCAAATTTGGGATAATCCATCTACATAGGTTTCTTACTAAGGGTAAGTGATTGCATTTAGGAATCAGGCTAAAGACCCACCAAAAGTCTTTCATCAGGATACATATTTACTTGTAAGAGACATCTCTCAGTTTAATACAAATACTAGGTATAGTATATAGGTATAAGTTAAATAATATCTGGTCTGGAGAATGTGTCATTGAAACTAGCACATCTCACTGGATTCCCAGCAATTAATAGATGGCCTGATCCACCTGCTGATTCAGCAAGAACCTTTACACCTTTTATAAAATTTTTTTACACCATCCAAAACTATTTGTTGCATTTTTTTGAGATTGTGATGGTAAAATAATTTTGTCTGCATACAAAAGAATACTCATTCCACTTACACACATTACCTGGAAATGTAAAGCTTTAATTTCTTCAGCCATTCATATAAACTGAAAACAATGTGGGTGACAAAGCTTCACCTTGTTTAAGGACCTATATAGCTCTTTAGAATCCTCCATTCACCCCATATTCAATAAGTTTATGAGCTGAAAGATCTGTATTGATTGTATTAAAAGCTTTATGAAAGTCAATAAAACATGCATATATTGTCTTGTTTTCCCTAATTCTACTCATTATAATTGTAGAGTATATAAAGGTATGATCAAGACATCACTTTGACTTACGAAACCTATTTTGCTCTTTCACAAGGAGGCCTTCATTAAGTATATAAACAGTACCTAAGGAGATGGGATATTTTAAATTTCAGCTGCTTTCCACAAACATACTTCTTCATAATATCTATCATCAAAATCTATCTCTTTCTTACCTATTTATTACCTCTAATTGCCATCAGGCCCAAGCACCTCCATGGCTATCACCTCCAACTTGTTAATTTCATTCCATTCAATGAAATCCAGTTTATTGAATCACTTAGTCTCACACTGACAAACCCGATTAATTTTTTTGTGTGTTTAATTTCCTTCATTTTTACATTGTTTGATCCGCCATCTCTATTAGAAAATGAATCGCTGTGCTTGCTGTTTGCTTCTTATGTATTGTTTTGAAAATATACAAAAAGAAATTTAAAACTGAACATTTAAACCAATCACAGCAGATCTAGTGTGGAATAGTTGGCAACAGTGCAGAGTGCATTAATGCTGAATGTTGTGTGATGTGATTCTCAGTAACAGACAGAACCTATCAGTGTGTTTGAAAACAGAAGCTCCCAGGTTCCAGATGTATGGAACCTGTCTTACTGTTGTCGGATTTTACATAATCCTGACTAACTAGGAGGACAAGGTCACCATGATAGTGGCTGGAGGCTAGATACCACATTAAACACTGTAAGTGGGACAGTCAGTTTATGGCTCTCAGACTGATACTGTGGATGTGGGGTTTGGATAAGCACAACTGAAAGAATACTGGAACGAGTACAACCAGTACAAAGCAAAAGTGAATGAGCAACACATAAATGGGAGCTGGGTGGAGTCATAAGATAGTAGCATTTATTATGATGTCAAATAAGTATGTATTTATAGTACAGTGTACACATTTTACTTTCAACAAGGTTTGAGGCACAATCTTTATGCTGATTATATTAACATGTACACAAGTTAATGTGTGAGAGCCTGTGTGTTGATACTTTTCATACTAGCACTGGTGTGTGTGTGCGTGTGTGTGTGTGTGTGTGTGTGTGTGTGTGTGTGTGTGTGTGTGTGATTAGACAGTCGAGGTACAGTAGGAAGGCTTGGCCCAGGCCTGTGTTCAGCCTTTACATAAACTTTATATCTGTGTCACCCATGCCAAAAATAGTGTTATAGATTCTGAATATTACAGCATTGATGTCATCAAATGTATACACAATTTCCAATATGTAATCTCCAGCGCCATGTACTGCACGCAGGAAATAATATTTTACCCGTGCACACAGTGTCCGATAATCCTGAAAATTCAGGAATTGGTACTATGACTAACGCTCGCTCCAACATGCACAAGGTATGAGGGCCTGTTCATTGCTGCTTGCAGCTTTAATTATGATTAGGGCCCAAGCACGAAAGTGGCAGGAGCCCAATGGTCCCTGGCACTGAAAGTGTGAGGAACCTATTGTTTTTGTAAAGATTATTATTATTATTATTATTATTATTATTATTATTATTCCCCCATGCCATTTAGGGGCTTGGGACAAAAAAATTGGCACACACGTCATAACTGGAAAATTGTAGTGATTGGGCTCGGGCTCGAAAACTCATGAAACTTTGCACCTATGTTCGAACTATTAATTACTTAGTATCACAATTGGGCTTGGGCAAATATTTCAGCTCTATAGCACCCCCTAATTACTTTTAGCATTTTAAGGTGCTAGGGGTGCTCGAAAACTCAAAACTTTGTACATGAATCAGAAGTGGTCTTGGGTCTGGGTGTGGCAAAATGGCTCGAGGGTGCCACCTAGAAAATTTCAAAGTCAAAGCCCCCACATTTAAATTTGATGTAGATGTATGAAATTTGTCTGTCTATAAGAACAGAATGGTCGATGGTATCAAATGCTGCACTGAGGTCAAGCAATAGTAATACAGAACATGCACCGGAGTCTGCAGCCATCAGTAAATCATTTGTGACTCTAAGGAGGGAAGTTTCTGTTCTGTGTAGCTTGCAGAACCCAGATTGAAACTTCTCAAAAATATTGTTGTTACTTAGTGCCTGTAGTAGTTGGTCCAGCACTACCTTTTTCTAGGATTTTTTAAATGACGGTTACTTTGGAAATTGGCCGGAAGTTTTTTAGTTTTGAGGGATCTAAACCTTGTCCCATCAGCAGCGGTTGAACACAAGTGGTTTTAAAAATATCTGGTACAAGATTTAAGCAAAGTGTAAACACTAGGTCTAATGTGTGTTCACAGTTGTGGGTTGGAGCATGCACATGTTGGTGCAAAATCGTAGGACTCAGTAATATTTAAAAGCTTGTAGCACGATTTGAGGTCAAAGTTAAAAATCACTATGACAACACTATGACATGACATCACTATGGCATCATCAAGATATATTTTCACTTTTTCCAGAGCTATAGAAGACATTACACATAGTAACTGTTTTCACAGGCTGAGTAGTATATGACAAGTAAACTGATGTTGATGACTAAAATTGGTGGAGTGCCCCTTTAAAACAATTAAACGTCCACATCTTTTATTATTAAAGTCTGCCAAATCAGAATTGACCTTAATGTTCCTTTTAATGTTTCAATTTTGTTTTTATTTAATGTTTATTGAGGAGTTTGCAGATTGCTAAATTGTGTGCACATATTTCCAAGTCATTTTTCTCTACCATGACCTCTCAGGGGCTCTGAGGGCTAAATGATGACATTTTGAACTGATGATACTGTTAGATGAAAAGTCAGTGGGTCACCAAAATTATTAAGATTCATCTTCTAGGGGACATGAATGTGTGTAGAAAATTTCACCCCAAACCTTCCAATAGCTGCTGCCATATTTCAGTCTGGAGTGGTGGCCCAGTCATACCACTAGTATTTGCAAGATATTACAAAAATGTTTGCCTTACTGACAAACTTACATTTGATGTAAGGCAATGTTTGAAATGGCAAGCTAAATTGAGTTGTGTTATCTCCAAAAGGGAGGGTGGAACTACCAAGATCCTTTTAATCTAACTTAACCTACTGTCTGGCTTAATGAAAATCTAACATTTCATAGATAGCTGTGAAACTGTAGCCCAGCACTGCAATGAATAATCATGTCTCATCTTGTAGATCGGATTCCAATGAATGTATTCCCGGAAGGTTTACCATCACATCAAAGGTGAGAGAATGATATGTGTGTTAGTCACATCAAATTGAAGGAGATTGTTTGGTTTCCAAACTTTCAACATTGTTTCATGCAAATTTTTGCAAAACATTATGAATCCAGCTGGTGATGTGCCATGACTGAGATATCAGCCAGGGATCCCAGTAGCTGCATGAATAAGTCTGGAGCAGGAGCAAGATATACATAACTCACCTGTTACAGCTGTCTTCTGCCTTCAGCCTTTTGGCTAATTTGGCATTATTTAGGGCACCAGGTGAATATGTGTTCTGACTGTGCCAAGAATCTACTCCTTTGTATGAATTTCTCAGAACTGCCTTTCCATCTGAGCATAATATGAAACTGGCTGTGTGTATTTTTACAGTAAAAGTGAAACCAGGACCAAAATTACCAGAATAACTCACCTTAACCACAAAAACCTAATCAGAACCTGAAAACACAGATGTTTTGTACTAAACAGGTGGACGATTAAACTAATGTTAAGAAAAATGGGTCACATTTTGCAGGGTCTGAGGAGTAAACATTTTTCAAGTCTGTTTTACAACAATATTCTCACAGCGACCAATAACATTGAAGTTATTGGTCACTGTCCATACTGGCTACGAGACCATGAAGTGATTCCTTCCTGATGTAATTCCATTGTAAAAATGGAGAAAATCCACAGTCCTCATTCTGAGCCAAAAACACTCTAAAGTTCAGTATAGTTAGTAAAAGAAAAGTTACATAATTTCTTCATGTCTGAGTCAGCTGTTAAAATAGCCTACAAAGGCCATTTTTAGGTGCTTTAGAAACCTTGTATACCAGGCATATTTGCTACTTTATAATACATAATACTGCTGTCACAAAACAAAACTCTCTCAGTTGTAGTGGTGACTGGTGCTTGATATTTCCAGGAAGGATAAACTTTAACTGGTGTTACATTTTAAGTTGTAATGCACAGTGGACAAAGACAAGCATGATGTCCCAGTCACCAGCTGCACAGATTGGATGCAGTATGTGTGTTTGCTGTCCTTTCTGGACTGTGTGTTCCTTTAGGAGAACGACTATGGGTCACAGCTCTGTAGGATTTCCGTGTCTGTAGCCTAGAACAGACTGCGTGTTCCACTTGTTAATGGTTATGTGTTTCACCTTGATATGGAATGTCAAATGATGTCCTGCAGCAACTGCAGAATTGTTCACATAGTAAAAAACAGGGGAATAGTCAAGTCAAGTAAATTTTTATTTATACAGCCCAATATTATAAATCACGATTTTCAATCTGTACAACATACAACATATAACATCTTGCATAGCATTGGTGAACTTTATATTTGAATAAGGTCATCAGATCTTCTGACCGATTAGCAAAGGAAACATTTGTAAGCACTTGTTCGTTAACCTCATGATACTGTATGCACACCAGATCTAAAACTTGTAAGCCAACTATATATCCATTAAGTTCACATGAATGTTGTAAGAAAAGCTAATAACAAAATAAATTCTGCTCTATTGACATTTAATGTTTTCACTATGCAACCTCAGTGTAACATGTACCATCTTGTTTTGCTCCCTCAGTGCGTCACTGATGATGACATCTGTTGCTATTTCTGTCATGAGAACATTGGTCAACAGGGTAGGCATAACCTTGGCTTCACACTGCCACCAGTACAGCCTTCAATCAGTCAACTCTGGAGTGTGGTCTGATTGGTCTGGTTGATCAGTTCCCTCCATCCAAAGCGCAGACAAAACATCAGTCAAACTGGCCAAGTTCATCACTCATGATTCTTTGAAATGGGACTTTGTTAACATAAATGTAATCTTCCTCTACAGGCTCTGTGTTGCAAACAGTCTTCCTAAGAATTTAATATTTCCCTCCAACTTTATTCCTGTCAGGACGGAGTAGCACTCAAAACAGCAGTTTGATGATCCCCCTCTCAAACAAGGAAGAGCAAAACAGCGTGTTACTGGAACTGTAGCTGCTGTAGAGCCTGGTGGGTCTGTGAGACTGTAGTGAGGCACAGCTGTGAACTAAATACTGACGTCATCAAGGTAACATGTTCACAGTGACAATACTGATATGTTGATGTTTTGCAGGTAATGTTAACTATTTCACTATTTTAGCTTAACATGTTAGTATTCTAAGTAGAGAGCTGATCCTTAGGATGCACATCCTTAACTGCTGGATGTATAAATAAGCATAAATTCACCAAAACAACTTAAATGCCAATATTGTGTTCACAACTTGTTTCTGTTGCCCCTAAGTGGCCAAAAAATCACTTATTGCAGGTTCAAGGAACTCTTTCTGAGAGTTAGTCATTTTTCAACATGCTCCTGTAAATGTGAGCCAAAGTAATATAAAAACAGTAATGTAAAACATATGTTAACAGTGGCCCCTAGTGGGTGCAGTGATCAGTCTTCATCACACCCCAATTTATTAAAACGTTTGATGTAACAAACAACACACCAATTTTCTTTTCTGTTCTTACATTAAAATTTTACTAATGCAGGTGCTAAAATGTAGAGTTTGTCCTGTGTGAGTCACAAGAGAAAAGGTCAGGAAGTCATTAAAATCAGGTTTTCATTCCCTTTGGAGCATGAATGTGTCAGAAAATTTGGCTTCCTTGAATACTGACAGCTAATTTCTTGAGGACACCTTGTCATCGTGCTGGTTAAAGGCAAATGTTGACCTGGTGTTTGCTGGCTATCATGTAGGTGATAATAAAAAGTACACAGTGTTTTTTTCAACAGCCATATGGGGTTGAATTGGTTCATTCCTATTGACTGAGAATTTTCAGGCAAAATACACTACTGTGAGAATTAGTGCCTAGGTCATTATGGCCCCATTAGAGGAGGAAAGATGTGAAAATAGTGCTGTGGTCAGATTTACTTTTTGTAAAACAGTTCAATTATTTTAAAAAAATTCCTCCATATTATTTTTTTCATTGCTAATAAAGGAACAGCAGTCATGTGTGTTTGCATGTTACATTTCTAGCCTTGTATTCCAAATTTTTTTTGAGTTGCGTAGTTCTGTAGTGGATTTTCCTTTTAAGTAAACTTCAAACAAGAAAAGAAAAAGAAACTCATCTCTGAAATGCATTTTTAGTCATGCCATAGTCAGTTTATGACTTCCCCATATTTCAGTAGTTTTGCCGCTAGCAAATGTCTGTATTGTGGCACTTGATCTGGTTCCAAGTGGAGATGTTTGCCTTAATCACAGACTTCAGAGATTTTTCTGCCCCCAAGTCTGACACTGGTTGTGCTGTGTTTTTACTGTCAGATAAATATTTGGGCTTGTTGAGTTTTATGAGCAGCTTGTTTGAGGGCTGGTCACACTAAAATGTAAGCACGAAACCAGGTGCCAATATTCTGCACTGGAGCAGGCGTTTTACACAAACCACCAATGAATCTGTGGGAGTTTGGACATGCTAACACACACACACACACACACACACACACAGTGCTCATGTGGGTCCAGAGAATTTGACATCTTGTTTAATGGAATTGCAGTTAATTTGTGTGGTGCTGCCGGTTGCTGGAGGAGCGTGTGTCGATGACGTCAGGAACAGCTGGACTAGAAATTACCTCCCAGAACACTCAGTCTGTCATTCTGAACTGGGAGCAATACAACTCTGACTCAGGCTCCCACCCACTAGCATAAATCTAGTGTGTGTGTGTGTGGTGTGCGTTTATCGTACTACAATCCAAGTCTAATATTTTTCATTCTGGATGAATAAATTGTTCTTATGTTTTACAAACAAGTATGTTTGGTCATTCACTTTAAAGACCATTGTAGTTTTAAGTATTTGTAGAATGAAGTACCATCAAAGCAAGATTTTTGTGAATGTCATATAAAAGAACACTCCATTACTATTACATTTTGGGAGGGGCACTTGGGGCTGTCCTAACACAAGCTACAATATCAATTTTGTTTCTTTGGGTTTAAAGGAGTGACTGTAGCTAACCTCCACCATAAGAGGAGGAATACCTCCTGGTGACCCAAAAGTTTTCTTATTTACACATTGTGCATATTAGCTAGTTAGCTTGCAACCAATATATACAGGAATCACTGAATTTTGTTCAGTTTGGAGGATGTGTGAAGCTGGCAGCTTCAGTGTGAGGAAGGGGCTGTGTCCAGAATCACTCCTTTTTTGCCATGGCTGGATTAACCTGTTTGGGGGTTTGGGTGCAAAAATACGCTGTGTGTGTGTTCCTATTCCTGTGTTCCTATGCTGTGGCCCTTGACTTGTGTAGTAATCTGACTGAAAACAAATTTCTTCAGGAATATAAACCAATTACTGTGTATTTCAACACAATATCAACAGAAATAATGAAGGTTTTAACACCAGACATTGACACAAGACACTTGTCTTAAAGAGGGGCTTAAAGAGAAGGCCTCAAGATCAAGTCTTGTCTCATGGACATCTAGACAGTCACTGTGCCCCTTCAGTTGAATTCCCTCACTGACAAAATTAAATTAAAACTTTTACAGCTGTAAGTCTAATGAAGTCATACATATAGGTAATGGGGGACTAAACACTGTTTAATGCAAAATAAAGCACAAAACAGTGGTAAAAGAGTAATTTCTTACTTTAAATACAACCCCTTGTCCAGCCAATTCAAAACAACTACCATATTGTTTACCATATAATCCACATTGTATGACCAGCCAAATAATTATACATGGTTGACCTTATAGTCAAGTGGATGGGCGGCACTACTGTGGACATTTTCTTGGCAGTAAACAAAGCTAACTCAGATGCTTAAAGCGATATGTGCAAAACCTAGCCCTCATCCAATTGGTTTGGAACAGCATCAACACTAGGAATAAGTCATAGCAGTGACAGCCAAGCCCAAGCTAATGATTTGGCTATCATTCGCTCAATCACTATTGTACCTGATTCTGACACACAGCCAAGCTGCAGCGATGTAGGTAACGTTAGCATTCCTGATGGAGACTGTTATCCCAATGCTTTGGGAATGGACGGGCCTGTGCACGTCCGACTCGAGAAGTATCTCTTACGTCTCCTTTGGGAAGTAAAACCAGGTAATTTATGTTGTTGTGGTACCCTAATCGAGTGTGGCTTGAATATTCTATCAAGCAGGATACTGCTTTCTGTTACCTGTGCAGACAATTTTGCTTGTGTACCTTTAGAAGATTTCTGTCAAAACAGCACAAAGTACTCAAGTCCATACTGAGTGTGTTGTTGGCTCTTGTGTGTGTGTGCATTTGGTGCCTCTACCTCCATGTGCAAAAATGAATTCTCTATGATGAGAAACATTTTAACAGAGCACAGTCCTACAATGCTGCACAGTCGCAAGAGACAGCTTGTGCAGCTAGCATTTGAGCATGATCTCACTCGAAAATTGCAAAATGAATGGAAAGAAGTTGTGTGGAGGAGATGCAGCAGTCAGCTAGTGGTAAAATCATAAATCCACTTATGTGCAAATTACTCTCCTGCTTTGCCATCTTTGAAGAGGACATATTCTGCACATTACTAGGTCTATATTTTTATTCAGGGTCTCTACTGGAATATCTTTGCATGATTTACAGTTAAAAACTCCTTATTTATCTTATACTGACCCTTTATGTAGCCCCTCAGTTCAGCCACTGTCTGAAACAGGCTGTCCTGTCTCTTTAAGGCCCCTTCCCAATGAGCACACTGTGTTCTGATTGGTTAGCCCTCAGAGGCTGCTCCTCTGCAGACTTCTGCCGTCTCTGGAGGCTAACAAACAACAGTAAAAGGAGCATTCAGGCTGAAACCCTGGATTTTGACTTGAAGGTTTGAAGACTTGAATGGCTGGCGATTTTCTATATTTTTCTTATTGTCAACAAATCTCGTGTGCAGAGCCAAACCAACAATGATTTTATCCCACTTAAAAGTATTGTGTGTGTAACTGAAGCCTGATTTATCTCTTAAAATAAAATGTAAAACTTTATAAATTTGGGAACCACTGATGTAACAAGAAATGTAACTAGTTACTGCTACTGCACTGTAACTGTAACTGCACTTTTTCAGGGAGTAATAACTAAGTAAGGTTAGGGTTAGAGTACTTTTTAAAATTTTCCAAGTAACCTGCCCTACACTGTATTAAAATAAATAATAAAGCCCTTTAAGGAGTTGTCAAGTAACTTGTGACATTGACTGCAAATGTTACATCAGTGCTGGATAAGTCTGTGTGTGTGTGTCTCTCTGCCTACTGATAACTCTTAAAGCCTCTGGATTTGTAATGTGAGTTAACAGCATACGTGGGTTTGTGCACTCATTGACACTCTTATCAGTGTTCTCCAAGGAGGGGGGTGTCTATATTTAACCTCGTGACTTAATATAGCTCTGAGTATGTCTTTACCTGGAGCAGCCATGAAGCAGCAGTCACAAGCCCTGACAGATTTCCTCAAGCCTCGGCCTCAGCTCCCTCCTGGCTAGTCAGGTGACCACAGCATGGCATAGACAGTTCATAGAGTAAAGACAGGGATAGGCAGGATTCACTCTTTGTATCCTTATTTTAACTGTGGGCAGGACCACGTACAGCTTCATATTTATACAGTTAAAAATGTATGGCAATCCCTTTGGAGGAAACCAGGCTTCTACTGTTGGCTACTGGGAGCTGCCCAGTGCAACCACTGTCTTCTGCTGCCAGCCACTGAGCAGCTCCACCTTAACAAGAGAGGTTATTATTTATTCACTTTCAGCAGCCACATTCTACCAGTTGGGCTGGAGAATCAGAAAATATCAGCTTGAAAGCACCAGGCCTCCAGACTAACTTTTTGCCCTTGAAGCACTTGTACTCCGAAACTTATCTTTTGGTGGTGCTACCAAAAATTTAATTTAATTTTTTAAAATTCTAAGCACTGTATCACTCCTGATGAGCAGGTTGGCACCTTGCGTGGCAGCCTGTCATCAGTGTATGAATGTGTGTGCGAATGAGTGAATGTTGGCATGTGTTGTAAAGCGCTTTGAGTGGTCGATAAGACTAGAAAGGCGCTTTATAAATGGAGTCCATTTACCATTTTCAATACATCCTTATACCTAAATAACAAAATACAACTAAATACTGTAGGTCATTTATCAGTACTCTCCAAACAAACCCCTATGAACATTACAAAAACATTTTCTCATCTGTCACCTCCACAGAGTAGTTAAGTTTAGGTGACAAAAACTACTTGGTTAAGGTTAGAAAAATATTGTGGTGATTAAGAAACCAATGTTGACAGTTGGTAAGAGACTGGAGGCAAACAGTGATCTCCGTTGTCAAAGCCAGATAATTTGTACACCCAACCATCCATTCCCACCTTCTCTCTGAGGGGTTTTGCTAGAACAAAGCCATGCTAGTTCTGCCTTTGCTTCAAGAAGTTTCTTGTTAGGCCATCATGGGTCATCTTAAGTATTTGAACAAAACAAGCAATGCTGTTGTTTTTGTGCTTTCTGGGTCCAGTAAGTGCTATGATGGTGTGGAGTGGTAAACCTTCAAAAAGTGTGTAATCATGTCTTCAGGTTTATCCCTGGCTTCTACACCATCATCACCACAGAACCCCCTCCATGCCTTACTGTATATGGGTGAGGGTATTTTTTCTTTTTTCCAATTGACCATTAATCTGTTTATTCTGACATCAGCACATCTCTTTCCTTGCTTGCAGCCAAACATCATCATCTACCACAAACTGCCAGGAAACTAATCTCGGGGTTAAATAAAGCAGCTGGTGTCCAGTCTCAAGAATCGCATCCATATTTTGCTAGTCACTGTTGACAGTCATATTGACATCATACCAGCAACAATAACACCTTTCACTATGGTTTTAATGTCTATCTGTAGAATATGTCACAAACATGAAGTGTCACCACTGCGGGTCAGCCTGCGCACTGCATGCCGGGGCAAGGAGCCTCTCTGGCAGGGAACTCCAGCACGGAGAGTCGGTGACACACGGAGCTTCTTGTTTCGACTCCTGCTCACTTTCTGTGATATTAGCTCAAGCCGGGGCTCCTGCCTGTTGTTTCACCTGCTTCCAGACAGAGATTTAGCGTTGATATTTTCCTTATTTGTTGTCAGTTTCCCTCCTGACAGTTTGGAGGTTTGTCGGGACTCGTTTGGGGAACTTGGTGTCGTCTGGGGGGATTTTCCTCACTTGGAGCGGTGACAGCGGGGGTTTAACTGGCGGAATAATCAATATAATCAATAAAAAAAAACCTGTCCTGTTTGAGGAGTGTATGTGGCTGACACAGAAGTATCCCCAACCAGACCCTGCCATGCCCGTCAGAAAGAAAGCCGCTTTCACCTCACATATTATTATTTATTTTTCACAATTGAGCACATGCTTCTTAACCTTTATCTGTCTAAACTAAATATAAATAAAATTCATAATTGAATGATATGAAACATTCTATTATTGATGGCCATTATCAAAGTGAAACTCTATGTAGAAAGATAGAGCTGGTAGTAGCAGCGCAGCAGCAGCAACGCTGTCTGTGTGGACACCACAAGCGTGCGAGACGCAGCAGTTCAGCGATGCACACGCGCTGCTGAGGTAGAGGTAGCCTGTGTGGCCCAGGCGTGACTCTTGTCTTTGCAAATGGAGTTAGCTAGCTGTCTAATTTTGGTCACTCTACCTCAAGGTGGACAGTGTATATTAAGTTCTTCAGTAGCAAACACATCAGTTCAAATGTATCTCAGTACTTTCATAAGTAAGTGTCGCGTCACTGTCAAGTATGTTATGACGTTCATCAGCACTAACGCATCTGTCATAATGCCTGATGTTCAGCTCACTCTGATTGTCTTCAGTAGCAGCAATGTTAAGTGTGTGCTTCAAAGATCTGTTTCATGCAGTTGCTATCAAAGCATCCCATATAAGTACTGCTCATAAGGCAATTGCTCAGCAGCTATTATCTACAACAGAAGCAACATACCAGAGCCTGTACCAAGAAACGGGAGACTGTGCCTGAAATCTTCTACAGAAAGGATGAAGTTCGAGCAAAGTTCTATGACCACTATGGGACGTGTCCTTGGCCTCTTGATCTGTTCAAATCAAACTTTGTTTCTACAAGTCAGAGGTTTGCAGACAAGTACGCAGAGTTGAAGAGCCAGAGTGGGCTGGATGACTCTGCCCTGTTTGAGGAGACTGGGAAAGCTTTACTCACTGAGAGCATAGTGCTGAGAAGGTTTTTGCAGTCTTAAATATGCTCTAACGATGAAATAACATACTGCTGTCAAAGTCACTCAGTCTCTAGTGACAGGAGCTACTGCTACAAGCCACTAATTCATTCAATATCAGTGGTATGAGTTTAGTCTTCCAGCTAAAATCTGTTTATAAGATTCATTCAGATTATTTATTAGAATAGGTGAAGCAACTTCAGCAGCCATGCAAGGTCTATCAACAGCTTCCCATCAACATCTGGGACGATGGTCATCCTCCACTATGCTTCTTATGTGCATCCTGATGGCTCTGCAGTAATTAAAGCTCAAAGTTCTCTAAAGCCTTAACAGCTATGGTAAGCAATTGCATATAACTGGTGGTCAGTGGTTTTGTGTTTGTCCCACCTATTATTTAGCTACACTCTCTTAATTATTTAGTGGGTCCAATCATTGCTGAATTCAGTTCATCAATGCCATCAATGCTGGCTGTAATGGAAAATTTTATTCTTAGGATTTACTATTTTATGATTTATGTGTTATACTTAGATGTGCATGTGCAGTTATAACTTCCTTTTACTTGCATAACCCCTGTATGAGTATGAGGGAGTGTTGTCAGAGGAGAAAGTGGTGCTCCAACCTTCAACTTTTTAGATCCTGGCTGATGGGTGGGGTGGCAGAACTGTCATACAATTTAACTGCAAGGTTGTTTAGTCTACGCGTCATGGAGTGTTCTAGAGCATTCTGCGGCAGGCTTGGCCATGGCTATAATTTGTAAGTGTTCAGCTCCACTGTGGTCTCTGGTCAACTTAGTCTCTGATCATTAGCCATCGCTAGCCATCACAATCTAAGCTAAAAAAAAAAACAAACAAAGAAAAAAAAACTGTCATGCTTGTATCACAATCCATCTCTTAGATAGATATTCCATCTTTATTTATTGAGACCTGTTTTATTCAACTTGGTAAGTAAGTAGCTGCTCAGATCATTGCTAACCATTAGCCACTGTGGACAAGGCACACATCACAACTGTCAGGTCATTGCTGACCATCAGCCACCACAGGCTAAGCACATATCACAACTGTCAGGTCATTGCTGACCATCAGCCATTGCAAACCAAGCAGGCATCGCAACTGTCAGTTCATTGCTGACCATCAGCCATCACAGGCTAAGCATGCATTGCAACCGTCAGGTCATTGCTGACCATCAGCCATTGCTGGCTAAGCTCTCATGGCTATCACACACAAAAAAATACTGTTATGCTCATTATCACATTTCATCTCTTAGCAGATATTCCATTTTATATAATTGAGATTATTTTATTCCAACTTGGTAAGTGAGTAACTGCTCATATCATTGCTAACCATTAGCCATTGCTGGCTAGGCACGCATCACAACTGTCAAGGTCATTGCTGACCATCAGTCATTGCTGGCTAAGCTTACATTCCTAGCCAAACAGAAAAAAAAATCAGGGAAAAGAAAGAAAATTAGGTTAGTGCTGACCATTAGCATTGCTGATTATGTTTTGTTTTTGTCACTTCATTTATGGTACTCTGTTGACTTTTACATACATTCACCCAAGCTCTAAATTTTACAGTGTCATGATCATTTTTTGTATGTTTCATCTCTTAGCAGATTATGCTGCTCTCTGTATGATTAATTGAGACCTATTTTAAGCAACCTTGGGGGGAAATATTAGGCGGTGTTATCGTTATTTAGCGGAACTCTCTAATTATTAATTTTCAGGTCATTGCTGACCTCTTTCCTGATTTCAGCAGTCAAACTAGCCCAAAATTTGTAGCTGTCCAGGTCTGTATTGACTTTGTCATTGCTGGGTTGTTGTTCTTTCTATTCTTGCTCATCATTATGTTTCATCTCTGGGCAGATTATGCAGCTTTGTATGATTTAATTGTAGCCTGTTTCACAAGTAAACATTCTTTGGGGAGATATTAGACTGTGTTTTCTCTAGGGTTTGGCCCCTTATTTTAGGGGATCAATCTTGCTGCCACTCAGGACTAATGTCCTTTGATTTTGTAGAGTCTATGGGGCCAAAAACGTTTGTCAACACTTAATCTTCAATATCATTTGTATAATAAACAATTATTTTGCTTCATTCACTTTTCTCTCTTGATTGAAATGAAGCTTAGCGAAAGTTCAGTCAGGAAGACTATCTTTTGCATTCTCGGGTTGTTAGTATTATTTCTCAAACCATCTGTCATTCCCAAACAGATGTTCACTTATTATTTCCTTGCTGTCATTCTATTGGGTGTCAATTAAGACATTAGCTGTTCACATCAGCTGATCACATCTAACCAATAGCTCGGTGACACACCTTCATTTGTCAGCCTATCATAATGCAGCTATCTTTTTAAATATGTTTTCTCCTTCTCTGCCTTAGTGCTTTCATGCTGCCGTTTTGCATGCCCCATCACCACCCAGTCTTCGCAGATTCATCAGTGCATCGTCATCAGCCTCAGCAGAAGTCATCAGCCACCACCACCACCAGTGTCTGGAGTCCATGGGGGGATCTATTTTGCTGCCACTCAGGACTGATGTCCTTCGATTCAAAATCTCCCTGTAGAGTCTAAGCGCCAAACACTTTTGTCAACACCCAATCTTCAATATCATCTGTATAATAAACAATTCTTTTTGCTTCATTCACTTGTCTCCTGATTGAAATGTTTGTACCATGCTCTTGAATGAAGGTAATTTAACCACAGAGCATGGCTGGCCGTCTTCACATATAAAGTTAAGCAAAGCCTTGCCAAAGTTTGCCTGCCTTGGGACAAACATGGAAAAGGTTCTTATTTTTGCATTCTTAAGGTGAGGTTCATCAGTTGGGGCTGGGAGGAAATTTAATTTCCTGTTGTTTTTTTATGCAGTCTGTGTGCAGCTTTAGCTTGTTGGAGTGAATTTGTTTGTTGAAAAGAAAAAAATGCAGCCATATATCAATAATACAATATAATTTCATATTCTGCATTAAAAGTAGAATCACATATTCAAATAGTAGAACCTTTCTATCCTATGCGCTTTGTAAAATTGTGTGCTTGAATACACTTCTGAAATATCCTCATTAGCAATGCAAGACATACAGTAATTTTCTCAGTAACTTTGCATTTAGGTTTAATAGGGTATGTGCATATAGTATTTCTTTTTGAGCATTTAAATATTCAGACTTTGTTAGTTCGTTCCTTAATGGGGTGTGTTTGAGGCACCATTTCCTAAACTACTGCAAGTGAATATCTGCAATATTGTGTCATAAATAAATCCTAACTGCTGGCGCCAAGTGAGATCCAAGTCAGTTCAAATTACTAGCTACCATGTAGCGGTTAGCAATGTGAATACTGTTGTATACAACGGATTCTTAAACCTGAAGCATATGCCACTACGTTAAGAGATGGGTTTGGATTAACTTCAGTAGAAAGACCCTCCCCCATTCTAGTTAACGTTAACTTGCTTAATAGGTAGGCTAATTCACACAATAGCTAGCTAGCATTGCCATCACATTTTCTCAGATTCAATGAGGAATTCTTGAAGGTTGAGATGTCCACAGTTATGGTCTGACAAAGTTCATGATCTTGAACTGTAATCAATTGAAGGGGGGTCGTGGAGGCAGTACGGCCACACTTCCGTCCCATCTGCGGTGCTATTATTATCTAGTGGGTTATCTTATATAAAAATTATTTACAGCTAAATGTATCAGTAAAAGTAGCAAGAAGTGTGTAGCCCAATGTAAAGGAGTAGAAGTACATATATTTTATCACAAATGAACTCAAGAGTAAAAGGTATTCTGCAAAACAACTACTCTTAGAAGTACAATTTATTTTTAAAAAATTCTGTTATTGCAGATGTTGCGAGAATCTTTTTGTTTTATTTTTTTACTTTGAGTTTATCACACCAAATAAATGCTCATTTAATTTATTAATTTATACTACTTTTAAAAACAGATATCAATTTATTATAATTAAACAGTAAAAGTCTATACTTCTTTTTGTGGCACACTCCAGGCTGCACTTGGGACTCTGACGCAAATTTATAAACAAGATAATTATGATGTTTGATGACACAGTGCAAATATCTGTATATGAATGGATACAGGAGAGTGTCAGTGTTCTGGGAATATAATACATATTCTGAGCAGTAATGTCATAAAAATATTGATGTGCATATTAATAATTTTGTCACTCCTGGTATTATTCTTTGTTTCTGTCTTGCTTTGGGGTACGTAAACAGGTAGTATATCATTGCCTTGGATTCAGTGTGTTAGCTGTGAGCTACCACTTGAGCCCCATTTTTTTAGCCAATATTTGTTTACATTCCGGCAAATTGATGCCATTAAAAGTATCGCAATTAGCTATTAGCAGTTCCCATTTGCCGTGTATCGGTATACCACTGTATTGCTGCTGTTGTATTGGTTGAATTCCTCCTCCACCCCTCCACCCACCCTAGTGCCAGTGCACAGTGGCAGTGTGGTCCACCCTCGGGTGACCTCCCGGGGATGTTTATGGACTGAGGGCCCAGGTCATATTCTCAGTGCTGTGTGGGAATCACACGCTCTGTGAGGTCGCCAGCCAGCTGACCATGGAAAACATCTCTGACGTCTGCAAATAAACTAGGGAGGGGGCACGGGAGGGTTGTTGCTGCACTGACACTAGAGATCTGTCTTGCACTCACATGCAAGTACATTCACACACACAAGTGTGTCAGTGCAGTAGACAGCATGGTGCTCTGTGGGAATCACTAGATTCATTCGTAAATTTGAATTAAAGGATCAATTTTGTGTAAATTTACCAGCTATGGTGCAGTGTTCACAGTTTTGTGTTTGTGATTGCAACAACAAAGCCTTCCATGATAGAATACTTCTATATAGCAAAAACCTATAAGGATCATAGATAATGTAGAATTTAACACCAGTCAACATAAAAAATCGTTTTCTAAAACACAAAGGCTATTACAGAACTATCGTAACAGTAACATTGGGGTTAAATTATGTAAACTTCTGAATGCAAATGTACCACAGGTACAGCCACATGTTATTTTTCCTTATACCATGGTCTGGGTGAATAGGAAAAAGAAATGGAGAAGAAAAGAAAGAAACCAAGCGAAAAACAGCACAAGGAACTGACACCTGAAGAGTTTAAAATAATAGAGGAAGAGAAAGATGAGATTAATACAAAAAAGGCAACAAAATTGGCAGTTAATATACTGAGAGACTTACTGTAAAGTTAAGAAACGAGGTGTAGTTACAGTACAGTCCCATGCTATGACCATTAAATAATGTTCTAGTTAGCTTTACACAGATATTAAACTGAAAAAGAAAAAGAAAAAGGAGCACTGGTCATTGATTGGCACTTGGTATTGGTCATTTCTCTGACTTGAGGTATCAGAATTAAAATTGGGGCAGAAAAAATGTGTATCTGTGTATCACTATTAATAATCATAAACTTCTTCACCTCAGTCACGCTGTGCCCTCTAGTGGCCTAAAATGTTTAGAATGCTTTTTTTGGGACTTAAAAACCTCCCAAAATGTTCTGCCAATGTAAAAGGTACAGACTCAGTGCATACTGAATCAACAAAAGGCTGACATTTTCTGGCATTTGTAAGCTAATATCTTAGCATGGGACCAATGCATCAGTGACAAAATAAACTATATAAGTTTACAATAAAAAGTTGCACAAAATTAACCACTGCTATATGCTTTTGTTGATAATGTTGTGTTGTGAGTTTAGAAAACCGATCGGCTACTGTCTCTATGACTGGTGGGGCTTCTAACATGCCTACTAGAGGGCACTACATTACCTCTGTGAAAACACATATAAACACACACACATACAGTCTATTTGTACCCCCACACAGGCCATGTGAAGGTCACCTGGATGGTTCACAAAGTGAGAGGCCCAGAGCTGCACATAATAGAGTAACCTTTTAGGTTACTCTATTATTAGCATCCAAGCTAATTACTCAGGAACAGAAAACGTGGAAGTGTCTATACCAGCAGCCAAGCCAAGCTATTTGCCCTGGTTGATTTTGCCATTACGGCATGGCCTTTATCTGACCCGTCCACTGAAAGCTGGTGCAAGAAAAGGCTTCCATTTATATCCAGCAGCTCCACATGATGGCTGGGAAACACAGCGAGGATGGGAATCTGATATGGGAGTGATATGCTTCTCTTGGCAGGGTGACAAAACTGATAGCTGACAGGGCAGCACTGTAGGAAGCCAGAGTTAGGAACCCCCCTCAATCTGACAGGAACTACATCCCCCCACCACACCTCTCACTGTCCAGCACACATACACATGCATACAAAGCACTATGACCCCACCATGCTCCTTGTATTCTCTCTAAACCCTTGCCTACTCATGCCAGGAACTTGGTCACTGACCAGTATATTCCCACACACACCACTCACCTTTATTTGATATTCATTGCCAGGCCTCACCTGTTATTTGGGTATCACAGTGGACATGACAAACTGTTGCGCCAGTGGAAATAGTGTTGTTGTAATAGTGAAATAGTGTTTTTGACCCATGCCGTATGATGTGTGAGGAACACTGACGAGCTGTCATAAGGTTGACTGCAGCAGATTTGTTTGCAGGTGTTTCCGCACTGGCAGGAACCAAGAGGGAAGTCAACTGACTGAGCTCCTCCTCTATACTGTGCAGTTCAGCAGCAGTTAGCAGTTTGAGTTGATTCATGCTATAAAAACATCTGACAGCCTCCCCAATTTGTCCCGACTGATCAAAAGCTCTGCAAGCTTAGATCGATATTTCAGGGTTCCAAGATCATTAACAATCACATGATCATCCAGCTCTGATATCACGAATATAAATGCAGTTCGGTTGATTATGGGCTAACAGTAGCTTTACATGCTCTACCATCTAGTGGCCTAAACGGTGCAGTGTTTACTTATGAGAAGACTTGGAAACCTGAAAAACTAGTACCTCCAAATTAATCAGCATGATTCATTTAGACATACAGGCTTGGTACATACCAAGTTAACTAATCTTACCAGCACTACTATTATTTGTTTTGTTTTGTTCCAGAGGAAATGTATCAAATTTTAGCAGTTCAGTTACAGACAGGTTTCAAAAGTCCAAGTGTAGGAACATCACCTTTTATTAATATGAAATCCTCGTTTAATTAGGGACACCACTTCCCATTGTTTAGTCTAATTTTAACTGTTCCGGGAAGAAACACAGAGACAACGTTATCAATCTCAATCTAAAGTAATGTGTTACGATGCAGTGATCCAATTCTTTGCTTTAAATTGAAGCCACAGACAACGACGTGCTGATAACATATATTTATTGAGCTAAGTATTGAGCAGTGAAGACATGAGATGTTAGTGTAAACCAGACATGAATAATCAACCAGAATGAGTGTTTTAGTGACATATTCGGAGTTATAAATGATTGATGGTGAAATGTCAGTGCTAAGTGATTAGTATTAGTATTAGTATTAGTATTCGTTATGGGTGATATAATCTAACTGATCACTTCTCTAATAAATTGACTAGAGAGCTCAATTTAGCCGATGCCAACTCTTAAGCACAACGTAGACACGTTGTTCAGCTTACTGTGCGTTGTCTGGAGGTGAGCTGGTGACTCAGCGGGCCGTCTGCTGCGTCAGGTCAATGAGAATTCAGCCTTTGCACCGTGTCTCCCAGCGGATGCTTCCGCTCGTGAGCGCTGTGGGAGCTGTGTGCAGCGTTGTCCTGAGATGACTCAGCGGGTCCCCGATCGTCCTGAGATGACTCAGTGGTCGTCTGTAGAGGGGATCCCCTGACGGGCAATCAGCTGTTCAGCGGCGGGTTTCCCAGGGATTCCCCAGCGGAGCCTCTTGAGCGTTGAGGGAACTTTGAGCCACAGTTTATTTTGATGACGGTTTCTTCAGATGATTTCACAAATCATCGCTGGGATTCACCGTCACAAAGAGGGATGAGCTGGTCTTGATCCGTAGAGAGCGGGTCGTTTAAATTGAAGTCTCTGACTGACAAAACTATACTTCAAGGTTCTAAGCGTGAAAGGATTTTAACATAAAGTTCGTTCCCTGAAGTTTTAATACTGTACGTAGCTTAAAGAAAACAAAAACGGATAACAAAAAGCAAGAGCGAGCAAAATACAAAAAAATGAAAAACGAAAAAACAAAAACGAAATAGGAAATTCACTAGCAAGGACCACACCATCAACAAAATGCATTTAAATGATTTATTTAAAAAAAACAATCATTGTGCATAGATCTGCTTGCTGACTGCGTAGTGGGGAAGCTCATAGGGAATCCGCCGTAGCACCGGGCAACGACTGACTCCCTCAGGACCCTATGAAGGAGAGGAAGAATCAGGAAGAGAGAAATAGGGTGGGAGGGAGGGGCGCGGAATACGAGAGCGGAAGAGGAGGAGACGGTTAGGTCGTATTTATAGGAATACAGGAGGGGCGCAGTTGAGGTGTGGTCCTGCTCCTGAAACATCGCTAAATAAGGTTCAATTCACTAGCAAGGACCACACCATCAACAAAATGCGTTTAAATGATTTATTAAGAAAAACAATCATTGTGCGTAGATCAACGACGGACCCCCAAAAACCTCCAGTTACTTAAGATAGGATTGTGCAGATCTGGGAATTTTGAGATCTGAATTGGTGTAGCGATAATAGGTTAGGGAGGAACGACGGCCCGTGAGTTGTATGAAGTGCTTTGGGATGCCAATACAGGAGGCTGAAATGGCAGCTCCGATTCTGAAGGAGTGTCCAGGGTAATGAATGACACAAATGCCAGACAAGTAGAGTACCTGGCGGAAGTACTGGTGGAACCAGAATGATTTGCCAATTGTCCGTATCAGAGATGAAGAGAGGATCTGTCAATGATAAACCCTGGGATTTCTGGAATTGCAAGTGTTTGCAATGGTGCTATCGGTGCTAGTTTGTTTTAGTAGTCAAGTCAATTTATTTATATAGCGTCAAATTGCAACTAAAGTTATATCATGACACTTTTCATACAGAGTAGGTAAAGACCATGCTTTTAAATTACGGAGACCCAACATTTCCCCTAAGCAAGCACTTGGCGACGGCGGCAAGGAAAAACTCCCCTTTAACGGGAAGACACCTTGGACAGAACCTGGCTCTAGGTGGGCGGCCATCTGCCTTGACCGGTTGAGTTGAGACAGGGGGTGACGATGTCATCTGAGAATTAAGATAAGTCTGAAAATCAGGTGTAGCAGCTGAGGTTGGAGTGAAGAGTTGGGGCAGTGAATTTGGAGCATAAGCAAATACTGAAGAAGGCGAGCGAGAACGTGAGTTCTAAATTTCGAGCAACTTGAGGAATGCTATCTGAAGCAGATGGTGTGGATGCTGACTGATGGCAAGTTGGCAGTAAGAGGAAGGTAGCAAGGATTTTTGCTCTTGGCTTAGAATTCCACTGAGGAGTGAATTAAATGAGAATGGCTGGTGACCAGACCTGGCTGCGGGTTAGGAATTTAGAGAAGAAGCAGATACCACTAAGGTAAACATGGATGGTATGTCATGGTGATGAAAGCGACGATGGTTAGATTGTGTTGTACTTGTTGTAAAGCAGTGATGACTGGGTAGATCTCATGAACAGCTGGAGATGTGTGAAGAATATTTTCTACGAGCAAGAACTGCATGATCTCGGTTGGCTATTTGGCAGTGAATCATCATCCACCATGGAAACCCCCAAAAACTGGCATGTATGTAGAGCTGATGTTGTCAGGGTCTGTGTCTGGTGCTGTGCTGGGAGTGGGCAGCAGGGGGCACTGGCATCCTGGTGCCGGTGGCCCCGGGTGAAATGAACTGCAAGGATTGGCGAAGCCAGGAGATGAGGGATCCTGGCATCCCGGTGCCAGGAGCCCAACCTAGGGCAAGCTGCTGTGGATGCTGGATGTGGGCAGCAGGGGGTCATTGGCATCCTGGTGCCAAATGCCTTGCTAGAGCAAGCTGCGGTGGCTGCTGGATGTGGCAGCAGGGGGCGTTGGCATCCCGGTGCCAGGTTCCCCTGTTAAGGCTGGCTTTTGTGATTGCTGGAGCTGGATGGTGGGGGCACTGGCATCCCGGTGCCAAAAGCCCCCGCTACAAATCTCTGCTGCGGTTGGAGAAGGAGGCAGCAAGGAGCGCCGGCATCCCGGTGCCGGAAGCCCCCGCTACAACCATCTGCTGCGGTTGGAGGAAGGAGGCAGTGGGGAGTGCTGGAAGCCCCCGCTACGGCCATCTGCTGCGGTTGGAGGAAGGAGGCAGCAAGGGGCGCCGGCATCCCGTTGCCGGAAGCCTCCGCTACAACCATCTGCTGCGGTTGGAGGAAGGAGGCAGCAGGGGGCACTGGCATCCCGGTGCCAGAAGCCCCCGCTACAGCCATCGGTGCTAGGTTCCCCCGCTAAGGCTGGCTGTTGAGATTGCTGCAGTTGGATGACGGGGGGCACTGACATCCTGGTGCCGTTTGCCCTGGATGATGTAGGCTGCTGGTGCTGGTGTTGAAAAACTTGCCACCCGGGGTTTGTAATGGCAGACGATGCTGAAGTGACATTAGATTAGTTGTATTAGTAACTTGCAACCCGGTGCATGTAACGATGTACGTTACTGATGTGATGTTGGATTAGTTGTAGAAGTAGTATTTGCAACCCGGTGTGTGTAATGGTGGCTGTTACTGAAGTGGCTTATGATTAGTTGTATTAGTAACTGGTAACCCTGTGCCAGTAGCTACTAAGTAGTTACTAAAGTGACCTTATATTGATTATAGTAACTTGCAACCTGTGCAAGTGACGGTATGCATTACCAACAAACTGGAATTACTGAAGTTACATTAGATTATTTATATTAGGAACTTGCAACCTGGTGCATGTCACGGCAGATGTCACTGAAACTACGGCTGATTAGTTGTATTATTAACCTGTGACCTGGTGCCCATCACAATAAATGTTACTGATGTGATGTTAGATTTAGTTGTATTAGTTGGTGCAAGTAACTATAGATGTTACTAAGGTGACGTTACGTTATTTGTAGTAGTAACTTGCAACCTGGTGCAAGTGATGGTAGGCATTACCAAAGTGACATTAGATTAGTTGTATTGAACTTGCAACCCGGTGCATGTAATGGCAGACGTTACTAAGGTGACAATAGATCCATTTTAACCAGGTGCATGTATCGATAGAAGTTACCGACGGTACTTTGGATAAGTTCGATTAGTAACTTGCAACCCAGCGCATGTAGTGGCAGATGTTGCTGAAATGACGTTTGATTAGTTGTATTCTTAACTTGTAACCTGGTGAACATAACGATAGAAGTTACTGAAGTTACGTTAGATTAGTTGTATTAGTAACTGGTAACCCAGTGCCAGTAACTATAGATTAGTAAGTGACATTAGATTGGTTGTATAAGTAACTTGCAACCCGGTGCAAGTGATGGTAGGCGTTACTGAAGTGACTTTAGATTAGTTGTACTAGTAGCTGGCAACCCGGTGCCAGTAACTATAGATTTACTGAAGAGGTATTGAATACTGAGGCATTACTGAAGTGATTTTAGTAAGAATATCCAAGTGTTTCTGAAGTGTAGCGAGAATAGCTGACTTTTCCTCTAAAATGATAATAAATGATAATAGAATAGAATAAGAAATTGGCAACCCGGTGCTACTCACAGACACCAGAGATAATGGGGGATGGAATAATTAGTGCCTGGTATCCCGCTGCCAGTAATGACTTTAACTGATCTGGTAAGAATAGGGGTTGTTGAGGTGAATGAGGAATGATGCAAACCTGGCATCCCAGTGCCAGTGATGTCTGCTGCGTGGGGGGAAAATACAACCTGGCCCCCACCAGGGGGTGCTGGTGATGCAGCTGTGGCTGTGGAGGCAGCGGAGGGTCTGTGACGTCATGCTTGCCGGCTCTGGCGGTGATTGGTTCTGGCGAGGAATCCAGAAGCGTGGGAGGTTCGATGATTGTTGTTGCCGCTGAGTAGAGATGTAACAGTCTGGCTTTATTGTTGCTGTGGTTAAAGAGAATGACTTCCCTTACAGCAATCATTGGAGGCGGGCAACGGTTCAGTCTCAGATGTCGGGCTCTGATTGTGGATTTAAAGTGAGTACGGTTTGTCTGTCGAGAAATCTGAGACAAAAACAGCTAACATCTCGTGGTAGCTTGAGCTTGTTTCTGAGAAGCTAGACTGAGACTGCATACACGTGAAGCGCGGAATACGAGAGCGGAAGAGGAGGAGACAGTTAGGTCGTATTTATAGGAATGCAGGAGGGGCGCAGTTGAGGTGTGGTCCTGCTCCTGAAACTTCGCTAAATAAGCTTCAAAATGAGAAGAAAAAGGAAGAAGCAGGCAAAAACAGAGCAAGAGAGATAAGAGAGAGAGCTAAGAGAGAGATCTAAGAGAGAGAGATCTAAGAGAGAGAGATAAAAGATTCGCCAGTGCGCTACTTTTAAACCGGCTATCTCTGAGTGGGTGTGTGTGGGTGGAGATAGACATTTTCCCGCGTGAGACGGAGAAATCCTTTGTCTCAGATACACGCGTGATCTTTTCTGGGCTGATAAAATTGCAACTAAACATTTCACCATTAATCATCCACATTTAAGCATAAATTGCATATGCATGATAGGTTTCTCAAATGTTCAGAGGCACACATTTATCACAGAGGTTAACAATCAACAGTGCAGCTTAATGACACATATTATAATGACTCAAAACATACTTCTCATATTAACTAAATATGAATACCAATATTAATGAGTTACTTACCAATGTAATTCTCAACATCAACTTCCTACTGAGTTATATACAGAGTTTAGTATCAATTTAAAACATCACAATAGGAGAACATTATACACCAGACTTTCAGTGGAGAAAAGTTGTTCACTGGGTGGCGCTGTGGTTCCATTACTATTTACTGATTAAACCTATATATCTGTATCTCCCCTACAATTTGTCGTAGAGTGTTCAGGGTTGGACTAGTTTGACTGGCATTACTTGGTGACTAATAACTACAAGATGGTTATGAACATATGAAGCATCAAATTTATTTCTGTCTTTAAGGAACACAGAAATTCAAGCTGAGGCCTAATTTAGATTTATGACACCTGGTCTGGCCTCTCCTTATCTGAAATCACACCAGGGTGGGAGCACCAAGGGGAATGTGCTTTGGAATGTGAGTGTAGGTGCATGTATGACATTAGAAGGTGGATAGAGAACATAAAACATAGTTAGAGTGGTCCCAACTCATAAAACAAAGTTATGAGGTTTCACTATGATAACAGTCTCTCTGCATTCGTCCAAAAATTGATCCTTTGATCAGTGTACTTTGACCTTGAGTTGATAGGAGTGTAGCAGTTCCTTAGTGTTGGAAACTTCACTTGGGATTGTCCCCCACAGTTTGTGAAGAGTTTGGAAGTAAGGAGATGGTCCTGTGAAGCGTCAAAACTGACACTTTAATGTGACAGGAGGATACCCAGTTCAACTGAAGGCATTTCCAGGCGAAGTTGAATATACATTCATGTCTTGGAGGTTAGAGGTGGTTGTTGATTGAATCCAGACTTTCTCAGGGCTCTTGTGGCGATGGCATGAGACCCAAAGACCAACTGGTTCTCCTACACAAGGATTGTAAAATTCTGTCAACCAGAGTGAAGCAGGCTTTCACCCAAAACCCCACAGGTATCAATATTCTCTTTAAATTGACATGAATTGACTTGAGGGTCAACATCTCCAAAAGGTTATAAAGTACATTCTGTAAATTGCTACATAAGAAGATATGTTGGCTAGATGAACTGTGTTTATGTGTCAATCAATTCAGTTTGCTTACTGAAATGTTATCATCCTCAAAAATATGACTGCCCTCCAACTACTGTGAAATGTTATATTTAGCTGTGTATCTGTCTAGTTTTTGTTTGCTGACCTGCCTCCACCTGTGTACACTTGCTCTCAAATATCAGAGCTTTACTAGCAAGGACCACACCATCAACAAGATGTGTTTGAATGATTTATTAAGAAAAACAATTGATGTGCATAGTTCTTCTGCTTACTGACTGCGTTGTGGGGAAGCTTATAGGTAATCCGTCGTAGCACCCGGGCAACAACGGACCCCCTCAGGACCCTATGAAGGAGAGGAAGAATCAGGAAGAAACAGGAATAGAGAAATAGGGTTGGGGGGAGGGGTGCAGTATATGATAGTGAAAGACGAGGAAAGGGTTAGGTGGTATTTATAGGGAATCCTCCATAGCACCCGGGCAACAACAGACCCCCAAAAGCCTCCAGTTACTTAAGATAAGATTGAGCAGATCTGAGATCTTTGAATGGGTGTAGCGATGATACGTTTGGGAGGAACAATGGCCCATAAGTTGTATGAAGTGTTTTGGGATGCCATTATGGTGTCCGGATTGATGAACGGGAGAAATGCCAGACAAGTAGAGTACGTGGTGGAAGTGCTGGTAGAGCCAGAAATGAGTAGCCACTTGTCCAGATTCAGAGATGAAGATAGGACCTGTCAATGATAAACTCTGGGATTTCTGGAATTGTGTTGGTCTCAGAAGGATTCAGCAGAGATTGAACTTTGAAGTAAAAGTGGGTATGGCTGACCGAATTGATCAGTTTTAGTATGTTTTAAGTAGTCAAGTCAGTTTTATTTATATAGTGCCAAATTACAATTAAGTTATCTCATGACATGTTTCATATAGAGCAGGTCAAGACCATACTCTTAATTTACAAAGACCTAACATTCCCCCATGAGCAAGCACTTAGTGACGGTAGCATGGAAAAACCCCCTTTAACAGGAAGAAACCTCAAACAGAACCTGGCTCTAGGTGGGTGGCAATCTGCCTTGACCGGTTGGGTTGAGAGAGAGAGAGACTTTGTTATCTGACAAATAAGATACAGTAAGCCTGAAAAGTTACCATGGCAGCTTGGGTCAGAGTGAAGAGTTGAGGTGGTGAATTTGAAGCATATGAGAAAATTGAAGAATGCAAGTGAGAATGTGACTTCTAAATTATGAGCAACATGAGGAATGCAATATCTGGAGCAGATGGTGTGGATGCTGTCTGACAGCAAGGCGGCAGTAAGACGAAGGCGGTGAGCATTTTTAGCTCACTCTTGGCTTAGAATTCCTCTGAGGAGTGAAATTAAATGAGAATGGTTGAAGACCAGGCCTGGCTGCCGGTTAGGAGTTTAGAGAAGAAGTTGATGCCAGGGCAGGTAATGTTATACTTGTCATGAAGCAATGACAGCAGGGTAGATCTCATGAACAGCCGGAGATGTTTGAAGAATTTTCTGCAATTAAGAACTGCGTGATCTTGGCCATTTGCAGGAGAACCATCATCCACCATGGAAACCCCAAAACTGGCAGAAAGAACAGTGTCTATGTAGAGTTGATGTTTAAGTCTGTGTCTGCTGTGGTTGCTGGGAGTGGGCAGCATGGGGCACTGCCCAGTGGCTAGGTCTTACTAAAGCGATGTTAGAGGTGCCAGTAGCTATAGATGTTACTAAAGTAACATTATAGTTGAACTAGAAACTTGCAAAAAGACATGTTACTAAAGTGACGTTATAATTGGATTAGTAACTTGCAACCCAGTGCCAGTAACTATGGATGTTACTAATGTGATGTTATATTAGTTGTAGTAATAACTTGCAACCTGGTGCAAGTGACGGTAGGCATTACCAAAGTGACGTTAGATTAGTTGTATTAAACTTGCAACTCGGTGCATGTAACGGCAGACATTACTAAGGTGACGAAAGATGAGTTTTAACCAGGTGCATGTATCGATAGACTTTACTGAAGGTACATTAGATTATTTCTATTAGTAACTTGCAACCCAGTGCATTTAATGACAGACGTTACTGAAATGATGTTTGATTAGTTGCATTATTAACTTGCACCCCGGTGCACATAACGAAAGCTCTTACTGAGGTTACATTAGATTAGTTGTATTAGTAATTTGCAACTCCGTGCAAGTGACAGTAAGCATTACCAAAGTGACATTAGATTAGTTGTATTAGTAACTGGCAACCCGGTGCCAATAACTATAGATTTACTAAAGTGACATTAGATTGGTTGTATAAGTAACTTGCCTGTTGCAATTGATGGTAGGTGTTACTGAAGTGATGTTAGAATAGCTGACTTTTCTCCTCTAAAATGAAATTGATGGAGAATAGAATAAGAAACTGGAGGTAAATGGGGGATGGAATAATTAGAGCCTGGTGTCCTGCTGCCAGTAATGACTTTAAATTGATTAGGTAAGAAAAGGGTTGTTGAGTTGAATGAGAGATGATACAAACCTGGCATCCCAGTGCTGGTGGTTTGTTTACTGGGAAGTTTGTGTAGAGTGAGGAATTTGAGGCTGCTAGAAAAGTTTTGGTGATGTTTGTTGCACAGGGGGAAATACAGCGTGGCCCCCACTAGGGGGTGATGATGATGCAGGCCCTGTGGTGTCATGCTTGTCGACTCCGGCAGTGATTGGCTCTTGTGAGGAATGGAGGTTCGGTCATGGGTTTGGTGATTGTTGTTGTTGAAACAGTCTGGCTTTATTGTCGCTGTGGTTGAAGGGAATGCCTTCCCTTACAGGAATCGTTGGAGGTGGGTGATAGTTCATTCTTAGATGTTGGGCTCCATTTGTGGATGTAAAGACAGCCGGATCAAGAGGAGGGCACACAGTGGGTTCACTGTGGTGGATAGTATCCCGGAGAGATATCCAGGAGAGAGGAGAGGAGACCTGAGATCTACCGGGAGTCGGAGAGTCACCTTAGGGGAGCTTGAGCGGAGGTGCCCACAAGGCCGGTTTGTGCATCGCTGAGCACAGCAGCTCCACTGGGACACTTGGCTGGTCTGACTGCTGTGTCATGGCTGGAGGAGAACCAGTTTCAAACAAATCTTCATCCCAATCAGAGGGGTTGATCTGCAGTACGTGATCCATGGTGAGTTGACTTTTTGAAATCAAAATTCTGGCATTCGTCCAAGTTTTTGATAATGTAATCATGCAATTAGGTGTGAAGTATGGTTTGTCTGTCGAGGAATCTGAGACAAAACAGCTAATATCTGGTGGTAGCTTGAGCTTCTGAGAAGCTAGACTGCGACTGCATGCACGTTAAATGCAGAATATTAGAGCAAAAGTGGAGGACAGGGTTAGGTGGTATTTAAAGGAATGCTGGAAGTGGCATAGTTAAGGTGTGCTCCTGAAACTTTGCTGAATAAGCTTCAATTAATAGAGGTTGTATGTTATGCTGTATTGTCATAACTCCTGTCAACCAGGGGCAAATCTACAGGCCAGAGATTTAACCAAGAGATCTTTTCTCATCTTGAGTGCAGCTGGATTGGCCTTTTGGTAGAAACTGAGAAGGAATGGCAGAAGAGACTTCATTACCAACTTTAGCAAAAACTGTAGGAGAGACTGGAAAGAGAGAGAGGAAGTGAGAGAAAGAGAAGAGGGAGATGGAGAAGAACGGAATGTGAGGGATGACAACTGAGTGAGAAAGATGAAACAGAAGAAGAATGAGAGAGGGACAGAAACAGAAGCTGATGGGGAGAGACAACAACCCCAATTATGACCCCATTTCTGCTTACAGCTGAACCTCGCAGTCTGTTTTCTCTAATTTCCAGTACAATAACGCACTTAGTAAAATAGTTTTTGGCTATTTGCGGTTGTCATTTACCTGAAGAAGTATGTGTTTTCATGTGGGGACCACCACCCACCATCCTCCCCTACCACCCTGCCACAACTTCTTGCCACTGCATGTAAAATTTTCTTGATCCTCTACTGTCTACTGCACTACTGTTAACCCAAGGTGAAATGTGTATGTTAATTGTCTTTCTTACTAATAGAACCCTTCAGTATTACAGTATGCACTAGAGATGGATGTAAAAGTAAAATTATCAGTGGCTATGTTTATATGTGCAAAATAACATGACCTTTGCTGGTACTAAGCAAAAAAGTTGGATAGTGTGCACATCCAACCCTGAGAGGGTACAGGTGCAGGACAAATGACAATGTTTGCCTGATGGAAATAAGGCATTACTAAAATAATGCCTTATTTTTCAGGAGCTATTTAATCCAAACTTTGAAGGTGCTGGTTCAGAGCTACTTAATTGATTATCTTAAATTATTGATATGATATGAATGAAATTTTAACTGGAGAAAGTGTCTCCTAAAATCTACATGACCAGCTAGAGGGAAGACTTCTGACTCTCTTGGATTTATTGGAATCAGAAACACTGTATGTTCCAACATACGATTGTAGAGTAGTGTTACATTGTGGAATTTCTCCCCTCACAGCTGATCTTTGGCTGAGAACAGACCAACAGGCTAAAAATGAGAAGCTGTTAGCTAAATGTTTGCATGGTGCTACTTTTTGCTAAGGAGAAAGAGACAGACTCGGGGCTTGGTGAATCTGTATTTTGCCAACCAGGATGTCAGAATTCACATACAATGTCACACCCAAATTTTTCACATTTGCATTAATTTTAATTCATTCAATTTCACACTCATATGCAGTGAAATGCTGCACTGTAGGCTCTCATAAAAGAGAACAGCTTTGCAGCACTAGCAGGCTGAGGTGGACAAAACACAATACAGTAATGAAAGGATCAGCGTTTGATTGGCTTTATTTTAGCCCATATCCATCCATTAAAAAAACACCCAAATCAGCCCAGACAGTCATCCTTAGGATCAGCTCAGGACATCATCATCTGTATCTGTATAATGTATGTAGTATATCCCTTTTCTTAAATTAGTTTTTTTCCATGTAATCTTTTTCCATTTAATCTTTTCATTTGTGTATTTCCATTTAAGCTTTTCCATTTTGGTTAATGTAATTTTTTGCTTTAATTATAAATTAAATTCCAAAAATTTCCCACTGTCATTTTCAATTCAACTTTTTCCATTTTTCAGCTTTCAAATTCAATATTTACATTTACATTAGTTTCAGCTTCCATTTTTAAATTCCTATTTCATGGTCACATTCATTTGTCTGTGTGTAATTTCTTTTTTACTTTTAAAAAAATCTTATTGTGATTATACCTTGTAACATTTCAGACAAAAATATTTTCTATTTTCTTTTATGATTTTCTATATTGCTGGTTGAAATGGGTCCTGTCTATTTTAATGATCTTTTGTGTGTATATCAACACAAGTCTCCAGACACAGTTTATTGATCATGTAGGCAGTGGCTGAACTGTCTGTGGCCTGAGGTTAGTTCAGGGATGTCCTGTCCCATAAATCAAACATGCTTCATTTCCTTCTTATTAGGGGCAATTAGTGGCCCAGGCTCAGAGAGGCCATACTTGTTGCCAGGGACAGCAGGAACATAGATGTGCATCTCATGTTGATCCAGAGGGACTAATTGTGTTTGTTCCACAGGAGAGCACTGCCAAAGTACACAGTGATGTAGCAACAGGTGGAGCAGAGAGCTGTACTAAAATGGAAAAGGAGAATCAGATTCAGTGATGGGAATCAAGAGCATAGAACGAAGCCCCATTGTTTCAGGAACCTCTTTAGAGGCACTAATTTTAGAATAAACCTGGACAATTTAGCTTAGGAAGATGTTTAATTGTTTCCAAAAGGTAGCCTCTGTCATAACACTATATTGTCCCGAATGTATGACAACCCAGATTGTTAGGTGACCCCCTTCTTCCAACACATATTTTTAGAAACACACAAAATGAGAAATATTTTAAATAAGACAGCAGCTACAATGTGTATTTACATGTATTGTAATGTAAAAATACAGTAAACAATTAAAATCAAGCAACAAATATTTCAAACTTTAGTCAAGTGAACTTTGTACAGTAGTTTTTTTCACAATCAGTATTTTTGAGTGCCCCATCATGACTTTCTGTGACAGCAGTAATTCTGGGGTGTTTGTCAGATGATTTGTTTTTGAAGTAAAGACATTGTGAGACATTTTGCACTTGATATAACAAATCAGGAATTTATTTTCTCCAAGCCTTCAAACACTGCTGTATGTTAAACTGGTCTAACTAAACAATTTTAGGGATGATGAAATCTAATGGACACATTACAAACAGACTTGAAGAGACGTGCTAGCCTAGCAACATTAAGGTTACAAACAACCTATAATGCAACACTCATGTTCATGCTGTTGAAACCATAACTCACTCCATTCATGAAGAACATCTGGTGTTGTGAAACCGCAAAAAGTCCTCAAATATAATACAACCCCTTCTTTATTAAATGTAATAAAATAAAATAAAATAAAATAAAATATAAATATAATATATCACCTTATATTTGGGCTAGCATTTACTGTAGCCAATGTGATGCCAGTGTGAATCATCATGGCTGCAGTTCCTGAAAATGATTAGATTGACTAATCTATATATGTGTACATATATAGATTAAATCTATATGTGTGATGAAGTGATAAATTTAAAGATCAGTATCTTTCTGGATGACCTTCATTGAGGGATAATTGTCAGATGAATAGTCCCAAATAACCATTAACCATACCAACTACCACAACCATATCAACATAACAACAAAAATGTCTACAGAGAGTCTAAAGAGACATCATGCTAGCAGCTCTCTGTGAGGCTGTACTAAAGGACAAAGGTGCTTCTAGCTAAATACAGCTAAATATTAATGTCAGCATGCTAACATGCTTACAGACTACGTAAACGTGCTGATGTTTAGCAGGTATGCTTACATATTTATTGTTTACTAGGATCCTCATTCATTGTTGCCGTGGCAACAACTATTATTCCTGGGGTCCATTAAAATAAAATACATATCTTGAGTAAGTGCGTCATAAAATTCTGGAAAGAGACATTGCTGTTGAGTTTTGCAGGCAATACACCAAACGACCTTTCAAATGATTTCACTGTCGCAGACAAATTTCCAATGTCAGAATAAAATCAGAGTTTTGCTAGAGTTGTGGCGCGCTCCCATCATCTCGATCATTTGGTGTAAGGTGGTCAAAAACTGTGCTCGGTGGTCTGAGCTGTCTTAAGTCAGTCTTTTTCTTGTTTTGATGTTCCGATAAAATCAAACATGTCTTTAGTCTTGGCTCATGCAAATAGTGACGTTCAATGATGTGAACATTGTAAACAACCAATAGGGGCGCCAAACAGGAAGCAGCAAACCTAGATCTGACTATCTCAATCAGCCACTTGTCACAATAAATATGCACAATAATGACAAAAGACTTCTCTTTAAAGTTATAATAGTTTTTATTAACCTCCACAAGAATCAACAAGTCAACAAATATTTAGTTTAACAAACACTATACTACCAACTAATACTAATCAAACAATACACATAGAACAGCAGCTGTATGCGATCAAGCACATGCAAGCAAAAGTGTGTGTCTGTCCACACATGATTTCAGGCCATTTGGAGGAGTTAAACCTGTGACTTTCTGCTTTTGTCCAGGCTGCTGCTGTTTCTACTGTATTTCATGCAGATGCAGAAATCCTCCAGCATCCAGCAGCTGAAAGTGCTGTGTCCAGATTGTTATTGGTTGAAGGTGGTTTCTGTGGGCAGCTTTATAAACTGTGTAGCTGTTTTAAAATTGTAAAAATACCTAATTTTCCCACACATCCTGGAAAACCTGGAGCCTTTTTTCAAGTACAGGATGACACCTTCTGAAACGTGATTGTCTTAGCTGATATGATCTAAGAAACATTACCCCCGCCCCCCCAAAAAATTAAATGTTAAATGAAAAATAGTTAATAACAGGAACAATCGTGTGTAGTGTCTGTTGTTTCTCTTTTCTTAAAATCTCTGGACACTATCTTAATTATCTTATATGAAAAGGCTGGATGGTTGTCACTGACATCTAGAAGGCACCAGCATACTTATAAGGCCTTGCTATCTAATTTTCTGAGTTATTTAACATCCTTAGGTTTTACTAGTTGATATGTTTCATAATGTTTGTAATTGTTTTAATTAATGTGTGAGTGTGTATGGTGATTGTTTTGTGATTGTGATGTGAATGAACTGTGTTTTTGTGATCTTATTATCTTATACCTGTTCTCAGGTCTCTCTTGCAAAATAGACCTACATCTACAGCTGAGGCTGATGGTAATGTCATTAGTTTTGCAGATATTTGGTTATACATCAAAGTATTGAACAAATGGAAATTTTGAGCCGAATGATTGCTCTAGATGAAAAGTTAGAGGGTCACCAAAGGGGCTACAATTAATGAATATCTACAATAAAGATAACGGTAATTCATCCGATATTTGTTAAAACCTGCTGGTGGTGCTAGAGGAAATGTTTGGGGATCAAAATTCATTAGGGCAAGTCATTAGGACTCATCTTCTGGGAATGATTAATGTCTTAAGATTTCATGGTCAAACCACCCAATAGCTGTTGAGTTTTTCAGCCAGGAATGAAGTAATGCACTGACCAACTGAGAAAAATTGCCATCCCAAGAGCCACATGACTATTGTGGCTAAAAAGTGAATAAACACTGTGCTGCACCTACATGTGCAATCTTATATAAATGTGAGCTAAGAAGCTTCACTCATCTCATCATGTCTGCTCCATGACAGTGTAAAATGTGAGCTGTGCTGTAAAGTCTTTGTTTTTATAACTTTAGTTTCACAGAGCCATCCATCTCACACAGCTTCTCTCAACACAGTGTCACCATTTTATTGTGTGAGCTTGTCCTCACATTACAGAAGACACAGAAGTTCATTTGCACAACCAGTCTGCAGTGGTTTGTAGCCAGGAGGATCCTGCATTGCTACATCATCATCAGGGGGAGTTGGGAGAACCGCTGACATGGTTTGGTAACCAGACCTGGCATCCAGCAGTCACAGTGGGTGGTACAGCCATCAGCACTTTTAACCCATATTTCACCAATGTTATGTAACACAGCAAGGAGTGAGAAAGCCAAGCTAAATTTTGACTGTCTGTGGCTGTCTGTGATTATCTGTGTGGTCCACAGGGCCACTAACCAGAGAGTGTGACAGGATGGGGATGTCTCAGTAAATAGGGATCAGTGTAATGACGAAGGATCAAAGGCAATAGGCTCTGGGTTTAGCCTTAGCCTGGAAAATGTAGCAGGATGTAGGCATGAACCAAATGGTGTGAGAACTCATATCATTCATCAAGAAAAGCAGTCATGTTGGTGACTTGATGTATTTTGACCAATGTTTAACAAGGACATTAAAGTAATGGTGAATAAAATTGCCATGATGCATGTAATGCTGGATTCATACTTGGCACATGGGGTTATTGCAGCAGTAACAGCAGTTTTGATTTATAGTTTAGCATCACATTTCACTTGTTGGTATCACCATTCCAACACATCTGCCAGATCAAATGTGCTGTACATTATCAGATGGTATTGTGCTTTATTTATATTCCCCACAGTAATTTAATTTACTTTGTGACAGAGAGCATGGTGGGAAGGTTTGCAGTACAAATGTCTTTATTGGGTGCGTGTTAGTAAAAATGAGAAGCTACTGTAACTGAGTCTTCATGGTGTCTTCACTCTCAACAAACTCCACTTGCATCAGAAACTTGTAGGAGAAAAAGCAAGCAGCCCAAGCTGTCCAATCAAAGTTGTTGTTATCACGTGGTATCTCTGTAGGTGCTGTACACCCAATGTCAAAGTCCCCCTCCACTCAAAAAGATGTTTTGTTTATTGTTCCTTCAGTTGGATGTTCGAGCTTCTCTGTGCAGATTGATGCATGTGCATGTTTGTTTTCACTCCTTCACTGAAGGGAGAAAGTTCCTCTGTGCTCACTTGAAATCTTGAGTATGATTTGTGATGTAACTTACACAAGCCTGCACATACACTGAGAATGGACTCAGCTCCCAGTTGAGCACTGCAGTGAGAGGGTCATCTTCTTGTGACTACGTATTGCTGGGAGGAAGTCTGTGATTGTTGTTTATGTGTATGCACTGAATGGCAGTTCAGAGTATCTAGCCTTCTTGGAGTCTCTAGATGGGGTGCAGCTTGTTAACTCCATGGTTCTGTTTCCCAATTCATTGATTTTCACATTAAATCATTGGTAATCCAATTACCTTCTTTTGTATGGGACACATCTGATTTTTTGAGTTAATTGAAGTCTGTGGGTGGGATAATTGATTCTGATTTTTTGTACAATGGACTTTGCAAGGTAATACACAAATGTATCCCATAAAGAGGGATTGGAGGCTTTACAATATTATTTGTGTTCAAGAGAACAACAGTTACCATCTGTGTAGTTACTTTTAAAACCCTTATTCTTCTCTTGAAGTGTTGGTACAGATATATTGATGACTTGTTTTAACTGGTACACCTGAGAAACTAGAAGCATTTAAGGGATATCTTAACTCTAGATTGCCCACTATTACTTTTGCACTAGAGGCAAGTAGAGAATCAGTGTTTTTTTTGGATGTAAGAGTAAACAGAGTTTCTACAGACTAGTCTTTTGCAAAACGACGGATAAAAATAACTACTTACGTTACTCAAGTTATCATCCACACAGGCTAAAAAAAAAGGAGCTTACCCTACGGTCAACTGTTAAGAATAAGAAGAATTTGTAGCTCTGAGGAAGGGTTTGAGAGACAGGCCGGGAGATACATGGGACAGGAGAGAAGTATGACCCAAAAATCTTAAATATATGTTTGCCTAAGGTTTGTGAAAACAATAGAGGTAGCCTTCTAGTACCTAACCCTCCTCCTCTTAAAAAACGGTCTTGGGTCTTGTCTACTACCTTCTCACCTATTTCTCAGTTGGTCAAAAATATTGTCAGAAAACGTTGGTATATTCTGTCTAGTGACCCATTGTTGGCCAAGAGTTTGTTAACCCTCCCATATTCGCTACCAAGTGATCAAATAATTTGAGGGACAAACTCGTGAAGACATATCTATGTTAGGTCTACACATTTTTCAAGTTCTCTCTCCCCAGGAAATTTTCTTTGTTCAAACTGTGTGAATTATAATGCCACAATTACAGGGGACCATTTTTTACATCCCCACACAGGTAGAAAAATGAAAGTCAGTGGTAGAATCACATGTAGGACCACTTGTACTTACTACTGGCATAGACCCTTGTCTGTGAGGTTCTTAATTCAACATGGAATCTGAGTGGACCATATTCAAGGCAGCTGGTTGGAGTTGTGGCCAGAAGGTCATCAGTGCCTGCTGTGGCACCAACCGAAGAACCTGCTGGTGGACACCGGCGGTGAAGGAAGCCACCAAGATGAAGGAGGATGCCTTTTGGGCTTGGTCTCTCTACACAGGACCCTGAGCTTTCCTAATGGTTTCCCATGATGATATGTACAGTGTCCCATTGTGGTTTGTATGTATCTGTTGTGGCAGGGAGGTTTGATTCAGACAGGTTCAAAGGTAATTTTCACTGTTTCAGTTTCAGTGTTTTCAGTTCAGAGCTGCAGTGCTTCTGAAGTGTGGCATCATCATGAATGGTGTCTCTGTGCTGTCAAAGTGTTCATTCTGATTACTAAAGTGTTCTGTCATTTTCATAGATCAGTGTTAATATTTTCAGCTATACAGAATCTGACAATCCCTTGGAAATACAGGAAATATGGTCATATAATGTGAAATAGTGCATTTAGCAAACTAAAATAACTTTTTTTGTGGTCTGAACCAACCATGTCAAGTCAACTGTGTGACTGATACATATACGTACATATTCTTCTTTCCAGGTGCCTGTGTTTACTGTGCAACTTTGCCAGTTCATGAGATATATGCCTGCATGTGCTGGGTGTAAGCTGATCGTGATGAGTCAACTGTATGATATTTATTCTGTTCCCATCCTGACAATAAATGGCAGCAAAGAAATAGACACAGGCCCCCCATCCATCATTCCTCCACCCAGCCCAACACAATGAAGAGTCAAGGCCTAACTAGCCAATGTCAGTGGTGTCTGGCTGTGAAAAGAGCCAAAAAGAAAGAGAAGTAGCTGTTGAAATGTGACGACAAGGAACCACACTTCTTTGCTTAATTATCTTATCTTTGCTTAACTTATTCTACTCTGTTGTGAAAATATGACTATAATTGATGTCAGTTATAGGCTCCTGTAAGCCATACCAGAGACACGTGGATGTTGCAGCAATTCCCTGGCCAACAGAGGTCCATAAAACTCAAAAATGTCTTAATGCTCCTGGAGGTGTCTACAGCATCTCATAGTCACAGCTCGGAAGACGTTCCTTGTGCCCTAGGATAAAATAAGAGTGGCTATAATAGCAACCGTGTAGTTAAATCTAAATTGGTGAAGCTGTATTTGCGTGGGCGGCATATTTTATAACAAGGAATGTGAAAGCATGGATTTGAGGAAAAATGCCGTTTGCGCCTGGGGGAACCATAATGATAGGTCCACCGGCTGGAAGATATGAACACTGTCATCCACGTTGCACGCCAACCTCAGGGACACTGCCTGCCAAATGCTCGGTTGGATAAATGCTGGCAATGTCACTTTACTTTGTTGTAACAAGCTTTTTTGCATGCAATTACAGGCATGCTGAATGAGTTTGCTCAGCATTAAGAGAGCAGTTTTAGGGCCTTACAGCACTCGGTTAACTGACTGCCCCTGTGTCCCTCCTCATAGACTATTTTCAGGTTGTGAAATGGCCTTTTTCCACATCGAGTGTGACAAATGACCTTGAAGCAACAGGTCTGCGTGCAAGAGAGGCAAAGGGTTGAAAATATATTGTGTATACGCTAGTATGGCCCATAATGTGCTGTGGTTGGAGAAACTTGTTTCCTGTGTCTTTTATTCCATCAAGCTGAAGGGAAGTTTTGCACCAACATCTTGCTGTAAATAGCTGCATATTCTTCCTTGATAGACATTTCATTTCCTTTACTGTACAGAAGTATTTTCTGCATCTATATATTGTTAAGCTCCATGTTTTTCCACTGGTCACATTCTTGGTTATTCTTTTTTGAAGAAAATGTAACTACATGAGCTTGGCTTTGCAGCAGAAGGTCAATATCCCTGTGGATCAGTGTGTCTGTTCTCAATGTTTCCTCTTAAATAAGTGAGTGCAATCAAACATCACTGTTAGGGAGTTGACTGAATCGTTAAATACTGTAATAAGTTATTCCTTTGATTTTGGTGAAGTTAATGCCTGTTTATTGTGCAGAATTTGCCTTTGTATTACATTACCTGTAATACAGTGAACAGAACATAGAATGCATCCCTGTTGCTGTCAATTCTGCAAGCAGTAAATGCCAAAAAGTTAAAGTTTTCTTTTTACAGTCAACATGAAGAGAGAGTTTATGTCCTACATTCTGCATGTGCCCCCACGCCCAAAAGGTTTAGAGATATAAAACACTTTGATTCAGATTAGGAAAAGATGGTGGTTTCAGTGTAAGATTGAAAAAGTCAACATATCCTGTCATAGTCACTGTTGACTTTTTCAATATTTAACCAAAACCATCATTTTTCCCTGACCTTAACCAAGTGCTTTGAGAATAATCATGCTTTATAGTTGCTATGAGCAGATATTGTCCTGTAGGAAGACAAATTAAATACACGGTCAGTAAATGTTTTGCAGATACAACCACTGTGCAACCACCTGCAGATAGGCTCATTAAAAAGGTTTCCTCGCTGTGCAGATAAAAGCATAACCCTGGCTGCACTACCTTTCTGTAAAAATTTAACTGCTGTTACAATTTAATTGTATATATTTTTCTTATTGTGTAAACAATGTGTACGTGTAAAAACCATGCATACAGAATTCCCCATCATAAGCTGGTATTTATAATAACAGAATGTGTGCGGTGAGATATGATTTTTATGTGTTCTACACAGCGATCTGTAAAATGCCAATCAAAAGTGCATTTATAAATTTAATATTAATTACTTTTGTGTGATCAATTCCATCATTATTTTAATTTACATAGGAGGCATTTTATTTCACTGTTAACATTCTTTTTTATTTTATCTGTAACTGTAACACACCTTGTAACGTCGGTTTCAATATGAGCTCTACAAAATAATCATTGATTACATTTTTGATGTCTAAAATGATGATGAATATCACTGCTGATGGTGGTTTACAGGTCCATGTGATGTATTAATGATATGGATGCTATAAATAGCCACACAGCCGTGGATAATGGTTGTGCGTAATGACAGCTGGTCTGGTTGTTGGTGAACCTCGACGGAGCAGAACAATCGGTGAAACTTATTTACCATTTGTTTCATTGACAGGTGTAAAGACGGTGGAGCAGGCAGCATGTTGATATGAAAACGGCTGGTTAAGGGCATGTCTTCATCTATTTATGGCTAATTGTGGGAGTGGAAATGAGGCTCATGCCTATCAAAATGGCTGAGATTTATAAAACAGAACCATATGCACGCACAACTTTATAAATAATGAAAAGAATGTGTATGCATATTTCTGGCTTTGTGCATACACACAGTTTTAGTCATGTGTTTACAAAGAGTTTTGGCCCCTTGTCACTGTTGCTTTTATCAAACTGGCTCTGCACATGGGATTGTTGGCAATTAAAAAAAAATTGAATATCACCAGACTTACCCTTTAATTTTTCCCATGACATGATAAATATTTTGTGCCCATTTGAGTTGATGATGACCTTCTTAACCTTACACCATATGTCATATGCTCCCTTCGCAGTAAATCATTACCAACATTTTCTTCAAATGGAACATTCAGTCCAGAGTGTATGGTTAAACATTCTTCTCTCCTCTTCATTCTGTACAAAGCCATATTAGGTTTCTCTTTCACTCAGAGAGGATCATGGTTCTGTCAATCACACAGCTCTCATGACTGTGCTGAAATGCTCTGGTTATTTTGGTTCCAGTTTTCATACCATGAAGAGTCACCGCAGCGTGGGTGGACGCCTTCTGAGTGTATGGTCACTCTCCCAAAATGAGACACACCCCCTTTTCCATGTCCTTAGGTGACCTGACGATCTTGTTTAAGCCATCAGACTCACACCCACACGCACGCATACACGCACACACACACACAGACACACACACACACACACACACACAGTTTGCCGCTCTCACTTGTTTTTTCACAATGTAACACACACCCACTGACCTATGTAGTTGTCCACGTTAGTCCTCAGTTGTATCTAGAGTTCACTTCAGTATAGTTAATAAAGACTCATACACATAGTCATGTTTCAACAGTGGGAAGAATCTGATTCACCCCTACATCACATCATGTGGATATCAAGTGTTAAAGTGAACGCTGAGGATCAACTTAGATGTAGTGTGATTTTTGCAGGACTTGGAGGACTTGCAAAACTTCGGCAAAATTAAATTAGAAGGTAACACTTTACAATAAGATTGTTGACATATATGAAAAAATGTGCTCTTAATTGTAAAAACTAGTGCAGTGCCTGTTCAAAACATGCCTGTTCGGAATGGGGAGATTGCTTATTATTTCTTGAGAACCATATATATGTATCAACTGACAAACATAAGGATTTAATACATTAAATGGTTTTAATCCAAACAGAAACCTCACCAGTGAGACTAAACTGAGGTTGAACTGTAGAAGCAGTTTATGGCCTTGCATTGGTTGATTCTGCTGCCAATCAAATGTGTCTGTGTGTCTCTCTTTTTTTTTCTCCTGTGCACGCTCATTTTTCTCTATCAGGCAGTTTAACTGAGCGGGGTGCGTGCCTTTGTCCCACTCAGCAAGTCAGAGCCCAGAAGCCCCGTCCTGCTGTGATGTGACTGGGTTTATATCAAACAGCACTCAGACACAGAGCTGAGCAGCTCACTGTTCGCTTGTTTATTCAAAGTTTATTAAACGTGTCGCATGTCCAAACAACTTCACACTCGGCACTTCCTTTGGCCCTCAGCAGTACACCCACCAAGTGTGAAGTTGAGTCAGAGCCCAGAAGCCCCTCCCCGCTGTGGTGTGACGGGGTTTGTATCAAACAGTCTCACTGTTCGCTTGTTTATTCACAGTTTATTAATATTAAATGTATGACGTGTCCAAATTGCACCAAAAGAGCGCCTGTCTCCACAGTAAAAGACACTGAGAAGATGCAAGGAGGCCAAAAGGAGGCCAGAGCATGTCAACGCAAGCAGTGGTGTAGTCATTGTAAAAGCGCAACACGTCAGGACGCAACCTGCAGACAGAAACAGCAGCGGGATGACTTGAGAAAAGTTTCCAAGGAGACAAACAACAAGGAGTATCCATTCCAGATGAGCAACAGGGATGCATAGATCCAGCCAGTGGTGTTGAGATGAAAGGTCTGATGGTCGATACAGGGGCAACTTTGCATATCATCACAGATATAGCAAAGTTCAAAAAGTTTGATGGCACATTCCAGGCCAAGACACACTGCATGGAGTTGGCTAATGGCACAAGGTGCAACAGAGTCACGGAATGCAGAGGAGATGCAGAGGTCTGCTTGGTTGACAGCAGAGGGTGACGCCACAACACAAAGCTGAGACAGGCATTGTACACCCCTTCATACCCACAGGACATCTTTTCTGTAAAAGTAGCTACTGCCAGCGGAGTGACCGTAATCTTCAAGGACAGGAAAGATATCCTACAACACAGAGACCGTACCAAGGGGTGTTATGATATGTAGACATGGCATGTGATTCTAGGGCACTGTAATTATGATGATATTCAGAAATTACACAGTGTTGTTGATGGTATGACAATTAAGGGTAAAACAGACAAGCCTGCCCTACATTGCAAAGTGTGCACTCAGGGAAAGCTTATTCAAACTAGGGACAGGGACCCTGGTGTAAGAGCCAAAGCAGCTCTAGAGTTGGTACACACAGATCTAGCAGGACCGATAGACCCATAGTCCAGAGACAGGTATAGGTTTGCGCTATCATTCACTGATGATTATTCCAGTGCAGTTTATGTACTTTCTAAAAAGTAAGATTGACACAGTGCAAGCAAGAGAGAATTTTCTTGCTGACACAGCACTACACAGGGAGATTAAATGTATATGATCTGACAATGGTACAGAATTCATGGGAAAGAATTACCAGGCACTACTCAGCAGAAATGGAACCAGACATGAGACCTCAGCACCATAATCACCACACCATAATGGTACTGAGTGAAATTGGTGCACCCTGTTTGACAAGGCTAGGTGTATGCTAATGGAGAGCGAGGTACCAAAAGAGTTATGGACCCATGCAGTGCAGACAGCAGCTGTAGTGAGGAACAGATGCTTTAACAATCACACAAAACAGACAGGTCAGGAAGGCCCAGCCTATATGGTTTACTGTCCTGACAATGGGAAAGTGCAGAGGCACAGACCAGTGAAGTTTGTGATGAAAACAATTGTAGAGCAACAGACACAGACTGGCATGACGCCTGATGATAATGACTTTGAGGTGCAGAATAGGGCTAGCAAGACCGGAAAAAATACTGATGTGAGTCCAACATACTCAGAGCCAAGTTTCAGTAACTAGGCCTGAGGTGAACAGCCAAGCACAGACAGGTGAAACCAACCATGAGCCTGCACGATACTCTTCTAGAGTGAGGAAGAAACCAGGTTATTTAAGTGAATACGTATCTGGCAAGGAATATGTATCTGGTTAGTCAGGTACTGACATAGATTATTTTGTATAAATGTGTAACCCTAACATTCAGGGAAGCTGTAACCTCAACTAACTTAAAGGAATGGGTTAATGTGATGGATGACGAAATGCTATCGCTGAGAGAAAATGACACATTTACCCTAACCAACTTGCCTGAGGGTAAGAAAGTAGTGGGGGGTAGATGGGTATATGCAATTAAGAACAATGTTGATGGACTGGATAGAACTATGAACTGTGGGAGACAAAAGTTTTGGGTCATCTTTGGCTGCAAGGACACTAATTTAAATGAGCCTACCAATGATGAAGAAGAAGAGCCAGAAGAAGACAGCATATGGCATATGCTGAGCTAATCCAGTTTCTGGATGATAAAAGTTTGTTGCTGCTAATGTGCTTAAGATTTTGAGAGACTATTATGCAAGTGAAGGAAAGCCACGTATAATAAGCCTGTATACAGAACTGACTTCACTTCAAAAGTCGAGCAGTGAAAGTGTGACTGAATATGTTAAACATGCAGAGACAGCCATCATAGCATCGAGAAACACTGGTGAGACACTGAGTGACGGGCTGTTTTTAGCAATGATTTTGAAGGGATTGCCAGAATCATTTAGAATTGCTGCACAATTCCCTTCTGCCAAGAAAGGTACACAAAATTTTAGTAGTTAACAGGGAACAAATGAGGAAGAGGAGAAACAGCGCCGCTGCTACACCAGAGACGCATAAACACCGGAGACACATAAACACCGGAGCAGACACATAAAGAGAAGAAACAGCGCAAGGGTCTCTCCGATGTTTAACACTTCAGCGAAGCCAGATTTAGTCACCAAATAAACAAGATGGCTCAGGCCTAGTCCACACATACACAGATATTTTTGAAAATGAGGTTTTTCCTCCTTCTCAAAAAAAAAATCCCATCCACAGAAGCACTGTTTTAAAAAAATCTCTGTCCAAATGAAAACACAAAAACACAATTGAAGCACTGTCAAGAGCATGCCAAACCAAAGTGACATAACCCTAACCCTAAAGGCAAGTTAGCCAATCAGAAGCCTGAAAAAGCTAGCTATTTCTGGTAAGCTACCTGCAATGACACATTGAGGAAGGGGACTGATAGCGAAGTGGAGTTATTGAATCTAAAGTTAGCAAAACTCAGGAAAACGTGGACTGGGAGTCTTGCCAGTCCAAGAATGCCGACATCATAGCTCTTTTCCTAGAGCAGTACCCCTTCTGAGATGACCACAGAGTTTCCTCATCACAAGGAGGATATAACCAGGACCATCATCACCCCCAAGCCGAAGGTGATACAGGGGAAATATAGGCAAGCAGTAGACTTGGGTCGGAAAAGTGGTCATGGCAGAGTGGTTCTACTAGTTTGAACTATGTGAGCAGATATGGGGTGGATTGTCCGCAAGGACTACCGTTCCATCCGGTATAGAAATGACAGATGTTGAAACAGCTTCTCACCATTGCAGTTCAGATTCCGCATCCTCTTCATCTGCACTTGACCTCTAGGTTGCGGAAATGTCAGATATGTCTGATCAACTACAAGAGTCTTTGAGTTAAGTGCTTTCATATGTTTATAAAGGTAGACTGTAGGCTACCCTATATGCCTACCAGTACTGTGTCTGTTGTGACATTTGTTCGGCTAATTTGTTGGTTGTAACATACAATATCATCATCTAGGCCTATGTAGTTTTACTTTTTTATTTAAACTAGCTTGGGAAAATGAATTTTGATCTAAGGCAACACTCAAGGGACACAAACAGGACAGACTTAAAAAAAGCTTCCACCTGGGACACAGTTGCTGAATGCAGTAGAGGCAGACATCAGATGAAAAAGAGGACATGTTGGACATGATGAAAACACCGAAGAGGCAAGCTTCTGAAAATTTGCGTAAATTATCTACTAGTCTTGAGAGGCCGACAGGCTCAATTGCAGATGGTTTTTCACTGCTTAGACAAATTATGCATCCACCACCACAACCATTCAACATGCCACCATACCAAACCAGGGGTACTTATGGAAACATCTATGCATCTGCACCACCACTACACACAGTACCTGACACATTTCCACCCAACACTACCAAAGTTGTATCACCACACACAACTGGCTCCACCTCACCTGTGCAGGGATTAGGGCAGTTTTCCTTCACACAAGCCCTTTTTCAGGATAATGTTTGACATTCTTGAAAAAACGTGTTAGGAGGCTGTTGTCTGGGGCCTGCATCTTTATATTCAACACTTTGTAAGGACTTTTTGTGTTTGACTGAACTGAAGTTCACCTGTTGTTGAGTTGTTAAATGTGTTGTGTCAGCTGTTAGGCAGTTATATGGACTAAACACTACTTTTTAGGTTATAAGGTCAGGTTATGCTACTTGGTTATTCTTTTTATGTGGCTAGTGGTGACACCAAAATGAGCCAACAATGCTAACAAAGTTCATTTGTTAAATTGTATTAAGCTGAAACAGTAGTTATGGGCTAGTTATGAGTTTTTGTGCCGTGACTGATTCAATGACAACAATTTGGATTTGAAAATTGTACAGATGTCCAAGTGATTAACATAAGACATGCTGCTGTGAACTATGGGTACTATAAACTAATAGACTGTGAGCAGGTTTGACTGGTATGTAACACACACACACAAACTGTGATGCAGTTGTCTCTGAAATAATTCTGTGTGGCTGGCTGTCCTTGTCATGCTGAATTGCCTCAATGACTGTTCTCATCCACCGTGTCCTTGCCTCACAGTAGTGATGGAGCACGAAACAGGCATCGATAACAAAGGAAATGTCATTTAGATTAATGTCCATCACCCTTCTCAATGCTCCAAACTGTGCTTTCAGTCTGCCAAAAGTGCATTCAATGACCATTCTAGCTTTACACAGGGACAGTCCAAAATGCTGACAAAGGACCCAAGTGGACTGTAATTGCTTCACATACTTGCCTTACTATTTTCGAAACCACCTGTCTTGACAAACCAAAGGTGTTTGCCATCTTGCGTAATCTCCCGTCGTCTGCTAAAAAGTAGAGTGTGCACATTTTTTGGACAGCACTGACAGGCAATCTCATTACAGTTGTCTGCCCTTCAATGTGCGGGCGAAGCAACTCACTCAAAGACAACAGCGATGTCCTTGACAAACGAAAGTTTTCTCACCATTCTTCAGCAACAACCACTTCATTCTCTGTGTCATGGGAGTAGTGAATTATGTAGCAGTAACCTCCATAGTGTATTCTGATGCCTCTGTTCCTCAATTTAGTGAAAACTGTACGTTTATGTGTAAACATATAAAAAGTCCTCTTAGCAAGGTTAGAACCAGCACTATTTTGTGCACATCCACCATTGCGCGAAATGTTGCCTCATGTAAACAAAGGAGCTAACAATGCACACTCTGACGTCAAAAGCGAAAAACTCTGAACATCTTCACCCTGGAAGCAGTTTTCCAAAAGGTCTGTTTTCAGTGACCTAAAATGTAGTTTGTGAATGGACGAAAGTCCAAAAACACATAGAAAAAGCTACATTTTAAAACATACCTATACGTGTGGACTAGGCGTCAGTCATTGTAGAACTGCCTAATTTCTACTCCCACAATTAGCCATAAATGGATGAAGATATGCCCTTAACCAGCCATTTTCATATCAACATGCTGCCTGCTCCACCAGTCTTTGCGTCAATGAAACAAACAGGAAAGATTTCAGATTTTTTATAGAGGGCACAGTAGATGGCACTGATTGCTGCCCTTCCACTGACTCAAGACTCACAAAAACTGACCCACATGTGTGTTTTGTGGTCTGCAGGGAATCTGGCATGCAGGAGGTGGAGTCATGGCTGGAGATGAGCAAGAGAAGGAAAACAAACACTCTTAAAGGTCCAACACACCTACAGTACTTAATCCAAAAGGCAGCGTACAGCAAAACAAAAATGAAAATTAATAACTACAAGCCTGTACCTACACTGATAAGCTACTCTACACAGAATGGGGATCAAATATATAATTTATGAATACTTTGCATTGCAGATGGGCATGGAAAAAAACAACAACACAAAGTATAATAATTTATTTAATATTTATTCAGTGCAGTTGGTTATCAACCTAAACAAACAATGTTTTATTTAGATTCTGTCCCTCACTTTATTTTTCCATCTCCGCCTCATCATATAACCTGTGGCTGGCTCTGGAAAAACATTTGTACACTTGGTCTGAAGTATGTGGGTTTTTATAAATACCAGTTTATGTGTGGGAAATGGTATATGTATGATTTTTGTGTGTATGCATTGTTTATACATCTTGTCCATGAAACAATGGTGTCTACAAGATAGTAGACAATATAGTACAATACTATAGGTTTTATGATATTGTCATAAGTTTTAATTACCCTAATTACCCTAACCCTAGCTTTTATTTTGGTATGGCAGATGACTATAAATAATACAATAACATTGAGGAATAGTATCAGATGGTGGCCTGGCAACCTCGCAGATGGTTAAATCCTGATAAGTTGGTGTCATTCTTTAGTAATATTTTGGATTGATGCCTAAGTAATTTTCACATTCTATATTGAATCGACTAATCTAGTAATCTACAGATTGTAGAGTACAGTATGTACACTCGTCCTCAGACAAAGCCTTTTGATTACGCATAATTAAATCAAAGTTCCTCCCTTTCCAGCACAGAAGTTGCAGTTAAATAGTCTGCACCCTGAAACCCTTCTTTTTTAGTTTGACTCTTACTTTAGTAAGTCATCAAATGAGACTGTCTGCCCCCAGAGCTGAAATGTATTTATAGAAGTGAAATTCCAACCTGCTAGAGATCAGTGTTTTTGAGGAGTACACCACTGTCACCTGATGTATGATTTGTTTTGCTCAGCTGCATGCAAGTTTTATCATAACACACAGCCAGGTCTGCTGCTCTGTGGAGACTACAGTTCTATACCAGGAGTAATCAAGGCTATGCTTGCATGAGATAAACCTCATCCCAGCTCTGCTAGTCTCTCTGTTAGTAGACACTGAGCTGTTTATTTCCTAACTGTGATTATTAAGTGTCATACGGCATCAAGCCAAATTCAGATAGTACTGGGTGCCAGTTAACAGAATATGACTGTTGATGATGTGAATAGGACCAGAGCTCCTCCTTCTGGTTAACACAACTCAAACAGGACAGAGTCAGTGTTGGCAGAGGTTTAATTAGCTTTAATTACCCTCTTGTTTACTGCACTTAATTTAAACTTAGAGCAGTGAGCAGAGGACAAACAGGTGGTTCCATAACATCAACTGATCTAGTGCAGAGAATTCCCCTTTCACTGGCTGCTGGCCACAGTTGGCTTTTACAGACTTAGCCTTCCCTATTCTGTTCAGTCCTTTGGGCTGGATATACACTGCCTCCAATATAAACCCACTGTGGGGGAGCGTGGGACAATACCAGATGGTCTTTACTGGGAACACAGAGGATACTTTCACCACAGCTTATATTGTCTCATGGTAGGTTCTTCCCCTTATATGTACATGATACAAATCTGTACTGTAATCAGAGCAAACTGCAGACAACCTTATGGCATCAAATCTTTTTCCATTCTGATCTCTTAATTGATAAGTGCTACAGAATTCTAACCAAATCATACAAACTTCAAGTTCCTTACACTACTATTCAAATCACAATGTTTCCTTGAAACTGTATAAGTTTGGTAAAACAAGAAGTGAATCAACGCATGTTTTCCATCAAATACTTTATGCAAATATATTCAGGAAGACATGACAAAATTACATAATGAACTGTGCACCAGTAACTGAAACTTTCATTCATTTCATTGCTTTTATGGTAATCAGCAGGAATGGTAGGCAGGATAGCAGTTATCATGCGTGATGGACGAGGCCTTTTGTGGTTGAAACTCATGTAAAATGAAAAAGAACTGGGTATGAGATACAAATGCTGTGAATAGTGCAAATGTTTTCCTGTCCTTTTTATTTTGTTGCTGCTTCCCATCTAAGATGACACTCATTCTCTTGTTTTCTAAATAATAATTATTTTCTTCTTTAATCCATGTCTACCCTGTGGTGGTTTTATCAGCCAGGTTATGGTGACAGAGGGGGGGGGGGATACATGTAATGTACATGCCTGACACTGTACCTGACAGGTACTGTAACATCAAGCTTGTACTTGAAACATTGGAACATTGAAAAACTTTACAATACGGTACACAAAACTGTGTAGTTACTAAGGAATGAGTGAGGAATGAACTGATAAGAGTACCTCCCTAATAACTCCTAATGGAGGACCTTGAGTTCTCCAGTAACTCATCATTAGTAAATAATGAGTAATAATAATAATGAGTTACTGGAGAACAGACTGGGAGATACTATAGTAATGAATCATTAGGTAATGATTAATTCATGAGTATCTGTGAATCTATCATAGTGACCACTTTCTTCATGAGTCATCAGAACCAGCTGCTGAGCGGCACAAAACTACTAACGACTCGTTCATTACTGATTACTCAAACAGTAGGTACTCTTTTTATGCATTCCAAGTACAGTGGTACTGAGTAGTTACTAAGTCCCTCATATTGTCATAATTATCTTACCATTAGTTGGCCTTCTTGTGTTCCTTCAAGTAAAGTGATACATAATACTGTGTGGTTACTAGGTAGTCCCTCATTGCTCCATCATTATCTTTACAATTAGTTCCTTAACAAAAAATCAGAGACATCAAGATTCTTAACTGTTTAACGCCTGGGCCACACAGGCTACCTCTACCTCAGCAGCGCGTCTCGCACGCTTGCGGTGTTCACACAGGCAGCGTTGCTGCTGCTGCGCTGCTACTGCCAGCTCTATCTATTCTACAGAGTTTCACTTTGATAATGGCCATCAATAATAGAATGTTTCATATCATTTAATTATGAATTTTATTTATATTTAGTTTAGACAGATAAAGGTTAAGAAGCGTGTGCTCAATTGTGAAAAATAATATGTGAGGTGAAAGCGGCTTTCTTTCTGAGGGGCACGGTGGGGTCTGGTTGGGGATACTTCTGTGTCAGTCACATACACACCTCACACAGGACAGTTTTTTTATTGATTATATTGATTATTCCGCCAGTTAACCCCCCGCTGTCACCGCTCTAAGTGAGGAAAATCCCCCCAGACGACACCAAGTTCCCCTAACGAGCCAAAAACAGCCCGATAAACCTCCAAACTGTCAGGAGGGAAACTGACAACAAATAAGAAAAAAATAACAACGCTAAATCTCCGTCTGGAAGCAGGTGAAACAACAGGTAGGAGCCCTGGCTTGAGCTAATATCACAGAAAGCGAGCAGGAGTCGAAACAAGAAGCTCTGTGTGTCACCGACTCTCCGTGCTGGAGTCCTTGCTCCGGCGTGCAGCGTGCAGGCTGACCCGCATTGGTGACACTTCATGTCTGTGACATATTCTACACATATAGACATTGAAACCATAGTGAAAGGTGTTATTGTTGCTGGTATGATGTCAGTATGGCTGTCAACAGATCATTTTCCCTGTCTATTTTGCTGAGAACCTTGCGCGTCACGCGGAAAAAAATAGGCGAGACTCCGAATCTCTAGATGAAGCGTGGCTGCTGCGGCGCATGAGACGCACATCACACGCGCGTGTCACATGGGCTGTGTGGCTGCTCTAACGTGTTAACAGAGGTTCCGCGACGCACACGCGCTGCTCACGCAGCCAGTGTAGCCCAGACGTGAGTGTTTTAGTCATCATATTGAGACCACATTGTACATTAAAATATTCACATCCATGTTATATTCTGTAGCACTGGTGATGCTGACGCTTAAATAAATATAATAAACATAGTATGTAACAGTTTAATTAGGCTAAGTCTAAAGATTTGATCATGGAGCTGTGTGAGAAGGAAATATTTAGGGAATGTATTTTGTAAATTTACATATTTACAAAACATCTAGCAAAATAAATACTTTAAAATTAATTTTGACCCATAGTGAAACAATACACTAGCATATACTGACATTTGTCACACTGGAATTTATCTTCACCAATCCAATAACAAAATTCTAACACCGTACAGTCCTACCACACCAGGAGAGATGGGCAGAGAACTTCACCCACAGTGGCGGCGGTGGGTTATTTTGAGTGTCAATGGAGCAGCTACAATATTTGCAAAGCATAGCTCTGATCAATCTGAACTCCATTCAGAAAACGGGCATTTTAAAAGTTGTTCTTCTTGGAGAGTTAGCGTTGAGATTAAATAAGTGATCAAAGAATTTCACCTTGTTCATCTGATGGTCCCAAGCAACAATTAAGAAGTTTATGTTGCATCTCAGGCATCAGAAATAAAAGACTGAAATAAAATGAGCAACAAGTTCCATGTGTTGTGAGTAAATGGTGTTTGCCATTTGACAATGGACACATCCTATTGGCTTGAAGTATTTGTGACATGTTAGCAGTTCAATAGCAAGCCACAAAAAAAAGCAGTGACCTGTGGCAGAGACCCTGCTGTAACCTTTCCAGGTGAAAGAAGATTTACCTGGCCTACAGTAAGCTAACACAGTTACACTACACACAATAGCCAGACAACTTTGAATACTGTGCAAAGCTTCACAGCCACCACTCACAAATGTTAACATTAACTTACTATAACAGTGGGTTAGTAAATTATATATTTTAGCCTTCTTGGCGCACCTTCTTACAGACTTTGCATTAATGTGTAGCAGAACTAAGTAGCATGGAACTTGTTATGGTTCCATAAGGTGCAACCTTTCCCAAACTGTTCCTTACTCTACAGTAATAAAACTGTTCACCTTGTGTAGATTTCATTAGGTTTCATGTTGGGTTAAATTAAATTTCCAGTTGTGAGTGGCCGCTGTTGCTTCAGTGTTGAAGAGCTAGAGCTGCTTAAGAAATGAAATCAAGGAGGGAGGACTGACTGAAGGACCAGCAGCTGCCCATGGTGTCACCAATGGAGAAGAAAATGTATTGAATGTTCTTAACCAATTATAAATATGAAATATATAGTATGCATTACAATATATCATCATGCTTACAAGTTAGCTTAGCATCTAGTGTAACTGTAGCCGATAGTATGTGGATATTAATGTATATGTGCCCTAAATATGATGATTAAAATATTTTTAAAGAGAATCCTGCTGTCTCTGGTCTGTTATTAAACTAATTATGAATCCCCCAGTAAAAATGGGACACAAGAAGGCTAGGAATGGTAAGATAATGATGAAGTAATGAGGTCCTACTTAGTAACTACTCAGTCAGTATGATAGTTTTACAAATTTTCATGAACTAATCATGAACTAATGATTCATTAATATGGTATCTCCCAGTCTGTTCTCTAGTAACTCATCATTATCTACTATATAGTCCTTACTTTTTAACAATTCATCAATTATCAAGTCGTTCCTGATTCGTTCCTCACTGGTTTCTTAGTAACTACACACAATTTTGTGTGCCATATTGTAAAGGGTTACATTTGTTTCCATCATCCTTTATTGCATCATTTTTTTTCAATATACTAACTTCTCTTCAGCCAAGCAAAAAAACTCTTTACTCTTTGCTTTTGTGAAAATATAAAATCTGCATAAAAACATTGATGAGACCAGAGGTCCAATGGCAGGATAGCAAAGTAAAAAGAAAACCATTAAGAACAGACATTTGCACAGTCTTTTTGGATGCTGGATCACAACTACACACAAAAAGAGTTTAATGTGAGATTATTTCATCAAAATTCATTTAAAGTAGATTTTAAATTTGAAATATCCTTGTATAACTTTATTTAGTACATGTTTTCAACATTACTTTGACCCATATAAGTATCATTTAGCATTAAGGATAGAATAATTAAAGCAGTTGTTTGAATTGCGACCATATTTCCTCCATGCAGGAAATAAATATACTGACCAATCTCACTGAGACACATGACCTAGTTTCACTGTGATTTACGAGATTTAAGATAGAATTCTAAAGGCACACTGCATCCTGGGAGTTGTTGCAAAATGATCCTGACCAGCAGAAACATCTTGTTGATGTGGGCTCTCTGCTAAGGAGGAGAGGATAAACAGAGAGGTCTGCCGGTGCAGGAGGGCGGGTGGAATGCAATGGGATGAGTGTGCGTGCATGTTAGGGTACTCTGCAGGATTACTTGAGGAAATGTACACTTTCATCAGCAAGTAATCCTGCGTTGGGTACTGTTTCTCTGAAAACAACCACAAACAGACACAGAGGAAGTACTGACAAGCTTCAGTTTCAGACTGAGGAAGGGAAAATGTTATACAGACAAAAAAACACAACTTCCCTGTGTTGTATTGTTCCTTTATTGATAACTAAGTCTGGTCTAAATGCTGCTGGTATTTTCCCGGATGATGCTGGAAAATGAGTGACGAATGTCTTGTGCATGGAAAAATTTACTGTACACCATCTGAAATCCATGTCAGAAACTATACCACAGCCTTGAGATGTTCTTTCTCATGATAGCTTCCCCAATCAGTATCTATAATTAGAGTGATAAGATTATTTATCTGGAGATGAGAAAGAACCAGCTGATGTGCATGGAAAGTTAATGATCAGAAAATAATTGGAAACTTCTGTAAACTGAAATAATCAACAAAACTTGGGAAGGTTTATTCATTTTCCATCTGTCACTGCATGATGACAGTCATACCTGGAAAGTCACATGTCTGGGTCCAGAGGTTCATACTAATGATGATAACAGGTTGGCAGGGACTGTGGATGGAAATATTAAGATCATTGGAAAGGCTGGATAGTCCACATTTGAAATTAAGTCTAAGGGCCAGGGTGTGCTTGAAATCAAGTCTAAAGGCAAGAGTGAGAACTTGTTTTGAATGATAAATTGTACAAACAGGAATGTCACCACACACTTTGTGACTGTCTTTACTGCTGTGCAAAATTCATGGGAAAGCCCAAAGAGTTGTTGCGCTCTCTTTGGAGAGAGTTTAAAGAATGATTTTGGTTAAAGCTGCAATTCTGCACGTTTATGAAATAATCCCTGAAGTGTACAAACCCAAATCAGACTTCAGTTGAGTTCGCCAGGGAAAATGGAAGCCTCTTTGATAAATGGAGCACATTAATTAAGTTAAGAATAAAAAAGAATAAATTAATTGTGTTGGATTAATGCTAATTTAAGAAATGCCTGCCTGATCGCATTGTTTTGTACCTAAGTGAGCACAAAGTAAAATCACCCTTATGCTGTTGTGTTAGCCGACAAGTATGTGTTAACTAATAAGGTTGACTTTCCATCAGTCTCTGTTGAAAAGTCTTGTCCTGTCTCATCAAGTGAAGTCAATTTTTATTTTTATAGCCATGCAGTGCATTCAGAGGGTATTCAGACCCCTTCATTTTTTCCCTCATCAATCTACACCCAGTACCCCATAATGACAAAGCAAAAATTAAATTTTAGAAATTTTTACAAATTAATTAAAAAGGAAAAACTCTAATATCACATTGACTTAAGTATTCAGACCCTTTTCTATGACACTTGAAATTTAGCTCAGGTGCCTTCCATTTCTCGATCATCTTTGAGATGTTTCTACACCTTGATTGGAGTCACCCGTTGGTAAATTCAATTGATTGGACATGATTTGGAACGGAACACACTTGTCTATATAAGGTCTCACAGCTGACAATGCATATCAGAGCAAAAACCAAGCCATGATGTTGAAGGAACTGCTTGCAGAGCTCAGAGACAGGATTCCCCACAGATCTGGGTAAGGCTACAAAGAAATTCTGCTGCATTGAAGGTTCCCAAGAGCACAGTTGCCTAAATAATTCTTAAATGGAAGAAGTTTGGAACAACCAGGACTCTTCCTAGTGCCGGCCATCCGGCCAAACTGGGCAATCGGGGGAGATGGGCCTTGGTAAGAGAGGTGACCAAGAACCCGATGGTCGCTCTGACTGAGCTCCAGAGATCCTGTGTGGAGATGGGAGAAACTTCCAGAAGGACAACCATCACTGCAACACCCCACCAATCTTGGCTTTATGGCAGAGTGGCCAGACAGAAGCCTCTAGTCAGTGAAAGACACAGGAAAACCTGCTTGGATTTTGGAAAAAAAGCACCTAAAGGAGTCTCACACTATGAGAAACAAGATTCTCCGGTCTGATAACACCAAGATTGAACTGTTTGGCCTCAATTCTAAGCATCATGTCTGGAGGAAACCAGGCACCACTCATCACCTGCCCAATACCATCCCAACGGTGAAGCATGTTGGTGGCAGCAACATGCTGTGGGGGTATTTTTCAGTGGCAGGGACCGGGGGACTTGTCAGAGATGAGGGAAACCTAAAAGGAACAAAGTACATAGATATCCTTAATGAAAACCTGGTCTAGAGTGCTCAGGACCTCAGACTGGGCCGAAGGTTCACTTTCCAACAGGACAATGATCCTAAGCACACAGCCAAGACAATGCAGGAATGGCTTAGGGACAACTCTGTGAATGTCCTTGAGTGACCTAGCCAGAGCTCTGACTTGTACCCAATCGAACATCTCTGGAGAGACCTGAAAATGACTGTCCACCAACGGTCCCTATCCAACCTGACAGAGCTTTAGAGGATCTGCAGAGAAAAATGGCAGAAAATCCCTAAATCCAGGTGTGCAAAGCTTGTCAAGTCATACCCAAGAAGACTTGAGGCTGTAATCGCTGCCAAAGGTGCTTCAACAAAGTACTGAGTAAAGGGTCTGAATACTTATGTGAATATGATATTTCAGTTTTTCCTTTTTAATAAATTTGCAAAAATTTCTAAAATTCTGTCTTTACTTTGTCATTATTGAGGTATTGAGTGTAGATTTAAAAAATGAATTTAAATTATTTTAGCATAAGGCTGCAACATAACAAAATGTGAAAAAAGTGAAGGGGTCTGAATACTTTCTGAATATACTGTGTATCACAAATTTAAAATCTGTAGAGTAATTCAACATCCTTTGTCCTTAGGCCCTCGATTCTAATAAAAAAAAAACTCCCTAAAAGAACCGTTTAACAGGGAAAAAATGGAACAAACCTCAAGAAGAGCAACAGAGGAGGGATCCCTCTCCCAGGACGGACTGACATGCAATAGATGCGTGTACAGAAAGGAACAAGAAAGTTTACAAAATGTACAGAAATACAGCATGGATAAACAGGATAACAAAATTAAATATGGATTGAATAAATATATGAATAATCTGATCAGGAGGACGTTGAGCAACTTCCAGTTTAATAAGGAGAGATCAACTGAGTGTGAATAACAATGTTTGATTGATTTAGCTTTAGTTTGATGATTAGCAACATAGAGATTTTAGTGATTAGACTCTGTCGATGTGAGGCATCTTCATAAGCGTAGGCCCCTATAAAGATTGGAGATAGGACAGGAACTCCCCAGACTCTAGACACTGGTAGTGGTGGAATGGAGCCAGCAGATGGTTAATGGACCATTAGTTGGGTCTCTCTGGACAACATGGAGGTCATGGTGGTGATGGGGAAGAGGTGGGATGTGCAACAGTATGTCTGAAAGATAGAGTGCAGAATTGTAATGGTATTTAAAGAGCAGCACTAACAGTCTGGGGGTAGAAAGATCATAGATGAGGTACTGAGAATGAAGGGATTTTGACAGTGTGAAAAAGTGGAAGTATGAATGAATGGATTTTAACAGCGTAGGAAAGTGGAAGTGACAGAGAAATAGAACAAACACAGGGGAAACTCATGTCACACCATTTGCACACACAGAGAAGGAGACACAAGAAACCACACACAAGAGAGAGGACATCATTGGTCAGCTGAATCTCCTGCAGGATGAAGAGCCAGAAGCAAAACCTCTGGAAATGGCATCAACACCTAGGGAAGCAGAGCGGTCCCAGGACAGCCAATGGTCCAGCAAAGACACCCCTGAGAGAAAAGAGAGTTCGTCGATAGAGTATCACAATGTGGAATGTCTGTTACTCTGGACAAAGCAGTTCATGACTGATGGAGATGGACTACGAATAAGGACCTCAAACAAGTCAAGTTTAGTGTCATGTTTGGAAGTTAAATTGAAAATAGACTTACATATTAACCTTGTTTATTATTAACTAAACTAGTGGACTCCACATCCGCTTTAGACTTAGCAGGCTGTGTAATCACCTGCAACCTGTCCCAAGTCCCTAATGTCAAACTTGAAGTAAACACTAGGGGTGGGAATCACAGATGAACTCATGATACAATACTATCACAACATTCTTCCCACGATAACGATATATCACAACAAAGGAAATTCTGCAAAACACATACAGTTACATATCTGTAACTGAAGAAGAAAGAAAAAATTATTTCAAAGAGCAGGGAATAGTCAGATAATGAATGTTTATCAACAGTATGCTAATTTCACAGAAAAGTATAAATATCAGAACACTGCTAACTGTAGAATTAGTTTGTGTAAATATCAGAACACTACCTGTAGCCTGTTTTTTTTATAAATATTACAACACTGATAACTGTAGCCTTAGTCTATAAATATTATAACACTGCTAACTGTAGCCTCAGTTTTAATAAATATTACAACACTGATAACTGTAGCCTCAGTGTTATGGCTTCCTTCTAAAAATCCATTAAGCTATATTTCTATCGCCAACAAATGTACACAACAAGGTTACGAAATTATGTTCATTCAGCAGGTTACTCAAGGTTTGGTGTCCAGCGGCAGTCCAGTTGATGAATGGATAGAAAAGCATTGTGTGTGTGTGTGTGTGTGTGTGTGTGTGTCAGACTACGCTATAGTAACCAAATAGGATATGCCATGGCAACCCAAACTACAAAAAAACCAAAACAAAACTTAAAGTTTTACTTGTTAAATTAACAAGTTATGGATGTCAACGGTTATCTGTTAATCGGTTAACCACTGAGAATATTTTTGACTGGTTACGGATGTTGGTCTATAGGTTTATTTGTAATAAGTTTTAAAAACACACATTTACCGACCGAAGCACCTCACATGGAGGCTCTGACACTGACAGGAGCACCAACCCCCAGATACAAAGATTCGAGACGGATCCATTTTACCAGCCTGCATGGCAGCTATCAGCTAGTTAGCATGGCTAGCATCATCACCATAGCTGTGCCATGCTGGGTGTAGGCCATAGACTGTATAAAAATAAGGTGTAGCTGCAGTGTCTCCAGTTTAACAGCACCGTGCTGGACAGGTGACAGATGTGTTCATGGTGTTTGTGTGCTCTGAAAGACTTCACAGTGCAGATATAAAGTCAAACAGCTGACAGACTGTTAGCCTAGCATGCTAATCCTACAGTCTAACAACGTAGGTGTTACTTTGTTATTAGGCCATCACCCATTGGGTGTGCCGAATGACTGAGACTGATATGCTGCCAATCAGTGTGATAGAGGGTGCAGGATCAAAAGAGCTAGTTCGGTACTTCATTCCCGAGTACGTTATGCCATCAAGAGCTAATGCAACTAAACGCTTTGAAAACACTTTGAGCTAAAAGTCAAGCTAACCAGGGCAGACAAGCTAGCTCTGACCCCCGACTGCTGGACAGCTCTCACAAACGAAAGCTACATCACAACTTTTCTTAAAAATGAACCAGTTAGTTATTGATAAATGGGTGTCAGTCTATCAAAAGCTAAATTAACTGAAACTGACATCCCTAGTGCCAATTTATCAATAATTCAATGCCAAGGTTGGCCACATGGGGCACATATACTAATCACATAGTCTAACAGAATACTTCTCTATAAAGACTTTAACTTGTCTTTTTTAATATTTGGCTCCTACATACCGGTCCCTATTGTTCTAAGTGTGGAACGTAACAATTCAATCAAATCAAAATAGAGCCAAACAAAAAGCAACAACAACAACAAAAAAATCTTTGATCTTTGTCTCTTTCTCTTAAGTTTCTCCAGATGTCACTCATTTCTACTGACGTGATTACCGTGGTAATACTGCAGTAATACCGCAGTAATACTGTGGCGGCAGTGAAGGGGAGTGAAATAATTTATACAGGAGTAGCTGCAGTGTGCACCAACAACCACCAGGTGGCACAAGTGATCAGTCCAGATGCAGTGTCTGTCTGTAGGGTCTGTCTCTCTGTAGGGTAGTCAATACAAAATGGTCAGCAAGCAGATGTGACAGGGGAACAGAGAAACGCAGTGAAATTGTTTGGGAATTAGTCACAGCACTCTTATATTTTCTGCCGGGCCTGTACAGTATACATACACGTTACACAGTCTTAATTTCATAATGTTATGATATTTAAACCAACCATCCGTCAACACAGTTTAGACCTCAATATATGAAACATGGAAATTTGTCCCCCCCAATATTTGTAATTGACTGGACATCAGATTCCCAGCTGAAAGAAAGCTCATTTGTTCGCCTCAATATTCAGACTTAAACTGATTCCAAAACACACTGGATGTGTATCATTCACAGAAAATCTACTGCGTCTTGTTTGTGTTCATGTTCAGTAACAGTGAAAAGCAGCTGTGAGGATGGTGCCAAAGCTTTGGGTCCATCCTGTAGGCCCTGTGGGCTGCCAGTGCTTCAGCCCTGAATGTTTTGAGCATATAGTCCCACATATTTCTACTCCTCAAAACTGGTATTTTAATGTAACAGAGCAGAACTTAATGTGGCGTGTCAGAAGGAGGGGGAGAAATATGGTGCTGCACATAACAAGACACTAACAAGACACACACAGGTCATGGATGTATTATAAGATCAGTAAAGTTATTTTTACAGTGAGTGGAGTGATTTCTGCAGCTGCATCTTGCATTTACACACATGGCACAGCAGTGGCAACTTCAAGACAAGATGTTTTTTACGTTATAACAAGATATTTTCACATTATTACAAAATACAAACGTATCGTGTTATAAAATTTTCTTGTTATAACAGTATACTATTTATCTTGTTACAACGTGAAATGTTTCACGTTATAACATGGAATAACATGCAATATTCATTCCCATTTGGTGTAGTGTAGCTTATGAGTGTGGGTACAGGCTTGCAGTTATTACTAGTAGTAAATACTTAAAGAGCAGGTTGCAGGTTGGAGACCCCATTGAATCAATGTGTAGGAAAATGATGTTGGAACTAGATTTTAATAAAAATGTACATATACATACACGACAGCAACTTCTGGAGTCGTTTTTGTGAGAGAATTTTACCTCCGCATCTAAAAAAAGCTAAACTGAAAGTGATGTAACAACAGAGAACACTGTCAAATTAAATCTGGATCTCAAGGCTAGTTATGGGATTTTTTTTTGTAACATTTGTTATCATATATCACGCAGTATCGGCATTAGTAGTGATTGTCTGCTGGCAAGATACTTACCCACAATAGATACTAACGCACAAAGATCAGTTTATTAGGTCAGTTATATATGGCAGCATCTGATTTAACTCCTCACTATGTTTCCGGTGCTACCACACAGGAGAGAGAAAGATGGGGAGAGAGAGAGACAGATAGAGAAAGAGAGAGAGAGGCAGATAAAGAGATATGTTTCTAATCTAGGTTTTTAATAGAACGACGGACGATGTTACAAAGGGTTTCAATGGCCTCATTTAGGTGACAATTAATAAAAGTTATCACAAGAACAACCAAGTGTTTGGATGTATTTAAACATTTTATGCAGTTAATAGCAGCTTCATGTATAACAAACAGATGCTGCATTACTGGCCGGAGTAACAGCAGGAAACTACTAACATACCACTGGTATGAAATATACTATATCTATTGTTGACTAGAAGCTGGTAAGACATATAAACATACTGAATGTAAGTTTTGAAATAATGTATCTGGATGTATCTTATGGTCAAAAGACAAAATATCAATTTACCCTTTTAAAACAACAAGAAAGCACAGAGTGGATACCACCAAAGCTGCAAAATGCTTAATTAGCTATTTCAAGATGTTTGGCTCTACATCGAAACATACACAGAAATAGACATTAATGACAGTTTTTTTTACCAGGTTTCAAATATAAACAATAACAATAACAATAACAATAACAATAACAATTGAGTCAGTCTGAAACTAAAAAATGTAACCTCTTGGTAAATATGGCATTTATATGATTATATATATATATATATATATATATATATATATATATATATAGGTTAAAAATTCTGATCAAATTGCAGTGAATCCTGATAATCATGGTCCCCAGAGGACATCTCCTCATGACTTCAGCATGACTTCAGTGACACACCAATCTGCTCAAGTGCAACCATCAGGCCAAAATTTCTATTTGTACCCAAGAAAAATAATGATCTAATTAGCTGATTGCCAGTAGATGTATTGATGCTCCAGATGGAAAAATGGAAAAAAATGGAAAGATGAAAAATTTTCCATTTTGGACACTCCATGAGATTTCCTCTAGCACATCCTTTGGACCAAAATGCCAACTTTGGCTGCAAGATATTCTATCAGTTGAGCTCATAGGGCTTGGTTTTACAATCCCATATTGTAATCAGCAATCACTCCTTGAATGGGGGTAGGGGCAAATGCTTCACTGGGGTCATCAGGTGGTGTTTCATTGCTAGGCCCACGCAGCAACAGAACTTTAGGAGGATCAGTCTAGTCCAGGTTCTGTCAATGATTCAGTCCTGTTTATGCGGACTGTAAATCATAACCAGCAGCAGCAGAACTTCAGGAGGATCAGTCGAATCCAGGTTTCTTCTGTCAATGATTCAGTCCTGTTTATGCAGACTGTAAATCATAACCAGCAGTGGAGGGTAGAGGTAATAGGCCCATGACACCTCCAGAGGACTCTGGTGTCCCAGGTGCACCCCCCTCCACTTCTACCCCCCTGCTAACTGGTGGTCATCCTGCTGCCCAGTTCTTGTCCGTTCTTTTCAGCGACAGCCAGTTGCTGCTTCGATCAGCAGCCTCTACCAGTGACTTGATAGCCTGTCAGAGGGCCAGTCCTTGTACTCACGTCCCTTTCAGCAGCCTGGTGGTTGACATGGCCCTTCACCAACTGCATCCTCCCATGGAACCATCAGTTCTATGATGAACAGGGCCTTTTGTGAGGCTGACCATGGGATCAGATCCAGCCTGAGACTGGTTGCAATGATCTCCGGTGGAAAGGTGAGCTTCTGGTCTAGATCAACCTTCATCTTCCAATTCCAGACTGTATCCAGTAGGCTTGATTCTTTTCTTGCAGTTGACCTCTTTGGTCCCTTTCTGCCGGTACAAAGACCATGGTATTTGAGAAACCAGGGGTTGGGGGAGGGAGGGAATTGTTGTTAGTCCTCCTTTCTGCCAGCACTAGTGCCAGTTGCTGAAGAACTCGGTTGTGCCACCAGGTGTAGCATCCTTGTGTGAGGCTGGTCTTGCTGCTGGTGAGTATGTACCGTAGGGTTGCTTGTGTTTGGAAAAGGGGACATGATGGGTCTTCCCCAAGCCACTGGTTCAGGTTCTTTGGGAAATGGAAGGAGGCAGACTTAGCTTCATCATCAGAGCCATCTGTTCTTCCCTAAGATCCTTCCAGGCAAGCTTCCGGTGTTAAAGGTTTTCCCATCTTGTTTCATTGGCCCTGTTTTGCCCGTGAGACTGCCTTTGCACAACGTTCTGCCTCCTCCTGCTGCTGTATCTGTTTTACCACAAGCCACAAGCCTTGTCTGGGCAGGTGTTGCTCTGTATCTTGTGGGTTACTTGTGCGTCTGAGAGTGGATTACGCTGGCTGAACCGCCTCAGATGGGTTCCACTTTCTGCCTGCTACCACTCCAGGAGCTGCCACCTGTATTGTGGCGTCCTCACTTTCTGTTAGGGTGATGTCCAGCCTTACCTTGGAGCATTTCTATTCTTCAGTAAGGCTAGTGATAGGCAGTTCTTTAGCCCTGTTCCCATACAAGCCAATATTGCTGAGGTGTCATGGGAGTCAAAGCCATTTCTAGAATGTATGTACTGACTCTTCTCTCCAGCTTCTCAACTTTGGTGATGGGATGAAGTTTCTCCAGAAGTCGCTTTGTACATGTGATGCTTGTGGTCAGAGTGGTTATGTCATCCATATAGGCACAGATGAGAGGTAGTCATTGTCCGGACTACATGCGTTCTCCTCCTACCACCCATTTGGATCCTCTGACAATCAGTTACATGGCCATAGCAATGGCTAGTGGGGAGATGGTGCATCCTGCCATTATTCCTATTTCCAGGGATTGTCAAGATGTGGTGTGCTCTGATGTTGTGAGGCAAAACTGCAGATCTTGAAAGTAGTTTCTGACCAGTTTTGTGATGGTCACTAGAACACAGAAGACCCAAGGCTGTCCAGAATTTAGTATGTGCGATGGATCCAAAAGCATTGGCCAGGTCGAGGAATGTAACATGAAGATCTCTTCCTTCCTTTTTTGCATCCTGAATCTGATGCCATATCATGGCATGAATGTTCTAAGTATCCTAAGAAACCTGATATACTGGCTTTCTATACCAAGGTGCCAAGTTGTTGTCTTTCAGGTAGGCTGCCATCCTTTGTGCAGGAATGCTGAAGAAAATTTTCCCTTCAACATTTGAAGATTTATTTTTTTCAATATTTGAGGCATTCTTCTCTTTTGGGATTAATACTCCCCCTGCTCTTCGCCATGCTTTTGGGATGTTTTTCTTTTTCCACACCACCTTCATTAGCCTCCTCAGGACATCTGGAGCGTTCTTATACAGCCATTCCTCTTTGACTCTTGGAGTGCTCCACTCTTTTCCTTCATGAATGGCTCTTTCACAAATCTGAATGGATCCTTGTAGAATGATGTTCTTGCCCTCTCCTTCTTTTTACGTCAAATTCTCTGCTCTCCGTAGTCTTGCCAGTTGTTCTTTTAGGTCTGTTTGCAGGAGGTTGATTCCCTCCCTCTCCTCTATTGAACCTTTGCTCCATTGCTTCCTCAAAGACCCTTCTCTCCTGGACTAGCCACTCAATTTCTTGTTGCCTTCTGGACTTGGGTGAGGTTGTTGTCTTATTCTTCCTTGGGTCTCTTGCCCCAAACATTTCTACCTTCTTCATAAATCAGGTCACTCATCCTCTCCAGCTTCTTCTCTGCTGTTCCTTGAAGTCCTTCCAGGATCTTGTTCAGATCTGCATTGAGCATTGCAGGACTGCAGGATATAATCTAAAAGGCACATTGCAATAAAGGTTTTCTTCTAAACATCATGTTACATTTAACTTCAGTGTTTCTCACCAACATATATTTTGTATATCCTTGAGGCCTAACAGGCATGTTGAATGCACTTCCTTCCTAATCAAATATTTTCAAAACTAATTTTCTGAATATTTTGAAATGTAAATTGTGTTTGCCAGCAGTCATCTTCTTCCCTGCCTTTTGGTGGTGATATGCTACATTACTTGGCGCATCAGCACCACCAGTTGTCAATCAATGGAATAGCATGTACCCACTACAAACAAAATGAGGACCTACTTATCAAAACTTTGCTCCACAGCACAACTATATTCATGGTCCCTTGGGGCTGAACCCAGTTTAATGACTCCATAACCTTTCTTCTAGCATCATCCATGGGACAAACTTTATGTTTTTTTTTCAGACTGCTGGTGAAGCTCTGAAAAAAAATCATCAGTGTTTTTATATTTACATTTTCATATTATAGTGTGTTATGAATATTGCAACATCCAGAAAACATTAACAGCACTTCAGATCTCTGGTATCTTTTCATTCCACAAAAATTGTCAAATATATGGATTTGATTATTAGAACAAAATTTCATCTCTCATCAGCAGTAATTAAACAAATATTGTCCTTAAAACCTCATATTGATTGAACACAGACTCCTAGCTTGTTTTATGTGAAGCTGCAGTGGATATTCCAGGAACAACAAAGTAAGGAGACTGGATATATTGCATGTCTTTGTCCTATAATTGTCTACAGGACCCCATTGACCGCTTTGCTGCAGTGGATTATTTGAAACATGAGTCATAGTAGATGGAAGCCAGATGGCAGGAGAAAGGGTTGAGTGCCTCCTGAAAGGACAGAGGGAACACCTTCTCCCATTGAGTTCTAACATGAATTACGTAAGACTGTGTTTTTCCATAACAGGTCAAGTGTTGAATTATTAGCCATGTTTAAACTGCCACACTGGAGAGATTTCAGTAAGAATCATGTGACACCTCTCTTCAGAAGTGTTTGATCTGTGATCAAAAAAAGCTGAGGAATGTTCTCAGAACCCTTTACTGCAAGACACTCAGCTCTCAACTGCTCACTTGGCCCCTATATTATACATGCAAGTTATATGTTATCCTTTCTAGATTTAGCTTCACCTGCTCTTCATATTTCTGGTGCTCATAAAAAAGCATTATTTGTTGTATTTGTGTCAGAAAATTCTACTTCAGACTGATAGTTGGCACTTAACCAAGTCATAAATTTCATCCATAACTTTTTTAAAGGCCTTTGAAATATGGTTTATTAGTGCACTATTATCTATGGTGAAAAGGAACATCTGTATAAAGCATGTCAAACCAATAATATTTCTGCTAGCTGAAATTCATGAGTTTACACACTTGCACGGGTAATTGAGAAGATGGTGGAATTGTTGTTAAAGGGATGGATTAGGGTGATGGTGGGGCCTCCTGTGCTATAAAATCACTCAATTCTATCTCCTCTGTCTTTTTAAGTTAATTGAAAATTTGAAATTCGCACCTCATGAGCAAGTGGTGTTGAGGCAATACTCATTATTATATCAAACCAGAAAGTCAAATCAAATATGCACACATTTTACATTTTTTCTATCTTCAATCTTTGGATGAAGTTTTAAAACAAGTGTATTTGGAAACGTTTCTTTCTGTTAGCTAAAGGAATATATCTGTGCCAAAGCTAAGCTAGCAACCTCCAGTTACGTTTGAAAAAATAATTTTTACTTTGTGAGGAAACTTAGACACAGTTTTACCATTCTGAAATATCCTGTTGAAGTTTTAACTGTGCAACAGCAGTTTCTTCCCCTTCTTTCAGGATCAACCTCCGGTTCATAGACCGCTATATACTGTCTTACGTCTCCAGCTGTGGACATTACTCCAGGTGAAGATGCAGCATAAGGGAACTTGCATTATTCATTAGGTAGTATTCTGATTGGCTGGGGGCAAAGGTGGGGGCCAAACCTCCAGCCAATTGGTGTACTTGCTCAATTAATAATAATTATGTAAATAGCTTCTGAAACAGCCTGCTGGAGTACAGAGGGAAATCTGGGTTGTAAGGAAAGATGGATTTAGAGAAATCTAAACAACTTTTGGTGAATGTCACAAATATGTTTAAAATAGACTCAGAACTTATAAGAATGAGTAAAAAAAAGGTCATAATACCAGATTGTTGAAGGTTGCAGGGAACCCTACTGTTTTCAGCTACTGCAAAATTTGATAGATGTGCCAGATAACCAAGTGTGATAACATACTGGGTTTGTGATGTAGCACTTTACATATGCACAACACTATGAATCTCTGTATTTCTGCCTGTCTGTCCATTCAATTCACCTCTTTATGGGTCTGTGTATCCATTCCTCCATCTGTCAATCTATTTGTCTGCCCACCTGTGCCCCACAGTCACCTTAAAGTTGTCTCAAACCTCAATTTCAACAATGTGTCAGTCAGTCCAGCAATGGACATTCACAGACAGGATGAAAGTCAGTTTACATGTCAAGGACTCTATGTCATTAACCTTTAATATGTATACAACCCCAGAAATACTTGTGATTTTATCTCTGTCTGCCTGGTGCTGATGTGTTGCAGTTATCAATGAGACACATTCAATTGTTTCATATTCTAGGATAGATCCCAGAAAAACACCACATCCAAAAAATAAGGCATCTTTGGAGGTGACGTGCCCGCTCAATGACTGTAGAGAAAAATGTCAGCATGTGATCACTGCCTAACATCACTGTATTCTCTACAGAGGAGATAAAGGCAGCATGAAATTTGGCAGAACAGAGATCATATTCAAATAAAGCAATCATGTGTTATTAAACTGATCATGACTGTTACACTGACTGGAGACTGGACTTGGTAATTAATTTAGAGCCCAGGCACGAAACCCCACAGACAGTTTTGAAAGAGTTGAGATTTGTCTCATCTTAAACAGCCTCTGGGATGATGGGATCAAAACAGGGTTGGTGGTCCTATCCTGCAGAATTTCCGTGTGTCCCAGGAGTCGTTCGAGTACATCTGCGGTAGGGTCAGGCGTGTCACAGGGAGAGGGAACACAAATTACCATTTGTGTGTCCCAATCTGAAAGCTGGTGGCAATTGCCATCTGGAAGCTGGCCACCTGCAGTGAATACAGGACCATCAACCACCTTTTTGTTGTAGGCCTGAGCACTGTGTTTAATTGTGTTCAGGATTTCTGCAACGCAGTCATCATGATGCTGCTTCCTGCCCACATTACATGTCCTGATGTTGACAAGTTGATAGAACTGGCCACTTTCTTCCATAATTGTCAGAGAGTACCACAGTATGTTGGTGCAATAGATGGAAGCTGCATTCCAATAATAGCACCCGAGGAGTATCCTCAAGACTATTACAACTGGAAAGGCTGGCATTCAATTGTTCTGAAAGCAATTGTGGATGGCAAAGATCTTTTCTTGGATGTATGTGTTGGCTATCCAGGGAGTGTGCATAACGCAAGAGTACTATGACAGTCACATTTGTGGGAAGTCCTAAATGACAGAGAATTACTAAGCCAAAACAAAGTGACCAACTCTGGCTGTGATATTGGACATTACCTGATTGGTAACCCGGCCTACCCTTTTCGGACACTGGCAGACTGACCCCTGAACAACATACCTACCAATTACAGGCTGAGCAGTGCATGATCAGTTGAGAACATTTCTTTTGGGAGATTAAAAGGACGATGGAGGTGCCTCCTAAAAAGAAACGACTGTAAACTGGAGCTGAGCAAGAAAATGAAAAGGTGCTGACCTGCTGTGTACTTCATAACATTGCCACTGCCAAAGTTTTGTAACCCTACCCTCAGAAATATTTTTTATGCTTACTCTTACCTCATTTTGGCTGGATTTAAGTCACTTATATTTTAATTTTTAATATTTGTGGATATCTGACCAGTGGCCGGTGCAGACTAGGGAGTCAGAAATCACAAATATCAATATCTGCAGAAATTAAAGAGAAAAACACTGATAGTTTCATTGTGTAGTGATTTCCTATGTCTCCACCAGTGAATGGACTGTGTGTGTGTGTGTGTGTCTGTGCATGTTCGTGCTGATATGTATGTGTTTCTGCACATTTTCTTTAACAAAGACATTATTTCCTCATGTAAGATGATATTTTATTTGCAGCAGTTTCACTATGTTGACCCTCTTTCCCCTCTCTGTCCCCTGCCTCAGTCCCTCTCCTCCTGTTTCTTAGAGCTGAAGATCGACTCGTTCACCAGCTCCCACAGTGTCTGTCCTTACCATTCCTGGGACTGCCAGATGTTTTTCCGCATGTGCCTCAAGCACTAGCAGGATGTCATCAACCCGGCGCCGCCATGCATGTATGGCACCACCCCTATCAAGATCTTTGGTGCCAACTACAACTCCATCCCCGGGTGCATGCCCATCAGGGTGTCATTTCAAGTGGCCAGTAACTGACAAAAATCACCTTTAGTCCTCCAGTAATCTGAATGATTCTTATTATTCTGAAATATCAGACTGGTTTCCTTTGTTTACTTTAATATTCAACAATTTTGACTCCGATTTCAAACCTCCATCGACTTTAATCACCTTAATAAACTTGTTCTGGATTTGTTTTACTTTGTGGAGACATAAAATTGACTAAATAAAAGCTGAAAAAAGATCCTCAGACATATGCAGAACTTAATGTGCAATCAAGATTGAGAAACCCCAGGGGAGTATTATCAGGTCACTTGAAACTTATCAGCCACCACAAGCAAACAAATTGCATGCAGGAAGATTGCAGAATATTAAAGAGTTTGCATTATTCTACCTGCTTTAACACACCTTTAGGATGTTAACTACCTCCTCCCTCATTCATCTGTAGAACCACACTGGTGGCGGCCATAGATACATACACAACAAATTACAAATATAATATTAACAAATATAATTACAACAAACACTAAAGTTAAAAGATTAATTACATTTCCAGCAGGCTTCACAATTCTGTTTTTTTTACATTTATAGTGAAATATTCAAACTTTGCTAATTTACATTTTAAGTCACACATAAAATAAAAGGTGCCAGGTGCCTCGAGTCTTTGTACACCTGGATTTGGGGATTTTCTGCCATTCTTCCCTGCAGATCCTCTCAAGCTCTGTCAGGTTGGATGGGGGCCGTTGGTGACAGTCATTTTCAGGTCTCTCCAGAGATGTTCGATTGGGTTCAAGTCAGGGCTCTGGCTTGGCCGCTCAAGGACATTCACAGAGTTGTCCCTAAGCCATTCCTGCATTGTCTTGGCTGTGTGCTTAGGATCATTGTCCTGTTGGAGGGTAAACCTTCGGCCCAGTCTAAGGTCCTGAGCACTCTAGACCAGGTTTTCATTAAGGATATCTATGTAAGTTGTTCCGTTTAGCTTTCCCTCATCTCTGACAAGTCCCCCGGTCCCTGTCGCTGAAAAATACCCCCACAGCATGATGCTGCCACCACTATACTTCACCGTTGGGATGGTATCGGTGGCTTAGAATTGAGGCCAAACAGTTCAATCTTGGTGTAATCAGACCAGAGAATCTTGTTTCCACTGTCTGAGAGTCCTTAGTTAGGTGCTTTTTTGCAAACTCCAAGTGGGCTTTCCTGTGTCTTTCACTGAGGAGAGGCTTCAGTCTGGCCACTCTGCCATAAAGCCCAGATCGGCAGAGTGTTGCAGTGATGGTTGTCCTTCTGGAAGTTTCTCCCATCTTCACACAGGATCTCTGGCGCTCAGCCAGAGCGACCATCAGGTTCTTGGTCACCTCTCTTACCAATGCCCTTCTCCCCCGATTGTTCAGTTTGACTGGGCGACCAGCTCTGAGTCCTGGTTGTTCCAAACTTCTTCCATTTAAGAATTATGGAAGGCCTGTGCTCTTGGGAACCTTCATTGCACCAGAATTTTTTGTAGCCTTCCCAGATCTGTGCCTCAACAAAATCTGGTCTCTGAGCTGTGCAGGCAGTTCCTTTGACCTCATGTATTGGTTTTTGCTCGGATATGCATTGTCAGCTGTGAGACCTTATATAGACAGGTATGTTCCTTTCTAAATCATGCCCAATCAATTGAATTTACCACAGGTGGACTCCAATCAAGGTGTAGAAATGTCTCAAAGATGATCAAGAGAAATGGTAAGCACCTGAGCTAAATTTCAAGTATCATAGCAAAGGGTCTGAATACTTATGTCAGTGTGATATTTCACTTTTCTCCTTTTTAATTAATTTGCAAAAAATTCTAAAATTGTGTTGTGTAGATCAAGTGTAGATTGATGAATTTAAACGATCTTAGCATAAGGCTGCAACATAACAAAATGTGAAGGGGTCTGAATACTTTCTGAATGCACTGTATATTGACAACACTTCCAGACTCCTCAAACAGAATCTCAGAACATAGAAGTGCTATCAGAATCCATGACCATAAGGCCATATTCAGACCAAATCAGGCATTGTGGGGCACCTCTGCAGGGTTGTGTGGAGGTGCGCGGTGGGGGGTGTGTGTATGTTTATTTGTAGCCGCTAATGTTTTATTCCTCTCATTCACTGGCTTTCTCACTACCACTGGTTGTTCCCTCTCTCTCTTTTTCTCTTGTCTTTTTTTAAAATGAGTTGGGAAGCCATCGGTACCTTTACTTTTAATGTTATCAAATGAGGAGAAATATCCTCCCCTCTTCCTAGTAACATCTTTGTCCTCCCTCATGGGAGGGTTGTAGAGCTCTGATCAGTCTGATCGCGGGCTGTGATTGGCCACCGCAGCGGGACTACTCCCATTCAAATGAATGGGAGTACTGGCGTTTTCGCTGCAATGCCTGATTTGGTGTGAATACAGCCCTGTGGCCAACCACTTCAATCTAATGAACCACACTGCTGCCTCTCTCAGATATACTGTAATTGAACATGTCCAACTCCCAAGAAGGGGGGCGGGCACAAAAACTCTTCTTTTGAAACAAGAACTTTTCTGGATTTACACTCCAGAAACTATGTCACCCAAGGGCTTTAATGAGGAAATGGACATTCGCCCCTTTTTGTGGCTACCTAAGCCCACTACTTGTCATTTATATCCTCTGTGTATGATTTGTCATCTGTATTCTCTTTTTCGTTTAGATCTTTTCTTGGTCTCTGTGCTGTTGGTCTTTGGCTAATAATATTGCATTTTTTATAGGACAAATAGAGGCACCTCTTTAGTATTTTCCTGTTCTTGATGATGGACTACAAGTCCGACGGTGGGTAGGGATACCCTATGGAGTGTCTCCTTTTTATATATTTTTGTATATATTTTTGTACATACAATATACTTTTTTGTGTGTCTCTATGGGTGTGTGAGCAAGATGGCAACTGTGATCTGGGAGATGGCGTTGTGCGAGAATTGGGGGTGACTGGTGTGATCTCGTGAGATGACATCACGTAATCTCAAAGACGGCGGATGTGATTTTGTGAGATGGAGTCCCGTGAAAACCAAATAGCGGATGTGACCGCAGTGTCAGTTAGAACAATAGCAAGATAGCACCGCCTGGGGGATGGTGTCTCTGTTTTCACCCAAGTCAATGTATCAAACACGTGTCTGATGGTAGATAACAAGGGGCAGAGCGGCACTGTGTCCCAAGCTATCTGACCGTCAGATGTGTAAGAAAGGTGTGCATATGTGTGGGTGTTAGTAGCAAGAGAGGGAAAGGAGGAGAAGAAACGCTGGCTCACAGTGAAATCCTGTGATCGTGAGGGGAGAGTAGCGGTTGTTTGTCCACAGAGAGCATGTGTATGGACGGCAGTCTGTAATGCACGTCGTCTGATTTTTGATCGACAAACCACTTACTTTCTCACTCACGATGTCAGAAACACAGCAGCAGTCCTGAGTAGGACAAAACACAAAGTGTGGTGTCTAGTGTGGTGAACACAACTAAATAGGTGGCAAACTTTAAATTATCCTCAGAGTATGGCAGGCAAAAGGACTCAGCAGTCTGTTAAATTAAGCAACAAAATTGCAATTAAGCTTGAAGCTAAAAGCTTTAACAACACACAATTAATTCTGTCTATGACTCCCGGTGGTGTTTGTGCGTCTCTGCCAATCAGAGACCAGGGTTTTACCTCCCTGCTGGGAGTTCTCACCTAGGTGCGAACTGGCAAAGCATCATGGGAGGCAGAGTCTGTGAGCAGCATTTTGGTGCTGCTCTTTTGTTTCATAGGACAAAGGACAAAGGAAGCCTCATGGTCAGGCTTCAGGTTTTACATGTAGGCCTGCCTTTGTCTGACCCCATGATTGAGGCCCAACACATATTACAGAGGACATGGACTAATCAGTTGAGCATGGTGCGCACTCTGTTTTTGGCTGGTTTAGTGCTCTCTTGTTTTGGTTTTATCTTTTAGTATTAGTAATATTGGATGCTTGCCTTACTCTTTCTGACGCTATGACCAGGTGGGTCATACATGGGTTTGTTTACATATTATGGTCTTATTTTCTGTTTCTTCATGTTCCATCCATGTACCATAAAACTTGTAGGTCTAATGGTGTGTCTGACAATAATTTTTCAAGTAAAGCTAACCTTTCCTGAATAAGTAATGTTTAATTAGTCATATTAATTAATTATTAATAATAATTATTAAGTAGATGAACATTAAGCGGTACGAACACAATGTTTTTAGAAATTAAACTTTTCTCTTAAATTACAACCTCCCTCTCTATTAACATTTTTAAGTAAATATTTTCTTTGCTTTATACATTATTTGTGCAGTCTAAAATTCTACCAGATCCATGAATTTCAGAGCATGTGACCTTAAACGCAGCGTGTCTTCATGATATCCTACATTGTTAACTAGCCTAATGGCTTTTTTTTGCTTTTGTATGTGTTACCCCATACCTCCACACAGTAATTCCGATAGGGTAATACAAATGAACAATACGCATTGTACAATGCTTTATGAATGTGTCTTGTTTTTCCCAGAACTGCAACAGTCCTTACCAACTTTGCTTGCACATATCTTATATGAGGTTTTCAGCAGATTTTGTGGTCCATCCTCATTGTACATGAGTGTTTATTTTACATTTTTCAAACAGCATAATCTTTGTTTTGTTCAAATTTAATAATTTGTTTATGTCAAACCACCATTTTAATTTACATATATCATTTATGTACAAAATGAACAATTTTGGGCCTAATACTGACCCCTGAGAAACTCCACAGTAATATCCATGCATGTTAATTTATGCTCACCTATATTTACAAATTTTTGCCTGTTTCTTAAGTAGCTTCTCAACCATACCATACCTTTCCATTTTATCTAGTAATGTATCGTGATCAATGTTATCAAAAGCTCCCACTGCATGTTGTCTATACAATTAGTAATCTCTTCTATTAATTCAATTAACGCCAAAGATGCTGTTTGTTCTGAATCCATACTGACTGTCAGTCAGCAAATTGTGCTTCTCAGTGAAATGGTCTAACCTTTCAATAAAGAGTTTTTCCAGTATCTTAGAAGTCTGGTAAAATAAAGAAACAGGCCTGTAATTTGTAAAGTGGTGTCTATCCCAGCTTTATATAATGGGATAACTTTTGGAATTTTCATTTTGCTTGGAAATTTACCAGTTTGGAAGGACAAGTTGAAAATGTGAGTTGGTGATTTTGCAATTTGCAATTACCATTCTTGACTATTGACAAGAAGTATCTAACAATAGCTAACAAAATCAATGATTTCCTTTTCTTCTACTGCTCAGAAAAATTGAACTTGGATTTCTATTCCCATAATCCTTCTGTTGTTTCTGGGTCATTGATTTCTTCTGCCAATTTTCGTCCTTACTTATTTTTTGAAACCATTAACTACATCATCCATATTATTTATGGTCTTATCGTTATCACTAAAAGACTCGGGGTAACTTGAGTTCTAATAATGCTGTTTAACACACTCCATATTGTATTTAAAGTTATTAGCATCCTTATGCTTCTTGTATTTACTGTCATAGACTACAAAAACTGATAAATGGACACTGATGTCATTTATTAATAGCCCGCTCACTGTATTGTCTTCCATAACATTAGAGAATATATTTTCTATTAGCATGGCACAGAATGATGTTGTTCTACTAGTTCTAGTTCTAGACCTCATACTATACATTGCATTGATAAATTTATATCATAACATATGGATTGTTTCTCTGTTGATTAAGCATACTGTCTATTTAGAAAATTGGTTTATTTTGAAAAAAAAATCACAATCCTGTGTACAAGAACAGTAACAATTAACACAGATCTTCAATGTCATATGCCATTGCAAATACTTGTTTTCTGCCAGGAACAAAGAGTATGCTCCTGCCAAATGCTCATCAAAAATTGTCTGTGGCAGGAAAATTTTGCTTTAACTTGTTAAGTCTATTTTAATGAATGTTATTTATAAAAGCAATTTGAATTGATGTGGATTAAGGCTCTATTCTGTATCACACATTTCTACTGTCAGGTACATTTGATTTTTCATTTGTTAGTATTTCAAAGTCTTTCGCCATGGATTCAGAGGTGCCAGACAAAAAGAATGCAATGTCCAGCTACTTGCCACAGAGGTAGGTAAAGAAAAATAAAAACATGTCAGAGCCTGTTGGTAACAACAAATCTTAACCTATCTGGCCGTTTATCAGTTGCCAGATGGTAGTTCCGTGTTGGCATCGCCATCTTTGATGGCAGACAACTCTATAAACAACATTTGGTTTCACAAAAGGCTAACATTGTATAAAGTGTAGTGGACAAGTTTGTTTTTTAAAGCACTATTCTCTTGTTTTTGTTGTTAAATGAGGTTTGTAGGTGAGCCAATGGCAATGTTAGAAAGTATCATGCTAACATTAGCTGCTGTTACCAAAGTTACGCTAGCTAGCCAGCTAACATTATTCAAGCAAGCATAGCTACTAATTTTAAACATGGATGTTACAAACGTAACACTGATGTGTTAGTAGCTTGCTAAACAGCTAAGAAATGCATACCTGGCTGGCAACAAGGCAAAACATTTGAAAAATAAAACTTGAGTCTGTCGCTGAGGGCCAAGTCAAGTACATCGAAATGGGGATTTCTCCGTGGCTGACCATTGCTGCTTCGCCCAAGGTCTTTCTTTTGGTCCCTGTATTGCTTTTTCAGTTTCTTGAGTTTATTGTTTATTTGTTCAACATTTCTGTTGTACCCTGCTGTAGTCATCTTGTGCTGTATTTCTTCAAAGACTGGTTTTGTTCTTCAAGCTCCCTCGAGTTTATTCTGAATTTCTGTTGAGGACCGCAATGCAAGGAGACAGTTGTCTCCTCCATGGACCACTGCTTCTTTGATTTCACATCCATACTGAAGCTCTGGCTTTTTAAAGATGGCAGTCTTGTTGGTCACAATAATCCCACCCCTAGCCCCTGATGTAAGCAGTTCTTTTTTCTAGACCAGCAAAGTGTTGGTGCTGGTCTGGAAGATTAGGCACCAGCTCTGCATCGGCCCTTGAACTGCCTTGGTGGAAAAGGTTTAAGTATTAATTAAAACAAACAAGTTCCTATGATGATCACCTCACCACATCTAAAAGCAAAAGAGTTTATCCCATAGACTGTATCTAAAGATGGACGTACTGAGACGTCACCTGTTGGTTTACATTGGAGCCGGTTTGAAGCCCAGAGTTGTTGCTTATGGTCTGCGCCATCCTAACGGTTTGGAGCCGGGACCTTCCAAATAAGGAGTGCGGGGTGTTGCCTTTCACACTTTGAAAACATGCCCCACTACCTCAGACCCAAGCTAACACCTGGGATACACAGGCTACCTCTACCTGAGCAGCGTGTGTGCATCACTGAACTGCTGTGGCTTGTGACAGCACTGCTGCTGCGGTGCTGCTGCTGTCAGCTCTATCGTTCTACATAGCTTGACTTTCATAATGGCCATTAATAATAAAATTTTTCATATAATTTCATTATAAATTTCATTTATATATAGTTTAGACAGAAAAAGGTTAAGAAGTGTGTGCTCAATTGTGAAAAATAGATAATAATATGTGAGGCGAAAGCAGCTTTCTTTCTGACAGGCATGGTGGGGTCTGGTTGGGGCTAACAGGGCTAACAGGGCAGGTATTGTAATCAAGTAACAATTACTGAAATATTGCGATTGAGTTCCAGAGCCAGGGAGAGCAGCAGCAGAGCCAGCTGTCAATCAACACCTTCACGGTAGACATCAAAGCTCTCATAAGTTTTCAAATAATCATTTCCAAAATGACCACCAGCACACTTATTAGAGGGCCTGAATTTAGCATAATGACCATAATGAAAAAATTACTGACTTCGTATTGCTAGAGAGAAGTTGACGCTTTTTTAATGGGAGTATTTTGGAGCCAGGGATTTTTTGAAGACAGCATCTAGTGGCTGTTGGTGGCATTGCACTTTAAGTTACTTCTGCATTGGCCTTAGCCTCAACCTGTAGTAGTGGCTGCTTGGTTAATACCTGTTTCAAATGGCCTCACTTAAAGGCAGGGTGAAAAGCCAACCGTCAAAGACAGGGTAAGACATTAGAAGTATAAATGGAGAGAACTGCGCACACTTTGAGACAATCCCTCCCTACAGTAATTTATGGCAGTAGTTGCGTGAAGAATAAAACAAGATAAATGGATTACATGGCAATCCATCCTACAGTTGTTGAGATATTTCAGTCTGGACCAAAGTGGTGGACAGACTACGAACACGATAAGGAACAAACCCTCCCTACTTTCACACCTTTGCATACCTGACCAATCCCTGCTTAAAGAGGACATGATTGTCAGTTTCAGAAAATTATAAAAATAGATGCATACCCTGCAGAATGCTGTCATCAGAAAGATGGTTTCAGATGTTGTAAGATCACCCAGTAGTATATCTCAACCCAAGTCGAAGTTAGGAGTGTAAAGATTAACTGATACATATCACAAAACCAATAAAAGAGTCAGAGATTCACCTACATCAATAAACAACCATACTGAAGCCCCAAGCTGTTTTATTTACAGGAACATAAGTCCATACAGCGTAACTGAAAATAACAAATTCAGTGGGATGACACTGATCCAGAGACTGATGGAAAAAAATACACAGTCAGCAGCATTTTAGTGGCATTTTTAGTTCCAGTGTGTCACTGCCCATGTTTACTACTGTTAGTGTGGTGGAAGACATACTTTTCTGGAGTATTTATGATTTAGTATTTGAAATAATAAATGAAAAAATAATTTATTATCTATTTTAGTCACACTTGGTATTAAAAAAGTAAAAATATGACTTCCTAATTGCAGCTGAATCATATCGAATCAGGTTTATATCACAGTGTATCTTTCCAAAATGTATCTGTATCATTTTTGTATCAGATCATGGACTATGTATCTAGATACATATCGAAACGTCTGACAGGGAGAGATGCACAGTCAAAGCATACTGTCAGGTTAGCAAACGAGAGAGAGAATTTCAGGTCAAGGGGTTTGGTGTCCTATGATGACCTAACTATGGTTTCTAGGCTTTTCCACTCTCATGACAATAACTATCCCTAGATGTCACCTTATCTGTCAGTGATATAAATACTGTCACCTGGATTTGATACATTGACAAACAGGTTCAAGAGGATGTGTGTAATTGTTTGCCTCCCTAGTAATAACCCCTGCAGAATTAGCCCTCAGTTGATACCTTCTCCCCCTCTAAACATTAACCAAGCAGCAGCTGCCTTTATCTCAAAACCCTGTGAGGAATGTGTTGAATGGAGTGCAGTTCAATAATTTTTCGCACAGAGTCAGGACTGCTGGCCTCAGCATGTGACACTGGAGGATATGCAGGGGGGCTCATGCTGCCCTGGACACCTCTGCTCTTATCTTGTTTTCTGTTACGGGCAAACAAAGAAATCCAATCACCACGTCCCCTTTCCAGCTCCTCCAAACAAATACCTCTGATGCTTAAAGCTGCATGCTGGGGAGTGTCACCCCATTAGAAAGGGATGGTTTGTTCAGGGATGACCTTTGGGTGCCTCATCTGGAATTTAGCTACATGGCTGCTGCCCTTTAAGCCAAAGAGAAGAGATGTGCAGATTAAATTTCAGGTGACCAACATTTGTCACTGTCTTGTGGCAAAACAAATGACTGAAAAACACCCAGAGCATCTGAGTGGCTGAAGCCATACTCTGTCATGGCTTAATATTTAGCTGATTTCAACAAGAGAGGAGTGCCGGGAGGAGTTTGTTGTGTTGGAGTACAGAAAGCATAGCTTAGTGTTATCTAAAAGATTTTCAAAGTCACGGCTGAATATTTAGCTGATTTTGACAACTCACGCACGATTTCAGAATGAGACTTCTCTTTGAGCGAGACTTGGTGAGACACAGTAGCAAACAGACCAGATCAAGCGAAAGGTAAAGAAAAATATTTTATTTCTCTGTTGGGATCCTTTCCATAATGTTGTCAGACACATTAACAATCTGAGCCTGTCTGTCATAGAAAACAAGCACTTTTAGTGAACATACTTTGATAAGCGCTATTGCTCCATCAGATTACACTGCAGCCCGTTTAATGGCTGCTGGCTGCAGTGCTCTGGCTAAATACTGGACCAATTTAAAAAACTGTTTACCATGACCATTAGTCACTTAGACACAAAATGATGGGAAAATAGGGTCCAGGTTGAAAAATACCCAAGTTTCCCTTTAATACTACAGTAGACTGACTACAATAATGCAATTTTGCATTGAGTATTACTTTTCAGCTGTGTTAACCAAGAGACTCAGAACTCTGGTGACTGGTTCTGTCTGTACACCACTGTCATTGTTCGTCACTGCAACCAACCCAGACTGAGCAGCTCATGTGAGCCAGGAGGTTTGAGGTGTATCCTCAGTGTGTCATATTATGAAAACACTTTACAAAACATCTAAAAAATATATTAATAAAGACATTATAAAAGCACATAAATGAGGGGCTTGAAAATATTTAAGAACCAACACTATAAAAATCTGGTAGTTGAAAAGTCCTTATTCATGCCTCCTGGAAATAAACTTTTGAGGTAAAAAAAAAAAAAAATTAAAATGCTTTCTTTTTCAAATAATTGACATTTTCAATTATGTTTTAAACATAACAGAATAGACAACTTCTTCACTGAACAAAACTAACATTGTATTTAAATTTCAGGCGTGAGGTGTTGTTAGCTAATTTGCAATTGTTGCTCAGATATGTTGTTTAAGTAAAGAAATTTAATTACTGTAGAGTACAATGTCTCCCAAAGTGAATTAAGCCATCACATCCTTTTTAAAGAAGTACGTGTGTGTCAGTAACAGCTGAGCTTAGCTAATAAGAATGTTCTGTAATTAATGTTAACATTAATCGTCTGAAATTTAGTGGGAGAAATATTTATTTAACCCTATCCCTCCCCTTTTCCATCAGTGGATCAAGAGCAGTTATTATTGCATTTGTGTCAATTAAAATGATTTATAAGCTAAATTAGCCAAAGCCTGTCCAACTGATCTGTCTGTGAATGTCATGAAAATCCTGTCAGCAGCAGCCTGAGCAGCACAGAGACACAGACAGGTGAGCTGCAGCCTCTCAGGTGAGCTCTGATGTCATAGAGACACACAGACCGGTGAGCTGAGTAGGGAGTTGATATAAATCAACAAACTGAAAGAAGTATAAGAACCATATCAGAAAATACATATTCAATGAAGTCAACTTTTTGTAGTCAGGCTCTTAATGTGTGTGTGTGTGTCCGTGCGTGCGTGTGTGCGTGTGTGCATGTGAACAAGAAAAGAGAAAGAGAGCAAGTGCACATACACAACTGTTTATTTAGGCCATCTGACAAAAAATATCACTACCAAAGTTAAAACCAAATCTATGCCCTTGAGCTGGTTTACTGGTCAGTCTTGAGTCATGAGTGTGTGCTGAGTGTTTGGTTTGTTCCCGTCTTGTGGTGTCAATTTAACAGTTTTGCTCAGTGAGACAGAAGGACGTCAGGTGGACAGACAACAACAGATTACAGGTCAGTGAGCAAAAACAGGAAGCTGTGCATCAGGAGGGTGTCCACAATTTGTGGTCACTTCACGTATTTCTGTGAGATCAGGTTGCAATCTTTCCAATATTTGAGTCAAAAATCTGAACAGATTATATCACTAACTACTTACAATGGTATGTGTTTAAAGAATTAAAATTTACATAAATATCAGCACCAAAATTTCAGCTTTCAGCAGCTTCCTTCCAAAAATATTGGTTACAGTAGTGCCCTTGAAAAACCCTGATCACTGAGCTGAGTGCATGAGGCTTTGCGGGCGTTTTACTAACAGGCTTGATGCAGTTCACCTAACATACTCTACAGTTTGCCCTATACTGGATAGAGGCAGTTGGCTCTGACTTTGACCTACTCTCTGATGCCAGCAGGCAGCTGACGACTTGGCCCAGTGCCACCCACAGACGACTGCTGCTACAACGTGCAACTGTTCATGTAGAAGACTCAAGTCAAAAAAAAGGCAGAGGACTGGGCTGGGCGGTGGTGGTTGGAGGCTACCTATAGCTGGTCTGGTTTACCATGAGTAAGCTGTTGCTTTAAAGCACCAAGATTTTTTTTGTTCATGTAATTTTTAATGGGATTTTAGTGTCTTTCAGCTATTCTGATAACATATGTTTTTGTTAGGATTAGGTTACTCTTTAATCCTTATATAATGGAAAAGTAATGGCATGTCTCTTTTATTCAGATGACGTTTCGGCCCTCAAGCCTTCTTCAAGATCTGATGGTGATTAGATAATCATGTTCCACTGAACTACAGCCAATCAATTCTCTTCTAATAAAGTGACAAAAAACCAATATGTTTCATACCACAAATAGAGATTTAAATTTTACATTCCAATGTTTTTCATTAAGAATATTCAAATATGTTAAAATACATTTATTTTGAATAGATATACAGAAAAAATTAAACCTCAGTTCTGGATGAACATCATAAACAACTTAATCTAAATATCCAAAAAAATAGAGGTACATAATCTATATTCAGTCCATGAGGTGACAGGGTTCTCAGATGGTGGATCCAATAGTGTTCCCTCTTGCATCCAAGTTAGCTCCTCTTGGGGGGAGTGATACTCAATACCAGTATATCTTAGAGAAAAAGGATGATTAAATTCAACAAAATGTTCTGCTACTGGATAATTCATGTGTTTGCATCTAATAGTGCTTCTGTGTTTAGCAATATGAGTTTTCAGTGCTCTACTCGTCTTTCCAAAATATGATTTACCACAAGGGCAAGTGATAAGATAAATGCCTGATTTAGTGTGACATGAAATAATTCCTTTTATAGGGACCTCTTTACCTGTGTGAGGATGTTTAAAACTTACAACGGTAAGTATAATTACACTGACTACAACAACCACAGTGGTGGTTGCCCTCAGGGGTAGGTGTTAAAGTAGTTTGGGCTGGTACTGATTGAAGAGAAGGTAAATATGAGTGTACCAGGTGGTCTCTCAGGTTTTTACTTCTTTTATATACCATGAGAGGTCATTCTTTGAATACACCATTGAGTTGACAATCAGATTCAAGTATACGCCAATGTTTTGTTATTATTCCCTTTGTCTGTTCTGCACTCTGTTGTAAATATTATATGGTAATTTGATCTCACTGTAGGTTTATTTTTTAAGAGATCAGACCTAGATCTGTCTTTTATTTTAGTGGCAGCATCATTTAGGACAGATTTTTTGTATCCTCTTTGTTGAAAAATTTATTTTTAAAAACTATTTTTTGACAATTTTTTAACGATAAGAGATGATCAGAGTCTGCTCTTAGTAAAGTATTTCTAGCAGTAGGTTTTTTGGTCAGATCTGTTTACAAGTAATTATTCTCTCTAATGATCCATAAATCTAGAAAACTGATGTGTTTACAGTCATAATCCATAGTAAATGACAGGAATTCAGAACATGAGTTGAGGTATGTAAAAAATTACTCTAGCTGGACCCTTTAAACAAACAAAACACATCATCCAAATACCTCTTCTATAAGAATACATTCTCTCATTAGAGTATACTCTTTAATCCTTTTTAAATTAGCAATTAAAACTTGCATCCCACCTTCACAGTCATAACTCAGTTGAACCCACAGACATCATATGCACAGCTGCTAGCTATTGTTAGCTACCTGGCAGGGACAGACTTAATAAAGTAGAATCCACACACTGTTCAGTTGACTTCCGCGGCTTCACAGAGATTATTACTCATCAACAAACACAGTGCAGTCTTTTTTCAGTCTGGTCCTCTTATAGATGCGAGATAGCCAGAGTCAGCAAACCATCCTGAGTCACGACAGTTTCATAAACTGCAGCAGGTCCAGAGATTGTAACTATTCATGTCACAGTTTATGGGACTGTCATGACCCAAGGCAGCTAGCCAGTCTACATCAGTGGTTCCCAACTGTTGGGTCGGGTTTTATTCTGAGTGGCATGCAGGCATTTCGGTCAATTTCATTAAAAAACAAACAACAAAACAACAACTTTGAAATGTAGCAAGTTTTCTGGAACAATGCTTTTATTTGAAGTGCCATTTGCCGCTTCCTAGTTAGTAGCAGCTTTACAACATGTAACTTTACAGTACAAATAACCTATAAATGCTATATGCTATATAACCTATAAATGAACATATTCAGCTGCTTTTACTTATGCTGGACACAAAAAAAAGGATAAAATGTTTTATACAGTGAAGTACTGACTTTTCTTCTCTTTATCATTTCCAGCACTGCGGCTGCAGCTGTATTACCGTGTTCTTTGTATTAGGCATGTTTACATACTGTTGAAATAGTTTAAAAAGTAGTAGTGTAAAATTTGTTTTAAATAAGACTCAGTTAGTTGTAACTGCTGTTACACTGCTGTAACTGCACTCTCTTGCTGCAACTTACTTTTTATTTAGCTTTAAGCCTCAGTTGTAGTTAAGTTATTTTAGTTTTCATTTTGTAAAGGGGTCAGCAGAGGTTAGCACTGTCCACACAACAAAGAAGTTGTGGGTTTGAATCATGTGACAGGTGGAATGGATGGATAGAAACATACTGAAAAGGTGCAAGGGAAAATCTGGACCCTGAGGTCTGAACAGTTGGGAACCACTGATCTATGTTACTTTTTAACTTAAAATAACCTTTCTGTGCACATTGTAATAACTACATTCTCACAAAGTATACATTTTACACATGCAGTCCTAACTGAACCAAATGTGGAACTGTTTAGTCTCACATCAGGCCTTGGCAACATTGTGTGTATACTAAAAGACACTTTAGAGCAAGTGTGAAGAAGCTAAAGTCATTAGTCTAACACAATTTAAAAAATAGATTCATTAAAGTTGCAATAAATGATATTTAGTTGTATTAGTTGTCAGAAAACAACTATTTGCTATGTAGAGATATCGCGGAGTAATGATGTCCTTACCAGTGAATGAAGTCACACTCTCTCTGTGTGTTGTCATCCAAATTTCTTTGTTCTTTGTTTTGGTAGCCGTGCCGGCCGCGTGTGCATGTTAGTGGATGTGAGTCCCTCCGTGTTCTCCACGGACTTTCTCAAATTACAACTAAACAGTACACTAAAAGTCTTAAAGCATTTGAGATGAAAAATAGGCAATGCACTAACAGAATCTTGATCCATATTGAATCAGCTCTGCCTAGTTTGACAGTTTGATCTGAGTTTCGTGAGTTGTCAGCTTCCTTTTTTTTAACTTTATTGAGTAAATGACATGTTTGTTTTGGTCTGAGATGTTGGTGCTATAGTGTGACATCTAGTGGCTGAATGTCATCGATGTCATGTATTGCAACTTTAAAAAACAAAGTATATGTGCTTCTGCTGACAGTGGATATGCAGGTAATCCACATTTTGCTTATAAGGAGACACAGAATGACATTACTGGCCTTTTAGTCTGGGGTGCCTGTGCTTGAGTTATGTCTAGTTAAGTGTGAAACTGGGTTGTGCAACCTAATTGCTTATATAATAGTTTCAAATAATTTAAAATGGTTAATTGGTTTGGTGATACGTGCTGACAGTCAAGTCCTGCGTCTTAGTGTCAGTGGGTTGCCAGGTTGAGCTGCTGAGAGAGCAGAGATCCATCAACTCAGAACATCTTGCCTCATCCAAGTATGGATTATGGGATATTAACATTATTAAGTATTATGTGAAGAAAGAAAGACCCCAGCTGCATCTGATATCAATATCCTGAGTAATTGTCACATTTACCTCAGCAACAATTAATGAAACAATACCTACTTAAATACACACGTACACAAGACTATCCGTCCTTGCAGTGGACCTCTTATTAATGAGATGTAGGCTACTGAAAAAAATGTAATATTTATTTATCATATGCAGTAGTTAAGAACATTTTTAGGTATTTCTTTGCCAAAACAGGAAAATCAAAGTAAAATATGGCTCTGTTCACAACTATCAAAGTATGTACTATTATAAGTAGATCTGATAACACCTTGTATGACTTCTGTTATCTCATAAAATTATTTTAACAAACGCTTGTGTAACAGAATGCTGCATGTATAATAAGCTGCTCCAGCACCAGACTGTGGTGGGGAAGCCAATACAATCAGGTGCTAGTGGACAAAACCAGGGAACTTTGCTTGGTTGTTGAAGAACTGTATTTTCTGACAAAAATGGATCAGACCGAATATTCACTATTACATTCACTGCAGTGTTTACTGCTAATCTGCTTTGATGTCCAGCACACTGAAAGCAGCCTCACCCTGTCTCTGACACAGAGAAGAATAATAACAACAATAATAGAAGTAGAGCTATGACTTTATAATAATAATAGCAATAATAGCAGTAGCAGAAATGGAAGCAGGACATCCACAGGACCACGCCACAGTCCCCACGACCATGGCCCACCATTCAGGCACTGGATCTTCCTATGAGACGAGAAAGCACAGAGACTCCAGGGAAGAAGTCAAGTTAGTAACATTCATTAATGGTACATGAAAGCATACAAATGGAGAGGAGGAGGAGAAAAGAGGAGCTCAGTGCATCATGGGAAGTCCCCCGGCAGTCTAGTCCTATAGCAGCATAACTAGGGGCTGGTCCAAGGCGAGCCTGGCTGGCCCTAACTGTAAGCTTTTTCAAAAAGGAAAGTTTTAAGCCTACTCTTAAACGTAGAAAGGGTGTCTGCCCCCTGGACTGAATCTGGGAGATGGTTCCACAGGAGAGGAGCCTGATAGCTGAAGGCTCTGCCTCCCATTCTACTTTTAGATATTCTAGGAACCACAAGTAAGCCTGCATTTCGGGAGCGCAGTGTTCTAGTGGGGTAATAAGGTACTATGAGTTCTTTAAGATATAATGGTGCCTGACCATTAAGAGTTTTATAAGTAAGGAGAAGTATTGTAAATTCTATTCTGGTTTTTACCGGAAGCCAATGTAGTGAAGCTAAAATAGGAGAAATATGATCTCTTTTCCTAGTTTTTGTTAGTACACGTGTAGCTGCATTCTGGACGAGCTGGAGAGTCTTTAGGCTCTTGTTAGGGCAGCCTGACAATAAAGAATTACAATAATCCAACCTAGAAGTAACAAATGCATGGACTAGTTTTTCTGCATCTTTTTGAGGCAGGATGTGCCTGATTTTTGCTAATTACGTAAGTGAAAAAAAGCAGTCCTTGAAATTTGTTTTATATGATGGCTGAAGGACATCCTGATCAAAGATAACTCCCAGATTCCTTACGGTGGAGCTGGAGGCCAAGGTAATAACTTCAGTTTTGTCTGAGTTCAGTAGTAGAAAATTGGTCATCCAGGTCTTTATGTCCTTAAGGCACGCTTGAAGTTTAGTTAACTGATTTAATTCATCTGGCTTCATGATAAATATAACTGGGTATCATCAGCATAGCAATGAAAATTTATGGAGTGTTTCTGAATAATATTACCTAAAGGAATCATATATAAGGTGAACAGTATTGGTCCAAGCACAGAACCTTGTGGAACTCCATGTCTAACCTTTCCGTGGATGGAAGATTCATCGTTAACGTGTACAAACTGAAGTCGATCTGAAAAATAGGATTTAAACCAGCTTAATGCAGTCCCTTTAATACCAATTAAATGTTCCAGTCTCTGTAACAGGATGTGATGGTCAATGGTGTCGAATGCCGCACTAAGATCTAACAAGACAAGTACAGAGAGAAGTCCTTTGTCCGATGCAGTTAGGAGGTCATTCGTAACTTTCACCAGTGCTGTCTCTGTGCTATGATGCGCTCTAAAACCTGACTGAAAATCCTCAAATAAACTATTGTTATGTAGAAAGTCACATAACTGATTGACTAACATATTCTTCATGACAAAGCCAGGTTTCAGTAAAACAAAATAAATCAATATGATAATCTGAGATTAGGTCGTTTACTAATACAGCTTTGGAAGACAGAGATCTAATGTTTAAGAGTCCACATTTAGTTGTCCTATTTTGTTGCACTGTGACAGTGGTGGTGTTAATTATTATTATTTTATTTTTATCTTCTGTTTACTTTAGAGTTAATTGATTTAAATGATTTGAGTGGTCGGGGGACAGACACAGTTTCTATGTGGTTTTGGGTGGGTAACTGCTCTAATGGAAGCGCAGAGAAGCATGTAGGACTGCAGCTCTCAACTCTGGGTTGTCATGGTTTTGGTCTAATAAACTCAGCCATATTTCTAGATATGAGAGCTGCTCCATCCAAAGTGGGATGTATGCCGTCTCTCCTAATCAGACTAGGTCTTCCCCAAAAAGTCCGCCAATTGTCTATGAAGCCCACATCGTTTTATGGACACCACCTTGACAACCAGCGGGTTGAATGATGACATGCGGCTATAGCTGTCATCACTGGTCAGATTTGGCAGGGGCCCAGAGAAAACTATGGAGTCCAACATTGTCTTTGCATATGTACACACCGACTCAACATTAATTTTAGTGACCTCCAATTGGCGTAATTGACAGTCATTCCCGCCGACATGAATAACAATCTTACCATATTTACGATTATCTTTAGCCAGCAGTTTTAAATTTGATTCTATGTCACCCACTCTGGCCCCAGCAATGCATTTGACTATGGTCACCGGTTTCTCACTATGGAGCTGCCAATAATCAGAGTTGGTTTCACAGCGGGTGTGTCACTGAGTGGGGAGAACCTGTTTGAAACATGAACTGGTTGGAGGTGAACCGCGGGCTTCTGCTTAGGACTATGCTTCCTTCGGACAGTCACCCAGCCACCCTGGCTTCCCGGCTGCTCGGGAACCACCGGGGGAGTAGGAGCTATGCTAGGTCGGCTCGCACCGGCTACTGGGGGCTGGCTAACTACATTAGCTAATGATTTGTTTTCCATGGTGCGGAGCCGCGCTTCCAATTCACTGAGCCTCGCCTCCACCACTGCAAATAAACTACATTTATTACATGTACTATTATCACTAAAGGAGGCAGAGGAATAGCTAAACATATGACACACCGAGCAAGAGAGAGCAGGAGAGTGGGAGGGAGAGAGACAAGCCATCGTTAACTGCTTAGCTATGTTAGCTGCTAAGCTAAAACAGCAGAGCTAAAACAACTAACTACTATGGGATTAGCAAGAAAAGTCGCTAAAAGAAGGAGAGGGCTAGGAGTGCTTGTGCAGAACTAGCGTAAGTTTAAATATACAGCAGGTATTTTATCCACAGTGATGAAGAATAGAGCAAAATCTAGCTGAGCTGAGGGCAGCAAAACATCAGTAAACACAGTCAACAACCGGAAGTGACACAATTCACTTACCGTAGCATGTCAGCACATCTGTAATCCCACGTAGAAATTCCCTCCCTTTCTTTACTGTGTTATGTCCACTGTATTGCAGCGCTGCTCTCCTTTACAACAACCTACAGTACAGCATTTCACTCACATATGCAAGTGAAAATTTACGGAGCCCGGGAGGGGCCATGGAGAAAAAAAAAAAGCTAATTTGTGCTCTTGAATTAATCATTTGTGCTCTCAATTTAATAATTTGTGCACACAGATGACTTAATTAGTGCTCTTGATTTATTTATTTTGCCTGCTCTCCTCTTGTAGAGGGCACCAAACACATTCAGTCAGCTGGAAGTTTGAAGAAAGCGACAAAGAAGACATCACCTGTAACATCAATTACATTTTTTTTGTGCTGATGCATTTTGAATGAAGAGCGGGTAAAACTTCAGGTTTATGAGCAATCCTGAACCCTGAAGCTGAGTTTTTGTGAACTGGATGACATCCACGGGAGCATATGTTTTTAATGCGAAAAAGTCTGTTATCCTTTTATCATCAGAGATAACACAGTATTGTGCTTACAAACCAAAGCCTGAAGCATACAGCTACAGCTACATATCTAAGTCCATTAAATCCAAGTGGGTGTAGATGACATGAGGTGAATTCTGTTAAATTGAAAGCACAAATTATTAAATTGAGTCTGCAAAATATTAAATAGAGTGCACAAATTACAACAAATTAGTATTTTTTTCTCCATGGCCTCCAGGCTCAGACTGATAATCTGGCAATTCTGGCAAATGCCAGATCGGCGGGTCCACCTAATGGGCCACAAGGCCACTAGCAATGTGGGAAAAGAAATTCCCCTTGATGTAGGAACAGCCCATCTGATTGGGGTTTACATGGTCCCAATTGTCAATAGGCTACCTATACTGTAAGGCAGGGGCACTCCCCCCACCCCTTAAAGTGGATGCATCCATCCATGTAATGTCAGAGGTCAAGCAGGAAATAATCAAATCAAGACTGGAGTGGAGTTTGAATTGAAAATAAAGCTAGCTGATACAAATTGGTGAGAGCAGAAAAGGTCAGAGAGAAAAAGAAGCATGTAGCATGAAATCCTGACTAATACTGCCTGATTAATACTGATGTATTAATCAGGCTTAACAGATCAGCAGCATCAGATCAGCAGCAAACACAATGTCAGATGACTGACTATAAATTGCTCTCACATTTCCAGATCATCTTAGGAAAGCTTTTGTCTGGTGTGAAAATTAAGTTTTGGCTATTTTGTCTCATGATGACAGTATTGCATTTTGTCATAGACTACATTCATGACATATGATTTGGTCGTTTTTGTTTTATTTGTGAGGTTACGGATTGTAGCATAAGTGTGCCCAGAGCTGGGTTGCCCATATCAACTGTCAAATGAATAAAAGTGTGCCTCTTGGAGTGCTGATTTTTCCTCTAGACTATTTCGCTAATTCTAGGCTAATCTAGGCTAATTTGGCCAAAATTGTTGTTAGCGTACCAATTTTATATCTATTGCTTAGCTTACATATTATAAATAGGTTGATATTGCTTTATGCAACTCATAAGTGTGTATGTTGGGGAAAAATGGGGCCGGTCCAGACGACAATTGCCAGGGCCGAATTTTGTTCCCAGTCCAATAGGGATAGCCTCCATGAGTGTGATTGTGAAAAAAAAGTTGGATGCACCAGGGCAAGATACTCTGAATTCTGATGTCCTGGTTGGCTAAATATACAGATTTGTAAAACTCTGACTCCAACACTGAGCGAGCAGCTTCCCACTGTTAGCCAGACATGACCATGTCTGACCATCACTTTCACCGGTTAAATTGAAACAGCAACAGATCATGATTTCATCACCTTTTGCTAATTAATGTTAACCCCATCAGTAACTTGATGGCAGGAAAAAATTTAACAGATTTATGTGCTCTCTGCTGTGGTCAGCCATAGATCATTTGTAAGGGAGGAAGCTACACTCTAATATTGCTGTTCAGTGGACTAATGATTTCTGTAGTTTCAACAACTCCAACAGAATGAGATGTCTTGTCTCTCAAGGATCACATCACAACAGTTTCAGGGGTCGCGTTCTCCAGCTTAAATTCATTCATAAATTGCCCAGCCCTATTCCAATGACCAATTACTGCAACCGTTAAAAAGCATTAAAACAGCGTTCCTGCATCCCCTGCTGGAAAAAAACAGCTAAAAAACAGCTTATGCTGGTAGCTGGTTTTAGTTGGTTTTAGCTGGTTGAAGAAGATCTTAGATGGTCCTGACCCAGCTCTTACTGGTCTTTGATGGTTTAGCTGGGTGGGCCACCAGCTGGACACGCTGGTGTGACCAGCCTATCAAGCTGGACATGCTGGTGTGGCCAGCCTATCAACTTGGTCATGACAAAGGGGTCTTTGATGGTCATTTGCCATTTCATTGATTGAGTGAGTTGGTTAGGAGGTCTTGGTTTGCTGGTGGATAAATGTTTAGATTATGTTATCTGCATATATTAAAAAAATAGTTCTCTTTATGCATATCCCATGAAAGTAGACTTAACTGATTTATACCATTTGCTGTAAAATAGTGTGCCATATCTCATCATACTTCCCCCTCATGACACTATTATTTCTCCATACTTAAGGACATTGATTTGGTTTTAATTTTACAAGGACTTCAGTGGGATTAGGGAGCTTCCTCCCTTTGGCCTACATTATTCGGACAATGGACAATCATTATAATCTGCTCAGATAATTACATTTGTTGCTGGTAAAATCTTATACACTGTGACAGATATTTGGTTCCACTACCCAGACATGGGAAAAAAATCTATTGGAAAAAAAAAGACTCACTTTATTTTTCTGTACAAAACACACAATTCAAATTTGAGGTATTATGGAGGTTTTAATGGAGATATGGTTTCTTCAACTGTAACAATCATCTGCCAGGATTTTAAATACATATTCCCATCAACACTTCCAACACAGTTCTTCTGGAGTAACTGTGTGGACCATGCCGTTATCAAGAAGTACACAATCATCACATCTTATAGCTCTCTTAACTATAGGATAGTTGTTCATTTTAGCATTGGATGCAAGGAATATGTTTACAATCTGCTGTGCAACTCCTTTTGTTCCTGAGACCAGTTTCGGCAGAGATCCATTTGCATTTTCGAAAGGAAATGCTGAATGAGCCCATAACAGCCCCCAAAGTCTTACAGACTTTCCAAGATGACTGAGCAAGTGAATGTTGAATGTCATCTCTGACTCACCATACAAGATGTGAAATCTGTACGTAAATTCAAGGAGCAAGTTTTCAGCTCTGTTGAGATAATCTGAAGAAATCTCCTCTTGCAACAGAAGAAAGAGGACAGACACTAAAGACATAGGTTTCCCAAATATCCTTTGGGCAAAAACCCATTCAAACATGGAATGCTGTAAAACAGGAGCCAATTCCGCCACTCCAATGCACTCGATCAGACAATCTCCTGGGGAGTCTAGTTATCAAATGTGGCGGTTTGACTGTCTCACAATGGCAGGGCTAGCAATGTAGTAAGGTTCTGTGGAAGAAGTACTATCTAGTAGGAGTTCAGTAATTTGCCTAGAAACTCCAAGTAATGTGGCATGCATGTAATCAGGTATGAATCCCCAAACAACATCAAAGTGAGGCAAATTAATTAGTGGTGTTGGACCTTTGACAGTTGTGCCTCTTTTCACAGCCAACTCCATGTCCTCCAACATCGTCTCATGAGCTCTGTCATCATGTGTTTCTGCAAAAACACAGAGTACTTAACAGCTTTCCCCCCTACTTGTCCAGGATGCAGGAAGTATCCATTGAACTGGGTTGTATTTTGCATTTGTGGGCGTGGTTCATCACTGGTTTTGTTTCTGTTAAAATGATAATCCGAATGACTTACCACATCTCGATTTTCCAGAAAAGCCTGTATCTGAAGTGCTACAGGCAAGCTGGTGAAAAGTTACCACTATTTAGTCTGTCAACTTCAAAAGGAGTTTCACAAACTGAACATTTATGGAGGTCTCTTTCTGTGATTTTGTGTGTTGTACCTATAAGAGCATTACAACCTTTACAATAAAACTGAAACATCACATCCTCTGACTGTTCATTGAAGAGCCTCTTAAAAAGATACTTTGATCTAGGCACCACCTCATGACCAAAAAGCTGGTTAATGAGTGACAGGAGATCATCAAACTGAGTACCAGTAACGTTATGCTTTGCTACAAAACTCATTAACATGAGTACAGCTTCAGCTTTGCTAATGTTTCCATAAGCAGTCAACATAGAGTCCATGTCTGTGCTGTTTACCTGGTCTTAAACACAGTCTGCTTCACTTCACTTTGAAGATGCTGACATTGAAGAGCTAATAGAGGAGACTGGAGAGCTGTGAGTTCTGCCTGTGCATACAAGTAGGGTCATCGTCAAGAGCCCCCTTAAGAGTGAACGAAGAAGATTAGCACAGAGATGAAAACTTGCACATCAACCACCTGACAAGAACACACGCAAGTCATGAATTTACAGAGGAGACTGAAGAGGTGTGAGCGGAATTCTGCCTTTGCATATGAGGAGGGTCATTGTCAAAAGACTAAAACTTGCACATCAACCACCTGACAGGAACACACGCAGGATGTATAAAATAAGTTATTGGTCTACTGAAATTAAAAATAAATGAACTACAACATAGTGCTTGCATAAGTATTCAACCCCTATACACATTTTTATTTATTTTATATTTGATATGCTTTAATGTGGATCTTCTTAAACAATGGTTTCTTTTTTCCACCCTCCTATAAAGGCCAGTCTTATGAAGTGCTCCTAAGATTGTGTACTCCTACACCTGCACTCCAATTCCAGCCACTGAACATTGTAGATTTTTCAGGGTGATGGCTACAGCTTCTCAGGTGAGCTCTGATGTCACAGAGACACACAGACAGGTGAGCTGCAGCCTCTCAGGTGAGCTCTGATGTCATAGTAAAGATATTTAGGTAAGTTCAGGAGTTAAATGAAAATAATACAAACAGAAGCTTTTCAGATAATTTAAAGATAGGTGTGAGCATTGCTGTGGCTCTGTCGTGAAACTCTTAAGTTGTGTCGCCCAAATATGGCTCTAAATATGACTTGTAACATTTCCGTGACATCCTAAAACACACAATTGGTGGTCAATAAAGTATTTCACATTGCAAAAGGTTGAAATTTTTCAATTTCTTTTGAGGAATATAGAATTAGAATATGGAAAAAGAGGAAAACTGCTGGCAATAGCGGGAAAATTAACAGAAAACTCATGCACTATTGCCAGAGAGGATTTAGCTAGCAGGCCGCCACAATGTACGCCTATGTGAAATACACTGACAATGGAGTTAAAAAAATAGTGCCAGTGAGATAAAAAAATTTTAAATCTGAAGGACCATAGCACTCATATCCCATATACCTGATAAAATGGGGAAACGTGCAAGTTTTACATGAGAGGGTTACTTATCGTAAGCTGATATCATGTTAGCAAGAAATTGATGCGCTGACTTCCATAAACCCCAATTGGTATTTATCAATTCAAAACACCCAATGTTAACACAGACTAATGTTTTAGCCTACCACATTCACCTAGGCAAGACACTAACGTTAGCTTGCATGCCAGCTAGCTGTTACGTGACGTTAAAACTGACACAGCTAACGTTTGCAATCTGGTAATAATGTTAACATGAATGGAAACCCATGAGGAGATAAGCCGGGAGCTTGGATGCCCCACAAAAAGAAAAAGGATCCCTAAAATACCAGAGGAGGTCGAAGAAGGAGACACCAATGGGACCTTGGAGTTAAAAAGAAAAAGAAATGAACAAGAAAGAAATGTCCAAGCCAAGGTAAGGATTAACTCAACGACAATAACTAGCTACCTGGCTAGCCCACTGACTGTTTTATCTGTACCACTATCCAGCACGCACTGAGATATGTCTCAAGTCTTTTATTTGATATGGTCCACCATCTTCAAGGGCGTCTCAAGTCTGCTCCATGGAGCGAGGAGAGATGAGGAGCGAGGAGTGAGGATACATGAGAGTAGCCTTCAAAGAAGTCTTTTACTAGTTGACATGTCCCCTTATTGGATATCAGTTATTGATTGGACGCTGCAGCTGATCGGCCTGATCTGATACATCGCAACATCACTGCAGTTTCATACCAGAGTGAATAACAGAGTAAACTCAAGTGTATCACTTCCAAAGTTTTATATTTTTTGTTTTCTGATTCACCCTTGTCAGTCTGAACAACAAAAGATCCATAAATAACTTTCTTCAGTTATTAGAAAGATTTATTTCCCCCATTAACTTTTATTATGGATAAAAATAAAGCCAGAGAGAGTCTGTCTGTCAGTAAGAAACACATTTTAAAGACATTTTATCCTCATTTCCATTCAGTCATGTGAGGCTGAAAATTTCTGAGCGTCAGGTTTGATATGAGTTACATAATTTCCATTTTCCCCAAAAGATTTAGCCTAATAAACAATTTCCAGTATTCAAAAGACACCCTGATCATTTTCTGAGTTATTGAATAATGAATTCACAATCAGAATATTAATAAATACTGATGCAAATAATTAATAAAGAATATAAAATGCATTCTGTCAATAGAAATGCTTCATGTGCCTCTGAGCAGGACACAGTACACAGTATAAATACAGAATGCAAGTTTTTATTCATGTGCAGGTACACAACAGCTGATCTGGCAGTGATAACTGCACCTTTATTAGTATTATCACAGTGCACATGTGTGCAGACACAAACTCCATCAAATGTTGCTACAGCTGTTAAAACTGACTGACAGCTGATCAGCTGTGATCAGCTGCCTGTCATCATAAACGGGCATCACTTAACATGACGCTTCAGAGGAACGGATGTCTCATGCCTCTTAAAACATATTCCTTGTTTCCTCTCTACTTGCATGGTTTCCTTGTGTCTCTCCATGAATCCTCATTGGGAGGAACTAAATGGGAGGAACTAGATGCAAATGAGAGAAACATGGATGCAATTCAGAGACTTGAAATGTACCCCTGGTCGATGAGTGAAAAGCTGATGCTTCTTGTTCTTTGGGTTTTAATGGCAGCTTGCATCCTAAATGTTTCACTACAGCCACCTTCTGGAGTAAGTTAACTCCTAAAGTGTCCAGTATGTCAGATTTTCTTCATCAACTCTGTTCTCATTAAGAAGCTAACCAAGCACCTCTGCCTTGCCCCCTATCACCACACTCCAGTATACTCTTTACTCCTGCTCCCCCTAATCTTTTCATTTCTTCCATCATGCCATTTCTCTCTGCTACATATTTTCTGCAATTAACAAGAACATGCTACATAGTTTCTGATACCTGGCAATGATTGCAAAAAACAGTTGGACGCTTACCTATAATGTGAAGTGTACTGTTTAGATTACTGTGTCCTATTATTAACCTACTTATGATTATCTCCTCTTTTCTATTTCCTTCCCTACTTCTCACAATACCAACTCTATTTTGAATAGAATGCAAATCTTTTCCTCTTGTCTCCCAGTCCCAGTGGTGGGGCCACTCATTCTTCATTTCTTTCCATACAATGCCCTTTCCTTTTGATTTTGAGACTAATATTTGTGTTTATGTTTTTCTTTTTTAACAGCAACTCTTTATCTCTCCTCTCATCACTGTATCTTCCTTGCTAAACTCCATGCTGTTGCTACCCTCATATGTCAAGTCAAAACCTGATGCAATTCCGCACAACAGTCTGTGAATTCAAATCTCCCTCTGACCGTAGCTTCTGCATCCGCCTCTCTGGCCTTGTTCTGACCAGAGAGCCTTCTGAGTTGCTATGATGGTGTTATGTTAATATATTTGGCAGATTTTCAGCTTGATTGGCTGGATGTTACTATGTACATTATGTATGAAAACATTAATGTTTTCTCTATGTTTGTGTATGTATGTTTCAGAGAGTGGAGACCAAAAAGAAAAGTTTGCTGTACATTGTAAAAGAAAAGAAAAAAGAAAAACAAGTCCAGCAAAAACAGCGGGATACTGCAAAGAATTTCGATGATGATGCTGATGGCGACAATGGAGTGGTGCCAGAACAGATAAGCAAACTCATGAGAAAATACAAAAATGAAAAACACAAGCACAGTGCCACAATGATTTTGAATGAATTGAATACATTAAAAAGAAAGTAAGATATTTCATTTTCATCCATGCTCAATCTTTTAACAATGGCATAAAGACACACTCGTTTACATGGTATCCTCATGGGCTGTCACATTAGCCCACACATTATAATAATGTTGTTTTGAATAGCTTAAGCTTTCTGTTTTTTTGTTCAACCTCAACCTAGATATGCCAATTTGGAAAAGCTGAGGAGACTTGCAGGCTGTAACAAATGACTTAAGGGAGGTGAGGGACACAATGCAACAAAAATGCATGGCATATGGTGAGTTTAGCACACACATTATTGCAAATAGAATGATAACCCAGTGCTATTGGTAGCATTTTTTAAAAGATTTTGGGTATAATTTTAGATGGCAAAAGCGCCAACTGATTATTACTACTTAAAATGCACCCACATAGAGGGTTGATGAGTCTCAGAAGCAGCTTCCAGAGGAAGATGGAAAGGAAATGCAAAAAAAAGATATTACAATGAAAAGCATGAATGTTAGACTGAAGTTAAGAAACTCAATGTCAATGGGAATGTCAATAAGACTTTGGTAAGGACTATTCTGATATGAGCCCTTTCAACTTGCTGAAACTGCAAGTGTCTGTTATCTATTTATATGTATTTTGTTATTTTCATGTGTTCTAGATACCTACATATAGGGCAGGGAATTTGCATCCAAAAGACAGTATGGAGGAAAATTTGTGGCAGCCAAAAAGTCTCCATATTTGTAAAAGAGCTGGCAGTTGCCATTTGGGGCACTGCCATTCTAAAAAACATTCTACAACAGGAAAGGAGCGCCCCACAAAAAAGGGAGAGCCTTGGCCACCTTTAACACCATCAAAATTCAAAGCTGTCAGAGGTAAGATTGTGGCGATCACCCAGTGTATAACTGTTGATAGGTTATATTACATGTAGAAACGAGTGGGTGAATTATGATTTAAAAGTTTTGTAAAATACATGAATATATAATTTGTGTTATGAAGGATTCACATTTGGGATTATGGCATGTTATGTTACGTGATCGCCAATATTGTGTGTTTTTTTTCTTTCTTTTCACTCACCTCCACACCCTACCAGTCCAGTCAGTCAGCTATATGGCTCTGTTTTACCCGCTCTCTGAGAGTCCAGCCCCATTACTTTCTTATATTATACGACGTAAAAATCAGTATGGCGTCTGACGCCGGAAAGTGAGGAGCAGGGAGAAGTTCACCCTCCGTTTAGAGCCTCCCACAGGCATCTTGCACTGTGTTAAATCCACGTCCAGATTAGTTTTGTGTGCCCTCGTGCAGCTGGAGTCTTCAGTCTTCCTATGTCTCATCCGTCCAGGGGAAACCGTCGGGTATCCGACATCTAAAGTACGCCGGAGAGCACAGTGCATCCTCACAATAACCGTGAGTTGGCTGAAGCCGGGAGATCCTTTTTTTTCTTTATCAATGTTTTTTTTTACTGAGGCTTTTTTGGTGGTTCATGTGGATTAAGTGAACTGAACTGAACTGAACTTCCTTGTTTTGCTTTTGTTTATGGGATACCGGGGAAACCCGAAGTGGATTATTTTCATTAATGAACTGAACTGAAATGAACTGATAACCGGGGAAAACCCAAAGTGGAATTTTTGAGTTACGTTATAAATTGAAGTGAACCTATGGACCTGGACTGAGTTTCAAGCTTTTTGTTTTGTTATTTCTGGTCTTCTAATACACTTGTGAAATCTTGCTTGATGGTGTGGTTCAGATTATTTAAACTGTATGTTTATAAATTCATATGTGGTCTGAAACAGTACATGGGGTATGTGGAACTAAATGCATGTATCCTTTGTGGGGTTTGATAGTGAGTCACATCAAAAACTTGATCAAACCGCTACAAGATGTATATTAAAATTAAATGTTGGCGTAAAAATACCTATCCACAGAGATTTAGGTGATTGTATGTATTTGTTTATTGATGAACATATGTCTATGTGTTATTTATTCTAGATTGCTTCCGATGGTGGCTCTCAGAGCAGAATGTCAAGGGAGAGGACCTAATGAAGAGACAAAAAGAAATTGGCCATTATATTTCACAAAAATTGTGGACATAAAAAAAAAAAGAATGGAAGGCAGCACCTGGGCAACTGGACTAAAGCCCCCCCACCCCCCTGCCAATCCCCACCCCTCTCTATCTCTACCTCACTCACCCCCCCCCCCCCCCCACACACACACACACACAGTCGTGTTTCCATCACTTCAGGGGACATTACATTGACTTACATTCATTTCCTGGAGACTTATCCTAACCTTAACCATAAGCACCACATGCCTAACCCTAACTCTTACCCTAACATTAACGTAACCCTAAACTAACCTTAACTTTAAACCAAGTCTCCATTCTAAAATTAATGATACCTGGACCACACACACACACACAAACACTTCTGCATTTTAAATGTATTCAATTAATTATTTTATTAAATGTTTTAGATGTTCAATTCACTCTGAAACTCAGTCTTTCATTGAAAAGCTGTTGTAAGTTGTAATACATGGAGTTCACATCACAGGTGTCTGTCATTGATTGAGTATTAATAAAAACCTGACCAAGTCAGCTACACACACCAGCAAAGCCAGCTAGAATGACCATCACAAGTTGGTATGACCAGCTAAACCAAATCAAAAATTATGCAAAAACATACCTTAAGCTGGTCAACCAACATAAACTGGTCAAAGAAGCTGGTCAACCAGTTTAACCGTCTTAAGCTGGTCAAGCTGTTTTTTTCAACAGGGTCATGAAAGATGCTGAGGGGAACTAACTCATAGATGTTATGTGCAAAGATTGCATGGGTGGTGTTGCATTACACATCTCCTACACCTCAAGCAGTCACTCCACTCCCATCTCACCCTTCACATTGTCATGTCAGGTAACCAGTCTCCAGCTACTATCCTGACAAGTTTAAAGTCCTGTGCGGGACAACAGTCAGCCTTACATGGAACATCATGTCATGTCCACAGCAGTGGGTCCAAACCAGCATGAGACCCTTTCATCTTGATGGTGCACTCTCTTATGGTGAATTTGACCCCTGACCCCAGCCCCTCCTTCCCCACAATGTGCCTTCAGACAGAAGGTCAGCAGGGTTGGAGGGGTCACAGGGTGGGGGGAGCTGGTGTATTAGTGGCAGTAAGTCAAAATAATGGGCTGGATTAGCTGCGGATGGCAAGGTCATCCCGGTTAATCTCCTGTAGGAAAGTTTTGGATCAGAACTCAGTGATCTGGTCATCAACATTCAGCCGAGGGAAGAGCAGACAGAGGCAGAGAGCATTAGAGAGCCACACAATGCATGAGCACAAAAACAAACAGCCACTGCACAGCTACAGAAATGTCTGTGTCCTATAAAAACCTGGCACAAGCCGCTCCATCAATCTAAGCCCTATTCAGAGGCCATCAGCCTGGACAGCAGTGGTGTATGGTGAAACTGCACCCTGTAGGGAGATAGGGCTTGTTGTATCCTGAAAAAGTGCTGTGGATGGAAAGCACATTGTTGCTGCCGCTGCTAGTGTTGTGATAAACAAGACTATAGCTGTAAAACACAAGGTAAGAGGTTTCTATCGTGCCAGCATGACTGGATACTAACCAGGTAACTAGGTCTGACTTGAAAAGGAAACTTGTGTCAATGTACTTTCAATAACTTTATTCCAGTTTATAAAATGCTTGTGTGATGTATATTCCAACTATATTTGTGTTAAATAAATTAGCACAGATGTAATGTCACAGAGCTGACCTGGGGTGGGGTCGTATTCCAGTACAGGACTACTGGTTGGTTTCTGGGGCTCTGAGCAAAATATACTGAAGCTTCCCTGTGTAGCCTGCTGTGTGCACTGTATCTAATCAATACTCAAGAGAGTCATTGCAAGTGCTTGAGGGCAGACATATCATTCACATTCACCTGTAGTGAAGTAATGGCAGGACATGAGGGAAGAAATCTTCCATCTTAAACTTTCACCAAAGCTTCATTATGGATCAAGCTCTAAAAGCACTGGACCCTACACTTTCATTTAGACACTCCCTGCCTGGTAAGCATCCACATTTTTTATTTTGAGATAACCCTGATTACATCACAAATATTTTCTCAGATTTGACAAAGTTCCTCCAGAGCCCCAGAAGACATTAAACTATGTTCAGAGGCTGAATAATGCTCCCTGTAACTAGTAAATTGACTTTGACACATAAAGTCTGTGGACTGCCCTTTTTAAGTAACAGGATGCATACACAAAGCACAAAAACAGGAGGCATGGGGGGGTCAACAAGGCCAGCAGTTCATTTTTGCCCTGGGCTCCCATTGTAGGTTTACATGGCCATGTCTGAAAGATGGGCAAGTGTTTTTATCATCTAAATTTATTAAACATATTCTTTTTGTGATTTTCTGTCATGTCTGTAATGTCTGAATCTTACAATAATGTTGTTCAGTGCCACAATAATGTCAATGTCATAATAATGTCCATCACAGCTGTCAGGACATTTTTATTTTTAATTAGCTGAAAGTCCGAGATAAGCCTACCACCCCAAACCCACTTGATCCCCCCCCACTGTCTGACTGTCGCCCTTGATATCATTAAATATCAACTCAATATCATATTCAAGCCTCACAAACTTGAAGATTTGAAGAGAGAGAGTGAGTGAGGAGTTAGTGTGCACAGTTAACACCAACTCTCTGAAGACCTTAATAACACCGCTCTAACTGCGTGTGGCAATTAGCACTGGTCTTTGTGAATTAACTGTTTTTGCAATGATGCTTATTTGCATAGAAAAAGGGCCAATTTTTCACCAAATGTATGATTATTACATAATTTACATACATGGAAATGGCACTGGCAGCTTTGCTTGGCAGCACAGTTTGCAGTGAATTTCATCCTTTGCGGGTGCTGTGTGAATTGCACGCTTTTTGTCTCATTTTCACCAGTTTAGCGGCCACAAAAGGCCGCACAATCCTTTTGTGGATTTGGCCCTTAGTTTGAAAAAGTTACCTTTATTTCCCCATCAAACTGATGTCAGATTGTTCGTGCATGCCCATAAATTGCCAAGTGTTCCGTAGTCTTTGTTGCTAAAGTTTTTGATGCATTTTAGAAGTTTCCATTTTGAGTAAAGAATGAGAAAAAAGAAGTGAAATCCTACTACTATAGTTTCTTATATTTCTTATGTTGCCTCCTGAACTGCTGGAAGTCTGCCGAGGGACAGCTTCTTGAAGTTGACCAATCAGAACTTTTGTGCAAGTTATTACATTATGAGTTTAGTGGCAACTTTTTTGTTAAAAATAATAACTTGACATATATTGTAATAACAAATAAAAATGAAATGCTTTCAGATCAAATATGTACAGTATTTCATACAGAGCATCTTTTCTATCCCAACCATCACATCATGGCCGGCATGATCCACATTTCAATTGTGATCAATGTGTTTTCAAGTATAGGGTTGCCATTCAAATGAAAACCACATACAATTGTTCCTTTATATGCATTTTAGGTGTTTTATGTACTGAAATAATGCACATTGTCTCAGAATCCACCTCAGAAAAAGACCAAAGTCAAAAACATTAACAAGATATTGGCAAATCTAGTTCAACCTATAAATGCATAGTTTGTCAGAAATTGTATTTCTGTCCATAAATGGTAGTGGATCATCCTGTTATATAGGTTTCACCTCTTCTAGAACAACAAGAAGAAGAACAAAAAAGAAAACTTCAGAAACTAAATAAAAGTATATTCATGTGAACCTGTCAATACGGGTTATATATATATAAAACATAACATTCCAATCAATAAAAAAAGTTATGTGCATTTCATTGGAATGACACATTTCTCCTCCAAACATGGCGAGTACTGTTATTGCCAAAAATTTCAATTTTTGTCTCGTCTGAACACACCACATTCTTCCAGTAATCTACAGGCTTCTCCAAATGTTGTGCATTGCCCACTGTTTTCCTATACTGGCTTTTCTAATGGCTTTTCAATTCAATTCAATTCAATTTTATTTATATAGCGCCAAATCACAACAAAAGTTATCTCAGGGCACTTTACACATCGAGCAGGTCGAGACCGTACTCATTTACAGAGACCCAACAATTCCCCCCATGAGCAAGCACTTGGCGACAGCGGCAAGGAAAAACTCCCCTTTAACGGGAAGAAACCTCAAGCAGAACCGGGCTCTTTTCTACTGTGACAATTGTACCTGCTTCTTCCAGGTCTTTCTGGAGCTCTTTTCAAGTGGTCGTTGGATCTTGGGCTACTGTTCTGACTAATTTTCTGACTGCCTGGTCAGCAATCTTGCGAGGAGCTCCTGTGCGTGGCCAGTTGATGGTGGAGTGATGCTGCTTCCACTTGCAGTTAATGGCGCCAATGGTGCTTATGGGAACACTCAGGAGAAATCAGTGGGTAACCTGTGCCATTCCTATGTTGCTCAACAATCTTGTTGCAAAGGTCTTTGGAGAGCTCTTTGCTTCTCCCCATCATGAGATGGTTCTTACATGACAGCTTGGTAACAAATGATGAAGTCACAGATGGCTAACCCTTTTTAAAACAATGGAAGTACTAATAGCCACATGCACTAACCCAGCTGATTCTAATTAGCACAGGTAAGAGGACTAATTAGTGGAATTAGTGGTGCAGTGAAGTCAGAATATAACTTGTTTACATTTTGATAAGGATGTTTAATTTCTGATATAAGTACTGTCTACATTTAACGTCTACATTTTAAAGTAGTTTTTTGTATGTCAGTTGTGTCAGTATTTGTTTATTAAAACAGTTCGAAAGCCTTCACATTGTATGACATTTGCTTGTGTTGAGTGCATTGCTGCATTTGTGGAGGTTTCTGCTAGTAATGCAACAGGGCTTTCTCATAATCATCTTGTTGTAATATTAGGTTGACATGCATACATTTAGATGTTTCAAAAGGAAAGAAGCCTGTTGTGAAACCTCTGCTAACTGTTCAACCACCAATATTTATGGACAGAATTACAGGTCAAAGATTTTGATTTCTGACAAGCAGTTCGCAACATCCTGTATACATTACATATACATTTATAATATCTATGAATTCAAAGGCTGAACTACATTTGCCAATATCGAGGTGGCTGAGGTGGATTCTGAGACAATGTGCATTATTTCAGTACAGAAAACATCTAAAATGCATGTAAAGGAATAATTGTATGTGGTTTACATTTGAATGGCACCCCTATACTTAGATACCCTAAACACAATTGAAATGAGGATCATACAGTCCATGATGTGATGGTTGGGATGGAAAAGGTGCTCTGTATGAAATACTGTACATATTTGATCTGAAAGCATTTCATTTTTATTTGTTATTACAATATATGTCGAGTTATTACATTTAACAAAAAAGTTGCCACTAAACTCATAATGTAATAACTTGCACAAAATGTAATAACTTATTCCATTATGCGCAAAAAGTTGTGTGCTCACCATTTTTATTGTATTATTGGAAGATTATTACATTATCCGTTTCTATTACATTTTTATTACATTATCCACAGTTATTACATTTCTAGAGTTTCTACAACCCCAGTCACTATTGTCAAAGTCATGTCAACCATGACAACCATCTACCTCGACCACCTCCCATTGACCTCTGTGCTGTATATGGATATATGGACTCTCTGAATTGGAAAAAACGTTGCCAGTGAACATAATCCAGGCAGTAATCATGTTTCCTCTAAAATGCATTCAGCAAAGCAAATTAGTAGCATATGAATGTATTTTTTTAGGAGTCAGGGTTACTCTTTAGGGAGTCACTCAGTGTACACAAACACTTCCATGCATGCAATACCAGCTCTACTATCCACTGAGTCCAGCTAAAATAACAGTAGGTTTACCTAGAGGCTACAAGAATTCCAGTAAAACAGCAGAAAGTCTTAGAAACAGCCAGATCCTATTTGTGGAAAAGCCTCCTGGTTTATTTGAACAGATGATTTTCCTTCAGGGGCTCTAAATAAACACAGTGCAGTGTAGAGCACTGAGGTGCCACATCTGTGGGCAGCTTGTATTATTTATCCTGAGTGACAGCAGTTGTATGGCAGCTGATTCTCTCACACTGGTGTAGCACTGTTCTCCACTACCTGGTTTTATGAACAGCTGCCTGGGTTTGGTTACAATCAGCTCAAAAGTAATAATGATATATATCCTGTTTACTTCTGTTACTATCTTCTTTTGTTAAATGTTAAATGTTGAGTTGGTGACTGTCCAAAGAATAGTGTGTAACTGTGTGTATGGCTTCACCTGTCTCCTCCCTCTTTAACCTGACTTAAACACTAAAATGTTCCATAAACTGTACTTATGCCAAAAAAGTAAGCATTTATTTAAATATAATTGTATAGAAAAATAATAAACTAATAAAAACAGCTTTTATTTATCTTAAATGGCAAAGGATATATTTAAAAAATACGCCTTCCACTTAGTAGGGAAGTAGTAGCAGTGGTAGCTCTTGAAAGTCTTCCACCCTGCCTCGAGAATGGTACACCTTCACCATGGTTACAACGCACTGATGCCACAGCATAGCATGTGTTACAGTATAATGTCAGTGTTGGGTCGTTGATTGTAAGCTGGTTGGTTATTAGCAATAATTAATGATTATCAGAGATAATTATTAATTAATAAAAATTAAATTATTAATATGAATTAATAATACGGGGCACCACCCGGAAACTGGGACCAATAACCAAACAATAAGGTAGCATCCCAAGTGAACCTTGTTTATGAGACTAATATCTGAGGGATATCAGCATCCACAAGTGAACAATGAAGGTTTGAATTCGAGCTCTGACCCTCTTTCTCAATCAGCCACCTTTTACAATAAATGAGCACAATAATTACAAAAGACTTCTCTTTTAAAGATATAACAGTGTTTATTAAACAATAGCAAAGTTAACAAGTTAGCAAATGCTTTGATCAATAAATCACTCCTAAAATCTAATACTGCCTAAGCAATAATACAGCTATGTACAATGAAAACACATGCAAGCTGGAGCGTGCATGAGATGACATCATGCGATCTCAAGGACAGCGGGCGTGATCTCGCGAGATGGAGTCACGTGAGAACCAAATAGCGGATATGACCGCAGTGTAGGTTATAACAAAGGCAAGATAGTGCCGCCTGGGGGTCAGCGTCTCTGCGTTCACTCAATTCAATGTATCAAACACATGTCTGATGGTAGATAATGAGGGCAAAGCGGCGCTGTGTCCCACGTTATCCGACCGTGAGATGTGTAAGAAGAGGTGCGTGTGTGCGGGTGTTAGTGACAAGAGAGGGAAAGGAGAAGAAACGCCGGCTCACAGCGGAGTCCTACAGTCGTGAGGAGAGAGCAGTGGTTGTGTGTCCACAGAGAGCGTGCGTACGGACGGCAGTCTGTAATGCACGTTGTCTGATTTTTGATCAACAAACAACTTACTTTCTCACTCACAATGTCACAAAGACAGCAGCAGTACCGAGTGGGACAAAAACAGTCTAGCGTGGTTAACACAAACTAAACAGGCAGCAAACTTTAAATACTCCTCAGAGTATAGCAGGCAAAAGGGACTCGGCGGTCCGTTAAATCAACAACAAAATAGCAATTAAGCTTAAAGCTGAAAGCTAACAAACACACAATTAATTTTGTCTCTGTCCAGACATAGCCTCTTACATGATTGCGTCACAAAGCGATTTGGTGTGTGTTTCATCCGTCTTGGTCTGGTTCGGATACTGACGGGGCCGTCCTCGCGTTGGCGGGGTTTTGATGGCAGCTGATCCTCGGCGGCGTGGCGAGGGAAACAGCGGGTCGACTCAGTCGGTAGAGAGCGGGGCGTAGAAGTTATCCTCGTCTCTGTGAAGAAATCCTTTTCTTCCTTCTGCAGGCAGTGAGAGCGCTGGGTTGCAACAGCAGCGGTCTCTCTCGGATCTGGTGATTGTGTTTGGTTGAACACAGGGAGAAGTTCAGCTCGTCCAGCGAGGGTTGAATCTTCAGTCGATGGGGAAAAAAGTCCACATGCACGGGGTTACCCCCTTTAGTAAGCTGGCTCACAGAGAAAGCAAAGCTTCCTCCAGCACTGTTACGGTGGAAAGGCGACATTGAATTCACACAGCCACTTCTTAAAGGGGTGGTGACGTCACGGCTGTGTTACCATGACTCCCGGTGGTGTTGGTGGGTCTCTGCCAATCAGAGACAAGAGTTTGAGGCTTCCTGCTGAGTTCACACTTAGGTGTGAACTGGTAAAGCATCATGGGGAATGGAGTCTGTGAGCAGCATTTTGGTGCTGTTCCTTTGTTTCAGGGGACAAAGGACAAAGGAAGCCTCATGGTCAGGCTTCAGGTTTTACATGTAGGCCTGCCTTTGTTTGACCCTATGGTTGAGGCCCAACAGTCAGTATGAGGCGCTCAGTTTACACACAGCTTTAAACTGTACACGGACTACTGCACTGTGGCTCAAGTACCCCTGACTGCAGTGTGCAGTACGGGACAGTGCCTCCGCCCACATTGAGCATGGCCCGTTTTTTGTTTTTTTTTGTCCATCTGAGGTTTGACAGTCGTGACCAAAGGCACACTTTGAATACAAACGTGTTTCATTTTTGAAGATCATAAGAAATATTATATAAAGTGGTACCGGTAAATGAGTGTTGTAACACTTTTTGCTTCATGATATACACCTCAAACTTTGAGACAAGCTAGTCATATTGTTGCAGTGAACAACAGAAAAATTAATGTTCTTTAATTAATGTTCTACTACTTATGCTTCAAAACTTGCTAGACTTGTTATGAATGTATGTTATGTTATGTACTGGTTATATTGTGTCATTGTTCTGGAACTCATTACTGGCTACTATATTATCTCATTTTTCTAAAACTCATACTCATAATGAAAATCATTACTGATCATATTGTACTAAATTATGAACACTGCAGCCTAGAAATCATACTACAATTGTTTAATGTAATTCCCATTTTCACCTTGCCAACTTAATTTGCAGCCTTTTGAAATAAGTCTGTATTCTTTGCTCCCAGTGCATTCCAGTCCATTAATTATTTTGTAAAATATGGGTCATCTCTTAATCTTGATAAATGTTATAACTTTATAATTTTAATATTTTTTAAAATATTTCATTGAGCATATACATATATATAGTTACTACCGATCCTGATTTATAATACTATTTACTTTCCTCATGAGAATGGAGACAGACTATACCATATAGACATACTGACAAGCTGAATGTGCTTTGTACATTAAGTTATACCATCTCCAGTAAAGAGATCAGAGACTCGGGTGACTTCTATGTCGTCTTTACTAAACAACATAACACAATTAACACAGCAGACAAAAACAAGGTTTGATAACTCCTCCTAAATGGCTTCACTCCTGCTCCTCAAAAGAGCCAAAGACTTTCATTTCCCTGTTGTCAACTACCAAAGAAAATCTCGTAATCACTCTGTAATAATAACATGAATGGTTCCATGAGGAGTAGTAGTTCTTTAAGCGTTGTTATTATCTTCCCCGTCCATCTCAATTACACTAAGGAGGGAAATGGTGCCTTTAAATGTTTGGCGTTTGCACCACCTTAATACCTTTAGGGTGTCCCTTAGAAGAACATCTGCTTCCTTAAAGAAAAAGGGAAAATAAAGATTAAGAGTAGTGCCTCATTGGGTTTCATCTCACTTTCACAATACCACCAAAGGCATGCAAACAAAAGCCACTATTACTAAAGGGGTTTTCAGTGATATCTATAACTACTCAACAAGTCATCACAACTATTATAGCTTGCCATGCATCAAGCCTTCAGCATTACACACAGTAGACTACATACACAGTTCACAGCTCCCAGTTTGCCGTGCATTTTGTTTTCAGTATCGTCTAGAAAGAAAACTGATTGTGGTCATTAAGTAATGTAAGGGAACCTAGCTACTCTTTAGCTATCTCCAACTTGACTGTTGCTAACTGGCCAGACTCACTCTGCCTAGTTAAATAGCCTCATGTACTGTGTTGGGCCTCATATGCCACGTGCATGAGACAAAGGCAGGCCTGCATGAAGTCACAAAGCCTGATAACAAAGAAAGGTGCCAGTTTAAACAAAAGAAATCCAAACAGACTTCAACTCCCATCATGCTCAACTCACACCTAGGTGTGAAATCTGGCAGAGTCAAACTCTCGGCTCTCATTGGACGAGACCCGCCGGAAAGGCACGAGGATTTCCTCCCCATGGCTGTGATGTCACTGAGTATAAACACCTGAGGCGCTTTCCAGACCGCACTTCCAGCTGCCTGCACAGTTAATGTAAGGAAGTAACTCCCGTATGTACGTTAAACTGTACTAGGCTGCACAGTCTCAGCTTCACTGGACGAGTAGAGATTTCAAGCATTACCGGATCCAAAGAAGAGCGCTGTGCAACACAGCGCTCTTCCACCTTTCCTGCAGAAGAAGGCGAAGGATAGCCTCTGTGCCCCATTCGCCTTAAAGTGAGTCGACGCCGCTGTTTCCCCTGCAACACTGGCGAGAATCAGCTGCAATGAAACCTGCCGACAGAGTGAGAGGACAGCCCTGTCAGCATCCAAGCTGAGGAACCGAGCCGCACCCGAAAGACGGACTAAAACACACCCTACTCGTTACCTTAAGCAACACAAGAGGCTTAAGTCTGGGCAGAGATAGATTTTTAAAGTGTGTGTTATTTTCAGCCTCAGTGCTGTTTGTTGTAAAGTCCGGTGAGTCCCGTTGGTGCTGCTGTGAATACTGTTGAACTATTATTGCTATTTGCTGCTTGTTTGGCTGTGTTTATCAAGCTAAATTGGTTTGTGCTTGTCCAACTGCTTGGACAGCTTTGTGTTAGCTCGTCATCTTGTGTGAAACCGTGGGTTGCATTATTTACTTATTTGTCAGACCGTGGCCGACGAATAAGTACGTTCGCACGCCATGTCTCTGTTCTCCCCATGGGAGATCTTTCACTGAGATCTTTTGTTCTTTGATGTTCTCACCCTCTCCTCTCTACTAACCTCACTTGCATGTACACACACACACACACACACACGTTTAGATGCTCACACACGCTACTCTGTAGTCAGACATGTGTTGCTAAGCGACAGAGACACTCAGCTTTGTCCAACGCCATTGTAGTGAACAGAAACATGTGTTGACTGGCGGTTGCCATTAAATCACAGCTTCTATTCAAATCTTTTGGTCAGGTCCGCCATCTTGACTGGAACTCTTGTGTGACGTAACCCCACGTGGTTTATGTCCACCATCTTATTCCTCCTCCTTCCTCTCTCACACCCCCCTGCGCACACACTCACACACGTAACCCCCATACTCACACACACACACACACACACACACACACACACACACACACACACACACACCTCTGTTAGTGCTGTACATTGTCTTGTCCTTTAATGGTAATATATCTCAAATGTTGACATTCTTGGATGAACACCCCTTTTGAGACTGTTTTCACCGTTTGGTTGTTGGTCCCTGACCACAGGGTGGTGCTATCTTCAATAATTATTAATCATTGCTAATAACCGAACCTGCTCCAACCAACAACTGACTGTGTGGACCCTCTAACTGGTAACGACAGCTGACCCGAATCGACTTAAAGTTTTTGTTTTGTTTTTTTCTACCTGAGGAGATGACTTCTGAAAGACTCTAGGCTACATTTATATTTGGGGTCGATATTTTATTTAACAAGTTTGCTGCTTGAGGCACCAGCTATGCTTTTTTCTGTTGTAGGTATAGATTTTCTGTATTTTCACCATGAATGTAACTAACATGTTTACCTACGAACAAACATTTAAAGTGGTGACAAAATCTACCTTTTTTGTTTTGTTTTGTTTTGTGTTGACACCCTGCCAAAGCTTTTGTCTTTGAGTATATGTACAGTTTAACTGTAGCACTTTCATTTAAGAACTTAACAATTTCTCAGTTGGTGGGCTGATGATGAATGAAACATGTTTGATGTTCAGCTTTCATTTTTCAATACAGATGCATATTTTTGAAGAGTTTACTTTCAGTTATTTTACTTAAATTAATTAACACTACAGACAAAACGAAGTAAAAAGACAATTCTACTTTGGTATCAACTGTAGTTTTCTGTTAGTGCTGTAATTCTGTTACTCCTATAACCTATGCAAGGACTAAATCAACAACCCTTAGCTGTCCAGCCCACATTGGATCCAATGTAATACCTGTACATATTCAATAGGTAAATACAAAAAACAAGAGTTATTATGTTAGAATAGCCTTGTAAAAAAGAAATATTGAAAAAAAATTGTGTTTGCACTACTAAACTCAAATCATGAAAACGATGAAAAACCTCTATTTACATTACTGACTATACCCACTATGTCCACAGTACTGCAGTAAATATAATTGTTGTAGATGACATCCAGGCCATGACCATGTGACCAGGTGTCAAATGCTTTGTCATGACGCCAGGTTGCATAATTTGTGCCTGATGCTGTTAAAAAACACTCATTGAAAATTAATTGCAAAATGGGAGCAATACAGATTTGTTACCTACACATATTTTACGTTACTGTTTCTCCATCTACATAAACTGTGTCAAAACTACATTTTCAGGTCATTTTTCAGATCTAAACTCCTGCACTGCTGACTGAGACATCCATCACATCTCTATTTTATAATCATGAAGTCATCTGACAAAAAAAACAACAATTTATAACATAAGTTGTTCTTTGTGATTGTATAAACTGCCAGTGTCCATCAGTGTGCATAATGGTGCATCATGAGCACATATCAGAGGATAAAGTGAAGTCACCCCTCAAACCCTCCCCAAGACCTTCCCTACAATGTCAAAGAAGAATTTCTGTTACTATGTGACAGGCAATAAAGCAGTAACGCAGCTCATAGTGGCAGTAACACAGCTTACAATAGCAGTAATACAGTTTACAGTGGCAGTAACACAGCTTACAATGGCAGTAACTCAGCTTACAGTCATTTATGGCACAATGTTCCAAAAATTCCACAGCCCTCTTAGCGAGAAAAGTCATCTTTGACAGAGTTCTTTTTCAGTACACTTACTCATACATGCTTTTCTCCTCCTCATAACGAGCTGTGGTGAGTGGATTGCCCTCTCACACACCTCTTTGCTTGCCCCATGGTTTCTTCTGATACAATTTGGAAACTACAATGCTGCGGTAAGCATGTTGTCTCAATTATGGCTGCTGACTGTGTTACTGATAGCATTTTTGCTGCTCTACACTCATTTAATTTTGCTAATTCTTCATTACTGCAGATAATTACCCACTGTACATTTAAACTTACACTAGCTCTGCTCAAGCACTCTTAGCTTTCTCCTTCTTTTAGCAACTTTCTTGCAGTTGTTAGTTACTTTAGCACAGCAGTTAGCTTAACAGCTAACTTATCTTAGCAGTTAGCCATGGCTTCCCTCTTTCCCTCTCACTCTCCTGCTCTCTCTTGCTCGGTGTGTCATATTTTTAGCTATTCCTCTGCCTCCTTTAGTGATTATGGTACATGTAATAAATGTAGTTTTTTTGCAGTGTTGGAGGCAAGGCTCAATGAATTGGAAGTGCAGCTCCACACCATGGAAAACCAACCTTAGCTACTGTAGTTAGCCAGCCCCCAGTAGCCGGTGCAGGCCGACCTAGTGTAGATCATATACTCCCCCGGTAGTTCCGGAGCAGCCGGGAAGCCAGGGTGGCTGGGTGACTGTTCAAAGGAAGCACAGCCCTAAGCAGAAGCCCATGGTTCACCACCAACCAGTTCATGTTTCTAACAGGTTCTCCCCACTCAGTGACACACCTGCTGGGGAACCAACTCTGATTATTAGCAGCTCCATAGTGATAATTTAGCAACACTGGTGGCCAAAGTTAAATGTATTCCTGGGACCAGAGCAGGTGACATAGAATCAAATTTAAGGATAAGCATAAATATGGTAAAATCATTATTCACATCAGCGGTAATGATTCCCGATTACGCCAATCAGAGGTCACTTAAATTAATGTTGAGTTGGTGTATGTATAGGCAAAGACAATGTCAGATTCCATAGTTATCTCTGGGCCCCTACCTAATCTGACCAGTGATGATATGTATAGCCACATCATCATTCAACCACTGGCTGTCGAGGTGGTGTCCAGCAAACGATGTGGGCTTTATAAACTTAGCACAAAAAGTAAGGAAATTTGTGTTTGGTAGATTATTTCTTTGTTGTACCAATGCTTCTTGGCAATAAATCTTATACTGTTGGAAAGCCTGTTTATTTCCCTTTTAAATGGTGCCACATTTGTAAGGAACATGCATTTGTGGGATGAGCAGCAGAGCTAAGTATGTGGGTTGTGCCCATGAAAAATTTGCCAAATCTTCTCTGCCATTGCCAAACAGCTTATTTTGCTGTTGCTATTGACACTTGTTTTGAGCTTCTGGTGAGCATGGACCCTGCTACAGTGATCAGTAGGTGTCTGCTCCAAGAATCGGCAAGCCACTTTTGACACATCTGGATAGGGCCCATGCGATAGGGCAAGCTGGTGTTCCGGAAAACCAAGTTGCAGCATTATTTGGAGTGAGCCCTTGTACCATCTCCAAAGTGAAGGCCAAGTTCCATGTAACGGGGAATGTCAGAGACAGGCCGCAAAGTGGGCGTCCCAAGAAGACGACACCCCAAGAGGACCATTTCCTCACCCTGTCAGCACTTAGGTACCCTAGGCTGTCTTCTACAGATTTGCAGTCAAGGTTTGCAGGACAATATGGCCGACGGCTCTCTGCCCAGACAATCCGGAACAGACTGCACGCAGCCAATCTCTGGTCTCATAGGGCTGCCAGGAGGCCTGCCATGACTGCCCTTCACCATCAGGCCCGTTTGCACTGGTGTCAGCAACACGTGTACTGGAACCTGAACATGTGGAGGAACGTTATGTTCAGCGATGAGTGGGATGCCATCCCACAGTAGTGTGTGACCAGGCTGGTGACCAGCATGAGGAGGAGGTGCCAGGCTGTTGTGGCTGTGTATGGTTCTTTCACACACAACTGAGGCTCCTGTTTGTTAAATGAATAAATTATTACCAATATGTCTTGTTTCTTCAAACTTCAATCATCCAATCCACCAAACACCAAATGAGTCAATGGCAGAATAAGCTGTTTGGCATTGGCAGAGAAGATTTGGCAAATTTTTCATGGGTGCAACCCACATACTCAGCTCTGTTGCTCATTCCACAAATGCATGTTCCTTACAAATGTGGCACCATTTAAAAGGGAAATAAACAGGCTTTCCAACAGTATAAGATTTATTGCCAAGAAGCATTGTTACAACAAAGAAATAATCTACCAAACACAAATTTCCTTACTTTTTTTGCTAAGTTTAATTGGCGGATTTTGAGAGGAAGACTTGGTCTGATTAGGAGAGATGGCATAAATCCCACTTTGGATGGAGCTGCTCTTATATTTAGAAATATGGCCAAGTTTTTTAGTAGACCAAAGCCATGACAATCCAGAGTTGAAACCAGGAGGCAGAGATGCAGTCCTACACGCTTCTCTGCACTTCCATTAGAGCCAGTTATCCAAAACCCCATAGAAACTGTGTCTGCAACCCAACCACAATTAAATCTAAAGTAAACAGAAGAGGGGTTATTCATAAAAATCTAATAAAATTGATTTCTTTTATTTACTGAAACCTGGCTGTGTCATGAAGAATATGTCAGCATAAATGAATCCACTCCCCCCAGTCATATTAATACTCACATTCCTAAAAGCCTACTAATCGACCCCAGACCTAAACTTAATAATTCATTCTAAAGACGACTTCTTAGTCTTTCACACACCACCTGGAAAACTTTACAGCCAGTTCTGTTTGTTATAGTGTACCGCCCCCCTGGCCCATATTCATTTTTTATCTGAATTCTCAGAGTTTTTATCAAACTGCGTTTATCTCATTATTAGACTCAATTGGCTTCTCTCAGAGTGTAAATAAACCCACTCACTGTCTTAACCACACCCTCGACCTTGTTCTGACTTATGGCATCGTAATTGAACATTTAATAGTTTTTCCACAAGATTTTATTTTATCGGACTACACAACATTACACAAAAATGTCTTCACTAGATGTCTACCTGATAGTGCTGTAGCTATATTTAAGGAAGCAATTCCATCAGCATTGAATTCAGTGCCTCAATACAACAGAGGACGCTAACTTTAGTCTCTCCCAAATTGATCATCCTGTTGATAGTGCCACAGGGTCACTGCAAATGACACTTGACTCCATTGTCCATTTAAAAAAGAAGATAATAAAACAAGAGGTTACTCTCTTACTCTACTCTTAATTCAGGCATTTTAACCAACTATAGATGTATATCTAACCTTCCCTTTCTCTGTAAGATCCTCGAGAAAGCAGTTGCCGATCAGTTATGTGACTTTCTACATAACAATAGTTTATTTGAGGATTTTCAGTCAGGATATGGAGCGAATCATAGCACAGAGACAGCACTGGTGAAAGTTACAAATGATCTCCTAATTGCATCTGACAAAGGACTTCTCTCTGTACTTGTTTTGTTAGATCTTAATGCTGCATTTGACACCATTGACCATCACATCCTATTACAGAAACTGGAACATTTAATTGGCATTAAAGGAACTGCATGAAGTTGGTTTCAGTCCCATAAATCAGTTCGATTTCAGTTTGTACATGTTAATGATGAATCCTCCATGCACGCAAAAATCGGACACGGAGTTCCACAAGGTTCTGTGGTTGGACTAATACTATTCGCCTTATATATGCTTCCTTTAGGTAATTTTATTCGGAAACTCTCTATAAATGTTCATTGTTATGCAGATGATACCCAGTTATATTTATCAATGAAGCCAAATGAAACCAATCAGTTAACTAAACTCCAAGGCATGCCTTAAGGACATAAAGACCTGGATGACCTGCAATTTTCTGCTACTAAACTCAGACAAAACTGAAGTTATTGTGCTTGGCTCTAAACACCTTAGAAACACCTTAGAAACTAATGATTATAGCTACTCTGGATGGCATTACCCTGGCCTCCAGCACCACCGTAAGGAATCTGGGAGTTATCTTTGATCAGGATATGTCCTTCAATTACCACATAAAACAAATTTCAAGGACTGCCTTTTTTCCATCTATGTAATATGGCAAAAATCAGGCATATCCTGTCTCAGAAAGATACAGAAAAACTAGTTCACACATTTGTTACTTCTAGGCTGGATTATTGCAATTCCTCATTACCAGGCTGCCCCATCTCTAAAGACTCTTCAGCTGGTCCAGAATGCAAAAAAAAAAAAAAAAAAAAAAAAAAAAAAAGAGATCACATTTCTCCCATTTCAGCTTCTGTGCATTGGCTTCCAGTAAAATCCAGAACAGAATTTAAAATCCTTCTCCTCACCTAAAAAGTGCTTAATGGTCAGGCACCGTCATACCTTAACCCTTTGAACTCCGCAATAGAAATGGTCCGCTATTGCCTACATTGGTATTTTTGCTTATTTGATGTCATTTTTTGGAGTATCTTCAAATGCTTCATATCCCTATGCAAGTCAATAAACCATAATGATTGAAAATTTGAATAAATCAACACACAAAACACATTGATCCAAAATCATTCTGAATGTAGAAACATGAACACAACTAACATAATTAGAACTGTAAACATTTTTTTAGTTTTTAAGATATGCTCATTTTTATGCAGGGTTGTTCTGGTAGTCGTCATGGCAGATCCTGTTAGCGATGACACACAGGGGAACTCTGCAAACCCTGCGCATGAATGGTGTGCTTCTCCCACACAGCTTGCAATTTTGGCACCCCTCTGTGGCCTTCTTGGAAGAAGCCTTACCCATAGCAATTGCTACGGGTGTGTGATGGCACTATTGCCTCTCTTGAGGTGCTTCTGAGAGGTCCAGGGACACTTCACACAGCTCAGCAGAAAGGAGCTTCTGGAAAGCCTGATGCTTCATGGGCTGCTCACCTCCGGTGGCACACAGCTGTTTGTGTAGGATGTAGCTGTTTGTGGCAGCAATGTCAAAAATGTGGTATAAAATTGTCTTGTAATTTTGTGCTCTTTTTGCATGTTGAGTAGTATCCAATGAGCTGCTCAGAGATGTCGACCCCCCCATGAAGTGGTTGTACTCCCCCACCGCAGTAGGTCTTGGAACTGCCATCCTCATATAGCCATCACTGGTTTTCCTCCCTCTCATCATTGTCTCCCCTGAGTATGCAGTGTACACTGTGGAGCACACAGACACTTCTCTTGTGTCCATCCACTTCACAAACAGGAGCTGCCCATTCCTGATCCACTGTATGGATCCTTTTGGAGATTTCCTCATCAAGGTGCTCCCTGCGGTTGTTGGGGTTTCCACTCTGCTGTCCCTGTATGTTCACATGAACTTCTTGCCAGCAGCAATATTTTTTGAGCATTTTTGTTTGTTATCACACAAAGTTTTAATAGTGTTCCTCTCAAAAATGAGCTTGAACAGCTCCATAGGGCTTGGGGTGTGCCCAGAGAACAGAGGTGGCTGCACACCGGGATTCCTTTTGGGGAGGTACCTGGAGAGTGGCTGAGGCAGACTATCTGGCTCTTTATAGGTCTTCCACCCATTAGGCTGGAAGACATAGGAGAGTGCTGAGGAATCCTGGCCATGACTCCTATGACCACTCCCGTGAGCACAGCTTCAACTCTTGTAGCCATTACTCCTGCAGCCACGCTCACAAGCCTGGCGATCATTGTGATGGCCTCTCACCGGTGGAAAGAACTCCACATCTTCTTCTGAATTGCTGGAAAGGGGTGGTGATGTGTAGTGATGATTAGAGGGTGTTCGGAAAGATGGTGGCAGTGAAGTGCTGGGATGCTGTGCTGTACTGGGGCAGTGCGCTGTACTGGGATGCTGTGCCTCTGGGTGGTCCTCAGTTGCTCCTTCACCTCCAGTGGGGCTAAAACAAAGATAAATGAAAATGACATTAGAAAAAAAATATATCAATAAAAATAATGTCATATTGGAATTATAATCCTTTCCCAAGCAGAAACGTTCTGCCTTGTGAAGCACCTTTCCTTAGCATTTAGAGCAAAAAAGAATATTTGACCGTAGCCACAGACTGACTCAGTGTATCATGGGGACTTACCATGATGCACTGAGCTCCTCTCTCCTCCCCTCTACATCTTGTTGGGCCTCAACCATGGGGTCAGACAAAGGCAGGCCTACATGTAAGCTCTGAAGCCTGACCATGAGGCTTCCTTTGTCCTTTGTCCCCTGAAACAAAGGAGCAGCACCGAAATGCTGCTTACAAACTCCATTTCCCATGATGTTCGCACCTAAGTGTGAACTCAGCAGGAAGCCTCAAACTCTTGTCTCTGACTGGCAGAGACGCATCAAAACCACCGGGAGTCATGGCAACGCAGCCATGACGTCACAGCAGCTTTAAGAAGCGGCTGCACAAATTCAACATCGCCTTTCCACTGTGGGCCAGTGAGCTAGTTTACTGAAGGAGGTAACCCTGTGCATGTGGACTTTTCCCTCACCGGCTGGAAGATTCTCCCCTCGCTGGACAAGCTGAGACTTCTCCCCGTGTTCAACCGAACACAATCACCAGATACGAGAGAGATTTGTTTGTCAATCGAAAATCGGACAATGTGCGTTACAGACTGCCGTCTGTACGCACGCTCTCTGTGGACAAAACAACTGCTGCTCTCCCCTCAAGATCACAGGACTTTGCTGTGAGCGGCGTTTCTTCTCCTCCTTTGTCTCTTGCTACTAACACCCACACGTGCACACACACATACACGCACCTTTCTTACACATCTGACGGTCAGATAGCGTGGGTCACAGTGCCACGCTGCCCCTTATTATCTATCATCAGACACGTGTATTTGATGCATTGAATTGGGTGAGTGCAGAGACACTGACCCCCAGGCGGCGCCATCTTGCTATTGCTCTAACCAAGACACCGGGGTCGCATCCGCTATTTGGTTCTCACGTGACTTCATCTCTCGACATCACCTCCACCGTCCTTAAGATCGCACAACGTCATCTCATGAGATCACATCAGACACCCCAGATCACGATCGCCATCTTGCCCCCCACACATATACCCATCTACACTCCCATACTCATACACACGCTCGCATGTGTTTTCATTGTACATAACTGTATTATTGCTTAGGTAGGATTAGATTTTAGGAGTGATTTATTGATCAAGGCATTTGCTAACTTTGCTATTGTTTAATCAACACTTATATCTTTAAAGAGAAGTCTTCTGTGATTAAAGTACTCCTTTATTGTAAAAAAAGTGGCTGATTGAGAGAGTCCAAGCTCAAATTAAAACCTTCATTGTTCACTTGTGGATGCTGATATCCCTCATGTATTAGCATTCCAAGTGAACCCTTATTTATGAGACTACTTTGTTTGATTATTGGTCCCGGTTTTCCGGGCGGTGCCCTGTAATATTAATTCATATTAATAATTACATTTTTATTAGCAATAATTAATCATTATCTCTGATAATAACCAACCTGCTCCCAATCAAAGACCCAACAATCTGTATGCATTTATGTATCATTAATGCAGGTTACTAACTTGGCTTCTTCCCTGGAGTTTTTGTGCTTTTTCCATCTTGCAGGTTTCTATGGGTAATGGTTGTGGGCCACCTATTGCCGTGGGCCTTGCCCGACGCCCATTCCTGCTGTTATTGTTATTATTGTTATTATTATTATTATTATTATTATGCTTCTATGTGTGTCTCTCCCCCCCTTTCGTCTTTCTCCTTCAACCCAACCGGGCAAGGCAGATAGAGCCCGGTTCTGCTTGAGGTTTCTTCCTGTTAAAGGGGAGTTTTTCCTTGCCGTTGTCGCCAAGTGCTTTCTCATTAGGAAATGTTGAGAATACACTCTAGATCTTCTCTGTGCCCTAAGATAACTTCTGTTGTGATTTGGTGCTATATAAATAAAATTGACTTGACTTGAATTGACTTCTTGCCCCCAGCCAATCGGTGATCAAGAAACGTGGAGTTACTTTTTGACTGACTAATCAGAATTGGGCATTTTAGGGTAGGGTACAAAAATATCAGTAGGGTTAATGTACTCTTTTACAAACTTGAAAATGCCTCAGGGGAAATAACAAATATAGTTACACTGGATAAGCATGGATCAACTCTTATGCTGACAAATCAATGTATATCTCTGGTGTTTGTTTTGACTTGTGTAGTTATTTGATCAAAACTAATCAGCCAAACAGAAGAAATTAGATTTTCATTTACTTTCCCGCAGCGCTAGTGTCTCCTATATTGGTGATTTGATCAGTGCAATATAACTTATATTCCAACATGCTTTGAGCACACTACTGTAGGTCTGAACCAGCTGGATGCTGATTAGGCATTTATTAACATATAACCTCCTGTAATGGGCACCACCTCTTTGAAGGGTAATCTTTTTCCAGAGAAAACATTAAACCATGAATTCAATTCTCAGTTTGATCAATTAATCAGTCATAACCGTAAGTTCTTTTCAAAGCAGTGACCACTGTTTACTCTGCAAACAACAATTTCTTAGGATAAATGAAGACATTTATGAATAGCTAAACATCTTGAGGATACATGATAAAACAGACAAAGAAAAAGAATGACAGGGCCTTTAAATGATAATAGAAATAAAATAAGCATTGTTGAGAAATAGTGGCTCAAAGTGTGTGACTTGAGGCTAACGTTTTGCAACGGGGAATGCTAAGGAAAAGCTAACTCAACTTCTCTAAAGAAATTATCATTTAATTTTAATGTCATTGGACATCAACCCTTGATCACAAGGCCATGTTATGCCTTACTGTTGACAGGTTTTGTTGTAGTTGATGTTGTCTCAGCAGATCTGGGTTTGTGTTGGTTGAGCTGTAGTTAGGTGCAGTGTTGAGCGATACAGCCCAGCTTGGGCTTGTTGTAAATGAGTCTTTGGGTTGAGCAGTGTTGAACCACCGGTGAAGAAGAATTAAGCCTTGTTTCAGGCTGCTGTGAAAGAATCTCATATTCATTCATATTAACGCTTCTGATGTTTAGACATTCAATCTTCATTAAATCAACCTTCTCAAACCATCTACACATCTCATAGTGAAACAAAAGTTAAAGCAACAATTATATGGCTATATTAAACTTTCAGAAACATACTTTCAAATATAAATTCAACATAACTCTTACTTCATGATATAAACATTCAACATCACTATTACTTCATAATAAAAGAAAACGTTCAACCTGAAATTCTTCACACATTATATTTTACATTCCTATTACTTCAGTAACTTCATTTATTCAATACAACTACTTATCTAATTCAACTATTAAAATATGATTGTCTTAAGGGTTAATAGATCAAAAGTTAAACACTCGTGATTTTAAAATATCATTAGTTACCATATAAACATTCATTAACTCTTAACAAAAAAAATTCGATTTGAAATTCTAACTTATCAGCTTTAATTCACACAAATTCATATTTGAGACTCAATGTATGTCCTCCAGGAATGTGAGCTAGAGCTTATGACTCTGGTCTGTGTGGATAAGGAGAAGGACAGAAACATGGACAGAAGTTTTTCTGTCCATGTGTCTTGTTATTGCTTCTTTTTCTTGGTTCAAATGACCCCAAAGGGTAATTTATGCTTTTAGTTCAGGCTATAATTTAGTTAGTGGTCAGAAATGGTCTCTCAGGAGGTCTGTTCAATCTCCATTTTGTCACAAATTTTGTGTGTTTGTACATTTGTGTGTTTAATTTTAATATGTTATAGTTCCTTTTTTCATGATAGGTGAGCTAATTTTGGCACCAGCCCGAAATGCTGCTGAATCTGTTTTATGAATTATATTATACTTTGTGTTAAAAAAAAAAAAAAAAGATTCCAATTTCACTTCTACCTAAATGTTACTTATCACAGACACTATGATTTGCATTAGCTGCTCTGGTGTTTTCATGCAGGAGACATTGCCGGTTTCCTTTAGTAGATGAATTATCCTTTTTTTCAATCTTTTTTGAAACTGAACTTTTTTATTTATTTTTTTATTTTCTACACCTGGCACAGTGACAGTGAAAAGATGGAAGACCAACAGGGTTGAGAAGGCATACACACCGGCAGTCATGAATGCATCTCTGCATCGCTCTGTGTGGCTGCCTACCTTCTCTCATCCACCTGTCCATCTCTTCTCTGCTAACACCATATGGAAAATTAGATACAGTGATCAATGTAGCCTTTCAAAAAATGTATTCAGTATCACTAATCATATGCACATGATGAAATCCATCACTGTCAATATGAGTTGACCGTGAGTGTGTGCAGCCTCCATTCCTTTCTGCATCAAAGCTTCAGTCAGTTTTGTTTTCTGGGCAGCTGCAAAGGTCTCGCAACTTTCTGCAGTTACACTTGGCCCCTTCATCTGATCAGATGGGTCAGGAAGGATTGTCCCGTTTCTCCTACAACAAAGCTCTTACACACAAGCTGTTAAAACCAAATGATGTGCCATCCCTCTACTGCGACATCAGCAAAATAGCTGCTCTATATTGGAGTCATTATCCAAACCTATCTCAAGACACTGCTCCATTGTGCATGTTCCTGTCAGAGCTCTTTTGGCTGCTGGCTGCTTTTTCTTACGGCATGGTCAGTGAACTGGGACTGACGTGCTCTCATCTGATCTAGTTAGATCTTCTGATGCATATCAGTGAGGTTGTATGCCAATCCATCATCCAGTGGTCGTAAAAGTTTGTTTGATGGATAAAGTTATTTTATTTATTGCAAGTTGTAGCCAGGGCCAAAGCTACTATTGAAGACACAAGGTCGTGTCTTCAGTATCGTTTAATTTGAGCATTTTAACAACCTGTGGTGTGGGAAAAGCTTTGAAACATGGAGATACAATTTGCTGAAAATATAGCAGTTTAACAGTTGAATTAATATAGAAAATGTAACAATTAAACATTTTACAGACAAGTAAAAAAAAAAAAAACTTAGGTGGAGAAGGCTGCGTGGTGTTGCAGGAACTCTTGACCTCATATTTCTTGAGTCCTGGTTGCAGCCCTGTAGCATTACTGTAGCTTACAGGTTATAGTGCTTACATACTTGCTTTTACTACACATTTGCGTGCACATGATACTCCACATATCCTGCACAGTAGCCATTGTTGTGTGTTTTGTCAAATTTTGTTTCCTCTTTTGTTTTGTGAAGTGCATTTTCCTGTTTTGTTTTTTAAAAATGTGTTTTGCACCTCTGGGCCCCATCATTTTTTACGTGGATAATCAGGTTATCCAGACTAGAATGTTGTAGATTTGACATGAGACTGGATTTTTTAGTTCTTCAAAGCTGTTTTAAAATGAATCTGGAACTTCTGTCATAGCAACAAGTCCGGTTGTGGCTCAGGAGGTAGAGCGGGTTGTCTACTAATCGGAAGATTGGTGGTTCGATTCCCGGCTCCTCCAGTCCGCATGTTAAAGTATCCTTGGGCAAGATACTAAACCCCATGAATGTGTGTGAATTTTCTCTGATGGGCAGGTTGGGATTTTGTATGGTAGCCCCTGTACCCATTCAGTGTATGAATATGGGTGAATTGACTCGTAGTGTTAAAAAGCTCTTTGAGTGGTCGGATGACTAGAAAGGCGCTATACAAGTACAGTCCATTTACCATTTAAACCCAAGCCTGCTATAGTGCAGCTTATTGACAGTCAGCTGGATCGTCACCAAGACGTTTTAAGATGAACCCTAAACATGAACTCATTTTCAGATACAAATGTCTCGCTTTCTCAAAATTAAAACAAAATAATGTTGATATAATTATGATTTTAGATGAGAAATACAGGTTATTGACAAATTATGCTCTATTAATGTAATTATCACAATTTTAATAACGAAGAGCTACCTATACTCATACATAATACAACTAAATAAAGGTTTGTGCCCTAAAAAAAGGAATTTAAATGTAGTTTGGGATCCTCTGAAACAAACTTATTTAAAAGATTGTTAAATTAAACGCCACATGTCCTGACTCCACTGGTCCTTTGACATTTGAATTTTTTAAGTTTTTAAAAGGTTTCAATTTATGTGATGAAAGGGTGGAAATAGTGGAAACATTGTTGAGCACAATGTAGAACTAAATAACAGCAGTAACAAAGCTGGAACACAAATAAAATTAGACTTATGTCCATGAATCTATTGCCCCAGTGCTGGGAGGGAACTTCATCCAGGATTAACAAATCCATCCTCAAACTGACTTCAAAGAACCAAATTAGCTGGACAAGAATTAACCTGATTATTTTAACCTGATAATAGCATGTTAGCCTGAATTAGTTGAAGAAGAACAGGGCCTACGGCCACTGTACCGAACAACATCAGGGGAAAAAAAAAAAAAACTGTCTCATCTTTTGCCCAAATGCAATGAGACATCATCCAGCAATGCATTGGCCAATCAAATAGGTAAAGTACCTGAAATTAATGGTGTACTTCTACAGCCTACTTCATGATCATTGAGACAGAGGATTGCCAGAGTTGTAAAATCTTATAGGACTGTAAACTGCTGTCCGGTGTTTTGATGTTTGATAAGCCTTCAAACAAAGTGGGTAGCTTGGGGTCTGAAAAGTTAAGCCAATGCGGAAGTGTCTTAAACTTGCATTCTTCCTGATGGCCAACAGGGCACAGCTCCACTGGCTCCAAAAGACAGACAATAAGCAGAGTATGCTTTAGGGCGTGGCTACCTTGTGATTGACAAGTCGCTACCACGGTGGTGTATGAAGTGCTATAGTTGGATCCTGGGGAGCTCCTTCCCAGCTCCATGCTCTCGTCCAAATATGGTCACTTCTCATCACTTCTGGCTCCAAAAATCCAAGATGGTGACTGTCAAAATGCCAAACTCGAGTCCACAAACCAATGGGTGATGTCATGATGGCTACATACATTATTTTTATACAGTCTATGCTTCAAACTCATGGATCCAATTCTCAAACTGGACTTCCTGGATCATATTTCACCTTCTCACCTGTAGCAACACACTCCACACCAACACAGACTCTTTTTTTAAAGCTAAACTATTTTTGGTTTTGACTCTTGTTATGTCCTGTAAAGGGTTCAGTATGTTTCAAAAGGACCAGTGTGTATGACATGTCCAAACCTCCCAGATGCTGTTAGAGATGACACAAGCAGTTTGTGGGAAGTATCCTTCAGTCATAACAATGCATGATGAGCAAGTACTGTGCAAAGCGTTGTCATTTTTTTTGTGTTTACTTATTGGTTGTTTCAGGCTTAATCAAGGTCAAGGTGCAGTTGTGTGAGACACTGGACACATGACTGATCCAGGAGCTGCTCAGTGGTCACCTGCCGTCTACTGTGAAGGTGAACACAATCTTTATTTTTTTTTGTATTTAGTTCGTCTCCACCTTGTCACATGGTCTGTTCACAGTGCTCCTTTTGGGTCTGTCCTCTCCCCTCAGGAACACCCTGTGATTTCCTCTTTGCAACATGAGATGTGGCAGCTGCATGACTCCTGTTTTACTGTGCAATAAAGAACTGGTGGGGGCTGGGCTGCATGGCATTTTCTGTCATATGCTATGCAGTGGCCCTGCAGCCCTGTGAGACCCAGGCCTGCTGCGAGGCATCTGCTGCTTGACCTGCCATTGTCACTTCCTGCCATGTTTAGGGGAATCTGTGTGGTGATGTATGGAGGAGTGTCTCAGGGTCTGCCAACAGATCCAAGCAACTTGTCCTTCAGTCCGCTCATAAACCTTCACATATCATTACTGAGAGCATCAGGTAACACGATGAAATATCACTGAATAGGGTTATCTGAATCTGAGACATCTGTACAGTATCAGTAAATATTCACTGACATGTAGCTGTGTTATACTGTGAGTTTCCCCTTTTCCTGTTTGTGACAATAGTGCATGACTGATCTCCATTGCATTTTCTCTGGACATGTGGAAAAGACCTAAGATATTCATTTCATTCAATTTAATAAGTGGGTTCTCCTTTAATTACCAAGTTATTTTCTTGCTAGTTGTGCTTGATGGTCTTCATTGAAATACACTAAATGTTTCAAGTTGACAGATCCCAATAATCTAAAGTTAAACCTGCCCAACTCTTTTTTTGCCCCTTTTTTTGCATTTTGGATCAGGATTGGGACATTTTGTTGCATACATCTCAGGCTCTGGTCTGGGTCAGGTCTCAATTTTTGCAATACTATATTTCTCTCTTCTAATTTTTAGTTTAGCTGTGCAAACCTAACCCTCAGCAGGCAAACAACAGAAAACAGTGACATTCATATTCATAATTGCTGATGTTGTATTAATCAATTCTGTCCAGAAGGAGTTGACTGCTGCCACCACAGCATGTGGATTAAAGCAATGGTTTCCAGCCTATTTGTCCTGTGACATAGTGATGTCTCCCTATGACCCCTCATCATCAGTTGTCCATCTACCGATTGTAAAACAAACAAAAAACAAAAAAAGTTTTCCTCATTTAAATAATTGTTTTGGATTACTGGATTATTTCTCTAAAGAAAAAGAAAGATTAGAGAAAAGTCTGAAAAAAAATTGATGTAGTAGAAATACATGTTTTCCTATTTTGTTAACCATCTTGTGACACCTCAGATTTGTTTTGTGACCACTTACCCACGACCAGCAGATATCAAAAGAAGCTTGAATCCAATTTTAAGTCCTTTATAGGATGGGTTGACAATTTTCTTAAAACAATAGTCAGGTACCAAAATGAACATTGAAACTTTTTTTTTTTTGCTGTAATCATTCCTCCTGTTCATACTGACCATTAGAAGATCCTTCAAAATGCACTTGTATATGGAGGACTGAAACTGCCCAAATCAAAAATAAATAAAATAAATTAATATGCAATTAAATGCACAAAAAATATAAAAGAAATGTAGACATCAATTGATAAAATGACAAATTGATATTTCTGTTTTAATTTGCCTCTGTATTTTTTTTTTTATTCACTTTTGTAAACTTCATTTTTAAATTTACTGTATTTATTTCTGTATTATTTTTCCCCGAACTTATTTCTGTATTTTCTTTTTACATTTCTTTATGTATTTCTGCTTCATTATGCAAATGAGGGGGCTGTTACTCAAAGTGTGTCATGGGGTCAACTTTTCACCTATTGGTTGCTCAACATCAGAGTGCATAGATTGACTTTACATGCCTTACTCCCACATGAAGTCCACTTTCTGGAGTGAGGATGGGTGGAGCAGTGTGAACAGAGGATGAGCGATTTTAAAAGGTTTAGCAGATTTGCAACAACTGTGTTGTGAATGTAGAAATCATGGCAGAGAATTTGGATGATGATTGGGATTATAATGGAATGGACTGGCAACAGGTCCACTACCACAAAAGGAGGAAAAGGCTAGCTTTGAAAAATCCAGTAGTTTAAGTGAGGATTCTGATGACACTGTCAAAAGGGTAAAAATCTCAGACAGGGCCTCAGGCAGTAGGCCTACAATTAATGTAGTGTCAAGAAATAGAACAGAACAAAATAATGAGTGGAAAGTAATAATTGAGTTGAACAAAGATGGTAGTCACTTCAATCCAATGAACAAAAGGTCACAAAGGCAATTGAGAAGGAGATTAGGAAGGTTTGCAAAGTACTTGAACAACAGAAGACTACTAATATTTGCAAAGGATGAAGAATGACAATTGACAGATGACAGATTTTGAACAAGAAAACGATTCATGGAGAAAAGTCAAGTCACACACTCCTGGTGCAGTTGCCAAAATGAGGGGTATAATATCTGGTTTTCCACTATCAATGTCCATTGAAGACATTGTGTCAGAACTTAGAGAGAAAGGAATTAAAGTTGCTGAAGCTGAAGTTGATCAGTAAGACGGGGGATGAGAAAAACGGAGAGCCTCTCCGTCTTACTTCATTTTGAGAACTTCTTACTGAAGAAAGTCTTGCTGGGTATGTTCAGTTATTCAGTGAGAGAATATATTCCCCACCACTTAGAAGTGTCAGTGCATGGGTCGTGTAACAGGAAAATACAAAGGAAAGGAAAGGTGTGCACAGTGCAGAGGGGGTCATGTATACAGAAAATGAAGTGAAAATGATAAAGTGCTGCAACTGTGGAGGGGAACATAATGCTGCGAAGGCAGTGTTGTGCAAAAGCAAGCAAGAGAAGTACAAAGATACAAAATTATGAACCGGGTTTCATATACTGAAGCATTAAAGAAGGTAAATGAAGAAGGAGTAAACAAGAAAAATGAAAGGGGAGCCTTAGTCAAACACACAAAGAAAAAGAATATTCCACAGTAAGGAGTGCGAACACTGTGCAAGAATCATGTTCACATAGGTGTAAAGTAAAGGAGGGGACTTTACTTGTAGACAGTGTTAACTTTGTTGCATTTATCTGCAAAGTGGCTTATATAGCTCTCCAACAAGAAGATGGAAGGGCAAGAATTGATACAATTGTTGATGCCGCAAGGAACTATTTAGAGATCACAAGCACTGAGGGAGATACAATATGAAATGCTCAATCCACTGAACTGTGATGATACCTTCTAAAGTAGTGATCTATATCATAATGGTAATCCACATTCTTCAGTGGAATGCTAGAAGTGTAATTGCAAATGGTCAAGAGTTTAATATGTTCATGAACTAGGTGATTTAAATAATGCAATTTGTGTTCAAGGAACCTGGCTAAAACCACACTTATACTTTATAATACCAGGATATACTTCCATAAGATTTGTTAGAAACATTAAACAAGGTGGGGGGTATGCAACATTAATAAGGGAAGGCCTGGCATTTAGAAAGTTATCTTGTCCAAATAAATAGGAATGTGTGGTTATTTAAAAAATATGCAGATCAAAGGGCAATATTAAGCTGGTTAACTTTTATAATCCATGCCAGTCACTAATTATGGACATGTTCCATGAAATAGCAGGTGAGAATAGCAGAAGAAAAATATGGTGTGGAGATCTTAATGCTCACAACAATTTATGGGAAATCAGTTATACAGATGAAAATGGACAAGTGATGAAGACTTGATAGATGATAGATTGTTGGTTTCTTTGAATAAAGGAAGTGGCACAAGGATGAACATAGTAAGGATGTGCTCATAAGCTTAGATCTTACACAAGTGAGTATCATAAATAATGGAACGCGTGGACCCAAATGCAGAGACTAGCCAAAAGCCAGGCTGAAGAAAAAATTCTTCATTCTGGGACTGTGCAGGCAAAAGCAAAAGCAAAAACTGGCTGAACTGAGCAAAACAGAACGCAAGACAAGACTGAAGAAACTGAACAGAATGAACAAAGCAAACTGAACAGAGGATCCAACAAAACTGAACTGAAAACCAGGACTAAAATACAAACTAAACTAATGAAACAACAAGGAACAGGTGGCACACAAGGGCAGGCTGGGGGCTAATAGGCTGAGGGAAACACAGGGAGCAGGGCAGGACTGACGAGACTGATACAGGGCTGGTGTGAAGGTAACAGCAGGCTGGGGAAAAACACTGAGAGCAGGGCAGGGCTAACAAGCTTGATGCAGGGCAGGTGTGGAGGGAAAATGGGCTGGGGAGGAGTGCAGGAACACAAAAGGGAAACACAGAGCAAACAGAAAACCAAAACCCAGAAAATACAATACTCTTAATACAACCCAGCATACATTAACCCATCCAAGAATACACAGGAATATAAACGTACACAACACCATAAGCTACCTAATAATGCAAGACAGTCCTTTAAACCTACAACCCAAATAATATCAACGAGCAAAACCATATGACCAAAAAGTCATGGTCATATGGTAACCAAGTGTAACTGGTAGTGATCACTTGCCAATTTTATGTTCTCTAAATATAAGGGCATTTTCAGAAAAAGGTAATTCTCACAGTAGATGGTGATTTCCTAAAGCTAAATGGGATGGATTTAAGGAATACTGTGCAGAATTAGGAAAGAGTATAAATATGGAGGATAATATAGATGAATATATGTATACAATTATAGATATGATAATAAATACAGCATCAATGTATCAGTGTTGCATCAGTGTTCCAATAAGTAAAATAAGTAAAAGGTTAAGGCTAAGGTTAGTAAAGTTATTAAATCAAGAAAGAGAAATGCATGGAGGCAATTTTGCTCAAACATAGGAAGGGAAATACAATTAAAAGAGGTACAAACAATGTTAAAGAAAATGAGTGGGAAAAGAACATCTGTAAAAAGGTTTAAGATGATGGTACACATTTAGAGATAACTAATGAGGAAAAGGCTCATTTGCTTGGGAAAATGTTTGCAAGTGTGCAGAGTGGAAACCATCTTGAGGACAGACATAGACAGAGGAAAAGAGAGATATTAAGAGAAAACTCTGAAGTGAACAGGATCAGAGATAGAATGGATTCTTGTCTGGATTTAGAATTTACAATTTCTGAGCTGAAAAGGGCCTTGGCTGATAGTGGTTATACTGCTCCTGGACAAGATAAATTATGTTATGAAATACTTAAACACTTACCTGATAATATTTTGAATATTATTATAGATTTGCTCAACAAGGTCTGGAATGGAAAACTCTCTAGTGGGTTGAAAAGTGCTGTGATACTTCCTTTTGTTAAACGAGCTAAGGATCCAGCTAATGCAGGTAAGTATAGACCTATAACTTTAACATCACATTTATGTAAATTAATGGAAAAGATAATTGTGAAAAGACTAGATTACATTTTAGAGCATAAAGGATTGCTAAGCCCATTTCAAAGTGGTAGATCCACTATAGATGCTTTAGTGAAGATGAGTAATGATGCTGAAAAGACTCTTCATATGAAAGAAGTAATGGCAGTTGTATACTTAAATATTGAAAAGCCATATGACTCTATGTGGAAAGAAGGGCTACTAAAATGAGTCAGCTTGGTATTGGAGAAAAGATATGTAACTGGATAGATTTTTTTATTGCGTCGTACTTTCAGGGTTAAAGTGGGATCAAATATGTCTAGTGAATTTAAAATAGAAAATGGAATCCCTCAAAGAAGTGCAATTAGCCCTATCCTTTTCAATATTATGATAAACAATATATTTATGGATGTAAATAGGAAGAAAAAAAAATATATATATATATACACCAGAATGTATGGTGTTAACGGGTCAGTTTCGACCCGTGTCTTAAATCAGCTTTAAAATACACTAAAAACAATAACCTATCATCCAATTTTTTTGTCATCTTTTGGTTACCTTGTTAGGCTTCCTTATCCATGAAAATGTTGGGTTTAATATTTTTGATGTGGGTCTCTGGGCCTTTTTTTATCAGTATACCTCTCGATTTCAATAAAAAAAAAAGAAAAATTAACCTCAAGAGAATCATATAAATAAATAAAAGGTTGTTGTGTCACCTGAATATTACTGAGGGGTATAGAACACATCTCTGAAATGAATTTGCTTGATTTATTTTTTCATTTTAAAATTAATAGCTATAGTAAAATCTATGGTGTTATGGGTCAGTTTCGACCCATATATATTTTCTTTAAGAAAATGCAAAAAATATATATTTTTGTCAGCAATAGAACTTAATATAAACACATTGAAACACAGAACAGGTCATAAGACAAAATATTGATTTGCAAGTTCAAACAAACAACAACCAATCAAACAAATCAAACCAATAGAAATTAATAGAAATCAATTACTACTTCCAAAACTATTAGAAAGCTAAATCAGAGTAAAAGTCTGTGTGTGTGTGTGTGTGTGTGTGTGTGTGTGTGTGTGTGTGTGTGTGTGTGTGTGTGTGTGTGTTTGTGTGTGCCTGTGTGAGTGAGAGACTGCAGACCTACAAGTGAGACTACTTGGACCGGCCACCTGTGTACAGAAAGCAATGAGACGTATGGATCCTGTTTTCAGGGATAATTTTAAGAGAATGTTAAATGTAATCTGGCACAACTATGTTCACATAACAGTCATTAGAGACTTTCAATGAATTAGGTGATCAAAAAAAGCATCAGTGACCTCCTCAGACTCAGATGTGTCTGTGTCTTCTGGCTGGTACTCCACATTGTCCTCTTCCTCAGAAACTTGCTCCTCTACTTGTCTTCTCCCTCATTTTCTCCAAAAATGTTATCTAGAACTTGGCTCACCATAAATCTTCTTTTCATTTGTGCATGCTGCAAATTAGAGATGTGCCCTCTGCAAGTCAAATGAGTGAAGTGACCTCACATGTCTGGACATACCCGTCTTTGTTTGTTTTGGTTTTTTGCAGCTATACTGGACAAATGAGCATCTCCTGAAGCTCACATGATTGGGAGAGGAGGTGGCTGCCAGTGTGTTGGCTGACAGTGCACTTATGATTTCAATTTTGGCTCTAATTATTGCTTTACAATCTTATTTTTATAACTGGGTCGAAACCGACCCTAACACCACAAAGGACATAAATTCAACCAGAGCATTTTATAATGTAGTGATAAAAAATGTTTTTGTTTAATTTTGTTGAAATCAAGGTTTCTGACAAAGTCAAAAAGCCTTGATGCAATAAACAAATTTTAAGTAATTCTTTTATGCATTTAAAAACTAAAACGGGTCGGTGCCAACCATAACACAAGAGGAAGGTTAAAGTAAATGACAACAAAGAGATGAAAGTAGCTTATGGTAGGAGAGATGTAGAACACATTATCATGCATTGTAATAAATATAATTCAGAGAGGGAGACATTAAGAAATATAGTATATGAGACAGGGCAGGAATGGAGTTTAAAATCACTACTGAGCACAGGACAGGACTTTAGGGAAATCAAAAGGGGGTTGATAGGTTATATAATACAGGCAGAATTAGGAAATGGGGTGTGATTTTTTTTCTTTTTGATTTTCTAGTCCACGTTCCTAGCAGGAAAAGAAGCAGTTAGGAAGGTGGTTTAAATTGATTTGGATATGGATTAATTGAGTTTGTCATTAAATTACTGTCTGCTGGACTTGGTAAATGGTAGGGTGAGTGGGGAGTAGTCTGTGGGAGTATCAGCCAATGGCCTGTATAGGTCCAGTAGCAGTGCTCGTACACTTCTTCTCCTTGGCTGCTGTGCCGGGGAAGAGGCTGTATTTTTGATTGTTGTAGCAGAGTCTGAAACTGCATTTTCCTGTTCTTCTTTTTTATTGTTCTGCTCCTTGGGTCTGAAAGCCTATCTGTTGCATGGCTTCGGACACGGGGGAATGGGGGGGTAAATCAGGACTGGGAAAGGGTGGGAGAACGATCTAGATCAATGGGAAAGCGAGATCGAACTGATACTTAGAAAAGGAGGGAAACAGGATCCTGAAAATGGCCAAGGCTGTGGAGGAATATAGTTATTTTCAAAGAAAGACTGGAGTGCAGGAGGGTTTAGAGCTGTAAACCTATTGAAAGTGGCTAATTCTCTGAAGTGTGTTGGTAAGGGGCTAGATGCACGGATTCTTCCTAACAAGGTGCTTCTAGTGATTTGTAAAAGTGTGGATCAACTAGGAAGAGCAAAGAAAATGGGGAAATTGGAGGGGGGAAAGTGGCAAGTTGTAATCCCAAAAAAGAAAAATAAGGCAAAAGTAATCTATGGTGTTGTGCTGACATGACAGAAAGAGAAATTGAGGAAAACATTACGGGAGGAAGTAGGGAAGGGGAAATAAATGATGTGAAGCTGTTTAAAGCCCGGGAAGGTGGAAATCCCAGTGTCCCAGTTTTGCTGACTTTTGATGGAAATGTACTCCCAGCAAGGGTGTTCATAGGATGCCTATCATTTCAAGTCAGGACCTATCAAAGGCCTCCACTACATTGTTTTAACTGCCAAAGATGGGGAATGGAATGTCCTGGGAAAAGACTCAATGTGTAGTGATAACTTTCCAGTTCTGAGCCAGTTTGGAAAGTCCCTAATTATGGATCCCGGGGACGGAGTTAAAAGATTTGATTTTGCCCAAGCTGAATGGGACAAGTTTGAAGAAGGTACAGCAGTAGGCTTAGGGGAATTCAATAGTGCTGGATCCATAGATGAGTACAATGATTCTTCAGTTGCAATGATCTTGAATGTGGCTTCAGAAATAATCCCTTGCAGATATGCCCCTAAGGATTGTATTATTGTTCCATGGTGGAATAGGGACTAATAAGGCAGTGAGAAAGAGAAAGCAAGCACTTAGAAGTTTACATAAAAACCCTACACAGGCAAATGCTATTGATTACAAGCGATGCACAGCATTAGCAAGGAAAACTATTATGTATGCAAAAAAGAAATGGTCCAGATACTCCAGTCAGGCAGATATGAAAAAGTTGTCAAGACAATAATGCCATTTCTGAAAGATGGTTGTACTGAGGCAGTAAATAATAAAGGAAGAGCACATATGTGTTTTAAGGTTTTTCAGGATTTTCAAAATTACAAGTCACTCGGAGAAGAGGGCTTTAGGATAAAGGAGGAAGTCTTGAAAGTAGAAGAATGGAAATCAAATTATATATGTGAAGCAAACAGGTCATACCATGTGTTTTTCTCTCTGAAAAAGGTTTAAGGATGCAGTGCAGGCAGGGGAAAATACCACTCCATGACAAGATGAACTACTTAAACATTTAGATAATATTGTGAGATGATATCCTTGCCCTTTTTAACTATATCTGAGAGGTAGCGAAGTTACCATCAAAATGGAAACATGCAGTAGTGATTCCAATTTTAACATTAACATCTGTACTGTGTAAGGTAATGGAAAGAATGTTTACAAATGCTGGTTTATTTACTTGAAACTAAACTCTTTGGCTTCAAGAGGAAAATTCCTGCTTTAAATCTTTCTATGTATGAGTGTCCCTTAGAAAGAGTCAAGGTCTTCAAATTTCTTGGTGTGTGGATGGATGAAAAACATGGAAAACTCATATAGATTAATTTGTAAATGTGAGAAAGTAAATAACATTCTCTGTAGTTTAGCTGGAAGTGATTGGGGTGCTGAGAGAGACGCCTTGCTTATGATTTATCAAGCCATAACAAGATCCACTTTAGATTATGGGTGTGTTGTGTTTTGGTCAGCTGCTAATTCTATTCTTAGCAAACTGGATCGGGTCCAGGCAAAGGCCCTAAGAATTTGTTGTGGAGCTTTTAGAACGACGGCTATTCCGGCTTTACTTGTTGAAATGAGGGAATCACCTTTAAGAACCAGGAGAAACAAACTGGGGCTTCACTTTTGGGTTAAGTTAAGTGGCCTTAAATACATCTCTGCAGCAAAATGTCTTTTGGAGGATGTTTGGGAGTTTATAGGTAAGGAGAAGAAGTCAAATTTCCTTCACCTCTTAAAACAGTTTGCATTAAACATAGGGCTTAAGCAAGGCAGTGTGATTGGGTCTCTCTGGTGTCCTGTTCCTTTCTGGTTTCTCCCTGAACCTGAGGTACATCTATCTTTGCTTGGTCAGAATAGAAATCTTCCATGTTGTCATGTTTACAAGTATTTAAAACAATTTAAGAAAGAGTATATGCAGATTTTTACTGATGGATCTAAGGACCCAACTGGGTTTGGGATGTATGTGGCTAATCTTCAGATCCAGCAGAGCATCTGCATATCTGATAATGTCTGTTTTCTGCTGAGCTACTGGCAGTTTTATGGGGCATGTGGGGGATAGAGCTGGTCATACCCCCTAAAAGTATCATCTGCTCGGATTCTACGGCTGCCTTGTTGGCTTTGAGAGATGGGACATCAAGGGCCCACCTTGACCTGGTCCTGAAGATTTTGTGCTGCTTGTTTAGGTCGAGATCGAGAATATGGGCTGCCATGTAGCCCATATTTATTTCTCTCTGCAGTCATCTGTTAAAAGGGAGAAGTGGATGATAAACTCTGGAAAAAAGGATGATGTTGTTCTAACTAGGCTGTGACTGGGGCATTGTGGTCTAGCCAGCAATTTGAAAGTCAAAGGTAAACATCCAGATGGTCTGTGTCAGTGTGGAGAATTGGAAACAGTCCAACATGTTATGTTCTCAAGTAATAAATACAGAAGTGAAAGGCAACAGTTATTAAGGGAGTTGTCAGATCTGGGTCTTTCGGCTTTCTCTTTCAAGTCTATTTCTGCATCTTAAGTGAATTTTCAGCGGATCTTTAATCATCATTCCGACCCAGCCGGGGGTGATCAGACCTCGGCCTGCGTCCAAGTAGCGCACCACGGATCCCCCCTACGGATCCACAGTCACTGGGAGGCCTCAAGGATGTTCTTGGTGGCTTTTCTCGACTGCAGTCCTCTAATGCCAAGGAGTTTGAACACTCACTGTAGAGAGTGACCTGCAAAACCCCTGCACAGACTACACAGACTGTATGAGGAATTTTGTGCGCAGAGGTTCAGCCCTCCATAGCTCTGCCCAGGTGAGTTTGCGAGGTTCGACATGCTCCCACCTTGTCCACGCCCCTTGCTTGGACATGCTGACCATCCTGCTGCAACGTTCTTCCTCCACTTCTGCACGGATCTCATCCTGGTGTGTCAGTGTTGGCAGGAGTGCATTTGGTTATTAGTAATAATTAATAATTATCAGAGATAATTATCTCTTGACTCCAGCTCCCACCAGGCTTAGCAAACTCACATCTGCATGTGATGTCCGGCTTGCTCAAACTCTCGTCTCCCATTGGACGAGGCCCACCAATAACCCGCGAGGGGTCCTGTGATGTCACTGAGGATAAAAAGTTGAGAGCTGAGCGGAAATCAATGCTTTTCGTGTGACTTGCGCCGCTTAAGGAAGCAGCAACACGTACGTACCGTGATTTTTGTCAAGGCTTACAGTCTCTCCTCGAGTTTTCCATTTAATCACAGCTCCTGTTCAAATCTCACCGGAACTCTCACGCGACTTGACCCCATGTGGATCATGTCCACCATCTTGTTCCTCCTTCTTCCTCTCTCTCTTTCTTTCACTCACACACACACACACACACATCTTTGCTAGTGCTGTATGTTGTTTTGCTGTTTATAACCACCGTTGTTTGTGATTGCTTGCTTTAGTGTAGTTGTATGATAGATGTTTGTTAATTGAAGCATTATTGATTTATAATTGATATTGCTAAAGTTAAAAATCTTTGTTGTGCATTTAAAGAGAAGTTTGTTGACGGGGTAAGTGCTCGAATTCAAACATTTACTGTTCATCCTGTAATGTCAATATCCCTCGGATGTTGGCATTAACACACCTCCTTGAGAAGATATTCAGTGTTTGGTTATTGGTCCCTGACCTCAGTTTGGTGCCCTGTTACTATTAATTCATATTAATAATTTTATTGACTTTTAATCATTCATAACTATCTTCAATAATTATTAGCTATTACTACTAACCAAATCTGCTCCTGAGTCCCAACACGAGGTTGTGCAATATTAACTATTAACTATTAAAGTAGGCATAAACTATAGACAGTTAATGATAATACAAGAATTGGAACTAGTAATTATTGAAATATGGATCAAGAAAGAAAGCTTGAAGGTAATACATTTTTATAATCCATGCAAAAAAATAGAGAAAGGAAACCTAGAAACAATATTGGAACATTGGAGAGGTAATGCTATTTGGTGTGGAGATTTCAATGCACACAGCACAGTATGGGGTGAACAAGAAGATTTAAATGGAGACATTTTAGAGGAGCTAATGGATGAAAATGGACTGGTGTGTTTAATGGGTACAGAATCAGCAATAGATCTCACTTTAGTATTGCAGTCTTTGGCTGTAAAAACTAGTAGTATACTAGTAGAAGTATTCGAAGGAAGCACTATACATAGTGATTACTATCCAATATTCATGAGCCACGTCTTTACACTTGGTGTAAAGAGAGGGAAAGGAGGAGAAGAAATGCCGGTTCACAGCGAAATCCTGCATTTGTGAGGGGGGAGCAGCAGTTGTTTGTCCACAGAGAGCGTGCATATGGACAGCAGTTTTGATCAACAAACAACTTACTTTCTCACTCACGATGGCACAAACACAGCAGCAGTCCCGAGTAGGATGAAACACGAAACAGTCTAGCGTGGTGAACACAAACTAAACAGGCAGCAAACGTTAAATACTCCATACTCCTATAGCAGGCAAAAAGGGACTTGGCTTAAAGCTAAAAGCTAACACACAATTAATTCTGTCTCTGTCCAGACATAGCCTCTTACGTGATTGCTTCGCAAAGTGATTAGGTGTGTGTTTCATCTGTCTTGGTCCGGTTTGGATACTGACGGGGCCATCCTCGCACTCTGTCACCAGGGTTTTGACGGCAGCTGATCCTGTGCGTGGCGGGGGAAACAGCAGGTCGACTCAGTTGGTAGACAGCGGGGCATAGAAGTTACCCTCGTCTCCGTGAAGAAATCCTTTTCTTCCTTCTGCAGGCAGTGAGAGTGCTGGGTTGCAACAGCAGCAGTCTCTCTCTCTCTCAGAAGAGGGAAGAGAAGTTCAGCTCGTCCAGCGAGGGTTGAATCTTCAGTCGATGGGGAAAAATCCACGTGCATGGGGTTACCTCCTTTAGTAAGCTGACTCACGGAGAAAGCAAAGCTTCCTCCAGCGCTGTTATAGTGGAAAGGCAATGTTGAAATGATGTCACAGTTGTGTTGCCATGACTCCTGGTGGTATTGGTGCATCTCTGCCAATCAGGAACGAGAGTTTGAGCTCCCTGTTGAGAGTTCTCACCTAGGTGCGAACTGGCAAAGATGGGAGGTGGAGTCTGTGAGCAGCGTTTTGGTGCTGCTCCTTTGTTTCAGGGGGCAAAGGACAAAGGAAGCCCCATGGTCAGGCTTCAGGTTTTACATGTAGGCCTGCCTTTGTCTGACCCCATGGTTGAGGCCCAACAGTGCATAACAGTCTGTCTTTCAGTCTGGCTTGGTTCCTTGGCTCGGATGCTGACATGGCCGTCTTCTGTTGGTGGGTTTGACAGCAGCTGCTCCTCATGGTATTGCGGGGAAAACAGCGGAGTCGACTGATTAAAGACGGGCGGGGCACGGAGGCTGTCCTTCGTCTCTGTGAAGAAATCCTTTCTTTCTTCTACAGGCAGTGATAGCACTGAGTTGCAGCAGTGGTCTGTCTCTCAGATCCAGTGATTGTGTTCGGTTGAACATGAGAAGTCTCAGTTCGTCCAGCGAGATCTTCCAACTTGGTGAGGGCCTCAAACGTGTGTTTGTAAAATTAAAATTGACGCACGAAATCCAAAAAGACCTACTTCCTGTTGGGCAAAAAAGCCGATTCACTACAGAACTTTGCAATTTTCACCAGTTATGACATGTGTGCCAATTTTTATGAGTTTTCGAGCATCCTAAGCTCCTCAAAAATGCAATGGTGTACTAGAATAATAATAATAATCCCTTCAAAAACAATAGGTTCCTCACACCTTCAGTGCCAGGGACCGTTGGGCCCCTGGCACTTTTGTGCTCAGGCCCTAATTATAGCGGCAAGCAGTGATGATCAGGCCCTTGCACCTTCATGCATGTCGGGTTGTGCCGCAGTTGAAGCTCCTAATTCAAAAATATTGAAATTTTGCCGAGGCTTTCAATCATCACTGCTAGGAGTTCATAATGCTTCTGGAGCTGAATGGATTGCCTGCACCTTATGTCATTCATGCCCGCATGTACAATCACGGTGTGGGCAGATGGGTGAGTGAGAATATCAAGGACTTTTGCACCTGAGGATGAGTATGTAATGCCATTTGGGAAAGCGGCTGATCTAACCATGGAATCACCCACAAGAATATATTCTGGAGGTGGAAAAAGGAGGCTGCTAGTTTTAGCTGAGCTAGCTGCAGTAGCACCTGTCACTGCAGCCGCGGGGTGGAGAGGGAGACTCAGGGAGATGGATGGAGCCAGAGAGGGAGCCACTCAGCAGCGCTTGTGGGAGTGAGAGCCTCACATGGTCCTGGCTTCGACATCCCATCCTGAAGTCAACCAATGACATCAGTAACCCATAAAGAAATGTAAATGAAAAATGCATAAAGAAATGTAAAAAGAAAATAAATAAATTCAGGGAAATAAATAGGGGGTAAAATGCAAACAGAAATAATACATAAATAAATACATAAATAAATAAATACATTTAAAAGAATGAATTAATAAAATGGAAAATTAAATGGGAAAGTAAATAAATAGTGGAATTAATACAAAGGTAAATAAATAAAGAAACTAAGTTTAACAGAAATATCAATTTATGTTACATTTTATCAATTAATGTCTACATTTATTCTTAAAATTATTTTTGGTGCATTTAATGGAATATTAATTTATTTATTTAGTCATTTATTTTTGATTTTTGATTTTGGCAGTTTGGTCCTCCATACTTACAATGTAAGCATCCACAGTCCTCCTGTGGAAAAATGTATTTAAAAGTTTATCTGAAGCTAATATGAAGCTTCAGCATCCAAATGAGTCAAATCAAGTAGATATCTTTCAATGTTACAGTCTTTTTAGTGCCAAAGTCCCTCTTTTTGTTACTATACTTCCACCACAGCTTAACAGGGAAATACTGTCCGAGGAAACACAAAGAGGCAATTTGATGCTAAAAAGACTGTAAATGTGGCAGATATCCACTTGATATGACCAACTCAGACTGCTGAAGCCTCATATAAGCTTCAGAGAACTTTTAAATGCATTTTTGCACTAAATGACTGTGTAGACACACTGTGGATTTTGGCCCCCCATTACTTACATTGAAATTGCATTTGAAGGGAATATTTTAATAGTCAGTATGAACAGGAGGAATGATTACAGCGAGGAAAACCTCTTTCACAGATGCCATGTGTCATGCTTCAGACATAGTAAATAAGTCATTTTATTATTGCTTTTAGAACTGCCTCACAACACTGGTTAGCACTCCCATATTGGAGCCTTAAGATACAGGATTCTTGACGTCCTCTTCATTGCAGCATACTTTTTGTTGAGCAGTCTAAAAAGACAGAGTGGCTCTGGGCCTCTGTTGTAAATATTTTGCATGTGTGAGCACATACATCTAAAGGACACGTGTATGACTCTCATGGTGTCCTCTTGGTGTCTTTCTTTGTGGATTCATCCGTGAGTGATGGCAGCTGGCAGAAGGGCGCTGACCCACACTGACCCCAGGCGGACCAAAAGGGGGCTGCGTGGGAAAGACGTGGGTGGACATGGACCACTTCCCTTCCAGCTCAGCAGAGTTTGGGGCCGGAGGAAGCTCTCAGAGCCAGTCTGGGCCACAGAGCAGCACACTCAGCATTCACTGCTCAGCAGCCAGGGTGTGAATGATATAAAATCACAACATGAAACTTTTTAATGACATAAATAAAATCTGATCAGTCTCTGTGTGCATGCCAGCCAATCAGAGATATGGACTGACCCTACAGCTGATATATTGTACATTCTCCAAAGACATTGTCAACTCTATCGGCTGTTTAAGCAAGTGTCCCAAAACAACAACAACATATATTTACATTCAAGTTCAGTCCAACTGTCTCTGTGAGACAGGCTTTTAAGTCTGCATTAATACATTTTTGGCCACAAGGGGCCAGAAGAACTCCAAACAAAACAAGCTGACAAACACATAGCCCAGACATATTAGTGCTATATGTTTCTCTCAAGGAGTCCACCATGAATCTCATGTTTGTGTCTCGTGTGTGTGTGTATCCTGATATATCTTATTCCTCTGTGCTGTAGAGCTCTGCTGTTGTCCCAAAACATGTCAATGAGTCACTCTGCTGCATTGGGTGACGTGTTCCTTCATCATGAAGACGGTGGTTACTTGGTGGTTACGTTTGTTTGGAAATGACTTCAAAGAGTAATAACAGCGTATGTGTGAGGACGCAGTTCTCTTTACAGTAAACAATCACCATTTTTTCAGACATTATAGCCCAGACATTATTATATTTCTCAAAGAATTTTAGTACAAAGTCAGGACTTTGTGATATGTAGCATAACAAGCTAGCTGAGCGGTGTCAACATACCTACCTCGCACGCATGTGCAGTGGCCTCTTCCTGACACGAAACTACTTTCCAGAGACTGTGATCTCTGTCATTAGCCGTTTCTAAACAAACTAAAGTAACCACACTCTTAGAGGACAAGGAACATCAGAACGACAGTGCAGCAGTGTGGCTCAGTGACGTTTTTAATAGTTTTTGGACAACAACAAAAAAAACCAACATCATTGTTGGTTTGGATCCAAACATGAGATTTGTTGACAATACGAAAAATATAGAAAATTGACAGAATTATCCTTTTAAGAAAAAAAAAGATTAGGAACATCAAGGCTAGCAATCCCTGGAGAAATGTATCACCTTGAAAGAGATAAGGCTACCTGTAAGTCATATAAATATCGTATCATTTGGAGCAACCATCCCAACTCAGGTCACCCACTTTTTCATTCAAAACCACTCTTTTAGAGTCAGATCCACCTTTGACTCCATCTTTACAAACTCATCTTCTGCAGCCAAGTTTAGTTCAATTACCTATCATCAGTTAATATGGAGATCTACTAATTAAGTATTAAACATTTCAGGGAAATGTGTGTAAATTATGACAATATCTAGACATCTGGGGGAGAGGGGGGGTGTGATGAATGATGCAGACATGGCAGACATTCTTTGGCATGAATGTTGTACATACTAATAACACTACTATTAAAAGTTCAACAATATATATGCAATATTGCCGTACAGTGTGAACAGCAATGGGTGGAAAAAAGTCTAAAGGTTTAGACTGCAGGTGAAGGTTTACACACTGAATACATTTCATTTTCCACTAAATCCAATTACATTTCATCTAATCCTCAGCCCTGTGAAACTATGGTATTCATTAAGAAGTCTCAGCTCTAACTTTATCTGACAAAAAGCTTAAACAAGCTCGCCCAACACAATCCAAACACACTTAACCTAGTATCGCTCTGAGCTGAAGGTGGAGGCAAAAGACCTCACCATGTCTGTGATCATGTCTCAAGAGAGGAATGAGGAGGAACTTCTGATGGTACTTTTCAGTCTGCACTGCCCATCGGTGGTGAGCCACTGCAACATCACACGGACTGAACTGTTTTGAACTGTAATTATTCAGAGTTTTGAAGGTTAAAACAGATAATTAACTTTACTCATTACTAAAAGAATGGTTCAAGTTTCATGGACCAGATTTAAATAATCACAACTATGCATACAGAGCTTAACAGACATTATATAAAAAGTGCATGAAACAGACCCATTTTATGAGTTAATATACACTGGGCTTGTTTATTGGCCTACTCAGCACCAATATTTTAACTCAGATAGTATAGTTAATAGAGGTAACAGATAGTACAGTATACTGTATAACTTCTTACAAAAACATTATTAATCTCTTTTGAGGATTTCTGAGTAGTGTTGTTCCACTCAAATTCAATTCAATTTCAATTCAATTCAATTTTATTTATATAGCGCCAAATCACAACAAAGAGGTCCTTTAAGCAGAAATGTTGGGGCAAGATTTATTGTGCTCTAGTCATGTAGGATTCTGAAGCAACTTAACACACCTCTGCAGCTTTCTGACATTTAACAGCATTTTTAAGTCAAAAGAATTCTTTTTTTGTAATTTATTTTTTATTGGCATTCAGCATCAAACAAACATTTCCATGAGATGTATTTCAGAAACTGTATGTGTATAACAAATATTCATGTTTGTCACAGATCTCAAAATATTCCTTTTCAGAAGTACACACACACACACACACACAGAAAAGAAAAAAGAAACCCATGTACAATTAGGGAGTGATCTTTTCTTTACATCATCATCATTGATTTGTGAAAATAAAATCAAATAAAATCGTTTCTCCCTGAGAGGGTGTAATAAAATGCCTTATCAGGCTTTTCCAACCAAACTCCCTCCATTTCTGTGAAATGGTACATTTCCATTGATACTTCCATATTGTTGTCCACTCTTCCTCAGTTTTAGGACTTGCATGGAAATCTGATCACATTTTATTTATGCAGAAATAGAGCAAATTCTAAAGAGTTCACAAACTTTCAAGCAGTACTGTATCCCTATATTCTCCTGTCAGGATCTCCCTTCTTGGTCGAGTATTTATTTTCTTGTTGGTTGCTGATCTAATCGTTTAGATTAGCGTTAGCTTCGCCATCTTGTGCCTGTGTAGGAGAGCTGTTATCCCTGTTTTTTCCCTTTTCTAGCTCTTCAACAGTGCTTTTTTTGTTTCCATCCTTTTTTCCCCATTTTTGCCCCACTTAACAGTTCAAGTATTATTGAGAAATTTTGTATTTGACGGTTTGACAGGGCAAAGTAAGTGTTTTTTTCGAAGGAGCTGTTATTTTAGGCTGCCATTTGGGGTGATGACGTCCCTGGAACCCCTTGATAAATTGTTTTTAATTCTGAAGTTGTAAGTAGGAGTGAAAGTGAAATATTTTTACTTTTATCTTTCACTGAAGTAAGAAAAAAAACTCCCACATACTGTCTTGCTTACAGCTAGAATATGTATTGGTTTATAACATTTCTTATTGAATAAGATTAAATATCTCATTCATTTTAAGAAAAAGGCACCCCGTGACAATTAAAAAACACAAGATTAAAGACTGTGATGTTTGGTTTCATGAAAACATACATCAGTGTAACAGAACCTCTTTCAAATTATAAGTCAAGATCAAGCTGACATTGGTTTAATTAAGCAAGTTAGCATGTTAAAACATCCTATAAAATCCCTTCATAAGACAGTATGATGCCCAGGTTTAGCTTTGTGGAATATAAATGAGGCTTTCATGTGCTGGTGGAGGAGTGTCTCAGTCTCTTCTTTGTACTGTTGTTCTGGATAGACGTACCACATGACAACACCTGAGGGATTGATGGAGAGTGTCAACTCTGTTGTGGCATTCAACCCTGTCTCCGTCGAGCCAGTAAACACATCATAGGCCTAAAAGGAACATAAAAGAGCATATTTAAGGCTGAAGAAGACAAGGTAATTCACATTTGATGATTTGAGCTATATTTCACCAAATAATGTGTTTAAATTCTATTATGCCTAACAGCACTCACAGATCTTTCCTGTTGTTGTTTCCAATACTAGGATTTTTTCAGATGTGATTAATCAAATAGCAGCAGTGTTGGATCAGGTTAAACTGTATTCCAGAGTGGGTTAAGGCTAAGGTCTTATATAAAAGTGACAGCTAATTAAAAATAATGATCTGTTTGGTTTGTCCCTCCAATATCCAGCCATCTATCTCAGCTACCGATATCATGAATCAGATCACAGTTTCAAGTCAAATGTCATTCACTACAGAGATCCATCAGCCACCAGACAAACTGATATTTATCTCCAGCTGCTGACACAAATCTGAGGAGCCTCAGACACTCTACTATGCTGTCTTAGTATCTCATTTCATTAAGTAGCTTATTTAACCAATGCAAACTATGTATGTATGAAAATAAACAAGCATAAATGTGAAATTTGTTATTTAAGCATGCCAAATATATCTGATGAAGGCAGCAGGAGGTGTATGAAAAATTAAAGCAGTAGTGGTGTGGTTGGGAAAAGCTTGCACATTTGATGGAGGTAATGTTACTGATGTCAGACCTCAGAGAGGTCAAACTCTCTCAACACCAATCATAGATTGGATGAAGAGTATATGAACATCTGTTGTATTTAACCAAGTTTTACAGCCCCAACAGAAGTCATGTGTTATTTTCTGTAGCAGACTTCATCACTTCACAGTCATCAGTTCAAAATTATGTTTATTAGTAATTTTCATAATATTAGGGAAAGTCAAGTTGATAATGTTTTTTGAGAGATTTAAGATGGCCAGTGGCATCCAGAACAGAAGATTAAGATTAATATACATAGCATACATTGCATTTATACCTCTTGATTTTATTCACATTTATGTTTTGTAGTTCCTTAATGGTGAGTTTTTTTGTCAGTTTATCATTAGTGACTGTCAGTCTGTGTGTCCAGACAATAGAGAGAGTAAATGGAATATTCATAACACACCCACATCAGGATCGACACACCCTGCTCAGCAGCATGTCAGAGCAAGAGAGAGAACACACAGCTCTGCAGCATTATCACCAATTACCGCCAGTTTACTGCAGTTAGACTAGCAGCCTCAGTTTTCATATAGTCAGCCTGCCTATCTAACTGGAAGGCCTTTGTATTACTGGCCACCGCCTTTGTTGAAAATGCAAGCAAGTGATATTGACGGAACAAAAAGACGGAACTCAGCTGCGAGGACAGTGTAGCACCCGGACTAAAATGCGCACACGCTAGAGTTATCACACGCAGTGGTTGCGACCATTTTTTGATTTAATGTCTAAATAATTACCTTTATGAGACAAACGTGAAGTATATTGTGAACTTTCTACGCCATCACATCACACCATCACACACCATCACAGATTAATGTTAGCGGAGCGGAGCAGCAAACTCCAGCAGTAACAGACGAGACTGGCTGATGCTGAACAACACACACTGCAGCTAAACAATTTAAACTAATTTTCTTCCATTTTTTTCCAGCCATTTTCTTCTGAGGTGAAGAAAATAACTTGGTGCTCAGTCTGTTTCACCTCAAAAACCCTGCGCCCGCTAAGCGTCTTGGACAGCGATGTCTTTTCCCAGAGCTAACGGTGCAGCAGAGAGGCTGCTCTCCACTGCTGGAGACATGACATTAATAACAACACAGCGGAGCACGCCACCTCCCCCTCATTTTGTTATTATCATACAAGCAGGAGACTGTAAGATGCTTTCAAATTAATTAATTCATTAATGTATGTAGTTAACTTTTTAAAATAAAAAAGTCTGTAGACCATTTATCTTATCTGCCAGTTATGTTTCATATTGTATTTCAGTGGACTAAGGACACTAGTGATTGGTTTGGCACATACTGGAGCAAGAGACTGAAAATAGAGCCCCCTTTTTTATTTATTCAATCAAGAATTGATTTTGAATTGAGAATCGTTTCTGAATCAAATCAGCACCCAAGTATCGTGATAGTATCGAATTGGGAGATAAGCATATCATCCCAGGCCTACAAAATCAATACCATTTATCACAACCTTTATTTTTCATCTTTTTGTTCCATCTTGATATACATTTAAATCCCATGGACACTTTTGTCAAATCATGATTGAACACTTTAAAGGTGCACACACAAACTGTGTACGCCACACCATGTTCTCCAACCTTGGACATGGACATGACTAAATTATGTAGAGACATCTCTATACTGTATGTCTATGTACACATATACAGTACTATGCTACCATGTTCTGTTGTATTCCGTTATTTCATATATACACATTTATATAACATATCTAAATATGTAATTTCACATTATGGGGGATTATATTCATCATGTGTAAATACTAATTTAGAAATAAATATTCATTCCTTATATATTGTATTTACTGTGCCACTTTGATCTGAAATATCAGATCACATGCATTACATTTATGCCCAATGGTTTTGAGTAAGGTACTGAAATCTGACTCTGAGTGGTTGATTATCTGTTTATCTGTTTTTTTTATTCTGTATCCTGTACATGTTCCTTCCTGCTTCTCTGGTCTGTTCCTGTTCTGCTGTAGGGCCAAATCTCCCTCCTAAGGATCTTTTTAAAAACTGACCAACAGTGCAACAACCAAACATATTCACCCAACATATTCAGAAAAGAATATACATATACAGCTGCTTCACATATAGAAGCAGCTGGAGCCAGAGAATGTTTGGCATTTTTTCTTGATAAATAACAGAAGCAATTAATTTTTCAAATTGTTGATTCATTTTGTGGACTGATTAATCAACTAATCATTTCAGTACAAATGTGAAAACACAGGGCAAGATATAGAAGGTGTACAAACCCCATAATTGCCAGCATCATAGTTGAGTTTAGCCAGGGAGGTGTGGTAGAGGTAGGGCATGTCTGTCCTTCGACTCAGGAACACAAGGGCACTGGCTGAATGAGCCAGAGGCCTCCAGTACACCTCAATGCGACTCTTCTCCTGTTCAACAACACACACATTTTAAAAAGAAAATATAAGCCTGATTTTTAAAGACACAAATCCTCCTCTCACCACACTGTCAACAATGTTTTAGTGTACATAAACTGATGCCTAAATAACAATGATAACCTGCAGCAGGCGTCTTCCCTGGATACCCATGGGGTCCTGGTTGATGGCAATGGCCACTTTGTTTTGCAGGATGGCCCTTGCGCTGTTGTCCAGGTTTCGAAGGTCATTAGACATGATGAGAGGTGCCGCCATTATAGCCCACAAAGCCATCTGAGAGCGAGCCTGGTCCAGGCTGAGACCAAAGTTTCCAATTATGAGCTGAGGAGAGATTAAAGGTATGTGAGGCACGAAGAGACATGGGTCAAGACAAGACAAGAAATGGGTCATTTGTAATGAATAGATAGAAAGAGCTGAGAAAGAAGAGAGTGGGAAGCCTCCCACATTACTAACCTTACTGCCACCAGTGGTGGAAAATAACTAAGTACATTTACTCAAGTACTGTACTTATTTTGAAGTACAATTTTGAGGTACTTGTACCTTACTTGAGTAATTCCACTTGATGCTACTTTATACTTCCACTCCACTACATTTCAGAGGGAAATATTGTACTTTCTACTCCACTACATTCATTTGACAGCTTCAGTTACTTTTCAGATGAAGATTTGTCACAATGGATAATATAACAAGCTTTCAAAATACAACACATTGTTAAAGAAAACTGAAAATAGATTTGTGTATCAAAACTTTGTTTTTTCTTTCCTCTCCCATTAATCATCTCATGACCCCTCAGATTGCTCCACCTCCAGCATCTACAACAGTAACATGCTGCTTACACACTGATGCTTCAGTATTAATAATCTAATGATGTCATATATAATAATATATCAGTCAGAGGGACCAAACCACTACTTTTACTGCAATACTGCAAAACTACATCAAGCTCATAATACTTATGTACTTTTACTTAAGTAGGATTTTTCATGCAGGACTTTTACTTGTAATGGAGTATTTTTACATTGCTGTATTGGTACTTTTACTTAAATAAAGGATCTGAATACTTCTTCCACTGACTGCCACACAGCACCCAATCATCTCCTTGTTTTCCTGATTAACACTAAAACACAAGACTGTTGTTTCAGATATGTCCAGCATTTTTGAAAAGCAACACCTTTACATGTAAAATGTGTGGATGGAAGGCCAAAACAGAGCGGAAAAGATGTGTTGTCAAATCTAGGCACCTTAATGTGGACATGGGCACAGCTAATGTTACACGGGTAGGTTGACTTTATCCCAACTCTGTCCCATATGCAAGCTACCTGTGTGTCATATGAATTCTGTATAAAAGTCTTGGTTTTCTTGCAAGTGGACAGCGTAAAACCAAACAAATGAAATACAAAAATGCAGTAAATAAAACTTAGTTAGGGCTATGATTGTCTCTGTGATCACTTGAGTGACATTGTAAAGGATCAATAATGAAGACAAATCCATCAGACCATGTCAGGGTCATTCCATCTTCCAGGCCCCGCGGCTGGCTGCAGATCATCCTGGTTGTTGGAGAACCATTCAATGATGCCTTGCACGCTGTCCCATGAGTCCTGGATATCGTAGTAATTCCTCCACAGGTGACAAATGTCCCCCAGCAGAGAATAATTCACCTGGTAGAAACAGGGAAACAGACTTGAAGGGTGCACACAAAAATATTGTGCAAGCCATAACACCAATCAGTGACAGTGAATCCATTTTTAATAAGAGTCTACAGCCATGCTAGCAGCACTGTGAGGCTATGCTTAGGCACAGCTGTGTTTTGAGCTAAATGCTAACAATAACCCACCAACATGCTCACAATGACATGCTAACATGTTGATGCTTAGCATGGGCACCATCTTAGTTTACATGTTAGCATGCTAACATTTGCATATGCACAAAACATAAAAGTGCAGCTGAGGCTACGGTGTCCTGGTTTGTCTGGGATTGTCCTGGTTTCAAGTTGGGTGTCCCGAGTCCCAACATTCACTACCAAATTGTCCCAGTTTTCACCACAGTTAAAATAATGATTATAATATTATTCTTGTTTTCAGCTCTTACATAGATGTTTATTATGTTCTGTCCCACTCATTATTACCTAATTCAATATAAAACCAGAAACAATGCACCACACATCTGAATTCAACACTGATTTGTCTGTATGTGTCAATCAATCAATGTGTCGTTGTCAAAGCTGTTGCTAGACTATGATGCTTGCTACTCTTTCTGACAGAACTTGTCAGTATGCTAACGGTTAGCTGTCATGCTGAAGAGAGAGTCTGTCTTTTCTAAAGAGCTCCAGGAGGCTTACTCCTTCCTTCGTAAAGTACCCGGCAACGAAAATGCTGCATTCTGCACACACTACAGAGTACATTTTTGGTAGCGCATGGTGGAAATATAAAAGATCATATTAAGATGGCCAAACATAAGCGGTGGTTTCCCTGAGAGCTGAGAGCTCCAGAAAGGAAACTCAAAGAAGAAAGACTCAATAGTATAAAGTACCCGGCAATCTTCTTAAAGGTAACTTTCTTTAAAGGCTCTTCCTCGGTTTTTGTTATTAATGAGGTGCAATTGTGATTTAAGCTTGCCAGCTTGTGGCATAGCGTTGTGAAGATGTAAGTTAAAAGTTATTTCTATGTTATAGCCTAAATATAAATAAAGTTATTTATAGGCCACAAAGAGACCTGTACCTTGTTTTGTTAAAAAAAAAAAAAAAAAAAAAAGCAGTCAGTCAGCCATTTAGCCGGCTGTCTGCGTGTGTGCTCACTGACAAATACCTTGGTGGATTCTGGGAGACAACACATAATTTTTCGTTGGCTGAGGTGCTATCCATGGTGTTGAAAGGTGTGCTCAGTAGGTGTGCTAAACACTGAAATAATTGTCCCCCATCCTGATGAAGATGCCTATGGTGCATGTGTAACTGATTAATGTAGACATAGCTTATGAATTTCATCAAATCATTCCCGTTTATTCATTTTGTCCTGTTGGGTCTGCATCTCCTACCTGTGTTTTAATTTCGGGTTTCTGTGTGTGTGTGAATGTGTTCAGCGTAGCTGCACACACGCAGGTCAAAACTCTATCCAACTGACAGAGAGGTAGGCTGCATCAACTGAAACTCCCTAATAAACTTAATAAACTTTATTTTTCTTATGCATTAGCTCACTAATGTGAGCTAATGGTTTGTCTTGTTTTACGTCATATCAGTTCCATTCTATGTAAATCCTGCCAATATCGAGATCGCTAACCACAGTTTTTAATAAATTATTTTTGGAGTAATTGGGCGACCATTAGAGTGCTGAGTTCATTGCCAAGTTAGCTTAACAACTCTGCTGTATTTGTGGTTCTTCTATGTTAATTGTATACATTTTCTTCTTTCTGTCAGGGGAGCCAGGCAACACACACACACCACCAGCTGATGTTTTTGTTACTTTGTATATATTTTACATACATGGTATGGAAATGTTTTTCTTTGTTTTTGAATCAATTTTGTAGCTAATGTTTTATCCAGGTCTCAGTGACCCAACAACTTGGTTTGACAGTGATGTAGTGATGACACTCACACTAGGTGGAAGTCCTCCCAGATAGACAGGCCAACTACAGGAGTAGGCCATAGGTCTACCTGTAGCGTTCAAAGCCTTGGACATTAAAGGGTAACCTGTGTGGCACAAGAAAAACACTCCATGGTCTCTTGTGGCTTAAATTTAAGTTTTCAATTACAACATTCTGTGCATGCAACTATAAATCACAACATGTTCTAAAGGTTAGCAGATGCTCTTACCCAGCATTTGTTCTACAGGATTTGAGTTACACCCATCAAACTTCAGATAGTCTACCTCCCAGCTAGCAAAGGTCTGGGCATCAATCTCAATTTTATCCAGTGTGGTGCCAGGAAAGCCCATACATGTGTGAGTGCCCATATCTGCATAGATGCCAAGCTTCAGTCCACGGTCATGGATATACTTCGCAAGTTTTGCAATACCCCCTGGGAATCTGGAGAAAGTAAGCACACACTGTTTCTTTATAAGGAACAAACTAAAACATGACACCATAATATAGCGATGTTTAAGCTGGACAAGGCCAATTTACACATAAACTTTCATTTACACTTCTCCATATACAGTATATCAAGATAAACAATCTGACTGTATTCGTCTTGATTTTACTGCACAAGACACAAATCTGGGTAGGCATTAGAAGACGGCATTAATACTCATAAAGGTGATTGCTAATCACTAACAACACCACAAGAGGAAGAACCCTTTCTGGATATCCTGTTTAGCTAGCTATGCAACAACTAACCAGAACACAATGATCCCAACATGGGGGTCAAGATGTGCAAGATGATTGAAGGGTGGGATAAACTCCTAAATTGATGTGGAGAGCGGATATGTATGTGGTTCTGTTTATACTACATTGTGTGTCTGCATGCACAAACGTGTTCACACAAGTTTGTCAGCACATACTGTCACATGAACCCTTCCATTGTCTAATCTTTGCGGGTTTTCTTGTGAATTACTGGATAATCTTATTCCTTTAGGGTCTCTAAATAATATTTAAATAAAACAGGGAAAAAACACTGGTTGACCTGGTCCTAATGCATAAACATATACAACTAGTGAGGATAGGTGAGGAGAATTGGTCATAAGCCAAAAAGATTGGAAATCACTGAACACACACAGACAGATAAATTGTTGTTAAATTGATAAAGTGGCCACTTATCCACACCAGCTCTTACTGATGTAAATACACTTGGGTTGGAGAGACATGCATTTACACCTTTTCAACATCTGGCTAGAATGTGTCTCAAAAAAGAGATTAAATAGCTACTCTTCTCAAATGTTTCTTGGTTACATTTACATTTGTCCTTTCAATCAGTCTACTGAAATTTTTCAAAGCAAAATTGTACTTCAGGAGGTCATCAGAATAATTTCAAATATTTAAAATTTATTTATTAAAGTCTCTGCTCCAGTGACTTCAAAACAAATGATTTACAGTAATAGAAGTTCACAGAACGCAGACATGCTGAATCTGCAAAGTGAGGAAAGTAGACTGACCTGGAAGGTTCAGGCTGCAGCTTCCCCTGCTCATCTCTCAGCATGGACATCCAGCAGTCATCTATGATTACATATTCATAGCCCAGCTCCTTCCAGCCGTCCTCAGCCAGCCGGTCTGCCATGTCTCTAAACAGACCCTCACTGTGGACAGGATGAACAGAGACAAGAATATAGAGTCTGTCAGCCATGCATGAAACATGTTTTTTTAATAGTGAGATTTTTTAAGTCCAACTGAAATCACATTTAGTCATCCCCTTTTCGAGTTAAAAATAATGTGTTTTTTAAAGTATTGTTAATAGTTGTTGATTATTGCTGTAAATATTAGAAATGCTCCTTTCTGTCTCAGCCAGCTAGAAGTGCATGTCGGTGTCTGTGCTTGATTGACAGCAGCAGGCAGGCTGAGCTCCAGCAGGGCAACAAGAGACAAAGTACACAAACTTGCACTGTAGTCTACAAGTCATGGACAGACGGTGTGTTGTCTGCAGTGGTACTGAAGAGTAAGAACCACACCAGCATCTAACCAGACCGAAGTGACATTTGCAGGTATGTTTACATGCTGTTTTAATGTGCTTCAGCTGAGCAGCTAATTAGCTATCTAGCCTGCTAACTGATGTTAGAACTACACTTCCCCAGCATTTGTTTGTTTGGGGGCATGTCTATACATGTATCACCACAACCCTTAAATGCACTGTGCAATAGATGACACATGCACATATTATCTCTATGGAATTATAAGATGGTTTAGTAGTTTGATTTCTGGATTCATTTATAAGTTATCATAAGAAAACAACTTTGTTATCTCAAGATAATGTATCTCAAGATAATGATCTTGAGATAGCAGGAAAGGAAAACTGAAAGCACAGCAATTCTCAACTTATGTACAACTTTTGTAATTTATCATGTCACTACAGCAACATGATAAATGATATACTGTATATTGCCATTATTAAGTGGTCATGAGTCTGACTCATTTGACATTTTGCACATTTCATGCCAATATGTCCAGATAGGTTTTGGGAATTCTCCAAAAATAAACATAACTGCCTATCACCATCTGAATATTAAAAACTAAATATGTGCATTGGCTATAAGTCTACTACTATTTTACTAAGCCCAATACATCTGTGTAAATATTCAACTTCCCCCAGTATCACTGTAACTCTAACCAAATACTTGCTCAGCAGTCATAGGGAGAATTTTATCTCACACTTTAATGTAAAACTGCTTCAACAGCAAAAACATGAAAAAATACACTGTGTTCATTTTCAAAACTGTCTACACATATATTTCAAAACTTTTTTTTGTTATTGATCATTACAGTGTAACCTGGCATGGGTGTCATGTGAATGTGGTTTGACAGAAAGCACAATTCTTTGTTCCAGCCCCATAACTCACTTACTCACTATGGTTTCCTCCTGACACACTCTCCCTGGACATTGGTGTCTACCTCAGTCCCCTATGTTGTTAGTGATTAAGGCTTCAGTATCTTTGCCCAGAATATCCAGTGTAAACTGATTAGAGAAATTCCCCAGTTGATCGTACCTGATGCAGTTTTCTGGGTCGTCTTTACAGTCAATATCACAACGAAAGCGTTCCCAGGCCATCCATCCCATCGGTGGAGTCTTCATCAAACCGTTATCCAGGGCCACAGTCAGTGAGATCACGGCCAGCAGGAGCTGAGTTACTGGTAAGGGCCCCATTTCTAAAAGAATAAACATGGCAATGAAAGATCTACTTAACATTTACACACATACACAAGCACACATGCAGAGTTTTATTCTTGTCAAGGTGGTTTAAGATTTACATGTCAGTTTTATGGTTTGGCCAGACATTTTAAGATTTTAACTAGTCTGTATTTTGCAGAATTTTCAAAACTGACAGTTGAACAGCTTTCAGTGTTGCATACAAACTAACAATTCAGCTGTAATATTGTACTTTAGTGGTGCAAATTCATTTACAAATTTGCAATTACTTCAATTCCTGAAAAACAACTGACACAGTGAATCTGGGACTTTTGGAGGCCCCAAGGCAGTTGCAGCCTTGGATACTTGTCTTAATACCTGTCATAATTTGAATAAGATGACTTCATATAAATAAACTGAGATACATTTAATTTAAACTGAGATAAAGATATCTTACAGTGTTTGACAACATTAAAATAATTATAGGAACATACCACTCTGTAGAGGGAGCAAAACAAATAAATTACTTTATTAGCAACTCTTTATGTTTTGTTTAATTTGCTACATGAGTTATGTATATTATCTTGGCCAGAGAAAAAGTGTAACTGAAGCAGCTCTGTGAGACCAAGAACACTCAAGCAGCTGAGATCCTGTTTACTAAAAATGTACGCACGCACATACGTACACACACGCACACGCACACGCACACACGCACACGCACACACACACACACACACACACACACACACACACACACACACACACACACACACACAGCAGTAACACTGTGACAATATCTATTCAGGATTGTCTAAATATTTCTGAAGAACTGAAAAATGACAGTCTCACCTGTTTACCTGAAGTTGACCACTGATCTAAACAACCTTTGTCCTTACTAATGCAGGCACATGACTCCTTTCTCTTCTTCCTGGATTTTCCCCTGAGCAGCAAGCTTTATCTCTTCCTAGTAAGACGAACTGAAAATCATGTGACTGCTCCATGTCACATGATCAGAAAACAGGAAACAGGTTGAATAGGCAGAAATGTGGTATAGAGGTGATATGTTGCATTGCATATTGTTTGCATTTTTAGACTTTTGTAGTTTTCATTCTTTTGTTTGTGCATATATTCAATATTTGTTGTTTTTTTTCATCAGATTGTTTTCATTCACTTTTTTGTAGTCAATAGACCTATAATGTTGCTGTTGCTTCGGTGGTTTGAATATAAGTGGTTTGTGAGGGACAAACCACTTATATTCAATAATATAATATAATACACACATAATGACCATAATGACCAGCCTTTCAAGAAATAATATATTTGTGTACTGGTAAAATGTATCCACCTTAATAAAACATGAACCCCCAAACTGAGAAATTGTGGTGGATAGTAACTAAGTACATTTACTCAAGTACTGTAATTAAGTACAGTTTTGAGGTACTTGTACTTTACTTGAGTATTCCCATGTGATGCTACTTTATACTTCCACTCCACTACATTTCAGAGGGAAATATTGTACTGTTATATTGTATAATATAACAAGCTTTTAAAATACATCACATTGTTAAAGATGAAACCAGTGGTTTCCAACCTTTTTGGCTTTTGACGTCTTACAAAAAGCAGTGTATAGTCGGGGTCACATTTCAGATGTCTATGAGTTGTTAACAGCTCCACCAAATAGTGATTTTTCCCTCTAAACTTCTCACATGGTTTCATTTCAATAAATGTTCAAATGATCCAATATTTCAACAAAAAAAATGATTAGAGAAAAAGTCCAAAAACTGAAAACAGATTTGTGTATCAGAACTTTGTTTTTTATTCTTTCCTCTCCCATTAATAATCTCGCGACCCCTCAGATTTATCTGCTGACCCTTTGGAGGGGCCCGACCCCTAGGTTGGGAACCACTGGACTAAACTAGCTAACTGTATATAAAGTAGTTGAAACTAGCTCCACCTCCAGCAGCTACAACAGTAACATGCTGCTTACACACTGATGCTTCAGTATTAATAATCTAATGATGTCATATATAATAATATATCAGTCAGAGGGACCAAACCACTACTTTTAATACTTTAATTAATCAAGCTAATAATACTTATGTACTTTTACTGTAGTATGATTCTGAATGCAGGACTTTTACTTGTAATGGAGTATTTTTACATTGCTGTATTGGTACTTTTACTTAAGTAAAGGATCTGAATACTTCTTTCACCACTGCTGAGAGAAACATCACTGTGTTGAGAACATTTTCATAGAACTCTTTCAGTAACTCATAGACTTATGAATGTTGAAGTAATTCATTTTCTCTCTAGTAAAATGGCAGGTGGACTACTGAGAGTTTTTTTTCCCCTTAGAATTTTACAGTTGGATTTCTTCATCTGGAGGTTCAGACATGCAGTGGTTCACCAAGAAAACAGGTTTTGCTACATTCTGTCTCATACTACATATCACGTGTAGGTGATACTGCCAAGAATAGAAATTCCATTAATCAGTTAGTGCAAGTAGTTCCAAGACAAAAAAGAAGAGAACAAAAAAAGTGTAGAAACAAACCCAAAAGCAGCAGGAAAATGAAAATGAGTTATGGGCTGCATGTTTGTGTATGAGAGACATGAACAATATAAATTTAGCTCTAATCTCATATAAGTTTTGTCAACGTGAAAGCAGCATTTATTCTTTGAGGTACCTATCAGGTAGGTGCTTGGACACTGGTTGGCTCCTATGTGTGCATGTGGCTGTATCCAGGTTTGGTGTCAATAAATGGAATAATAAATAATAATAATAAATGGAAGCTACAAATTCCCTTTAATCATAAAGTCGCAATAGAACATCCTACTGCAAAGATTAACGGTACATTCAATTCAACATATTGGTGACAGTAGAATTAAGTAGTAATTACTCATCCATGAAATTATTCCTTGTGCCTTGGTTTTGGCATTTCTCTCTACAGAACATTTAATGCAGCTCTGAGTGGAACCTATAAATCTGTACACTTATTTTTCACACATGCAGTAGCACTCCTGTAACACCTGTAAACACGTACTGATGTGTAAAATTGGTGGAGTTCCCCTTTAACTTGTCTGTATTTGTGTGATGAAAGATCATATACAATGATAGAGTGGTGACAATGTAAGATTGTTGTATATGATATTAAAATTAAAACACTTAAATATATTGCCTGAATTATCATTTCATTCCCTCAATTGTATGTAAAATTCCAATTAGGGTGTGTATTTATTGAATTTAATGGGTAATTAGAATATGATTGATTTATCTGTTCTTTAAATACCAATGGATTTATTTTGTGAGGTAAAATCTAGTGTGTCAGCAGTGTTGGAGCCTGATTGATTCTCTTCGAAGAAGTGAGAACTTTAATATGCTAGTGGCAACACAAATGAAATGGCTGGTTGTTTCACTGATTGAAGGGGTCCTGGGACTGGATTATACAAACTTCTTCCTAACTCAGAAATGCCTGTCTTACCAAGGAAATGTGAGATAGAGCCTTCTTGTGAAATGGAATGTTACAATTTGAGAATAATATTATCTTAGTCTTGCAAGATATCAATGTACAACTTAGGATGTATCATAGACCCACATGAGAACTGTGTACTCTTATAATTGGTGGCATTTTCCTTTAAATGAAAGTCCCTTTGCTGACCAAAAATAAATCAAAGTATTTATGTAAAACATTTTCTGACATGTTGTTCTCGTCTTGTTCTCAGGATAAGTATCTTGACAACTTGTATATACAAAGATGAAATATTTTACAATAGTACAGTTTTTGCAACACACCCACACTTACAAGGTAATTCTGAAGTCTCATCAACTCTTCCACTCTGGAGCTACAATGCCTGGGTGAGTGTCCCATTCAGATGATTGTTTGACCTCTGGAGTAAATACATTTTTGACCTTTGCAGATACATGCATGGATCTTAGTTAACTATGCCACTTAAGTTCTCAAAAATATGTGTAATTCAAATATGTAGTGTTCACAGTCTTTGTTAAAAGACAGGCTTTGGATTGCGTGATATATCTGTTACATTAGTTTTATATTCTCATTCCGGCAAGAAAGAGCAAATAGCTCTAAAGGGAAGGATTCAACAAGATCTCAGCAAACCTGAAAACAGACATGGTATAATGGACAAATTAGAGCAAAATAGGAATCAGGCTTTAAAGGATCACTCTGGTATTATTCTATATTTTTCACATTGTCATCAAATCCCATGAAAATACCAAAACCAACAATGTATTAGTCTGTCTCTCATTACTTTCTGATCTCACTGAATATGTAAATCTGTAAATATGCCTCACAGATATATAGTTTCACTTTTTTAAATCTCAGTAATTACCTAAAACAGCTGGTCACTGTAGTTTTTAGCAAACGTTACTCAAACAGGAGTAAATAGTGCATTTATTGAGGACTATTTTCAGCAATGGATGACTCCATATTTGGTGTGAGTATGTCTGGCAGCAGGATGCTGTGTGTGGGATTGAGTCAAAATAAACTAGTGTGTGTGTGTTCATGGTAATGAAGTAATATGTCATCCAGTGCAACAGTGTGGCTCATTGATGTGTTTTTATTGGTTTTTGGATGACAATTGAGCTCTATGGCACAGAGGAATAAGATATATCAGGCTTGGGATACAAACACAGTACTTGAATATCACCAGACTCATCCTTTAAAGTGTAAAGCAACTAAAAATGGGTCACTAGTATCACTGACAAACTGGCAACTCATAGTGCATTGACACAAGAGGCCTGTGGGATCTAAATGTCTGCTGTGTCAGAATGGATTGGTCATAGCAAAGACGTAAGCCACAGGCACTTGCAGTCCGATGTTGACAATATGCCATTTTCCCATGCCTAATGCTCCAATAACCAACCCTGCTAAAGTTCCCAAAGTGCCTGGCCATGAGGACCACCGCCCTGCCATGGCTGCCACTGCACCCACTGACACCCCTGCTGCCCCCACCACCCCCAGCAGTGCCCCAGCTTTCCCCCCTTCTCCTAGCACAGGAGCTAAAGTCTCCACCCCGGCCAGTAAACCCCCCGTCACCAAAGCTGCACCCACTATGACTTTGCTCTCTCCAGCTGCTCGCCTCACCAGTGGCCCACCCACAGTAGCCCCCAGACCCAGCTGGCACAGCTTCGCCACGAAGAAAGCTGCATTCAAAGCTTCCAGAGAGGATTGGTGATTCATGTGAGCACTGATGTTTTCTCTGGACTGACTGTGCCCTGCTGCTTGCATCTTCATGGCAGTTGTTACAACCATCTGTCCAGCGTGTAGGGTGAGCATGGCAATGACAAACGTTGCAAGCATTCCCATGCATCCTACCAACATCCAGAACTTAAAGTCAGATGATTTTAGAAGCAAATAAGCTATGACTGCAACCAAAGCCAGAAGCACTATGAACACAGACTGATGGCCTCCATAACCAAACACCCCAAACCCTGATGTTACAATGGCAATCACTGTCATCGGGATCCCTGAAAAAGCCAAAAAGTCCACATGTTTGACCACCACTGTGTTGATCCAGTCTTGGATGGTTCTTTGCTCCATCTGTGCCTCTTCACTCTCTATCTTCTTCTTCTCTATTTCTTCTCTCTGCCTTCGCTCAGCAACCCACGTCGTCATGTGCTCTGTCCCGCTGGTGTTCCCTCCCTTCTCCAGTGTCAGGATCCTCTGCTCTATCTGCACAGCCACTCTCTGTCTTTGCTGCAACTCTGTAATCTCAATCTGTTTCCTCTCCCTGACCAAAACTGCAGATCCCAGAGTGCAACAGGCTTCTCCCTGCTTCCAGAGGAGCTTAAATACAAAGTGCAGGGGTGGTTTGAGCACAGTGAAAATGCTCAGTGCCCACAAAAGGCCCACCATGCCGTAATTCTTCACAATCCATTCAATAGCGACCCCGAGTGTGGCTCCACTGAGTGTGGTCCCGAAAGCGCCGGCCAATCCTGCTGATGCCCACAAGCCAGCAGAGTGTGTGTGGGACGCCCTGCAGCTCCTCATGGCCACAAACACTGAAGCTACCGCTGCTGCCAGAATCACACCAGCTACTACTGAGGTCATTGCTGTGGTCAGTGCTGTGGCTCCAATAAGTGTCCCCAGTCCCAGAGCACCCACCATCCTGACTTCCTCCATCACTGGCTTCAGTAGACCTGCTGAGGTCATCACAGACAGGGTCCTGTCCACTGGGTCCTCTGTGGCTCCAAGTATGCAGCCTCCCACTGCTCCAAGTGCAAACCCTACAGCGGCCTCAGATACAGGGCTCCGAGCTCCTAAAACATGAGAAGAACAAAACTGTTTAACCATTTAATATGATGTTGCATATTCCTTTTTTTAATGATAGGTTGTACTTAATATGTCCTTAATAATAATTAATTATTTTTTTTGTTTTACTTCATTAGCACGACTAGAAGAAGATGGCTTTACTGTGTCTGGACACTTAGACTTAGACTGTGATTTTACATGCTATTACACAGTCTTGGACCATGGCAGTGTAGCATTTTACTACACATTGTACTTGTAATAAAATGTATTTGACAAATAAAGATTTGTTGATTTTCTTAATTTCTTGATTTGATTTTGTGTGGTTGCTCACGTAATATATGAAATGTAAAACCCTTCAATGACTGGACAAAGGTTAAGTCTTTAATGCATTAAATGATGCAGAATAGCAAAATTCTTATTTATTCAATTCAAATGTACTACTTAATTACATCAATGATTTTTGGTAGAGATTTGTGAGTGAGTAAAGTTACCACGTGTTTGTCATGCATGAATTGCCTACACTCAGAGACTCTCAACAGACTGGTTGATCAGGTTTAACGAGCAGAGAGACCACGCTGCGTGATTCCTATCTGTTCACATTCTGCATGTGTCTCCAACATTTAATGACATTAAACTCTGACTGTAAGGGCTGAGCAAGGGAACAAGTAACAATAGAAAAAGGTAGGAATCATTTTCATGCTATTATTCTAACGCCATAACGTCAGTAAAAACTTGTAACATATATGAAATGAAAGCACCCAAAGCATAATGACAAAACAAACACTTTTACACATTGTGTTTTGTTAAGGACAAGCAAAGCAAACCATTACACATCATTACCATCAGTCATTACTGCAGAGATAAATGAAAATGCAGATTTGAAAAGTGATGTCTTTACCCAGCTTAGTCTGTGCCATGATGCTGAGATGGGTAGCAAACTGAGGAATCCTCTTCCAATGAAGTTATGTCAGGCTTTCTACAGAACTGTCTCCTAAGTGACCTGTGTGTCATGAAATGCAGTCCTCCTTTTTTCCTGTTTATATGACATCAGCCCATACAGGACACACCCACTACTGGTTTGTCCTTTCTATATCCTCCTTCCAGGTGATCCTGTCCTAATCTCCAGGATCTCTGCACCACACTAGCGTTCAGTGTCACCCGTGTGGCAGCATTCCTATACTTATCTGTCATCTGTCATGGTTTCTGTTCTCTCTCATCAACTCCGTCCTGTCAATCACTCTCTTACACTGGTTGTGAGCAGACAGCAGAAGATACTGAGTGATTTATCTTATGAAGTGCTGTCAGAGATAGTGGCATTTCAGTTGAAAAGGTCATGGACTACATACTCATCCAGAAAGCATTCAGAGTGCACATTTATTATTTATTCTAGATTTGAATAGAAACTGTCACAAGTTTGCACTAATAGGAAATCATGCTTATAATTTACAGTTCAGTATATGCATATGTCATCTCATTTGTTTGCAGTTGTACATCTGTAAGGCTGTCCAACACTTTTATATTGTGGATTGCTGCCACTAGGGGACACTAGCAGGGATTGTCTTGTACATGTGGTTTCCATTGCCTTTTGTAGACCTACTACTGCAAAAACTGTGAACATGTAACATATTCTTCATATTCAATGTAACTTCTACATTATATATTTTGAATATCGTAGGAGATAATGATATTTTTGGATAATGTGCATTTCCAAGCATTCACACTTTTCCAGGGCTACAAGGACATTCTAATTTAATATGATATTGTCACTCTTTTCCATGAGAGTTACAAGATCTAAACTAGAAACTGTAGTGGAAAAAAAAATCAACAATTACAACAAAATCATTCTGAAGTGCCCGTTTTAACATCACCCCTGAATAATGTTGTTTTTGCTCCATTAAAACAGACATTCATCTATATTTTGGGACAAGTAAAATCCTTGTGATTATGAAGAAGTTATAATTAGCATCCTCGGGACACATTAATTACTGCCATTAGGATTGCTATAGTAATTCCATAAAGTCCTTCAGGTCCCAGAGCAGCTGTCAGGACTCCAGCAGCCCCCAACATTGTGGCTCCCATCATCACCACACCAAGAACTGCAAAACACAGTGCAGCCTCCAGTAACACAGTCACTTTGCTTCCACTGACTTGTTTGATGGTAGTCTGTCAGTGATATACTGGGCAAGTGATAAAGCCATAGGCAGGGTGGGTGGCAGTAATTCTTTGTAAAAAGGCCACCAACTCTTCCCCCAGTACCAGCACTACAATAACAAAGTCGGTTTGGTGCTGACATGATGATAAATCCCAGTCCCCTGAGGCTCCAGCAAGGCCTGATATTAGTCCAAATTCTACCTCTGTTCCAAGACACCACTCAGTGAGACTGTGAAGACATGTGTTGGTCATCTATAGGATCACAGAGACAGATATCAGCTCTTTCTGCCTCCCAGAAACAAACTGACATCACCCCTAAAAGAACACCCATCAGTACAGTCAGCATCTCCACTGTATACACCAAAGATTGAACTCAGCAAAAAGTTTAATTAAAAAGTGGTGTAGTAGTGCTGACTTACACCAGTTAATCATATATCCCAAAATCCTACCAAACCTGTCAAATACTCTTAATAAAGAGGGTATCGATTTTAAAATATCATCTATTTAAAGTGATATGAAACGAGGTGTGTTGTAGATGGTAACTTGTTCATGGTCCTTTGATTGTTGAATAGCTTGTGCAAATGGTACTGGAAAGCAAACTGTAAGGGAGATAGAGGGCAACCCTGATAAGCAGACCTAGACCTGTTTAATACAAAGTAACAGTAAGCCAATATTACTACAATAAATTAAAGTTGAGGCTCCATTTTGTAGTTATTTTTTTGTAGTTTTGTAGTATATTCTGTTTTCATATTGCATTGTGATATGGCTACTATGATGATTTAAAAAATATAGGATATAGCCCATGAAAAAGTTGTTCCTCTCCCTTTTCACTGGGCCCTGGTTCCCAACATTATTAGTGTTTTTGTGTTAAATCACTAATTTCAGTCCAGTGTTTCAGTTAATTCATCAGTCATGTTACACAAATAATGGAATATGGGTTTCAGTTGAGTAGTTTGTCTTTCACAATGTTATATTTTGTTGAAGGGCTTCAGTCCTGCTGTGATGTTTTTTTTAATTTTGTGATGGTGGTGATCAGTGATAGTGACAACAGGTGTACATCATTAGCTGCACTAAGCAGTGAGTCACTGGGCTCTGTCAAGTAGAGGTAGGAAGGATAAAACTGTTCTGTAGAATCAGAATCAGATTTATTGACAAGTAAGTTTGCACATGTAAGGAATTTGTCTTGGTGTTGGGGTACATGACCATCAAAGAATAGAAGGTAAGAGAAATATATAGATAACATTTTACAATAAAGAATAAGTAGAAATATATTCTGTGAAGAGAGCTGTTGAGTTTTAAAAAATAATGAGCAAGATATTGACTTAGAATGTGCAAATGTTCACAGTATAAACAGTATATGTAATGCGCAAGTGTAATAATATAAAGAATACAAATAGTTGTGTGGCAGTGATGGAGGTGTAGAAGTGCACCATCATTGGCTTTGGCAGATTGAACTTCTTCAGCTGCTGCAGGAAGTACATCCTCTGCTGAGCCATTATAATTTGGGGCACTCATGGCTGTGTGTGAGGTGACCAGAGGAAATTGTGATTGTCAGCAGTAACAGAGAAATTCTATATCAATGTTGTTTTGAAAGCTTGTATCAGTCTAGCCCTGTGGTAACCTGAGTAGATGGTATGTTCCAGTTACGTGAGGCTGAGAAGGTAAAAGGCGGGTCACTGGTCAATGAGATGCAGTAGGGAAGAGAGTAGGTAGCATCTTGCTGTGAGGCTGCAGATTTCATTTGTTTAAGCTTAAGTTATTTTTGTTGAATTTCCCGGGGTTCATTTTTTCTTGTTTCGTTAATATTTTTGTTTATAAACATCTTTCTTTTTTCTTTGCACATAGCTACTCCTGCCTGCCAAGCTGTTTCTTTAACATCCCTTTAAAAGTTTCCAGTGCTAAACAACATCATCTTCCCTTTATTTGGGGTGGCAGCACTACATAGCCTCAATACGTTTTTAATAGCTATAACTATTAAACTTGTCAAATGTCATTGCATGTCAACAAGCTTCTTTTTTAATGATATCCATATTTTCACACACATTGTACTGACATTTCCCGTTATTTACATAAATTATGTATACAGTAAATTAAATAATCACTTCATGCAAGCGAACACACGTTCTTTTCAATCAGTTGCTCTGTAGAAACCAAAGCTGAAAGCAGCAGGAAAATGAAAATGAGTTGTGGGGTGCATGATTGTGTACGAGAGACATGATCAAACTTAATCCTGATCTCATATAAATTTGGTCAATGATCATTTTGCCCCCCTCATGCATGTTAATGGGATGGACAAAATATGACCTTTCTGACAATGTCAACAAAAACTGAAAATGTATAAGCTTCGTAAAAGTAGAATTTATGACAGAGCTGTTGTATTGGATTGCATTAGATTGCACAGGTTTACCTAATAAAGTGCTCACTGAGTGTATCTCTGTGATCTATGCTCACCAACTGTCAGGTACCAGTGGGTGTTTCTGGCCTCAGGGGGCAGTGATGTGCCCATTATGGCTTGCTGTGCCAGAATGAGGCGAAAAAAGATTCTGCAATGGAAAACTTACCCCTACACCTATGTGTCACTAGAAATTTCATTTGAATCATTTATATTTGAATTGCTCAACTTGAATAATTGCATTAAAAATTTAAATTGAATCACATAATTTGAATTTGTATTGTTTAACTTGAATTATTACATTGAAAAACTAAATCTGGATAGCATAATTTGAAATTGAATTTATTAGTTTGGAACTGAATTCCAATAAACTTGAAACTGAATGTAATATTATGAAATTGAATTTAGTTCCTCTGAAATAGTATTTGATCCTCACTGAAAACTCTATATATTTCCACATTCAGTTCTTACAATTCGAATTCAGTTCACTGAGACACAGAGCAATCAAGTGCAGATTTACAGATTCATATATATTATAGGTTTATACAAACCTGTGAATTGAGCCTTTGGTCATGCTTTGACATGCTAAAAACTGATGATGTTCAGCTCGGAGTATCATGTCCAGAGAACTGAAGGGAATGTTTGCGCAATTTCAAAAATGAACTCGATCCATTTACGATACAATAGTATTAACAGAAGCCCGCGGAGGCCAAAATGTTACCTTGGCGACGGATCAGGCGCAAAACTCAAAGTAATTTTTCTCCAAAATGGCAAGACATAGAGAAAGAATAGAGAAGAACACTTTAGGCTTTCGAAATATCTCACTTCCATTGGTCGCTGATATTGCTGAGAAAAAAATTGTTGTTACAGTAGTGAAAAGGAGTTCTGTGAATCTGCACTCGATTGCTCTTCCTCAACGATTGGATGTGTCAGCGAACTTTTTATTTATTTATTTATTTTATTACACAATCAAAAAGGCACGTCATACTCAATTCTCAGTTCAGCGGGCAATAACAACAATAACAACAACAACAAAAATAAGTGCGAACTGAATTTGAACTGTGAGAACCGAATGTGGAAGTGTATAGAGTTGAATTTTCAGTGAAGGTCAAATACAGTTTCAGAGCAAATTAATTCAATTTCATAATATTACATTCAGTTTCAAGTTTATTTGAATTAATTTCCAAACTAATAAGTTCAATTTCAAATTATGTGATTCAGATTCAGTTTTTTAATGCAATTATTCGAGTTGAGCAATTCAAAACCAAATAGAAATGATTCAAATTCAGTTTCTAGTGACACATATTTCTGCCCATACGACACAAAGGTGAGATCAGAACAGTATTTCTCGGCTTTTCAGAGAAAAGACTTAAAGGAGGACCAGCTGGCTGGGTTGGTAATTGTGTATTTGGTTAACTTCCCCATCTTTGAGAGAGATCAACTCCGTCCCTACATGTGAACAGGCTTAGCAACAGCCTCTCATCATTCATGTGTCATCACCTACATTATTTTATGCTTAGCAATATTTTTCAAGGTGTCATAAAAAGAACACAATGCATCTCGACTGACTGGACATTTTCACGCCGTTAGCTAACGGAAGTTGTGGCCGGAACTTTCAATGTAGTTGCACTGCGCGGAACAATTTTATTGTTACTCCATGATGGCAGCTGTGATGAGGACACATGTGCAGACTTCTGCTGAATTAGGTATCGTGAATTCAATGTTACGCCTAATTTTACGCCTATAATATAATGTAATATAATACTATTAGGCTTAAAAATCATTTTTTCAGCTCGGAGGTGTAAGCTAGCTGTTTCTCGCCGCATTTAAGGGTATGTTGTATGAGCTTGAGACCAATGTGACAATGTTAGGTACTCATTCATTAACATATTTAAGTACATGCAATTGGAACATACCGGGCGTTAATTTGGCGTGTACAGTGGGGTACTTCTAACTTTCCATATGAAATAACGCTAGTCTTTTGTCTAATATTGGTAATTCCATAATCCTGTTGGACCGTGGCAGTGATATCCTTCCCATAATGTAATGACAGCAGTTGGCCCAGTGAGTGAACTTGGTTCTCTGTGTGACTCAGGAGAAGATGCAGAGCCTCCATGTGAGGACAACAGTGTGCAGAGTGACTATGAAGGAGGGAGCAACAGTGAAATGTCAGATGATGGAGAAGAAGATGGCACAGATGTTGATGGAGGCAGTGATGAAGAGGAGGCAGAGGATGAAGATGCAGGTGAGGATGAAGATGGTGACAACAGCAATGCCAATGCTGGATGGGCAGAGGCCATGGCCAAGATTCTGGGGAAGAAAACCCCAGAGAGCAAAACCAGCATCCTGGTGAAGAACAAAGAGCTGGAAAAGATGAAGGTGAAAGAAAGAGAGGAGCAGCTAGAGAGAAAGAAACAGGTAATAAACACAGTGAACAACTCTTGATATTTCTTCTTACTCATCAGTTCATTTAGTTTATTAGGTAATACTTAATACAAGTGGTCCATCACTCAACACTTCTCCCGAATCACTAGAATCCACCAGTAAATTTGCCACACAAGTGATCCACAACCAGTGTAGAGCTGCAATGATTAGTTGATTAATCGATTGGTTACCAACTATTAAATTAATCACCAACTATTTTGATGATCGATTCATCATTTAGAGTCCTTTTTAAGAAAAAAAATTCTAATTCTCTGGTTCCAGCTTCTTAAATGTGAATATTTTCTGGTTTCTTTGGTCCTCAGTGACAGTAAACTGAATATCTTTGGGTTGAGGACTGTTGGTCGGGACAAAACAAGACATTTGAGGATGTAATCTTGGGCTTTGGGAAACAGTGACCAACATTTTTCAGCATTTTCTGACATTTTATGGACCAAACTAAAAAACAAAATCAACAGATTAATCGATAATGAAAATAATCATTAGTTGCAGCCCTAAACCAGTGATTCCCAACCTTTTTTCTTGGTATCTCTGAAAACAAAACAAAGTAACGTAAAGTCCCTCCTGTTAAAACCATTGGCTGATCTCAAGTTTCAGGGATCACAACACTAAGCAGTTACAAACATTGTAACAATAATTTTATTCAGTCACTATTGCTCTCCCTGTCTGTTTTGGCGTTGGCTTAAAAAATGACAAACTATTATTTGATTATTGAAATAGTTGCTGATTAGTTTTCTGTTGATTGACTAATCGCCTAATCATTGCAGATCTACTGCAAAGTGCATTATGTCTTACGTCTGTGCTTGTGCCTGTGTACAACAGGCTGACAAGAAACGAGCATGGGAGATGATGTGCAGAGAGAAACCTGATCTGGTGAAGGACCGTGAGACTGAAAGAGCTCTTCAGAGAATTGCTACCAGGTATGTGTGTCTTTGTCCCATGAAGCTCCATTAAACATCAGAAACAAGTGTAATTTCTGACTCCAGTGTGTATTTTCCTGCTCAGAGGAGTTGTGCAGCTGTTCAACGCTGTGAGGAAGCACCAGAAAACAATTGATGACAAGGTGAAGGAAGTTGGAGGCTCAGAGAGGAAGAAGGCCAAGATTCTTTCCTCTGTCTCCAAGAAGGACTTCATTGATGTCCTGAGGAGGACAGAAGGAAGCAGCAGAGTCACCATCAAGACTGAAAAGGACACTGTAAGTTCAAGAATTCTTTTTTGTTTTTCAATATTAAAAATCTCATAGAATTCCACTAAAAACCTTTTCAGAGTTGAAATGATCCACTGGAACACTGAGTGTACAAGCAGACCACCCGCAATAGACTTCCAATTACTCAGAAAAGAGAACAATACTAACGCAAACAAACAAATTGACCAACAATAAATGAAATAACGAGGCTATGGACACTGTGACAGGTGCAACATGCATAAATACTGAAATAGCGTCAAAACTTTGACAATCAGCAGAATAGAGCATCACCAAGACAGAATACTCAAACATACATGGAGATGTATAAGAAATATAAACACATCAAGGCAGATTCTGCACTTTTTTGTACGTTGTGCAATGTAAACACGCACAAAATGACCTTACTGCTGCAACCCATCAGTGACCAGGAAACAAGACTCTACTTTAGCCTACACACCAATCTGAATCATTCTGCCTTGCACTCCCTGAACTCCTCCACATTCTGGCCTATAGGTTCAACTTCTTAGCTCTTCTGTTTACAGTGGATAGTCTGCTGTCCACTCAACCTTTCCTGTGCCATTGCGCTCCTCAAACAGTCTGAATACATTTCAGCTGAAAAGCTCGACAGTCACAACACTGTGACAGGAATTGTCATAAAAAGCAGAAAGGCAGAGCAGACCTCTCTGCAGGTTGACCATGATGCTCAACAACCCAAAAATAATCCGGTTTCTTCAATTTTGAAGCTGCATGTTCACTCCACATTTCTTGTGTTTGTAAGGCTGTGGCATTTTGGATGAACACACTGCATTTTTTCATTCAGTTTTACACTTGTGAATGCACCTGTAGGCTCCTGATGTGTGGGTGTGTTTGATTTGGGTCACTTAGCGTGCTCTGTGAGCGGTATACCTTAAATCAACGTATATCTCAACCTCTCACAAGCTGCCCCCCGGAGGCCCCACACCTGAGTGCTGCTACACCCCTCACACCCCCTGATGCTCCACCAGTGCTCAGAACATTTGTTACCAGCTGCGAGGAAACCATATGATTCGCCAAAAAAAGAAATTAATAATAATAATAATCTAACATGAAGGCTATTTTGGTAGTAAATACCATGAGCATGGTGCAGTCCTCCTCACTCACTGTCATGTCATGTCACTCTTTCTCTCTCTGAAACGATGTCACTGATTATGTCGGGTCAGTTTCAGGAGTCAGAATCTCCCTGTTCAACTTTCATTAATATTATATCACTATTTTAAAGGGGATGTATCATGCTCTAAAATCACTGGCAAAACACAAAGATCCCTTAGTACAGCTGAATACTGAACAAAGCAGATAAGATTATCAACAGACCCACACATGATCCTCTATGACTACTGTAAGCGGATGAGTTGTAAAATGTGTTTTAGATCACCTGTATGTAAAACAAACTGAAGGATGTTTGATTTTATTCCAGAAGCCATTAGACTTGTGAACAGCACTTTTGATATTTTTTAGCATAAAGTGCCTTTGTGGTATTAGGGTTAGGGTTGATGTTGTCCAGCTATGCCTCTGGCATTAATCCTTCTTTTAATCCTCCTTAAAATTATAGATAAACATTGTGCTGCTGCTTTACTGTGTTGTTCCTTTTTAGCTCATCACGCACACGTGTTCAGTGATCTCAGTAGAGCTGCAACAATTAGCAACAACTATTTTGATAATCGATTAATTGTTTGGAGCCTTTTTTTTTTTTTTTTTAGAAAAATGTCTAAATTCTCTGGTTTCAGCCTCTTAAATGTAAATATTTTCTGGTTACTTTGGTCCTCTTTGACAGTAAGTTGAATATTTTTAGGTTGTGGACAAAAGATATTTGAGGATGCCATCTTTAGGAAACAGCGTTTGACATGTTTCACCATTTTCTGACATTTTATAAACCAAACAACTAATCGATTAATCAAGAAAACAATTGACAGATTAATCGATAATAAGCCCTAGACCCTTACACAGCAAACTAGTAAGAGAAAAACAACCATTGCTGTTTAGTTTGCAGACTGTCAAGTATGACACCGTCTTACAAAGTGTGATTTCACTGAGTGCTCACATGGTGTCACTGTTGCCTTTAAAGAAAGTGTTATTGAGACATGCAGCAGAGCTGGAAGCACTCACTAACACAGCTGAACCTAAAGCATTCAGTACGCTTTGTGAGCATTTCAAATGGCTTCTATGTGCTGCTGATCCTGGGTGTTTTTGGTGTTGTGTTTCGTGCGTGCGTGCGTGCGTGCGTGCGTGTGTGTGTGTGTGTGTGTGTGTGGGCATGCATGCAGGGTGCTGCTACAGAGGAGAAACCTGCCTGGAGCGTCCTCAGAGATGACTTCATGATGGGAGCCACTATGAGAGACTGGGACAAAGACAGCGACGGAGAGGAGGCACGTACAGGAGGAGGTGCAGAGGACAGTGACTTAGACTGACACCATCCATACAGACTGAAGGGACTGTGTACAGACAGCAGGCTGTGATGCCTTCAGGGTCAGTCTGGTCCTGAATCCCTGAACAGTGTCCTCCTCCTTCACATGTGTGGGTCTGGAAATGAATACAGGGGAAATAATGTGGTAAATCCCAGCTCTTCATCAGTTTGGGTACTGCACAGAATGGATGGAGAAAGTCTGGAAATTGTGTCCTTTACTGATATTTGTTGATATATTTTGCAGAGGTGGGAAAGGCAAGTGGCAGTAAATCATACTGTACACTAAAAGTGTATAAACAGGATGTAAAATAGATATTGAAACTGGAGGAACTCAGAAAGAGCTCCTCACTGTGTGGAGCTGCAGGTTCTGAGCTCATGTTTGGATTCACTTTGCTCCCATTTTGTGTACAACAATTTTATTATTGCAAGACCTATGACCATGTCAACCCTGTAAACAGGAATGTTTTGTACAGTGCTGGTTGAATAAACAGCCAATTCACATATTGTTTTTTGACTGGAGGTCTGTCAGTCCTGCTCTCAGTGAAGGAATGTAATGGTTGATTGACTATATGTTTGTTGGTTGTCCTACAGAAAGCCTTTAAAGCTTTTTGAGTCTGTCTTGGTAGAATACTCACATGCCACATGTGATACTGGCTGTGAACTACACCCTCCATCTGTGTTAGATAGGGATCTCTTCATGGTCAGAATGGAGAGGAGGAATAATAACAGTGAGCTGTAACTCTTTGAATGTGCATATAACGTGTTAGTACTGTATTCAGACAGACTTGAAGAATTCCAAACCTATCCCTTAAAGCTGTGGTTCCCAACCTTTTAGGTTTGGTTTTTCACAGGTCACGAGATACATAAATCTGAGGGATTGTGAGATGATTAACAGCAGAGGAGAGCAGAAACAAATATGTCTGCTACACAAAAGTGTTTATATTTCAGACTATTACATCATGAATTACTTGATAATTGTATCTATTCTCTTTAGGCCTCTAAAAACTATTTTAATAAACTGAACACAACCTGTAAGCAGAAGTGTATGACAGACATTGTTTCATTTTAGGGGGTCACAAACCAAAAAGGTTTGGGAACCACTGTTATAAGAGATAAGACAGGCGTTATTGTAGATTTTTCTTACACAAAATGTTAGTCTGTCTCTCAGTACTTAATGATTTCCTGTCTGTGGCACTCAAGCTGACATAAATCTTTAAAAACATGTTTAAAAATATCTCAGTAATTTCCTAAAACAGCTGGTCACTGTAGATTTATTAAATGTTACTGGAACAGGAGTAAATAGTGTATTTGTTGAGGACTATTTTCAGTGGCGGATGAATCCACATTTGATATGAGTATTTCTGGCAGCAGGACGGTGTGTGTGGGGTTGAGTCAAAATAAACTACAGTGTGTGTGTTCATGGTAATGATGGAATATGTCACCCAGTGTGACTAAAAAAATGGAGCTCTATGTCACAGAGGAATACGATATATCAGGCTTTGATACACACACAATACTTGTTAGTAGATCAATTACTAGTTGGTTTGGGTCTGTACATGAGATCTCACCAAATTACTTTAAACTGAGTTGATTGTAATGTGATAGTATGGCATAACGTGAATGCAGTATTTAAATACCAGCAGGCTGCTGCTCTGGCAGTGACCCAGTGAGGTGACGTGGCGCTCACACTTGTGCTGACTCCTCCTGCTCTCTGACTTGTTTTACTTTGGAGCTTCCTGTGTCTGGCCCTCGGCGGCAGCACAACCCGTGGAAATATTTGCACAGGGTGTTATCGACAGAAAAGGGGGACGGAGGTGACACGTCGGGCTGTCTGCACCACGCTGGACGCTTGTCTGTCATGGCAACACTGTGGCCTGCCACTTTGGTATGCCGCCTTTTATCCTGGCCCTGTTGACACACACATCCTGGGGAATGGGCCGCTCTGTCGCCTCATTTACCACCTCCTTTCTGTCTCTAACATTTCAGTCTCCTCATTCTGCTCAGAGCCACCAGCACACACTGAAGCTTCAAACTCTGACTTCTGGCTCACTTTGTGACTCTCACATGAAAAATCCAGGTCAACGTGAAGGCTTCACATAAGGCCTGTCAGGGTAAGATTTGGCTGATAAATTGGGTCTGAAGGTAGGGTCACATTAGCCTTCTGTTCAGAAAGTGCCTGCCTAACCCAGAGGGGAATGCGATGACACACTGCCAGAAAAATTACCTCTCCATTTCTCCATTTTGCATGTGTGAATCTTCAAGTCAAAGTTGAACAAAAGTGAGTCCACTGGAGATCACATCGAGACAGGCAATGCCTTTTTGAAGTTGTGCATGCAGGTTTTAATAATGGTGAATAGGCAACAAAGCGAATAGTTGGAGGGTGGAAGTGTAATGTGACTGTACCTTTACTTCAGTGGTTTTGCTCATCATTTCCCTCAGTAATTCATGAATGGCTGAGATCTGGAAACAAGGTGACGGCATTATAAAGACATCCAGCAGGTTATAAGTCATGAGAGGATCAGACAGGTTGGAAACAAATCTCCAGGTTAGACAACCTTATTTGGAAAAGGAAACAACGGTTAATAGTAAAATGATTCCCCAAACTGTCTGTTGTAAACATCCATCAAAATTTACACTTCCTCCTCCAACTTTGGCTGACTGTACTTATGACTGACTGCTTGTGTTTGTTGCCCTATCAGACTTCTTTCGTAGCAAAGGAGTTTGGTAATAACCACTACAGCACAATAAAAACTGGAATGGAAGGTGGCTCCTACATTTTCACCTAGTCTTGAGGCACTGTCTTGTAGTAGGGCCTTGTGCTAAAATCTGACACAGCAGATCTGTGACTGGGTGTTGTAGCGTAGGGATACAGTTCCACAAGAGCTACTTATGAGCATTACTTACACATAGATCACAGATGGTGGCAGCGTGTATGGATCGCATGTACAGTGTTTTGATTTGATTAGATAAATTGAAAAAGAGGCAATAAATAATATAATTGCTAAAGTGCAGCTCCCGTGTGGCAGATATTGTAAAACATGGCAATGGTTGCTTTACAGGGCTCTGAGCACAATGGGTTGGGGGAATGAGTGTGTATGTTGGGGGGGTGGGGGGGGTCAATAGGGGCCCACAACTCATTTTCCCCCTGGGCCCTGGAGCAGGTTACTGCAGCCCTGCTACATGCTATCATGACTCATAAAAATGATGGTCAGTGGCATGAAAATAAGACTCAGCTCCAATAAACTGGAATTATCCTTCAAATAGTAACTTGACTTACTAAAAATCTTGTCTTTGCTGACCTCCAGTGATGTATGGGTGAAACAAGCGTGAAACTTTCAACCAGTTTGTTTTTAATAGTGAAAATTGTTGAATCATTGATCACTGAATTTTTCTGTGTGCTCAACCTTGAAAAGTGTTTATATATTTATATAGTAATCATAATTAGCATAATATTATATGATGGAAAGTTTGTACCTCTGCAGTGCCATGACAACTGAGAAAATTTGATCTGCCGATAAAGACTGCATGTTACAGTTGAAAGCTCCAGAACAAGTCAGTAAGTGGACCTTGAGTTGAAATGGTTTTGTCAATTGCTGTTTCCATTGTCAAAAATAAATTTTAAAAAAATCAAAAAATTCAAGATCTGTATTCATCATAAGACAAAAAATACTAAAACAGACGTGTGCGTTAAGGAAAGAGATTCTTAGAGGTGTACATGTTACAAAATTTGTAATAAACTGAGAATAATGCTGGTTTTATCATTTCAAACCTTTGCACAGATTAGACTGGGACTGAGTACATCCAGCTCAGGAGTCCTATGGTCTTCTGCTAAAGCAGTTTTCCTTGTGTGGAACAGGTGTTGGAAGGGACATTCTGCATGAGACACACACACACAGACACCTCAGTAGTCTCACATCTGTCTGTGTGGGTACTGATTTAGTGACAACATCTGGTCTCCAGCAGCCTCTGGATGCATAGAGTCAGTGAGCGGCTGTCAGAGCTGATGGATGGCCGGCTGTGGTCAGGCAGAGTGTGGAGGGCCAGCACCAGGCCTTGGCAAATAATGAAAAAAGTAGGATTTTCTGAGGGGTGTGAGTATAAATCAAATTGGCACACAGCAGGCTCAGAGAGCACACAGAGAAGGTGGAGGTGCACACGGTGGAGCCAATCCTGTCTAGTAACGTATGACATGAGCCAATCAGCTGACAGAGACAGAGAAGACCTCCTGATCCATGGATTTCGCAGATTCTTCGTTGAGGCAACTGTCGTGGGCTTAACAGTACTTCCTGATTCCAGGCAGGAGGTCTGATTGTGCTGCAACTTACACCACAGCCAATCAGCTTTTAACATGTTTAAGAGCTCCCCCCCCCCCCCCCCTCTCTCTCTGTTTTGTGGTACTTTAGTTGAGTATTTTCAATTCATTATTATTAATTTTTATTTTGTGCAAAATGACAACAGAGAACTCAAAAATAGAAACATTCAGTGATATGAAACATGAAAAAAGACTTGACATGGAATATACATGAGATTGTAATTTAGCTGAAGTTGACAGGGATTTGCATGATTATTAAGAAGTAGTCTAACCAGGAGAGAGGATAGTGAATGAGAAAATTGAATGAATGAATGGGTGAGCAAATAAACAACGAGAAAACAAAACAAAAACAAACAAATAAAACAACCTATTAAAATTAAAGGTAAAGGTATATGTGTGTGTGTGTGTGTGTGTGTAGTAGGTAGTGAAAGGCACATGGGTAGGTGGGTTTATACTTTCTTCACTACATTTTTAAAGGGAAACATTGCACTTTTACTTCCAAAACATTTATTTCACAGCTTTAATTGCTGAATACTTCTTTCACAGCTACATTCCTTTTACACTGAACTGCACTGAGAAATGACAGTCATGAGCTTACACTTCCAGCCAGAGCTGTAGTGACCACAGAGGAGACTGAGGTATTTCTCAGTATTTCTTATTATTAATCACATCATGAAAGTATGGAAACAATATGAGGATTCAATTGTAAATACAACTTTTAACCTGTCTCTTTCTTCCTCAATATTTTAGAAATACGCTCAAATACACAACACAGCCAGTTCACACAGCCTATAGCAGCTTGTACATATTAATAAAAATAGCCTCTCTTTATCATGTTCACCTGCATCTAATGGAATTATAAAATGTAAAAGGAACCTATACGAATTTGTGGGGTAGAAAACAAGAGGGGTGTTTCTCTCTGTTAAGAAAATCTCCATAAATCTCACTCTGACCGGCTTTAGGACCCAGCGTCACGACGCACCAGGAGCCAATGAGCCATTAGCCGTTGCAGCGCTGTCCCAATGGGCACAGCGAGCACTCCTATTTACAATAAATCGTCTCGTAACGTGGAATTGAAGGGGTCCCCTGCTCCGACAGTGCATGACCACAACCTCGGTTTGAAGCGGGCGGAGGGGGGAGCACGTGGTAACACTAGTCCCTTATAAATCTCCTACAAGCAGCCACTGCTGTCCGCTTGGCACGCGTAAAAGACGAGCCGTTGCCCAACTAGATGGGGTGAGGGACAACGCGTAAAAGCGCTGTGCATCACATCGAGGGGAAGCTCCGAGCTGTTTTTACCAAGTGGCTTGTAAAGGAAAACGTTTTCATCGTGAAATTTCAACTGTGTGTGGATCTCTGATTTCGCCAGAACGCGTCAGCCACCACTGAAAACCTTCGCACCTTGCGTCCCTGCTCAACGCCAGGACTGCGTTTGGGGCTTTACTTTTCTAAAACACGTTGGTGATCTGTTTGTGATAATAAAAACTCAATGAATCGCTTACTAAGACACTGAAGTTTAACAGACAGAAGTCTCGGAGCTCGGGCTGGTGTCGGTTGAAGTGCGGTTGGAGAGCTGCGAGCCGAGCGCTCTGATGTGGTGGAGGTGTGCTAAGTCCCGCAGGCTACACGGCTGTGCGTCTCGCTAACGATAACCCCTCAGCTGTTTTTCATTCTCCTGTTTTCAACCAGATATTTCAGACCCGTTTGATGGCCGCACGTCCAGCTCTGCCAACACTCAGCTGCATCTTTACGCACTCTCGGTGTGCGTTCACTGCCAGCCGGGAATAGGTCGGTGCGATCCCTTCTGACCGTTTCTTTTTGTGTCTACTCAGTTGAATGGATTTTCAGATACACTTGACTGAAACTGGGGAATCAGAACAATACGACTTTATAGTATCATTTCGGCGCCAGTTGGCTCGTGTGCGTAAATGCTCTCTACTTTTGAACCGTTTTGATTTTTGTCCAAGAAATGAGTCTTCCTGGTGACATTTAAATCGCCCCGGTGAATATTTTCCTCAATCAGTTTTTTTTTTCAAATCGAGATTTGAAGACGTTGGTGGAGAAGATGAACCTGTGTATCGTCAGTCTTCTCGTCACTTTGGATTTAGCCACCGTGGCGCTTAGTTTGTCCACATGCAGCACGCTGGACATGGATCAGTTCAAGAAGAAGCGCATCGAGGCCATCCGAGGGCAGATCCTGAGCAAGCTGAAGCTCACAAGTCCCCCGGAGGACTTCCCCGAGCCCGAGGAGGTGTCCCGGGACATTGTCGCCATTTATAACAGCACCCGAGACCTGCTGCAGGAGAAGGCGAACGAACGGGCGGCTACGTGCGAGCGACAGCGGAGCGAGGAGGAGTATTACGCCAAGGAGGTGCACAAGATCGACATGCAGCCTTTCTACCCGTCAGAGAGTAAGTGTGTGTGTGTGTGTGTGTGTGTGTGTGTGTGTGCGCGCGCGCGCGCGTACGTGTGTGTCTGTGTGTAAGCACGCACACGTGCAGGCCCTTAAGTGCCCTTACTGATGTTACTTTAGTGTGAAGTTTAAAAGCCTTGCATACACACAGTCCCAAATAGCGTCTGTGCGTGGTCACGTGTGTTTGTAATTGTTTTTGGAAAATCCGCCCCATCATGCTCTCCTGGATGAGTGCAGGGGAAAACAGCCAGAAAGGAGAGTTGGAGCTGAACTGCAGGCATCAACAACTCTGCAGCCTGAGCTGAACTTCTCCTCTTCCTCAGAGTGCAGCCAAGTGCATGCCATCACCAGAGCCAGAACCCCCCAAATGTTCAATAAATCCCGGAGCTGTATGCTCAGTACTTAAAGCATCAGTCACCTAAAATGTCACCTAAAATGTTTAAGATCACCCCCAGAAAGCTGCATTCAGACTGTGAGAGTTTAAGCTTGTAACAGCAGCTTTATTAACCTGTTAGAAAGCCGCGGCCTCTATTACTGCTGCACCTCCATCCCTATTTTTAGAACCATTACTACCAAAATAATAGTCCTCATGAAAGCCGTTAACAGTGAGGTCTGTGGATTATCCAGAGTAACAGGGACAGTGGTTCTGGGAAGATTATGATGTTTGGTGATTTTTTAAGCGCACCACAAATTAAACTCCACTGTACTGATGTAGAAGCAGAAATCTCAGAACTTGAACAATAAAAAACCAAAACCCTCTAATTGGATAGATACCACCAGAGGGGAGTGAGATTTTATTTTTTGTAATTTGGTGAACTATCACTTAAAGGCATATTTACTCTCACTTTCCACCCCTCAGATGATCAAGTTCCATACCCAAAACTCTCACTCAGCTGACTCAGTCCCTTATGCACCAGCATTACAGCTGTGTGCAATATACTAGACAAACCAGCCCTGCAGTACACTGCTGTCTGTCTCACTGCTTTTCTCTGTGCTTTAACTTCACACAGCAAGGTTAGGGTTAAGGTAAAGCATCATGGAAGAGATCATTTTGGATTAGAGCATGAGTACAGCATTTCTGTCTTTTACTGGTAATTTAATGGTGGAAGCAGCTGCATATTGCAGCTTTAAAAGATGGAGGGAGTGAACTAAACACAATGTGACAGTATTGTTTTCAAATTTCTAAATGTAATGTTGGTGCTGACGTCAGAATGGTGGTATCATGGCAATGATGACTAGCAAAGACAAGTTGTTATTATACTGTGTATTATGAGCAGTTAGACACAGACCACAATGATTCACAATTTGTCCTTTACCTAAATTTAAGAATGACTATGTGAGTCTTCAACAATCACACAAACTCACAAAAACTCATTTTACCCAAGCTTTTATTTGCACTGGTTTCACATTTCAAGTCTGAGAGTCTAGTACACATTGCAGTTAGTTAGTTAGTTAGTTAGTTAGTTAGGTCATTGACTTAAATATCACATTACAAATACGCAAGCACAATGGCTGCATTTCATACATGTAGTGCACAACAGGTGTATAAAAGAATACAAATACTTTATTCAGATGTGCACAGATAATGCGCTCCAAATAGACAAAAAAAAAACAGCTGAATTTTGGAAGTAATATTTGTCCCCTTCCAACCTGTCACCTGATTGACACAATTTATCACAAATATCACATCACTTAGAGTCATAACTCAGTCAAATCAAAACACACACACCTTGCTACAATCAGCAGACGTAGTTTAAGTTTGATATTCGGACATAATTTTTCATTAGTTGTGCAGTGTCATTATTTTTTTGTCAATAGCTTTCTCATTTCCTATTATATACAATTTAAGCCAAATACATTTTCATCTGGGTGTCTCCCATTACATACACAACCTACAGTTTTTTAAGAAAATCATGCAGTTTGGCAACAACACTGAGCCAAGCTAACACATTCCACACTGTCCACTGAACGCAGAGACCAGACTGATCTGACAGTGAACAAACCGAGTAAGTAAGTAATAAAGCGTTACTGGCATCAGTATCTCTAATGTAATTTCCAGAAGTCAAATTGTAATCCCTTAAACTACTCATTACTGAAAAAGTAATCACATTACTATCCCATACTGTTAATGAGCCATTTGTCCTTGTGAACAGTGTCTAACTTGGCTTCTGTCTCCTGTAACTGTCTCTGTATTGTGTGTAGATGTTCCAACTTATCAGCTTGTTTCCGTTTGGCTTCCTGGAATATGTTTTCTGCATAAAGTGACATAACAAGTTGTTGATATGTGGTGTGACTACGCTTTGTCCGTGTTGAAATTTTCAGATTTTATCTGAACAAAATGGTGGAGTGTGCCTTTATTAATTTACATCAGTGTCTACCCTAAAATGTGATTACAAATGTTACAACTCAACTACTCCTCTGTATGGACTTGTGTACAATAATGCCCAGCCTGAGGGGTTTTCCAATCCTCACTGATTGAACTAAAATGTGTGCTTATAAATCAAAAGGCTGTGATAGAAAAAAACCTGAGAGTTTGTGTGTATGACGTGTGTTTATCTATTATAAGCAGCAATATACACTTACTGCAGAGGAAGCCATTTTTGTATAATAATCATTCAAGTAGAAGGTGTGGGTTCAGATCTCTTTCAGGGGTGCTGCTCTGTAGCTGACCCTGACCTTTGACCGCCCATGTGGAGAAGATGAATTTCTCCCTCAGCAGATCAAAAGCACATCAGAAAAAAAGGCATGGCTATATAAACAAAATAATCATATTAAAAGAAACTGTGGAGCCATTAACCCAGATATGGTTTCCCTTCACATCAGAAATGTGAGCACATGAACTGAAGCAAAAATAAATTAGCATGACATTTTGTATGCCCCAAGGTGTATTTTGTGTTAAATGTTATCCTTGGCCCTGCTTCTTGCGTAAATACCTTAAATATGAATAAATCGGGCCAGATGCCAAGTGCAGTCAGGGAAGCATTTACAGGGTATAAATAATACTGAGTCAACACGCAGGGAGGAAAGAGGCCAGAATTGATTCCCATTCATGTGAACTGGTGACACTGGCCAGGTCCTCACATCTGGAGACATGCTGACAGGAGAGAGATCAGGCAGTTAACCCTTCAGCTGATAGGCCATATTTATTTAGTCTCTTTCACTTGACGTGTATGTGTGAGTCATTGTGAAAGTGAATATCACAGACACACACACAAACACACGCGCGCACACACACACACACAAACACAAGGGTATCAGCCTTATTTGGTTGGGCGCCAGGAAGTCCTCAGAGACAGCAATGTGGGGCACAACGGCACTGGAAACCTTACAGAAATGTTGGCAGGAGGGTGAGGGGTGGATGTGTTTTTGTGTGTGTGTGTGTGTGTGTGTGTGGGGGGGGGGGGGGGGGGGGGGGGTAGTTGCAGACACTGTCACAGACGTCAGTCGTCTATTTGAACCCAGTTAGCTGTGAGGCATTGTGCTTACCCTGCCTGCCAATCTGCTCTGCTCTGCCACTCCTCCATGGAACATTCCAACATACACTATTCCTTCCCATCCTGCTGTTTTGTCTTTACATTGGCATTTATCTGCAGGAACCCAGAGTAGCTACAGTTGCTAATAACATAAACTAATTTATTTATATAAATATCAGTTTACTAGTCACTGGGAGTTCTACTCAGCCTGTGAAAACAGTTGATGTCTCTGTCATCTCACAAAATAACCCTGATGATGTCATAGTGATGTCATCAGAGTTATCTCAGTTTGTAGATTCAGATTAATCAGAAAAACAGGAGGCATCAAGTTTGAAAAGCCCTCCCTGCCTGGCCTAATGTAAAGATGGTATTAGTTGCATTATGGGAAATGCAGGATCCTGTGTTTTTGGAGCTTGAGAAACAGTAGGAACTAAAACTCAGGATATCTCAGCCTCTGCTGCACAGATTTTGATAACTCTTTTAATCTGTGTCTTGTGAGTCCCCCAATTTAATGGAAGTGCAATACTTAATTGCAGGATTACCCCTTTAATCATCTTGTTGTCTTGTACTTTCGCCATGACCAATTATGGTTTTGTGGTACAATTCCCAGATAACAATGTAATGATCTCATTATGTAGAGATAACAAACAGTGGTTCTTATGTTAACATACTGTAATATGCATACTGTTTTCTCTCATGGCTGTAAAGAGGTCTGATATTCTAACATATTGAGACATTTCATTGGAAATCTCAACATTTTTGACATCTTCAGATAATGTTATAATTATATTGTCTTGGGGGCGTCCCAGTCGGGGTTAAGATGTGAACCATGGATTGCAACATCCCCTGTTCCAGTCCGGCTGAGGAACCTTATACATCTCTCTCTCCCTCATTTCCTCCTCATTACAAATAGTCATTAAAAAAGGGAATTGTCAGTTTGTTATTAAGGCTTGAACTAACAAACAAACTCCAACCATTTGTTATTTTTAGATTTAAAGTTGTGAATTTGTGATGTGGAGGTACCAGGTGTAAAATAAATTTAAAAACACAGACTCACTGTTTTCTATTTAAGCCTACACACCTTCAGCGTATTGACATCAACCCACAATGCTGCACGTCAACTCGTCAGGATAGGTCACTGTCATACTTAGTGATGATAGCAGAAGGTCTATCACATTCATTTTCCAGATTAGCACATCTAGCCCTCATGCTGTGCTTGTTTCACACTTTCATTGCTTTTGTTTCCATCCAAAAATGGGTGTTTTGCTTTGAAGTGGTCCTAAAGTTTAATTACCATATAATGCTGTTTGACACCACTTCACCAACTTCATTCCCATTCTTGTCTACAAGTTCTGCAATTTTTTAATGATCTTTTACCTGAAACTGCACAATTCACCTTTGAGTGAAACAACCAGTTTACTTAGTAATTTGACTTTAGTTAAGACCAGAAGAAAACTTTTTGAAGATTTTTTTCTCAAAGAGATTTGTTTCTCAAAGTTTATTGAGTTTATTGCTTTGAAATTATTCCAAATATTTCAGTTCACTGACAGAACATCTGTTGTGTTTACAGTCAAAACCTTTTTATTCACAAAGAACAAAAATTCACAAGAACAAGAATAACATGTTCACAAAATGAACAGATCTACAGATGTCAGATGTGTCAGGCTCGCGCCACCTGTCACTGTACACACATCTGCCTCCCAAGTTAGTCATGTCCAGTATTATTCTTTTCAACTAAACATGGATTCAAACTTTATATCATCAGCACAGGTAACTGCATATCTTGTTGGGCCTGTGGTCATCTTTATCACATTGTCAGCTTCTCTATCGGGGGGAATGAAGTCCACAGCGCATCTCCATTCTTTGATTCTTCTCTCTCAACATTTGAGTCTTCTCCATGACCTTAATACATGGATTTCCTATGGTTGAGCATTTTTGACAGATGTGTTCAGATGCTGTAGGCTGACACATTTGTGAAGCCTTAAAGCAATCAGATTAAAAAAAAACAAAAGCAAACATATTTGACAGTGGAAGATTTTAAATCAGTCAAATTTGAGTGGAACACAGAAGAAGTCAGTATTCTAGGCCTTGTGCTGTCTGCATGATGCGTCTGTCATGTGCTACAGGCATCACTTTAAGGAACTCACCATGCTGTGGCCAAATTAAAGAGGCCATATTATTCCCCTTTCCCAGTTTAATACTTTTATTATTGTGGCCTATTTACAAACATTTGCATGTTTTTATGGTCAAAAAGCACCTAGTTACAGCTGTACAAGCCATGGATGCAGCCCCTCTGTCCCACTCAGCCTGAAACAGGCTGTTTTGTGTCTGCTCAATGCCCCTCTCTGCTGATTGGCTGACTGTTTTCTGAGTGACGCACACCCAGGCCAACCACAGGTAACAGATTGTAGCCTACTCTAGCTAGGAAAAGCCAGGGCTCTGGGCAAAACTCACTGGTAAATTGTGATTGCCATAATGTTATCCAACCTGTGCAATGACAAAAATTCTGTCTCTCCTCTGCTCCACAGTGTGGAGTGTGTGGAGGAGCTAAGCCTCACCCCTGGTGAAACACAGAAAGCAGAGGAGAGGAGAGAAACTATTTTTATTATTATTTTTTCAATTAGACCCCATTGTGATGTCATCATATTTATAAGGGGGAAGTTAAGGCGATGGAGTCTAGACACTGGTGGTGGTGAAGAATATGGGAATATTGGGATCTGGATGATGAGAAGAGGAGCGGCTTCTGGTGATCTCGGACCTGGCATTGATGTGATGAAGTGGAGGTGAATGGGGTGGCGGAAGGTAGAAGAACAGATTTAAAGTTTGGCAGCTAAGACATGATAGGCTGATGGAAATCGTGGCGGAATCTGATTTGTTAACTAAAAGTAACACCCCTAATCAGCTGATATGAGAGCAGGAGAAGTGGTGGGAAAGAGAGAAAGGAATAAGAATGAATGAATGATTAATGGCTCCATTTCAATCCTCTCATTTTACTCTCAAAGAAAGCAATGTCACTGAACACATGCATATTTTTCAGATCTTTTAACACTTTGGTCACATTGGACATCATATTTTGTTGCAATCTGAGTGAAACTTTCCAATTTCTGTTTAAAATGTCAAAAAACAGGCCTTGAAAGTAGTGTTTTACAGGAACTCCTGGACCAGAAGCAGTAAGAATGGTATAATACTCCTGTCCCCATTTGATCTCTTGCTCTCTGGTATTAATATGCACGGCTAAGCTTTGTGATCAAGCCTCTGTCTGATCACAGCCTCAGTTAGACGTTTCACACCTCATCAGTAATTATAATTTCATGAAGACTTGAATATTCTCCAGGATTGTATCAGCTCCACTGCTGTTATGTATGTATATATGGATGTATGAATGTCATACTTCTGTCTGCATCAGCTATAAAAGACTCAATCTAACAGTCTGGGCTGGTTGTGTGTCTGTAATAGAGCTGAGTGGACAGAATGCCTGTGTGTTGTGGCCTGTGTGCCCTCCAGCTTACTGTATGTCTCTGTGCTTTAGAGTTCCAGGCAACCTCCCCATCCCCCTACAGCAGCCTGTGAACACACTGACCCAACTGTGTGCTGCATCTCCTACTGGATGTCTACACTCAAACTTAGGGCCAAATCCACAAAGAATGGATTGCGCCCACTAATAGCACAGTGAAGTGCGCAGTATTTGCACCCGCAATCTGCCTGTTTTAAGGACCTATTCACAAAAGATTTTGCACTAATGATATGTCAGCGCAAACACACCCATAAAGTTTTGCAGCTGCAGTGCAATTTGCCCTTGTTTTTCTCCATATTTCAGCACACAGATTGGTCCATAATGAAAACTGCAGAGCACAAAAGCCTCAAATTGCGTGTCTTTAATTAGCAGAGGTGCACACACACACAGAGCTCTCCATAATTACAAACCAACTTTCATGTATTGTGCTTCTTTTACTTCTCTAGTATTTTGCATCTATAACATAATCTACTGAAATGTCAAAATAGGCTACAGCTATTAATGTGACTCAGGCAGGTCTGAAATTTGGTAGATTAATGTCTGAATTTTAATGTTGTTCAGGTGTCACTGAATGTATCCGGGATTTCACAGAAACATCATTACTGATGTTCTGTTTGCTGCCCACAGCTGGTTGTGTGTCACAGCTGCAGCATCACACAGCAGTTGAAATGATAAGTGCGTTTTCAAACTAAGAAAGAGGTTGTGCACATTTACATTCACAGCACAGCAGCAGTAACTTCATTAACACCAGATCGGTCAGGATATGACAGTAATTAATGTTCTGTGTTCTGCTACACATGTACACAAGTCAGCTGTTACACACAGATTCCAGGTTTATACGGTGGAATTGTTTGTAATAAAATAGCCCTTATAGATGAATCCTGAGCGCCATCAGAGCTGTCAGGACATTTTTATTTTTAAGTAGCTGAAAGTCCGAGATAAGCCTACCACCCCATACCCACTTGACCCACTGTCTGACTGAAGATGTCGCCCTTGATATCATCAAATATCAACTCAATATCATTCAAGCCTCACAAACTTGAAGATTTGAAGAGAGAGAGAGAAACAGAGAGAGAGAGTGAGTGAGGAGTTAGTGTGCACGCAGTTAACACCAACTCTCTGAAGACGTTAATAACACCGCTCTAACTGCGTGTGGCAATTAGCACTGGTCTTTGTAAATTAGACTATTTTTGCAAAGATGCTTATTTGCATAGAGAAAGGTGCCAATTTTGCGCTGAATGTATGAATATTACATCATTTACATACATGCAAATGGGACAGGCACACCATGATGCTATTTGCTTGGCAGCGCAGTTTGCAGTGAATTCCCCCCTATGTGGGTGCTTTGTGAATTACACGCTATCTTTTTGTCTCATTTGCACCAGTTTAGCGGCCGCAAAAGCCATGCAATCCTTTTGTGGATTTGGCCCTTAGTTTTCTATTTAGATTCAGATTACAAAAAGATGCAGTTATGAGTTTGTCTACCCTGGCATGTGTGTATTTTATTCATAATAGGAAAGACAACTGAGTTCACATTCAGACATAATCATTTACTATCATGTAATGAGGAGTTTGACTGGAGCATCTGGTGACAGGTTAACAAGTTTTCACAAAGCAAAAAGTGTCTAAACGTCCAGAGATACCTTTAACACCATGTGTGCAATCCACTTTATGTTCCAAACAGCCTAGATACAGCTAAATACACTACCTCCACTGGAGAGTTGGAATGTGTTTATATGAAAATATTTTGGTGAAACAGTGACTGAGCGTACAAATGAACAGCAGAACTACATTATGCTGCCAAGGTGGTTTCATTCTGAGCATTTCTTTTTACCACAAAAACTACTGGAACCCACTGCAACCAGTCTCTGTTGGCTGTGAAGGATAAAACACACACCTTTATAAAGCCACCACTCAAGTCTCCAGGGGTTGAGTGTTTGATCATCAAAAGATATATTTTGTGTGGAGTATTACTTTAATCCTACAGGCATCAGCACTGTCGTCTCATTCATTTCAATGAGGCCTCTGTGTTGCCACCGGGAGTGGGGGTGGAAGGGGGTGGGGGTGCCAATAGCAAATAAATGCAAGGTCACTGGCAAAAAATTGAAACTGACTCAATTTTTGCTACAGCTCCATGCAACACACATACAACCCACATTACTCTTACTGAGTCATACAAATACTTAAGAATTTGGCTTGACAGCAGACTATCATTCAAGATTAGATAGATAGATAGATAGATAGATAGATAGATAGATAGATAGATAGATAGATAGATAGATAGAGTACTTTATTAATCCCAAAAGGAAATTAAAATGTTACAGCAGCCACTTGACATAAATCAAAATACACAAAAAATGAGGTAGGTAAAAGAAACAAATACAATTAAAGGCCAAATTATATACAATAACTAAATAGACAAACTCAAATATAAAAAATAAATAGAAATAATAGAATAAATAAAAAAGTAGAATAAAGAAAGATAAACATAGATATAGATATAGATAAAAATAAAATAGAGATATAACCATAACTATAATATATTATTTATATTCAACATTTGACTCAACAATTAAAAATTAAACTAGACTTCTTGTATAGAATTAAAGGCTGTCTGTCTTTTTCAAACCGTAAAACTATTGTGCAGTCAACCTCAATATCTGTCCTTGTTCATGGAGATATTCTGTACTGTCGTGCTGCCCCATCATCACTTCAGCAGTTAAACCCTGTTTATCACAGTTCATTACGCTTTATCACTAATGACAAATTTTCATACTCATCATTGTTCTCAGTGTCACAAGCAATGTTATTTGAAAATTGATTACTGATTACACATTACTCATTGTAAAAGTAATTACATTACTTATTACTCAGTAGCAAAACTAACGTGTTACATTACTTGTTCCTTTACTTTCGTCACTCAGCCGTTAGCTCTGTCAAAGCCTTTAAATAACTCAGAATCCTCCACAGCCACATGCTGCATCTTTTGTATTTAACACGTGTAGAAACAGAAAATGAGAGGTTTGTGGTTTATCAAGAAGGCAGGAAACAGTTTGGAAGGATTTACTGACCATCCAACAGCTAGCGTTAGCGTAGCCTCATTGACTGCACGATTCACAGACCTCTAACTCTGAACTAAACTAGCGTCAGGTGATTACTGTACATTACATTACTGTAATGTGTTACAAAGTAATGTGTTACTGCCCAACACTGATCACAAGGCTGGATGGACTTCCTTACAGACGAGTAGAAATAATCATCTCATGATATTCATCTATAAAGCTCTAGTGTTGAAGCTTCCAAAATACCTACATCTCTTCTCTTTAATTTAAATCTAGAAACTACAGAAACAATCTAGTAACTACTTAACCTTAGATATCTCATATGTTTGCACTAATGTTGGCAGAACTGGTTTCAGGTATTATGCACCTTTCACCTGAACTGCAAACTGCCCTCAAATTGGAGTCTTTCATTCCTCTTGGAGATTTTAAAGCTCTATCTGATGTTTTTATGACGTAACTGTTTTTATTAATTCTTTGTTGATTGTGTAGTTGTGTTGTTCTGTTTGCTGATTGTGTTCTTGTCTTATGAATACTTCTTGTTCTCAGGTCTCTCTTGAAAAAAAGAGATCTTAATCTCAATGATTAAGCATGATTAAATACAGATTAAATAAGAAATAAGTAAAACAATCATCTAGCTGTTGTTGGTCTGAACACCTAGTAAAAGCCTCTACACATGATCTGCAGCAGAATCGCTTTATGCAGGTATGATCTACAGGTTTACTGGGGAGAAAGCCAAGGCACAGAGTCATGGGTGTTGTGCTCAAGGTTCATACTTCACACAGCAAGGTTTAAATCAGTTTCAGCTTTGACCCTTCAATCTGTAACCACAGATGTGACCTGAAAGTGACAACTAATGGGATGACAAAGTTGTCAACAAAATTCATGCACACACATCTCTCTTAATTATCTAGTAGTTACCTGTCTTCTCTCTTTTTCTTCTTTTGTGTTAAACTGCAATACATAATTCACACATGGTCATGTCAGGCCATTTGTCTGTTTTTCATATTTGCTGGAGATTTGTGCTACCTGGTGAATGCTGCTGATTGTGTGTATATAGGGCTTAACCAACAGTACAATGTAGGTCATTAACATTTTATATATACATTCAATATGAACCTTCTCTTTGATATGTTAAACACGGATGTATTCCAGACAGCATTAGATATATATGAACAGGACATACTGTGTGATTTCTGTTTTCTCAGCTCTAGTTCTGGGGTTTCAAACCAGTGACTTTATGTCACAGGCCTGCTTCTCTAACCTCCAGACTACCAACTCCACAAAGTTCTTGTTTTGTGCAACATGTGTTGGGCTGCGTGTTTTGCTCAGAGCGTCCTTCATACTCCAGTTGATACTGCTAGCCTTATCACACACACACTGAAAGATTAATGCTGGTCATGACGTTTGCAGAAGATGTCAAAGTAGCAGAGTTGTGTTGTTGAGTTGTGAGAGATCCTGATAAAGCAGATCTGTCCTTAAAGACTGACAAGCTGCTAAGCATGGCTGAACAGACTCCGACTGTTTCCCTCAGCCACTGATTAAACCTGCTCTTTCACAGCCAGTGTTTGTCTTTAATGATATGTGGCATCTGATTTATTCTGCTGTTTGCTTTGGAAGTGCCCTGGAAACACACGCACACACACACACACATACACACACACCCAGCAGGCCCTAGGCCCATTCTGCCTTTTACACACACACACACATGCATGTACGCACGCACAAAGTCCAGCATCAGTGCATCTGACACATAGTGCCCACTGCTGTAAATCTCCTGTAAATACACTAATAAGCTTGGCAAACATTTCAAACAGAATTTAAAGAAAGCATGTTTGTTACATGGAGTGAACATGGTGAGCCAAAGATTTGACTGCTATTTACAAAGCAAATGTGGACCACATGTTGCTCTCTGCTTTTATTTAGTGAGCTAAATTCAAAGGCAGTAATTAGCTCCCCATCAGGTAACAATTCACCACATTACACACTTTGAACCAGTTTTTTTGTGTGTGTTGGCTAACCCACTTAAAAACATTATGGGAGTGGTTACTAACAGTTCAGTCTGCAGCATGAACACCTCCTAAGAAATCAGTCTGAGCACTAGCTGAAGCAAAGGAAGAGAAAGGATCTGGTTGAACATTTGAAAACTGCTAATCTGATAAACTACAGCAGAGTGACTAGTTGTCTGTTCACATATTAGCAGTATGAAGAGACATTCCTGTGGTATGTAAATTGCTGAGGGGGTGCAAGACAGAAAGTGTTGTTTGGCACAGGTTTCAGATCAGCCTCTAATCAGGCCTTTAAAGAGTCTGCAGGAAGGATGTGTCACTTTTTTAATAGGAAGAAGAAAGACTGAGAGGAGTAGCCCAATTTACATGGAGAGTTAATGGCATGTGTCTGCAGTGGCAAATTGAGGTATATTGTTTACTTTTCATTTTATTTCTTATCTATTTGACAGGGACCGTGTTTAGAAATCAACTGTAAATGAGCCAGAGCCTAGAAGGCAGATTTTCATCTGTTGTTCCTGGCCAGATGTTGAAGAGGCAACCTAAAATTAGAATAAAAGATCACGTTCACAGCTTCAGGGTCAGTATGGAGAGTAGGAACTGATACAGATACTAAGACCCATTTCCACAATGGCACGTCAGTATTGTATTAAGACAGACTTGGAAAAAAAAAAGAATCTTTTAATAAGGGCAGTATTGTTCAACCTACTAGCTTTTTTTTACCACTTTAAATCAAATCACATTGTCTACATTGTCAGAGGATGGGGTTTGGAATAAACCTTATAAATAAAAACAAGCAAACCAAAAATAAATAAATTAGTTTTCTATAGACCATGTGATTCTGAGTGTTTGAGAGTTTGAAAGCTCTGAAAAATGTACTAAATGGACCATGAGTTGAGACTGTTTTGTCAAACTACTATTTCCAAGGTCTAGAATGAACTTCTGATCTAAAACTACTGTGACTGACAGGTTCTTTTGTATGTGCAAAAACACATACACTGTCATCCAGTTTTTGATGATGTTATTGGTGCTGTCAGGTGGAACAGTGAAGTATAGTAGGTCCTAGGAACCTCTTTTCCAATTTGGCAAAATGAGATTGTGATATATAGGCCCTCTCTGAGAGACTAGGGAGCCCTGCTTTGTACTGTGTATTTGTAAAAGACTGTGGAATCAGAGAAAAATGGAGGGTGTGTGTTCATGTCTTGAAGTGAAAGTGTAGGTATGAGCACATGGCTCTTTGTTAGTTTGCATTGCTAAGTCTTGTGTTTGTGTGTTGTGATGTGGAGAGCCCAGTGTGCATGTTGCTGAGCCTGCGTGTGATGGATTGTGTTTAGTTAGTCTTAGTGAAACCTCTGGCCTATCTCCCCTGCACTTCTCTAAATAAACCCAGTCTTGTGGCGGCTGTTGGTTTGTGAAGGGAGGCTTGTAAAAACAGCCAAACACATGAACACAAACACACACGGAGATCAGGCACGTTTCAACCCTGGAAGGAGGTCCAGACCTGACGGAAACAGCAAGATGTCTTTAAAGGAAAATTCCAGTTTCTTACACCTTTGGTTTTATTTTCTTAGTTTTGTGCATCATTTCTATTGGTGTATCCATACTGGTATGTACCATACACCATGTAATCAAACCAAGGAATAAACCATACGTCACTTTTATGCATTACCAAACCAAACTCTTTATATGTGTGAAACAAATACTTCACCAACTCATTGTGTTTTTACAGTAAACCTGCTTGCTCTGAATCATTCATTTGGACAACAAGATGATTCTGCTGAAATGTTATAGTTCTTATTTAATTACTTCCTGATACCTTGGAATGGTGTCAGGATCTCAGCGAATGTTGCACATAAAACAACAGGGAGTCTGCTGGTCCTGAACCCTTTAGAGTTTTATGTACAATATACAAGGAGTTTTTTGTCAGTCTAGCAGCAAGATTCAGTTTAAGTAGAAGCCTGACTTGACTGAAGCCTGAAAAGACTTTATTAAGAGCAGTGAAAAGTGAATTATTAAGATGAAAACATGAATGAACCTTTCAGCATCTTATACTTGCTTAGGAGTGACTGAACGCTGACAGTATTTCTGATGATGAAAGAATATTATTTTGGTCACTCAGTTGATGCTTAATTTAACACTTAAAGCTCCCGTGTGAATTTCGGAATACTGTATCTAATTTATCAACTACTACTTGTAGTATCAGAAAAGACAGCAATATACACTCACCAAGCACTTTATTAGGAATGCCATACTAATACTGAGTAGGGCCTCCCTTTACTCTCAAAACAGCCTCAATTCTTCATGGCATGGATTCCACAAGATGTTGGAAACATTCCTTTGAGATTCTGGTCCATGTTGACATGATTGCATCACATCATTTCTGAGTGTCAGCTGCACATTCATGCTGCAAATCTCATGTTCTACCACATCCCAAAGGTGTTGACTAGGGAGGCCACTGAAGTACACTGAACTCATTGTCATGTTCATGAAACCAGTTTGAGACTTTTGCTTTGTGACCTGGTGCATTATCATGCTGGAAGCAGCCATTAGAAAATGGTAAATTGTGGCCATGCACATGGTCAGCAACAATACTCAAATAGGCTGTGGCATTCAAACCATGATTGATTGGTATTAAGGGGTCCAAAGTGTGCCAAGAAAACATTCCCCACACCATTAGACCCCCTACCACCAGCCTAGACTGTTGACATGACACAGGTTTGGATTCAAGGATTCATGCTGTTGATGCCAAATTCTGAGCCTACCACCTGCGTGTCTCAGCAAAAAAGGAGATTCATCAGACCAGGCAACGTTTTCCCAGTCTTCAACTGTACAGTTTTGGTGAGCCTGAGCCCACTGCAGCCTCAGATTTCTGTTCTTGGCTGACAGGAGTGGAACCCGCCGTGGTCTTCTGCTGTTGTAGCCCATCCGCCTCAAGCTTCCATGTGTTCTGCGACGCTTTTCTGCTCACCACAGCAGTAAAGAGTGGTTATCTGAGTTACCGTAGCCTTTCTGTTAGCTCTAACCAGTCTGTCAGTCTCTCCTCTGACCTCTCTCATCAACAACGCATTTCCATCCGCAGAACTGCCACTCACTGGATGTTTTTTGTTTTTCACACCTTTCTGAGTAAACTCTAGAGACTGTTGTGTGTGAAAATCCCAGGAGTCTGGCACCAACAATCATGCCACGGTCAAAGTCACTGACATCACATTTTTTCCCCATTCTGATGTTTGATGTGAACATTCACTGAAGCTCCTGACCTTTATCTGCATGATTTTATGCATTGAACTGCTGCCACATTATTGGTTGATTGGATAATAGCATGAATAAGCAAGTGTACAGGTGTTCCTAATAAAGTGCTTGGTGAGTGAATGTGGCAGACAGTGCATATTCCTAGCTTCTTGCTTCAGTCTGTGGGGGTATGAGATGCAGACTGCTGGCAGGCGGGCAGGTAAAGGACAGATCTGCAATAAAAGCTGTGTATTTCTCTGTATGTATTACAAAGTGTGGTGTCTGATAATCCTTTAGCCACATAAATCTGTAGCTCCAACTGGACTTCCTGGATCACACACTCCAATATTAAAAATAAAAGAGAAAAGTAGACAGCGAAATCAAGAATGGACACTCTTACCCCGTGTCTAGACAGAAAGTGTAGCGTTAGCAGCACGTTTAGCAGATCAGCAGCAGCGAGTGACTACACAGGAGACATTCAGGTACATTGTTGAGCGAAGGTCACCCGCGTTTTGGAAGTGCTCAGAGCCCAATACACAATGACTTTAGTTATGCACGTAAAGTGCAGCAAATACTTTCCATGGGCAGTTCAAAACCCGTTTGTCTCATATACTCAGAGGCCGTTGCGATTGTGAAGTGCCACTACAGACAAAGCACAAATCTTACCCACTCAAAACATACCAACTCAAATCAGAACTGAACACAGAAAATAAATCATAATCATGATTTATTTTAGGATGCACATTATTTTATTTTTAAATGCACCCCTAATTTTACTTAAAATGAGAAAAGGACATTTATTTACTATTTGATCTGTGTATAATAGAATGTTAGTTTCTTTCATGTTTTGAACAGGCACTGCACTAGGATTAAAAACACAGGCATTTATACCTATAACTGCCACCAGGTAAAATTTACCCGTATATGAAATTTATTCATTTTCATGCAGTTTAAGTTGCTAGGCAACGGCATTTGTTTGGGTGTGTGATCTGACAACTACTTCAAGTCATAATTAAATGATAAAAAGAGCAGAGGAGAATAACCTGCAAAAAAACCTTCGTCAAGTGCCTGAAGTGCAGGAAAGCTGTGTGGAAAATGCAGTCAAGGTGCTGAATGTCTGCTCAAAGTGTGTTTGAGATACACGTATAATTACCTGTTCAAATGAAGATGATTTAGCTGACTAACAAACATTCATTGTGAGTAAAACTTATTTTTAGTTAATTGATTATTTATTCATTTTTGTTTTGCCATGTTATCATTTATTGTTTATAGGCTATTTAGCCTAATTTGCCCGTTGCCTTACTCTGTTTACATGAACGGAACTTCAAAAGAGAAATATATATTTGTGTTATGATGTTATAAATTTAAAAAAAGATTTAATGGTTACCTGAAGTTAGTGGTGATGTTCTCTTATTCACACATTGTTGAAATGTCTAAATTAATAATTTGATTAGGTGAAATTATGCTTTAGACTTTGTCATGTCGATTTTGTTGTGACATTAAATCACCCATAAGTATGGTGGTTGTTTATTGTTATTATTATGGCTCATTATTGTCCATTTGGGGGTTTTAGGCTACTTTGGTCATTTAAATAACATGGGTTATCTCATTATGTGATGAATGTGATTTTATGATAATATCACACCACCCAAATATGCAAATATTTCCTTTTAACACCCAAATTTAGTGTCATTTTAGACTTATTTATACTGACGGCCATGCAAAGCGATTACTGTTCTTAAAGATACTTAGATTATAAAACAAGAGGACCAAAACACAGCTGATGATTAAACAAACTCATTCAATGACTTTAGACATTCCTTTGTGAAGACAATGCCTTAATACAATGACAGAGTACATTTTTTAGTATTAGCCAGGCACACAGGTACATTTTAAAGTTTGTTAAAGAAACTAAAAACTAAAAGACACAAACACACCGAAAACTTCTGTGCTTTAGCCCATAGACTGTAAAAAAAAATCCAGACATAGTCACCGCAACGTCATCCATTGGTTTGTGGACTACTGTTTTGAAGCCTCGAGTTTAGTGATTTGACCATCGATTTGACCATAGATTTTTGGAGCCACGAGTAACCATATTTGGACGAGAGGGTGGAACTGACCCTAATGCCTGTTGTTAGCTGGGTAGCACGGTGCATTTACAGTCTATGGTTAACTGTGATAATGCTAATGCTAATGCTAATTTTCACTAGTGAAAAACAGGCCTAAAACCCTTAAAATTAAATGTACTTACTGGAAAAACTGACTCCTTTGAGGGTCTTTTAGTACAACCAAAGGCTGAACAAGATTTTTTTAGACGACCAAGATGTTACAATTAACTTTCATGAACTGAAAATACATAGTGAAATAGCGGCAGCTATGTCTATACCCTGTGAATCTGAGGTCACGCCGTGGTTACGTTACGTAATCAACGTTGTCACTGTGGTAGCGACTTGCCAATCACAAGGTAGCCACACCTTAAAGCATACTCTGCTTTAATGACTATTTTACTTTAAATGGGACCATAATTTACGAAATGAAAATCATGCTGTACTGAACAAGACTTGAAACTAGCGATTGAGACAATAAACTCATTAAGAAACTGTTTACTGGGGTAATAAATCAAGAGTGGAGTAGGATCATTTTCTCATAGACTTCCATACAATCGGACTTCTTTTTGCAGCCAGTGGAGTCGCCCCCTGCTGGACATTAGAAAGAATGTCGGCATTTCTGCATTGGCTTCACTTTTCAGACCGGGAGCTACCCCCTTGCTTTAGCCCCAATGAAGAAACAATGACCCACATTGCTTTGGTTTTTGCACATAGTCATCCACTTTTGCTATAATTGGACAGTAAATGCAGAGGTCTTTTAAATAATTAACAGATTATTTAAGAACCGCCCAATCTTTAAGTACCTCTGCCAATAAGATTAGACCCTATAAGGACCTCTGTGGGGGCGATTGTTGTCATCTTGGAGGATAGAGTTTGGTCCCAGACTGTGGAGATATAGGATTGCCATTGGTTTCAGAATCTCATCTCGATATCTCTCTGCATTGAGATTGCCTCCAATGATGACAAGCCTCATTTTTCCAGGGAGGGAGCCCTACCCCATCACACTGCCTTCACCAAAAGATGTTACTCTATCGGTGCAGCAATCAGCATAGCGTTCTCCGCGTCTTCTCCACACTTTGACCCTACAATCCAACTGCCGTAGGCAGAATCTGGTTTCATCACTGAACATAACGTTCCTCCACATGTTCACCTGGCAGCCCTATGAGACTCGAGATTGACTGCATGCAGTCTGTTGCGGATTGTCTGGGCAGAGAGCCGTCAGCCATGTCGTCCTGCAAACCTTGACTGCAAATCTGTAGAAGACTATGGTACCTAAGTGCTAACAGGGTGAGGAAACGGTCTTCTTGGGGTGTCATCTTCTTGGGACGCCCACTTTGGGGCCTGTCTCTGACATCCCCTGTTATATGGAACTTAGCCTTCACTTTTGCAGATGGTACTAGGGCTCACTCCAAATAATACTGCAACTTGGTTTTGCGGAACACTAGCTTGAAGTTGCCCTATCGCACGGGCCCTATCCAGATCAGTCAAACGTGGCATGCCGATTCTTGGAGCAGACACCTTTTCATGGGCGCAACCCACATACTCAGCTCTGCTGCTCATCCCACAAATGCATGTTCCTTACAAATGTGGCACCATTTAAAAGGGAAATAAACAGGCTTTCCAACGGTATAAGATTTATTGCCAAGAAGCATTGTTACAACAAAGAAATAATCTACCAAACACAAATTTCCTTACTTTTTGTGCTAAGTTTATATTTCTATAGATCAGTGGAAACATTATATTGTTCCATTCTTTCTATTTCCACTCTGGTTTTAAATCAGAGCTTCTAACAAATGGAGAGATCATTTATGACACTAAACTTATAATGATGATTTCACTGTGTGATGATAACTGGAAATAAAAACGAAAGATTGTCTTTTATTAGATAGATCAGATAGAGCTCATTAGCCATTAACTACTTTTCCACTCATTGCTTTAGTAGCAGAAACAGTCTGGTATTACATTTAAGTTGTTTTTTTTTTATGTGACATATTCGGAATGGTTTCTTCATCATCCAACTAAATAGCAAAAAATACTTACTCTATAATTAAGTCATATATAATAATACCTACATGTATTGTAGCCTACTTTAACATGTGGAAATTATTTCTAGTGTTTCTACATCTTCTTATTCTGTTGTATGATTACAGGCTATCGTTTACATTTCACTTTGTTGAATATGACCTTTTGCTGTCCCTTTCCACAGGTGCTTGGTATCACCGTTTCATCTCATATCATATGAAGTACTTCATTTATGGTTCTGATGATGTCTCTCGTAGTTAACAACCCTGCCTCTTTCACACGAACGCACTTGTAGCTAGATAGGAAAACCCAGAACTGACTGAGCAGGTTGATAGCCAGCTTCATAGTACTGGTTATCTGGATGGCCAATGTTAGGCTCAGTGAAGCCAGCTAACGAAAAGATATCCTGGGTATGTTGAACTTGCTTTGTAGTACAGGCCTCTGGTCTATCCCAGACATCGGAAAGACCAGACAATTGTGGTGGTAGCCAGCGTATTTTGAAGAATGGGTGAGTCACAGTTGCCAAGATGGCTTAATTGACATCCATCTTAAACTCCAAAAACTGCAGAACCTCTTCTCAAAGCCCCCCAAAATGGCTTGTAAAAAGGGAGAAGTGTACCTTAGGTTTGAGGCTTGTAGGTCGTAGAGTTTGGCTTGCACAGCAAAAAGGGTGGGAATGAGTTCACTATAGTAGCAGATCTATGGCTATTGCAATATGTCTCAGGATTTTGCAGTACTCTCCCAGGTAGTCAAGCTCTTTGAATGCAAGGAGCTGAAGTTTTACCATCATTTCAGGTAGTTTGTCTCTTAAATGGCTCAGCTGATTCAAACTGTCATACAGAGAATTCCAACGTGTTGGGCAAGGTGTTTTCAACTGTTCCTTTGTCACTTCTAATAGGACCTCTGCTGTCTTGGGTCTTTTTGATGCATTTCACAACACTGAGTGCTTTCCCATGGCTTAGTTGTCCAGGTGGGAGAGTGTGGGTGAGTCCGTCATCGGCTGCTTTGCATCAGTGGTATACACTAAGCTGAGAGTATGAGTGGCACATCTCACCTGAGGTGGTAGTATGATTCCACCTTCAGACGGTTATTCTTCGGAAGAATTGATGGTTATGAAGGACAGTCCATCCTATTATGTCTCATCATTCTCTTTATCCACAACAACAGATATGTTGAACTCCTTAAAGGCCTTTACAAAATTGGACCCATTGTCAGTCACCGTCACAACACTGTTTTCATTTGACAGGCCAAATTCTGAGTGGTTTTCCTCCAATATCTCAGCAATGTGGTTGTAGGTGTGTGGACTTGGGTAATGTCCGCATGCAAGAGCAACTGATTCACATTGTGTTGAATCTGGTTTGATCCATTGTGCTGTTACACCCATGAAGCTAGTCTTACTAGTGGACCAGATGTCAGCAGTGGTGCAAACACATTGCACTTCTGCTTCTATTTTTTCTTCAAAGTGTCCATCTGGAAATCAGTCATATTGGGGCTTAATCCATGAATCAGTTCAATGAAATCAGTTTGTTCAACTGTAGACAAAGGATGCATTACCTTCACTACATATGAAGTAATGACAGAATCTAGTTTACACTGTGTTACTGTGTGTTCAAAAAAGCGGGTCTGCGTCTGCCTATAAGGGGTCTTTGTCTTCTTACCCCTGGATGTAAACTCTGTCTTGTGCCTTTCAAAATCATTAAGACTCTCAGGGTGCAGTGAGTTTTGAAATTTGATGTGGATGCCAGAATTCCAAATATTACTACTTTCTTTTTGGTGTATAGTTGACACTCCACCTGGACCTTTGCATTTGGTGTTTGAGAGATGATGCTCAAGAACTTTCTGTCTAATATCGCAGATCCAGGCTTGGTTCCATCTGTGGTTCTTGGACATAGCCAGGCCATGGTCACCTGTAGATGACAAAAATATACTTAATTATGCTTAGCATACTTGCATAGGCCTTTTAAAGAAAATTAAATTGTATATTTAATGTAATGTAATTTAAAATTATTTTTACAAATGGACAATATTTACTGTCATAACCGGGAACTATATTATTTGCCAGTAATGGTGATAGCATCATTGACTGTGCTATGTATAAACTGAACCAGGAGATGATGCCCTGAACCACAGAAATTATCACAGTTGACATCATGATACAGCATAAAAGAGCATAAACACTAAGCTAATGTTGTTCAAAGGAAGCTAGCCACTATTTGTTTTAAGTGGCTCTCATCAACTGAGCAATAACTGAGTTAGGGAGTGCAAAGAATTAGATGGTCAGACATCTCTTGATAAGGTTATCATGAATATAAAATGTATACAAGCTCCCGATCTCCCTCTTTCCACAGCTACCCAACTGACAAGCTAACTTGCTAACCACTAGCTATGCACCAGCCCAGACAGCTTGCTAGCATCGCAAGCTTGATATATTATAATGTTAACCACGATGTACCATGCAATATGTAGCCAGACATAAATTATGCATCTAGCTAATACTTGCTGCTTACCCATAGCTAACCAGTCTTATGCTTATTGAGCTGTTTCATGTTATTAACTATCCAAGCCAACTTATAGCACTAATTAATAGCTACGTAACTAGCTGGTTTACTCACTTCTTTAGCCACCAGACCACATGTATCGATTTTTTTTATCTTTCGCCTTTAGCTATGGTGTTCAACATGTATACATTCTTACATATTCTAAAAAGTAAGGTATATCTTACATAGGCATTGCTGTTCAGATAAAATGCTTACCTTGGAGGACAGTCCACTGCACTGGTTAAGGGGTGTGCTGGCTTGCTTGGGATAGGGGGTGGGGAGGCAACTTCACAGAAGATTATGGAAATACTGTGAGTAGTGTGGGCTTACAAAATCACAGTGTGTCTAAATTTTATTGTTCTTCATTTTAAGATGTATTTACATGATTTTTTTTTTGCCTAGACTTTAGTGGGGCCAGCCCTATATATCGTATCACAGTTTTGAGTCAAGGATCAGATCATTTTTCAGATCAGCAAAAAAACAAAGACAAATTGCTTTCCATTTATCCCGTAAAACACTTTTGCTCAAGGTCTTAAATGAAAACATTCAAGATGTCCAATGTTTAAATAAATCTTAAAATATATAAAATATTCAATACTCAGTTGTTAAATTAAAGTGTAATATGAGGCATGGTGCCTTCTTCCTTTAGGCCTAAACATGGTAGTGAATGAAAAAATAGCCTATGTCCATATCATCAAAACTTGATGATAACTTGCAAACATGAACACATATTTCGTCCTGCAGCTTAGCTTGTTGAACGAGCCAACACGAGCAAACAAACATTCACCAGAGAAAAGTGCACTGCTAATGTCAGTAAGCAGTTAGATAGCTAATTAGCTGCTCAGCTGCAGCACATTAAATTTTGCAATTAACCTGCGGTTCATATGCGTGCCGAACCATGGGGGGTGATCCGTACGGATCATGGATCGACCACGTTCCGTTACACCACAAAGTTACATCATTGGTCAGCTGAATGCCGCCACTTCCTGTATCTGTTTCAAATTAAAATCCCTCTAGCGTTTCATACATGGTCCAGCCATATACTAGGTTATGACCTTGCATATATATATCTCAAGTCTCTTATTTGATCTTGCATCAATCCTCGCTTGAACTGGAACGACGTCGTTCCGGTCCATCATCTTGAAGCCCGTCTCTTATTCCTGCTCTGAGGATCGAGGAGGGATCTCTGAGGAGCCGTGAGTGAGGATAGATGAGAGCAGCCTTCAAGGAAGTCTTTTACCAGTCGACACGCCCCCTTATTAAATATCAGTTATTGATTGGACGCTGCAGCTGATCGGACTGATCTAATACATCACAACATGACTGAGTGAAGACAGATTACAGATTAAACTCAAGTGTATCACTCCTAAATTTTATATTTTATTTGTTTTCTGATTCACCATCTAGTTAAACATTTGTTAATTGTTGGTCCGATCAACAAAAGAACCATAAACGATTTTCTTCATATTAGAAAGATTCTTCTCTTCATTATCTGTTATTTCCCCCATTAACTTTTATTATGGATAAAAATTAAAGTCAGGGAGAGTCACGCAACACTTTTAAACACATTTATGTTAGAGCCCGACCAATATATATGTCAGCAGATATCATTGGCCAATATTGGCCTATCATGGATATATCAGTATTGGCGTATATGTTGCCGGATATGCACCAGTATTGTTATTTTTATTTTAAGTTATATAGGCAGCATTTTATGTATATTTGATCCTTTTTCTTAATTCAAGTTTAATATGTACATACATGTGTTTTTTTTCTGTTTTTTATTTATAGTTATTTATAATTACTAAATTCCCAGTGACATTTACTGTTTTTGTGTCATGTGTTTTATAGTGTTATGTCATTTTTTACAATAAAGTTTATTGTTAAACTGTAAAATATCATGCCTCATTACATATCTAAATTTTTCATAACCACATTTGAGGGATCATTGCAAAAAATGTGTGTTTATGTATATATTCTGTATATATAAGATTATATATAAGATACATGGATATCGGAATTTTGTTACTCCATAATATCGGTATCGGCATCAGCCCCAAAAATCCAGTATCGGTTTGGCCCTAATTTATATTTTATATAATTTGTCGTCATTTCCATTCAGTCACATGTGAGGCTGAGTGTCGAGTTTAATATGAGTTACATCATTTCAATTTTCCCTGAAACATTTAGCTTAATAAATAATCTCCAATGTTCAAAAGACATCCTGAACATATTCTGGGTTATTCAATAATGGATTCACTATCAGGATATCAATAAATAATTAATAAATAATATAAACGCATTCTGCCAGTAGAAATGCTTCATGTGCCTCTGAGCAGGACACAGTACACAGTATAAATACAGAATGCAGGTTTTTATTCATGTGCAGGAGTTTGTCAAACAGGTAACAGGCTACAGAGAGAAAACAGCTGCTGCTCTGGCAGTGATAACTGTGAGCCTTCATTAGTATTAGCACACTGCACATGTGTGCAGACACAAACTCCATTAGAAGTCGATACAGCTGTTAAAGCCAACTGACAGCTGATCCAGCTGTGATCAGCTGCCACCGTCATCAGAAACGGACGCTACTTCACGTGACGCTTCAGAGGAAAGAATGTCTCATTTCTCTAAAAACATATTTCCTTGTTTCCTCTGTCCTCACATGGTTTCCTTGCATCTCTCCACACATCATCAGCGGGATGGACTAAGACGCAAGGAAAAGATGCAAGTGAGGGAAATGTGGATGCAATTAAGAGAGTTGAGATGTACCCCTAGTCTTGTTTTTTATATTTTATGAATCATGGAGAAAGTATTTTGAGTATTTTGAAAATACAAAATTACTCCACTCTAAAGTATCTTGTTACAAATTACATTTGAATTTTTTTCAGCCCTGTCAAATACCAATTACAAAGTACTCATAAGTAATTGAAATATGTATTTCAAATCCAAGTAACATAAATACTGCCCATCTCTGGTAACAGGGGGCAGTATTTATGTTACTTGACTTGACAGTATTTAATAAGTGAAATCCCCAGTGTTTTAGTAGTCTAACCCTACAGTAACAACATGTGGAATATACAGGATGTAATCCCATACTCCAGTGTCAAAGTCCTGAGCTTTGTATGCTCATCATCCTCTTCACTCCATGACAGGGCAAAAAGCTCACCCTCATAAAGAAGGGCAAAATGCAATTAATCTACAAATGGGGATAACAGCACATACCTTTACATTCTCTTCTCAAAGACATTTATGTGTTGTTATTTGCATGAAAAGTGACAAGAAATAGTTGTTTGACAAATTAAAAAGAGATCTTGAGAGATATATTCAAATGCTTACTTTTAAATGTCCACGTACCTGGTCAATCACTGTGTGAAGTGGAAATGCTTGTGTTGTCAGTTTCAGAATGTTACAAAAATTGCAATTCTGATGATGATGATGATGATGTTGGAAAGGGGTTTTCAGACACTATTAGATAATCCACAAAGCGCTGTTCAGAATGTCTTCAGGCCTGTTTTTTGCCTGTCACACTGTGTTCTGATTCCATCTTATCCAAGCAGACTGGAACTCAGAGTCCTCTGCTCTCCAGGCGTTGAAACTCATTCTTAGCCGTGTGTTTTCTTCAGCTTATGTCATTGTCACTATGATGGATCTCGTAGTTTTCAGAGCAGTAATAGAACTCACAGTCATGGTGTTGTTGCTGCGTTGCTGCAAACAGACTGCATGGTAACTGACCATCATTTTTCATTTTTATAAAGTGCCAGCTGTGATGACTGCAGCCGGGGATTGTTGTTTTTGTCTCAGATTCTTAATCAGGATCCTGCACATTCAGCTGAAATCCTCTTTCCTGTGATGGAGTGATCAGAGAGAGAAGGCAGCTGCAGGGAGAGCTGAAAACTTTAAGACCTCTGGGTATTTGCCGGAGTAACGGACTTCACCACAGGGTTGTTGTTGAGAGCCTGCTTTCTGTTCACTTACGCAAGACCTGGACACTGCTGCCATTTGAACTGCTCAGCCACAGTGGCCAAGTAGCATTGCGTAACAGAGGGAGAGAAAGAGAGCGATTGAGCGAGAGAGTTAAAAGAATAACAAGTTCTCCTCCAGCACTTTCTGTATTGTTTACAGCAGCGGCACAAGTCCTGTGTAAGATGATAGTCTTAACAGGAGGAAGGGGAGGAGGATGTTTGGTGCACAGGCTCGGCTCACATGCTGGATGGGAACTTGGACTGTGTTTGTGGCTGTGCTGGTGCTCAGCCTCAGGTTATGCAACAGGCTGGTCGAGCAGAGCCTGCTGAAAATGTGGTCACAACGGTGTGTGTCAGTCACTGTGTAATGAGGCCACACTTGTCTGCCCGCTGCCACTCTGCATGTGCACACAGTGTGTGTGTGTGTGTGTGTGTGTGTGTGTGTGTGTGTCTGCCATGCTTTCGAATTGCCTTGTTGCCATACAGCAACAGTGGAAGCCATCCCAGCAAGCATTTGACAGCCTTCATCCTGCAGAATGAGGCCAAGTTTACTGTCAGCCCACATGAGCATCAAATTTCACAGTGTGCTATTATGGCACTGTCAAATTCATATTCAGTAGCATTTAGGACAATTTTGAGTGCGTATCAAAAAAGGTTATTTGGTACTAACTTTACAAAATCATGCAATTGGCATCATCTTGGCATATTCTATAGAAAACTACTAAATACTATATAAAATAGCAACACCTGGTCCAGCCACAACTTTGGAAACCTGATTCCATTTTAATTCATCAGTAATTTCACTCTGGGCTACTTGGTATGAGTGCATTTATTTATTTTGCTGCTAATGTTTTCATAAAATGTTTTCTACTTAAGTAAATGAGTATGTTTTTGGTAGAAAGTAGTTCCAATGAAAACTGTTGACCTTGCTCCTGGAAAAACACACCACTGTTGAACTTTCTAGACATGCAAATGGTTTTTACAAATACCATAAACGAAAATAGAAAATCAGGAAATCAAAGCTATTAGATTCAAAAAGTTTTGTGTCTGACAGAACAGATACACTTCTATTTTAATCAATACAGCTGTTTACAGAGGCTGCTTAACGGCTCGTATTTCACTTGCACTGTACATGTGTAACCACAAGCCTATTTTATAAATCTATTTACCTTTGTTTTACCACAAAACTAGAGTGAGCTGCTGCTGCTCTGCTAATATGTTGTTTTCATGACACAGGCTGTGTAGACATTGTGAGGCTACAGGTGGCTCTATCAGATACATTCTGGCCTTGCATTTACTATCAGTCTTTCTCTTCATTTTTCTTAAAGCCAATTAATTACATATTTTCAGTTGGTTTTGTTGAAACCTACAACTACATAAAAAGCTAGTATCCTTTGACCATATTTGGTACAGTTCCAACTGCAAAGAAAATGTAAAAAACAATTACTTCCACCATTGTTATTGTGATGCTCATAAATGTACACATATTTTCATATATAAATAGATTGTTCCATACCATGCATCAGTTAAGGTTCAAGGTTACATTACAAACAAGTTTGTAGACAACTTTTAAAACATATAAATCATGATCTGGTAGAAGGATTTGGTGGCACCTGTGGGTGACTTTCATTTAAGTCAGCTTTCAATGTATTTTTGGCTTTGTAGAGATGGAGGCCAAGGCTCTCCATCACTGCCTGTCTCCCACATGTATCTGCATCACTCTATACTTATGTGTGCTTCTATGTGACTGTATTGTATCTATGCTTGGATGGTCCTAGTCACACAGTGCATAAAGAACATGTGTCTGCATTGTCACACGTGCGTCTGTGCTGTGTATATGTGTGTTTATCTGTTGCTGGGAATTGGGCCTGTGGAGACTGACAGGCCGTGGTGGATGGGCCCTCAAAGCGCTGGGTATTTTTAGTTCCCAGGGATTATGTGTGGAGTTGTTTTCAATTTGCTATTGGCAGGTGAGCGGCTGGGCGGAGGCGTCTGCAGGGAACCAGACAGGCGGGAGCTCACATTCCCCCGCTGTAGATCCTTTTCTTTTCCCCCCTCCCTTTCTCTCTCTCTCTCTCTCTCTCTCACTCTCCTCTTATTCTCAGACTTTTCTTTTATTCTCTTGTTCCCAACACATCCCTCCCCTCCTCCTGCCCCCCGTCCTTGCTGTTTCCTTCATTTCCTCTTGGCTGCTGTGTGTCTGTAGCCGTCTGCTCCTATCTTCTACACTCTTTATCATTCTTCCTCTGCTTTGTCGCCCTCACACCCTCAATTTGTCCAGTTTCCTTTTCCATAAATCACCTCTATATTCTGGACAATGATCTGATTCACTGTCACCATAAAGAGAATTTTTTAGGATTCTTTCATTGTGTGTCTTATCATTTGTTTTTTCGTGTGCTGATTTTTCCTTCTTATCCCTGTTGCCTCTCTTCATCTAACATTTAATAACTATAGACCAATTTTTCATTCCTCTCTAAAACACTGGAAAGAATAGTTGCAATGATTTATGCTCATTGCTTAGCATAAATTGTCTTCTGGAGACTCTGGTCTGGTTTTAGGCCATTTCATTCTACTGAAACTGCTCTCATCAAGGTAGTCAATAACCTGCTGCTCACCTGTGACCTCAGCCTTTCCTCTGTTCTAGTTCTGCTTGATCTGAGTGCCACGTTTGACACCACTGACCACAACTTGTTGTTATATTGTCTTGAGTTTGATGGTAGCATCACAGACTGCATTTCAGTGGAGTTGTTCATACATGCTTGGCAGATGATACACACTGAACTCTGATCAAGTTCTCTATGAAGTACCCCAAAGCTCTGTTTTAGGACCATTGCTTTTTTCATTGTACATGCTCCGACTTGAAAACATCGCCAGTGAATTGGATGTAAATTTTCATTTCTTATGCAGATGACTGTCATATTTATATCAATCCTGCCAGATATAAAACAGAAATCATGATTCATCTTATTTGTCAAATACCACCCCCACTGCCTTGTTGGCAGGATTATAATTCTGAGTGAAAAAATCTTTCACTCTTCACACTGAATGATATCAGTGAAGTAGACTTCTTCCATGTCCACCACATTGCACAAGTTTGCCTGTTTCTAACACAGTCAGATACAGTAAGTTTCATTCATGTATTAATCTCATCTAGACTGTACTACAGATGTAAAACCTGTAGTATCAAAGTATTTTCCTTCTCTTACAATTGAATTGTATAAGTTCGACCAACTTTACTGTTGTCTTTTGGTTTTTATATAATATACATTATTACTATCTTCTCATGCTGTTATTTTCTTCTTTCACACAAAATGGTTTTACACTTAAATAAACTCACTCTCTCCAATCCTTCTCTTCCCCTGTGCATGTCTTACAGAGGTGGGAAATACTCAAAAGTAGGTCAAATAGTCAGCCCTGCAGACCAATATTTAGTCCCTGTTTCCATTCTGAAATGGTAAAAGTGATTCTGAGGTAGTAAACAGTTGCATCCGGTAATAAATCTTTTTAGTGAGTTTTGGGAAAATTTGCACAAACAGAAATAGTCACTGCACCATGCCTACTCTGAGGGGGGAAAAACAGAATATCTCCTCATAAAATATATAGCACTTAATGTTACATTTTATTAATGCTACATGTTTTGCCATAAAGGTCTCCATGGTAAAATGTTTAAATTATTTCACAAAATACTAATAATGTCACCATATGTGTGTGAGCAGAAAGAGATGATAATGATGATGATGTTTGTGCCAGAAGCCACTACCAGTGCTGAGGAGACACATGTGCACATGTGGATTTCTTCATTCCAGTACATCTGCAAAAGAAGTCACAGCTGAATTCCTAACAGCTCAGGATCACAGCGTAATTATTTCATAGCAAATGTTTTCATTTATGTATTCCCACACTTGCAATCTGTTTTTGTTCAGCTCATGGTTTGAGCCGAATAATATGGCTGTCACCTGTTCAGGTCATTGAAGAGAACTGTGGTTTGGAAAATAAAACTGGGAATGGTAAAACCCTTTCATGGACTGGTATTAGTAAAAAGAGCTGAAGTGGAGTATTGAAGCTGCCTAAATCCTCACAAAGGGACTCCAAATGAAACAGTTTTAGCTCAAATTGTCTCTTCCTGTCTTCGAGGTCAGATGTTTGCCCACTGCAGGTGTCCCGCTCAGCCCTGGCCAAAACTATAATGACCCTTTCATGTTGCAACGTCCAACTCCCTGACAGTGCATAAAGTAGCCCTGTAAAGTTGAGGCCAGCTGCAGCTGAATCATTACATCTTTTCCTCAGAAACCATGGAGTCCGGCTCACCCGTTTGGTCAGCTGCAACCTGTAACACATCCACAACTTAGGAAGTTTATCTGTGGTCAGCTGAGGTCAAGAGGCTGCTGGGAGGGGCTCTCCTGACACGCTCTTGCTTAGATTCTGTAACTGCAGCTTTCATGAGGTCATGACCCCAGCTCCACAAACCTGCTAGTTTCGACAATTAGTTACAGGTACAACCTTAAAATTTGAAGAGGTTCTGCAGAACTACATGAAGTCTTGTAAAAATGCAGGTAAAGTTGTGGAGTGGCAGTGTGGCAGAGTGGCAGGTGTGTCATGGATTTACTTATTGCCTTCCTTCCTGTATGTTTGTCTTCATCAGAACATTATTATAGATTGGGATACCATACAGTACTGTTTGTCAGTATATGCCCTTGACCCCATTTAAACAAAGATTTTTACAGGCCTTAGTCACATTAAAGGAGTACTCCAGTAATTTATTTGGTATTGAACTTCCATAAAGTTGAGGGACTTGCAAGAGACAGATCGAAAATAAAGGTCAAAGTCAAAACAGCAGGTTCCTTAATATAAGTCAAAAACACTGGATCCTTTCCCACAGTGCAAAATTAATGCCTGGTAAATGCACAAATCTTCTTTTGTACTAAAAATGACAGTAAACTGGCTGTCATGTGTAAAATTGGTGGAGTGCCCCTCAAAACATCAGGTTCCCAAATGTTTTCAGTCATGTTACAATAGCTAGTTGTCGTTGCAAATGTTTCAACCCACACAATTCTGCCTTCTTGTCTTTCCTTGTGTTCTTGTGGATTTGTGAAACGTCATCCACACCAAGTACTAAATGTGAAATTTCACATTCAGCAAAGTACAGTCCAAATGCCCAGAAGTGTTCTTGCTCCACTAATTAGATCCAGGATGGTTTGGGAGCTAACTTGTATGTGTGACCTTGACAGTATCGCCTTCCATGGTCATCCTGGGTAGAACAGTCTTATCTCAGCAGCCCTTTGGTAACCAGTGGTTCTGATGTCCCTGTAGCGTTTTGAGCATAATATACTCTATATTTCCTCTTGGAAGATAAGCTTTCATCAGAGTTAAAGTCTAATATTTGTTACTGCCAAATTATTTTTGCTAGGGTTTCTGTTTTTAGTAGGCAGTACCATTGTCCAGATCTGGCCACACAGCAAAAAGAATGAATAAATATATAGTGATTCATATGTATATGTATATGTCATGTATATGTGTGTGTATGTATGTATGTGTGTGTGTGTATGTATGTATATATATATATATATATATATATATATTGCGCAGTAAATATAAATTACAGCGAGGATGACAGGTGCACAGGTGTGTAAACACCTGAGTGTAGCTGAGCTGCTGTCAGCAGGAACGTCATTGTGCCATTTACAAACTGAGTGTACTGCTTCCTTGGACTCCCAAGTTCAACGTGCCAAGTTTAAAGTCTCAAGAACCAGCATTCAAGCTAAGCTGTTAGCTTGCACTATTTTGTGCTGAGAAAGGTGTCATATAAAATCGTTACAGTCAACCACACCATCTTACTGAACCCACCATAGTAATCCTCTCTGTTCTCCCCATTTGGTTGAATTTGGATCATCCCTGCTAGAGGCTTTCCTACCAGTGTAGTCAGTGTTTATCACTTAGGCTAACTGCTGGCTAACATCAGTGCTGCTGCTGGTTTCCTGTCAGCCTGTTTTTTAGGGCCCAAGGACCTAGTGGTGCAAAGGTCCTCTTGGATCTGAAGGAATTCTTCTTGTTCTCACCAAAGAAATGCATTTTTGAGGAGCTAAACATGCTTGAAAACTTATGAAACTGTGCATATTCGTCATGTGTGGTTAAAAATTTTATATTTTATGGGTCCTGCACAAAATTTCTCATGCTTAATAAGAGTCCCAGCCTGAACCCATGTCAATATTGAGTCATAGTCATAGCGCCACCTACTGACAACAGGAACTCAGCCTTATATGACAAACATCATCTGATTCACATGAAATTTATAAGGTGTGATATACAGCAACATGATGTATAATTAGCGGGTGTTCTCTAGCACCACATAGCGCACACAGGAAGTGATATTTAACTTGTTCGTGGAACGTTCGATAAGAGCCCGGTCCTGAACACATCTGCATGCCTGCAATAAAAGCCCTTCAATGCCCCGACATGCATAAATGTGCGAGGGCCTGATCATTGCTGCTTGCAGCTTTAATTAGGGCCTGAGCAACAAACGCTGCATAGGCCCTTTTGTATCTGAAGGAATTATTATAAGGGCCCAAGCACCGAACGGTGCAAAGGCCCTCTTGTAATTGAAGGAGTTATTATTATTAGGGCCTGAGCAACTAGTGGTGTGAAGGACGCCCCTCCTTCAAAATTGACGTACATGAACGAAATTTGGTAGGGATGTGTATCATGGCCAGATGCACAAAAAATCCTCTTGGAGCCATACCCTAAATCCAACAGGAAGTTGGCCATTTTGAATTTAATTTGTGATTTTTGTGCAGATTTAGTGTTTTAACAAACTCCTTCTAGAGATTTAAACTGACTTTAAATTTGGTCAATGTCATCTAAAGACCTTTGCGATGAAAAGTTATCGAAAATTTATTATGAAAATTTTGAGTTTTCATTGAATGCTGTTGCCGTGGCGACGCAGCAAACTTTGATGTTTTGCCATCAAACAGGAAGTGTTTATAACTTAAACATACATCGTTCAATCTCCCCCAAAGTTCTCATGCTTGATAAGAGTCCTGACCTGAACACATCTATGTGTCAATATTGAGTCATTATTGTAGCGCCACCTACTGGCAACAGGAAGTTACAGGTGCCGTACTTTCATGACCTTTGCCTAGCAGGTTGAACGCATCCACTTCAAATTTGGTCAGAAAAGCCTTAACACCTAGATGATGCTATATTGTGAAACTTGTGACTTTTCATTGAACGCAGTTGCTGTGGCGATGCGGCAAATTTCAAAACAAACTGTTGTAACTCGTCTCCACATGGTCAGATCTTTCCTAAATTTCACATGTTTGATAACAGTCCCGGTCTGAAGACATGTACAGGACAATATTGAATCATAGTCATATCGTCACCTACTGGCAACAGGAAGTTATAGGACCCATACTTTTAATAACTACTCCTAGCAAGTTAACCAGATCAACCTAAAATTTGGTCAGCTAAATTCTAAGACATTGATGATGCTAAATGGTGAAGCTTTTATGTTTTCATCCAAAGCTATTGCCATGGCAACGCATTATTTGCCATGAAACAGGAAGCTGTTTTTGAGGTTCTAGGGACGCTTGAAAACTCACAAAATTTGGCACACGCACCAGAAGGGCTGTATTTAGTTGTCTGATAGGTGTTTTGGCCGTGGGTGTTAAAAATGACTCAAGGGTGCCCCCTAGAAATTTCAAAGTCAAAGCCCCCACCTTTAAATTTTACATAGATGAACAAAATCTGGTAGGCATACGTATCATTTCCAGACACACAAAAAAGCCTCTTCGAACCATACCCTAAGTCCAACAGGAAGTCCAACAGTTTTTGCAGTTTACAGGCATTGTAACGAACGTTTAACGAAGTCCTCCTAGGGATTTAACCTGACCTCGTCATAGTCATAGTGCCACCTATTGACAACAGGAAGTCATCCTTATATGACAAACATCATCTGATTTACATGGAATTTACATGGTCTACACATGATATGCAGCAATATGACGTATAATTAGTGGGTGTTCTCTAGCGTCACATAGGGGACACAGGAATTGATATTTAACTCCTTCATGCAATGTCTGATAAGAGCCCGGACCTGAATACTTCTACATGCCCACAGCCTTTAGACTGCGGCACACCCCAAGTTGCGCGAAGGTGCGAGGGCCCAATCATTGCTGCTTGCATCTTTCTTTTTTTTTGTTTTGTTTGGTTGTCTGTTTGTTTGTTTGTTTTCTGCTGTTGCTGCTTTAGTGTCTTTTTCCCAAATTCTTGCTCAGCGTAAGGTTCTCTTGTAAGTTACAGCTTACATCTCTGTGGGCATGGGTTGTATCTTTTGTTTAATCTCTGAAGACAGACTCAAATGCTGTTGTTGTAATAATTCAGAATTCGCTTGCACGATTGACTGCAAAATGTGCATGGCAAGGGTCACAGCATTGAAACTGTGCTGCTGGTTAGCACTGTGGGCCAGGGACGTTTCTAGGAGTTGACAAGGTCTGGGGCTAAGCCCAGACCATCTGGAGCTGTGGTCAGGGTGTGTCCCTGCTGTTCTGCCTGGAACACTACTGCCTACATTTCATTTCATTTTACTGCATTGTATGACTACTGCAAACATTACATTTCATTTTAAATTTAATTTTTAATAGTAATGTTAAGACAATTGCTCTGGACAAAATGGACATCTGCAGCTGAGAATTCTCAAACCTACAGCACCAGTGTTTAATTGCTACTTTATTTTTTTAGTCTGCTTTGACATTTTTATTTGACTGCTGTAATGTTTAATTTAATTCAATTCAATTCAATTTTATTTATATAACACCAAATCATAACAAAAGTTATCTCAGGGCACTTTTCACATAGAGCAGGTCAAGACCGTACTGCCTATTTTACAGAGACCCAACATTCCCCCATGAGCAAGCACTTGGCGACAGCAGCAAGGAAAAACTCCCCTTTAAGAGGAAGAAACTTCAAGCAGAACCGGCTCTAGGTGGGCGGCCATCTGCCTTGACTGGTTGGGTTGAGAGAGAAAGAAGGAGGAAGAGGGGAGAGAGAGACACAGAGAAGCATAATAACAACAATAACAATGATAATAATAATAGAAATATGACTAGTAATAATAGCACTGTTTAGGATGTTTAGCACTTTGTGTTGTACAAATAAAATAAACCAGCAACATCCATTTAGGGAATATCAGGTGTTTTGACCATCTCGCTTTGCTCCAAATTGTGTTACCGACTCCCCAAGTATCCTATACCCTTTAACTCATGTCATCTATGCCTACATGACAAAATCATGTATTATCTTAAACATTGCTGACAAACAGAGATGCACATATGATGACAGACAACCAGTGCACCACAAAACTGATATTTACCATGGAACTATTAGTAGTATGGAATGTCTAGAAGCCTCAATCTTCCCTCTAACAAACTTAACTCATTAGAGCCTCTGACAGACAGTAATGTTTTTAGTCCCTTTTTTACTCCACTTTAGACGCTGTCACGTTTGCTATCCTAACATTACAGTGTTTCCAGAGCGGGCGTTAAAAAATAACTAATGTTATATGGTTTCATGATCAACCTGCATCAATGATACAGTAATATGATAGCGGAGAAGCTTGTTGTGTGCAGAACTCAATTCAAAAATGTTGAGATTTAATATTGCTGTCCTTTTCTCAAAGCAGGCAGCTCACATACTGCTGTGAATGTGATAGTTTAACAACCAAAGCAGCAGGATTAAAATCAGTTTTATGAAGTTTTTATGAACTGTTGAGTGTTGAGTGAATCGGGCAAATTAATATTAGCAGCTTTATTGCCAGCCTGTCTGTGATGATGCATCAGCTGGTTTTGTTCCATTTCTTAGAGAGGATCCCTAATTAACTTTCACACAGATCCGTAGATACAGATTTAATTGGCTTGAGAGCTGCTTGCGTATTTTTTGCAGTAACATCAGCAGTAGGTGCCAACAGACTAAGCTAACAGTTTGTCAGTATCATTGCATTTGCAGCAGTCTGGACGGAGGAGCTGCTAACCAGTCTGAAAAAACTACAACTGTGGTCCCGAAAAGAAGTAAAACTACATTTATCAGTTCAATTTTACATATGAAAAATGAGGAAGGAATAGCAAAAGCAATAGGGAAAAAAATAAATAAAGGGATATAAATAAATAAATGACATTATATGAAAATAAAATAAATACAATTTTTAAAAATTAAATAATAATAGTAATTTATAAGCAAAAATAAATAAATATATATTTTTAAAAATATATACATAACTATATACAGAAATAAATGAACAAATAAATGTGAAAATATATGACAATGCTTATAATTATTCTTTTTGTATTTTATTTGTCTTTATATTTCCACATTTTTTATTTACTTATTTATTCTTTTATTTATACATCTTTATATTTCCACATTTATTTTCTTATTCTTTTACAGATTTATTCTTTTTTATGGCACTCATATGACTCCATAACCCATTACTCATTAGGACTGAAGTGTCAAAGTATCCATTTTCATTTTTTTTCAAAGATACGTTGTATCTTTTATACTTCACATCCTATTTTTAGATAGATAGGCTTTCTTTACCAGAGAAAGAGAGTGAGATGAGAAGATGGATATCAATCTCATGGCTGTGTGTGCAATATAGTGTGTGGAGTTGGGACATGTTTAGCCTAGCTTAGCCTAAAGCCTGGAAGCAGAGGGAAACAGCTAGCCTGACTCTGTCTAAATTTCAAAAATATGCCTACCAACACCTCTAAAGCCCACTAATGGACATTTATTGCATTTGTTTAATCTGTACACACACAGAGAAATGCAACACTGCTCTGTGTTGGTAGGTGCATTTTTGCACTTTGGACAGAGCCAGGTTAGCTGTTTCCCCCTGCTTCTTAGCCAAGCTAGGCTAACCACCTCACTCTTAAAAAAGATTTTTCCAAAATATTAAACAATTTTTTTAACCTGTAAAAAAATATGCTTTGCATTTTTGACAGTTTGTGACAAGACCATTTTAGTCGAACCTTTTGTTTTTTACATCAATAGTGAAAAATGCTTTTTAATTGTCATCAGTTTGTAGTCCATCTGTAATGGACTCCTCAGGTCCTGCTGCTTGGATTAAGATTGCTTCCAAAGGCAGTGGTTCCCAAAACTGGGGACACCCAGGGGACTTTAATGTACTTTCAGGGCAAATCCAGAATGATGAATAGTTTAATTTACTGTAATTCTATTTACTAGAAATGACCCCAGTTAGAGATTATTTAAGACTGACTACTCTAATCATAGGTTTCACTCCCACCAATATCATCTCCCCATGTGTAGTGTAGCTTAATGCTGTTTTCACATTGGATTTCATGTGGAAAACATGTAGCCTAGTAATGACAGATTAGCCAGAAGTCCAGCATTCAAAGTGGTACTAACTCATTGGAGAGCGGAAGAGGTCCGTGAAGCCAGTGGTTTCTGCTGACAAAGCCACCAGTCATAGACTTAGCAGGCTAGGGGAGCAGAGAGCAGCCAAGCATAGCACTTCCAGCCCTCTCCCCTCAGGAAGGAAGCCTGTGTTTGATGGATCTTCACACAGGTTTCCTATGAACTGTGAGGTCCTTCAGGCAGGAAGACGTTCAGGGTTTCATTATTTGAAATAGATTGGTCACTGACAGATGGGCCTTGCTTTGCTTCCGGCTCACTATTTAAACTGTACTTGGGGGATTTATTATCGTGTCAATCTCATGTTAAAAAAAACCTTAAAGACATGCAGCATGTGAGACCTCGAAAGCTTACCGGAGGATTTTGTCCCATGGAACCTCAATTCAGAAAATATTTGATGCTAGATACTTTATGTTCATACACAGAATTACATATACCTATAGTGTAGATAGCAAAGGAAGATCTGGGAGAGTGAAACTAATGATAAAAGCAGACATCCTGATGGAGCTTTAGATTGAGATTTGCTATCTGAAAAAGGAACATATAAGTGTGTGTTGTCGTGGTCAAGTCTGTTGCTGGAGACAGTATCATGACGTCAATCTAAAATCAACATCTTATTCACTTCAATGACAATGACAGACAGCAAAAGGTCAAGTCTCAGCCTCATCTGGCACACTGCATTGTGTTGTTTATTACATTACTATGGCTGCCCAGTCAGGCCACAGACAAGGCTCACTGGAATACATGGTAATACATGTTTTTTTTGGTACAGAAATAATAGGATTTGAATGGACATTGCTAATGTTCATTTTACAGCCAATGTAAAGAACCATTTGACACCAACAGGATGTCTGTTTTTTAGCCATCCATCTGACCGAACAGATATTCTTCTACTTAAACAAATGCATCTCATTAAATGTAATTACACATGCTTATGGTATTACAGACGCACATCATACATCTGGGGTCAGCAGTTATGTTCAACTATGGGCCAGTTTTTCTCAGCCCTGCTTATTGGGACCAACGTTGCACAGACACGATGAATTCCACCAAATATGTTTTTGATATATTTTGTTTGTTCATTTATTTAGTTTCATTCAAGAATAACATTTATAAAATTGTTTTAGGTTTGTATCTGAGGGGAGATATCATAATTCCCACTAGCAAGTGAGGGCAAACAGAGTGACAGCACCTTATGTTAATACTAATTTGGCAAAAAACAGCTCATACATAAATATATCTTCTGTGTCATAGTATGTGTGTAGAAATCTATGATATCTTATCTACACACAATAAACAGAGGCCTGTTTCATTTATGGTTCAAAGCAATGTACGGTTTTTGACACAAATCTGTTCTGTTCTGATAAGCCAAATTATGTTATGTAGCTGTGTCATACATCTTGTAAGTTTAAGATGTTACAAGGTCATATTTATAGGTATTTAGGTTAGGGTTAGGGTTGTAAACCTTGTGTTTACATTGTTATCTACTTATGAGGAGTCATGTAAACAACTGGATGCAATCTGTAAAAGGGGAAAAAAATGCTTTTGTTAGGGAATCAAATATTGTCAGGTGAGGACCAGATTTGGCTCACCTGCCGTTATTTGCCTACCACTGTCATACATTCTTTCTTTCTACATGCATGCATAAATAATGCTTGATTTTAAACCACTAGACAAGGCATTTTGCATCTTAAATACTTCAACACAGCTATCTCAACCAAATAACAATTTTCCCTATTGTATCATTGACATGTATTTATTAACAATATTTGCCAAAATACATCTGAATATGCAGCTAAAGTGCAGCCGGTGTTGCAGAAGATTTGCGACTTTTTTTTTGCAAATTGTTAATGTGCTTCTTGTGTTACACATTTGGTGTTGACAGAGAGTAACTGGCATAAAATTTGGTGGTTATTGCAATAAATTGTATTCATAGCAACCAGTGTCATCAGGTCCCCCAGCAAACAAGGTGGCTGTAAAAACAGATGTAGCACCCTTGTGAAAGTCTGTTTTTCACATAAAATCTCAATCTGACACATTCTCTCCTAGAAAATCCTGTGAGATGGTAACTTAACAATGCTCCCTGTGAACCTCACTTCTAATTCTGGGCATTTGAAGTCTTTTAAAAACAAAATAAGACCAAAATGTTTTTGATTGAACTGGTAACAGTTCACAACAGGTAGATATTCAACTGGTGACAGGGGATTACACTTTTACTTTTTTAAGGGGTCATAAGCCAAACATGTTGGGAACTACTGGCCTAAAGTGTTAACATGATGCCCCAGAGCCAAAGAACTAGCAAGGACACATACAGTAGATTTGGTATCCATGTTCTCATCATTTAACAATTAAGTTGACCAACAGGGCAGCCACACATAAACTCTGTACTACTTGTGTTTTGTCCACATAGCACATGCTTTAGTGCTTTGCCATTGGTATGTGAGGTAATGGGAGTGATGAGTAATGAACTGACTGATTACAGGAGTCAGGGGCCCTGTGTCGGCTGTGTGTGACAGCTCTCATGTGACATCAGCTTTTCTCTCAGAGGGAGGAACTGCATGAAAGAGCAGCATCCATGTTGCTGTGTGTGTGTGTGTGTGTGTGTGTGTGTGTGTGTGTGTGTGTGCGTGTGTGTGTGCGTGCGTGTGTGTGTGCGTGCGTGTGTGTGTGTGTGTGTGTGTGTGTGTGTGCGTGTGTGCGTGTGTGCGTGTGTGTGTGTGTGTGTGTGTGTGTGACAGACCACAGTGGCGCCAGTTGTGCTGGATCATTTTCATGTCAAGTTTGGATAAATCAGTGGTAATGTGGGCTGACTCTGCTGCCTGCAGGCAGTCATGCTTATGCCCCACACCCTCAACCAACCCCCGGAATTTCCCTGTTGATCTCACTTTACTAGAATACTCAAGTGTATTTCAAATGACAGTCCACTTACTGCACTGTCTTTACTGCTCAGCAAACTGTTTTTATTGAATATTATTTGTGAATGTATGACAAGCACAGTTATATTTTTTTTGGAAATCCATAATGAATAGACCAACAAATTACTGGCCTTTTACTAAAATGAAGCCCCCATCAAAGCTCCAACCGTCACTCCTTTCAATAATTGTTAAATGGAGTGTAGAATGTACTGATGATGATGTTATTCTTACTCCCTGTTCACACATATAGACTCAAATAACAGGATGCCAGTCAATATCTAAGCTGGCGCTGACCGCTGGCATGCAAAGAGTCACATATATGTGAATGTATGTGAATTATATGCTCAACAATAAACATGCCTCAAAGCTACATTCATGATAGGTGAGAAACTGCATCTGCATGTGACAGAAGAGTTGGTTTGTCTTTAGGGTGTTTCTTGAGGAGAGGTGAGGGGTCATTACAGTCAAAGGTCTTATCCCCTTTAGAACATGAATATACTTACCAAATTCACCAAATCTGCCTATTAGGTTATGAGATATATGTGTACAAAGTTGACATTTTGGCTTGAGGGTTGTGCTAGAGAGCACAGCTCATGGGGTGCCCATAATAGGACAGCAAGGGTTCATCATGATTTTAGATTTTTGTGTAGGTCTGTCAGGGGGGGTTATCATCCTGGAAACATTCTAATATTTAATCTGAAACCATTTTGTATCCCTTATCAAATCTGTTTGGGTTTACTTTAAGTTAGAAATACCTAAAACACAAAGATTCAGTCGAGATGTGTTGGCTGAGCATACAGAAACATTACTATTTACAGTGACAGATAATGTTTACAAGCTGAAGAAGCAACCTGAAAATGAAATGAGCAGCATATGAAATGCTGATTACCAATTGATCTGACACATTGAAATATCAGCTCTAGCCTACACTCTTAGAAATAAAGGTGCTGACTAGAACCACATAGGGTTATTTGGCTTGTCCCCATAGGAGAACCCTTTTTGGTTCCTAGTAGAACCTTTTATAAAGGTTCCACTTGAAACCCTTTCCAGAGGGTTCTACCTAGAACCCAACATAAAGGGTTATACCTAGAACTGTCTGTAAAAGGTGAGTAAAGTGAGGGAACCGCACAAAGTTTTCACATTCATTTATTTAAAATAGTCCACCTTTCACCATAAAAGTCCTTAGCTAAAATCAAGCTTGCTGAAATAAGATGATTTAGCTTACCATGATTCTCTGAAGTTTCTGATCTTCTGTCACTTCAATCCAGCTTCTAGTATCAATTCATACACAGGTGATCACACAATGTGTGAACAGTAATCACTACTGATGTCACACCTGTTTTGTAGAGAAGGGCAGACCATGTGGTGCAATCCATAGGGAAACCAGTTCTCAGCTCCCAGATACTAACCCCAACAGGAGAGTCAGCTCCCAGGCCCCACACACCAAAACCCCGCCTTTCCCCTGGAAGACTGGACTTCAATTCCTGGCTCCAACACCCCTTCTCGCTGAAGCCCTCCCACCATACATAATAAAGGAAAAATAGATAAGGAGGGTCAACTGCCCACTCTTCAAAAAGAAAAGAAAATAAATTTAGGACAATTTTTTTGGCTCATGAGCTCCTCCCTCCAGAGGTTGTAGTTACAATAGTCAAAACAAAACTAACATGGTGGCTCAGTAGGTAAGAGCACAGCAGTGCTATTTTGAAGATTAAGGGTTCAAGACATGATCTTTCCACCAGAGAGCACATCATGTAGCTACATTATATGCACTGTATTCTTAGCCACTCTTTATAAAAGCACCAGTTATGTGTTGTACATCATGAATTAGAAATTATCAAAAAAAAACTATCAAAAAAGATCTTCAACAGACAAATGCCCCTCAACTCAACCCTTGTCACTATCGCCTCTCCACAGCCTACAACACCTATACACAGTGTATCTCACATTAGAGGGAGTAACCAATTAACATAGTGTCTGTTCAATACACGTACGCAATTAACTATTGTAACTATTGTATGGCATGAAATGATGTAAAGAAAGACTGTGGCAGAACACAAGTAAAATGAATTGATTTAAGGGACTCCAGATATATCTACATTTAAAAATACTATTTGAATCATGGGTAAACATTTGAATATTTGAGGGTGAGGATCTTCTAATACCCATGCGGCTGTCACAGATTTTTAAGTTGCTTTTCTAGACTCTAGAAAAGTTTTACAAATATAAAACCTTCATGGATCAAAAATGTAGGATACAAAGAGTAATAATTGACCTTGACTGCTGTTTTTAGGCATCCTGTCAACAGTTTAACCACCATTACCATTACCATTATTTTTATAATGGTGGTCTATAGGGAAAATGCTCTTTTGGGCCGCAGGGGATTTTCTTCTGTGAGTGGTCACTAGGAAAAAGTGGCAGCAGGTCTGAGCAGTGGCGCCGTATCCAGCTCTCCTAATACATCCATGATCAGACCACACAGATTATTTCAGTGGGTAAACTGAAACCTGTCTCACTCGTAAGAAGTTGCTAAGTCTGGGTTTCAGTGAAGGTTTTTAATGTCTCATAATATTCTCAGGCTTTTCCACAACGGGATGTTGGACAATGAAACATTGACTATCAAAATATTGGTATCAGCATCCAAGAAAGCAGATATCAGTCCAACCCAAGTACTGTGCTATATTTGTGAATGTTTATCAGGTATAGTGGTAATGTGTGTGTGTGTGTGTGTGTGTGTTTGTGTGTGCGTGTTGTGTGTGTGTGTGTGTATGTGTGTGTGTGTGTGTGTGCGTGTGTGTGTGAATGTGTATCTTCCATCCACAGCATGTGTCAGCGTGGCTGTAGCTCTCCCCTCAACCTCTGGTCAATGCGGCCAGTGTTGTGTTAAAGTACAGCGGACTCATTCATGAGGCTGTGCAGCAGTTTGTGTAAACAGTCCTCCTTCAGCTGGTCCTCTGGGAGCTGGAAGTGTGACTTTCTCTGTTGACAGATGGGAAGGAAACGAACAAGAGCATCGTTAGTTTTGGCTCATCATACCTCTCCTGCTCGCACTGCATACTGGTTAATGTTGACCACTGATCAGCACCGGAAGGAACAGAGGGATTAAACATGTTGATATGTGATTATGTAGAGTTTGATCAAAGAGCTTTAGAGTTCATTCAGGTCAGGAGCTTCCCATAGAGGAGGAAGTATAGTTTTTGTTCAGGTCATTATGGCAACCACCAATCACCTGCTAAACATCAACATGTTAACATTGTCATTGTGAGCATGTTAGCATTCTGATATGCCTAAGTACAGCCTCACAGAGCTACTAGTATGGCTGTATGGCTTTTTTTTTTTGTTTTTTTTTTTGAAGATTATTTAGCAGACAGTATGGTGACAGGAAATGAGGGGAGAGAGAGGGGTTCTGACATGCAGCAAAGGTCTCTGGCTGGCATCGAACCAGGGATGTTGCAGTTAAGTGGTATGCCCCCTTCGTCTTGTTACTAACATGGTTGATTTCAATTTTGCATGCCGATTTTTTGGTTTCACAGGTTGGGAAATATACTTGGTTACTACCCACAGTCTGTGGCCACCAATGCAAATAGGGCTAAACAGCTTATCACCATCAGATGTGAAAAAATACACATTCTAAGTGTTTCAAAACCATCTTACTACATCCAGTCCGGTCATGGCTGGTGACTCAAAAATTGGGGAGGACAGGAGGAAAACCAACCCACAACATCATGTTATTGGCTAGTTGGCTGCTTAGCTCTACTTTCTTATGTTCAAGTTATGTTATGTTCTTATGTTCAAATGCAGGGCCATGCAGAGACCTTTAGAGGGGCAGATGCTCAAAGTTAAAAAGGGGCACATGGAACAAGATTTATAAACACCACATACACCAACATAATTTATAGCATAACCTGTTAAATTATAGCATCTCATATTCAAACAGAATGTAACATGGAATCTTACAAACCGAATCATATGCCAATAAAACAATTTACTTTCAAAAACAAAAACCCCTGAGTGGAGAAAAGGCTGCTTCTTTAAAGACATTTAGCATATACATATTGTTTCTAAACAAAGAAATGCTCATTTTAGCTCTGGAGTGGTTCACAATGTGTCATTTTACCAACAAAGTTAAACATAGTTAACTTCAGATTTATAGTATTGTTCTATTGTGACACAAAGCTGACATGTTAAAACTGTTGTTATTCTAGTTACTTTTAGTATTTAAAAAGTCTTAATTCTAGTTACTTTAAGCTTATTACTCAATATACGACTCAGCTTAAAAATGAACAATGAAGAAATTGTCACAAGCAAGCAACCAGACCTCCTGCACACTCATTCACTGACATTCAGTGACTGAACAACCACTCAATTAAAAACTGGATCAATTAAAATTGAATTGAGCAACCACCTCTGCCTCTATGGACCAGCCTCTTCTGATCCAGTCCAAAGACATGTAGGTTACTGTAGGTGAACTGGTCACTGATAGACTGGAGACCAGGGTCCAGGGTGTTTGATAAGTGGTTTATGGAATAGGTAGACAGAGGAATAATGAAAAACAAAACATTGGTTTTAGGGCTGATACATTTACAACTCCTGGGTAGAGTAAATGTGGTGCAACTTTAAAAAAAAAAAAAAGAAATAAAAAAGCTCTCCCCAGGTTTGCACATTACTGTAGAAACTTTAAGGATAGATAGGGAGAGAGATGGACACTCTGGAGACAGCAATGCTGAAACACAACAGGAGCAGAGGTATTTCACAGGTGGCTGTGAGAATCCTGAGAGTTGGCTGGACAAACAGTCAGAAACTGACTCAGACACAGTAAACCCTTCTGCTGCAGTGGATGTCTGCTGTCAAGTCTCTCACATAGACACGTCAAATCCACTCAGTGTGAAACTTTATCACATCAACCAAATAAAATGGATTCCAATTGGCTTGTTCGGAGCACCAAGACAAGTGAATGACAGGCGATACATTCAAAGAACATTTGAAGAATAAGTAAAGGATAATCAACAAGTAGGTGTGTGTTCCTTAAAACCATTTAACACACACCTACAAACTGATTATCCCGCATATACCATGGACATTTGCCAACAATATAAAATAAAAGCATTCATAAATTTTTGGTGAAAGTCAAAATCAAAAGCTTATGAAGCTTACCGTTGTCATGACAACGTGCCACACTGTACTCGCCACCAGCCTGAACTGAGGCATAAAATATAAGGTGTCATTAAGCATAACCACAGAGTATGTCTCCAAATCAGTGTTCTTTTGTTTTTGGTAGAGAAAATCTCTCAGTATATTAACTGCCCATTTTGTTGCCTTTTTTGTATTAATCTCGTTTCTTTCTTTTCTTCTCCATTTCTTTTTCCTCTGCTGTACACACACCTGCCAGCCAATCAGAAAAGAGTATTCACCCAGACCACGGTATAATATGCTTAGCCTTCACAGGCAGCCTAGGATGAAGTGATTCTACTGAATGTGCATTCTCCCTGCATTTGACCCATTCATATTCATCTGCTGCGTGATGGAAATCTGGATGTGTTATAGCAATATGGCTGCCCTTTCATTTGTACAGTACTTACTCACCCAGTGGTTAAGTCAGTCCAGGCTCTTGACCAACCAGTAAAAGTTAATAAATGCAGTAACAAAGATGAGACTTTCATTTCCCAGCCTGCAAATGCTGGGAACACACAGATATGTAGGAGGTACAGTATTGCTAACCCCTGATATTGGAAGAATAATGATTGACTTTTATGTCAATCTTTCATTTATAACAGTGGTATATGGGGAGTAGAGATGTAACCGAATAGAGTATTCCTAAATGAACAGATAGTGTGCTCTGAACAGGTGTAAACAGCATCTGAATTTGTGCAGAAATAGTTTTTTACCCCACTAAGTTAACCTGTCACCTGACTGGCACAATTTGCATAACATCATATATAACTTACTGTTTCCATGCCCAGGATATGTGTACATAAATCCACTTCAAATCCTTTAAACTTCAGACCTTATACTCATCAGATTTAGACAGTACTGCTGTTGATTGTAGTCAGTACATGCATGGTTGCTGGTAGTTAATGAAGTGTGACTGTTCCTGGTGCAGATTTGTCAAAATCTATAGTATAGGCAAAAAAAAAAAAAAATTCAAATTTGTAATTTCCATATATATATATATATATATATATATATATATATATATATATATATATACACAGTACACACACACACACACACACACACACACATATATATATATATATATATATATATATATATATATCGTATTCAACCATATTGAGAAAATAGTGTGAAAAAAACGGTCTCTTCCTTCTCTCTCTGTGTGTGTGTGTGTGTCTGCCTCTCTCAGCTGGTCCCAGTCCATCGGTCTTGCTAGTTGCTGTGGTTGTATACTCTCTCTAAACAAACCACAGTGTCTTGCTAATCCCTGACTTCTGCCTTACGTTACAGCCATCTATTTAAGACCTCCGGGCCTCCTAATTCACCGTGCTGTGGGACACTGTCAAACACTCCTTCACCACACACATGGTTTCCAGTACTACGTTGTATATGTGTGTTCCGCAGCATCTGTCAGACATGACAACACATATGGCTGTCAGTGCTGCGCGTGTCACCCCGGTCCTGTGTAAGCATCTGTCAAACACTTCCACACACATGGTTCTAAGTAGTGTATGAGTGGGATTGTGCTGCTGCTACTGTGCATGACTGCTGTCGTAGTGAGGGAGTGTGTGGGTGTCAGGGTTCCACTAGTCCGGCTTTCACAGTAAAAGTCTGATGTCTGTAGGAATATTTTGCATTCAAACTGATCTTTAAAGAGGCACTCCACAGATTTGACACATCGAGATTAGTTTATTGGTCTTTGGGAGTATTACTCTGTGAAAACAGTTGTACAATGTTCTCTGTGGCTCTGGAGGCACTTTGTCAAGAGAATAACCCTGATGATGTCATAGTGATGTCATCAGGGACCTTGGACTTGGAGACTACAAATATGTTGTGACAGGGGACATGTTACAAATACAGAGCTTGACTCATACTAGGGACTAAAGGTCAGGATATCTCAGCCTCTGTTCCTTTGGTCATACGGACAGAAAAAGTAGTCAAGATTAATATCTAAACATTGATTTGGGGAACTGCTGCATTTATGGACAGTTGATAATAATAATGCATTTAATTTGTACAGCACTTTTCATTCGCAGCGAAACTCAAAGTGCTACAGCGTTAAAAACATATACACATATACAGTAACAGAAAGAAAATAAAAAGAGTTAAGATGAAAAAGCCTTCCTGAATAAAAAGGTTTTTAAGTCTGTTTAAAAAGAGAGAAAAAAAAGAGTTGATGTGCATCAACACTTGGACAGTTGGCGTACACCAACCTTTGATGACGCGTCAAAATACAGCTGTTGTGCTCATTTAGTTCATGGTTTAGTTCATGGCTCATTTGGTTCATTTAGAAAACAGTGCCCAACAGTATGTGTTGCCCTGAAGACTAATGGGATTAAATGCATATGCCAAAAACATAGTCATTGTTTTGTCTTTAAATGTTTTATTTTTCTTTTATATGTTTTATATATTCTCTTTTTATATTTCTTTACTGTTAACATAACAGGGTGCTCTAATTTGGCTAATACTGACAAGTACAATATGCTGTTTTACATTAGAATGTAATCAGAGAGGTTCAGTATCATATTTCAACTTTTCAGAAAGAGTTGAAAGCAAAAATGTGTTGTGCAATGAAGACTAGGAACACAAGCAATGATGAAAGTGGAGATTATGTTCAGTTCTCTACTCTACTCACATTATATACCTGTCTAATCTAAATGCAGGTGTGCTGTTTGAAAGCAAACAGCACACCTGCTCCAGTTGTGAGGTCCAGATCTTTCCTTATTGTCAACATAGTTGTTGTGGTTATTATTTTGATCCAAGAATTCTTCATTATTTCACTGTAGATCACTTAGATAAGAACATCAGCTGAATGCCTACATGTTAAAAAAGAACCTTTCACCTTTCTCCGTACCCAGAAATCACCTGTCTCTCTCCTTTGTTTCAGATGTCATCTCTTCTACACACCTTAACCCTTTCTTCAGGCGGCTGACATTTGATGTGTCCTCCATGGAAAAGAACGCCTCCAACCTGGTGAAGGCTGAACTCAGGATCTTCCGACTTCAAAACCCCGGGGCCCGAGTGTCTGAGCAACGCATTGAGCTATACCAGGTAAACACACACTTTCCTCTGGGTTCCCTAAAATGATTTACTATTGGGATTAATTCAGGCAAGGAAGGACAGTTGATTTACTTTTGAGTCATAATGAAATAAATAATGATATTTATACATTATTTTCCCATTTTACACTGAAAGAAACAATCAAGAGTACAAGAAACATCAATATCATCTATCAAAACATCTATCAGAGAAGTTACAGTATTTTGGGCTTCCACGACACCCACAACTCAGATGGGCATGAAACTCTTCTGGTTGAATTATAAGTTCAAACGATGAACATTCTGAATATCTAATAAGGCACTCTTCATAAAGGCTTCATAAATTGCAACTAATGGCTTTCCTACTGATTCATTGATCATTCTCTTTCATTCGTCAGCAAGATGTCCAAATTGACTCATCAACTACTTACCTTCTGGAAAACAGCTGCATGGCATCTGGACCACAATCCATTTATTAACAACTTATTAATATTTACAACTGCAGACTTGGTGGAACTCTATCTACAGACCCACCATCATTTATCAGTGGATTACCAACATTTATAGCCATAATAATATCAAAAAAAGGGTTAAGAAACAGTTGTTTTTATTACCCTTCAATCTGCTGAATTATTTCCTAATGATTAAACAGAAAATCAGAAGATCCCAGTGGAGAAACTGAAACCAACCAACCAAAAGAAAATGTTTGGAGTGTTTTGCTTGAAAAATGACTTTTCAGAAAGTCAAAAATCAATTAATCTGCTAATTATTTCAGCTCTACAGAGGATAAAGAGAGTTTTTACAACCTGCCAACCCAAAAATTGTTCTTATTAATGGCTTAACTGATATGAAGAATAAGTAACTGACACTTTGTAGAAAGCTGATTAAACATTCAACAGTTGAAATCACATACTGGGTCAAATATGGATGACTTTCTGTTTTTTTTCTCAATTGCAATGTGTTATGACTTTGCTGATTTGTGCCTCTGACTGTCTTCTTCTCCATAGCAATGGCAGCTGAGATTAAAAACAGATTGGTAGCAATAATATAAACCTATAGGATGTATATATTACCCAGGATACCGCTGTTTCTATGTTGACAAACACGAGACAAGATCATCAAAATGACAGAGCATGTACTGTATATTGAGTAAAAATTGTTTTGGTGTACAGAATACAGTAATTAGCATAAGCAGTGACAGACACACTTACTGTGGCTGCAGGTACCTACACAAACTCAAGCTTAATCACATTCCAAAGAAAAAGCTTTGGTCATAGTGTTTGATTGGCAAGTAAACTTTAGGAAGGGCAGTGTGAATTAATAACACAGCATTATGAGCACCAGAAGAAAAAAAAACTAGAGAAACGCCAGGGTCTAGAATACTAGAAAAACAACTGCAATGCACATTCTGAATGTGAGCATGGTACTGTTCACAAGGGTCCATGGATGATAGCAGTATTTTGAACACTGTGAAGAATTCAGGTTAGTGATTTGGCCCTGTAGTCACCCTGGGCTGGCTGTCTGTCAGCCTGTCTGCACCAGCCAGTTCACCTGCTATGTTTACATCCAGACAAGGGGATGACAGCTGGGCTAAACACAGCTCGAAACAGGGAGATTTTCTCACGCAAACATAGTGCCTGTAAAAGTGTGAGGGAGGAAGGGACGGACCGGTACAAAGAGGGAGACCTGATAACATCCACCTCATACACATTCATCACACACACACACACATACACACACACACACACACACACACACACACACACACACTCACTTATTCATGTCTATACATAGCAAAACGTAACACCTCATCTAGAAATATTTCAGCCTCTGAGGTGGAATTTGGACTCTGCTGTGATAAATATCCTAGAGATGTATCTGTAGAGCCAAATGACTCCTGAGACCTACAGGTGCTGTCCACACGATTTTTTTTCCCTTTCTACATCAAGGTGAAGCACCATTTCTCACATAGTTCAACATGAGGTAAAACTGTAAATAGTTGCTGTAAAGGTTTTATTTTTATATTAAAACATTCAAAATTCAATACACAGTTTGGTTAAAATAACTTTAAATTAAATTTAATGAGCATACTATGTGTATTTTATTGCATTTTAATATTACAAGTCACAGAATTCTGGTGACCTTGCTGAGGAGTTGGAGGTGTGCAGACTTTCACCTGCAGCTCTTCATCTAGCGGCTCATCGTGGCTGCTCCTGACTGTTCCATTAGTCCCTGCAATATTTAAACCTGATAATTATTGACTTGTTTTGTAGATGCATTATTGCTAACCTCATTGATAAATACATTGTTTTCCTGTGGCTGCTTCACAATAAAAGCCACCCTTTGTTTCAATAGTTCAATAGAAGCAGCAGCAGTAGTAAATGTTGGGTTTGCAATAGCAGTAACTTAATACATCTCTGATATGGCATGATTTACTACTACAAACAGACGCTGGATTACATGTGGAGTCCACCACTAACAATGAAAACTACTAGTATGTAGAAGAGTAATTATTGAATGTAAATACATTACAATGACTACAAAATGACTATAGCAAATAAAATACCATAAATAGTATCAAAAATTGCTTTTTTAATTAAATTTTATTAAAATCTTTAGGTTTATAATTTTAAGGCTTCAAGCTGTTTTCATTTACCTCTCGTTGACATTTGAAGCCTAATCTCAAAACCTCCCATAGGTATTAAGATCTGACTGGTCAAAGCATATGATTAACTTCATTTTCCATCCCATCATAGTACTTTTCATCTCCAACTTCTACCTCTGATCTACTGTTTGTGACTGAGCTTCACTGTGTCCTCTATCAGGGTTACCACACCGGCCTTAACAGGAGATTTCATTGAAAGCAGCAGGAATAGTGTTTTACGCATTAGGCCGAGATTAGCCAACATAAACACATGGTTCTGAAGGCTTGCAGAATAACAGAGGTCTGTCCGGCATCTGGTTCCGCTCTCATTGCTCCTCCCAGACCTCGCCAATCAATCAGAGAGAAAAGAGCAGGCTGCTAGACCTCAACTGATGCTTCAACCAACAGTCCTCCAAGGCTACTGTTGCTGCTTGTGTGTCTTCTGTATTGATGTATTGTGTGTTATGTTATGACTGTGCAGGCATAGAAATATAAAGGCATAGAATATTATTGAAATATTATCCAGGCATCTATTCAGAAACCTGCAGTATCATCATTAAGTTTCCCAGTTTGACAATACAGACTGCACCAACAGTAACGTTTGAATTTTTTAACCATGATCACTATCTTTTATCACCTACCATGAACCAAGTAGTTTTAGTTGCCTAACCCTAACCAAATATTAACCATAAAGGTGCCATGGTTGATGTTTGTGTGAATTGTTTTTCTAACAGTGATAAGCATTTTGGAAGGTACTGGCACAAAACGACATACTGCCAATAGGGGTGCCAGACCAGAAAACACTCAATTACAAACAACCTATTGTGTAATCAAGATTTGACAACCTGTTGGGCAGGACTATGGTCAATACAGCTCTGGGTATTTTACGTCTTCTTACCAACTAAGACAGCTGCAATGAAAGAAAGAAACATGAAAGAAACTTTTTTTAAGCATCGTAGTGCAGTTATCTGTTATTTGTTTCACACGTTCCTCTCGTGCCTCCCTATTGTCCACAGATTTTAGCACACAAAGACCTGACATCCCCAACACAGCGATATATTGACAGCAAGGTGGTACGAACACAGACGGAGGGGGAGTGGCTGTCCTTTGATGTGACGGAGGCGGTGAGTGAATGGCTGAACCACAGAGGTGAGTGCCTCCCATAATGTACTGTAGCCCGTTACTCATCACTTATTACATGTGTTACATTGTTACATCACCTTGTCATGACTTTTGTCTCTCCACAGACAGAAACAGTGGATTTAAGATCAGCCTGCACTGCCCATGCTGCACGTTTGTACCATCAAATAACTACATTGTTCTCAACAAGAGTGAGGAGCTGGAGGCACGGTTTGCAGGTTATTTGATTCGAAAAATTGTTAGGGAATGTTAAAGGGTTAGTCTGGTGTTATTCTATATTTTCTTATTGTCAACAAATGTCATGAAAAGACCAAAACCACAATGTGTTAGTCTGTCTTTCAATAATATTTCTGACTTCCCTACCTCTGTGGCTCTCAGCTCCAAGTCCATTGATTTCTACTGAAGATATAAATCTCTAAAAATGGAAAAGAATAAATCTAAAAATTTGTGTTTAGTAGATTATTTCTTTGTTGTAACAATGCTTCTTGGCAATAAATCTTATACCGTTGGAAAGCCTGTTTATTTCCCTTTTAAATGGTACCACATTTGTAAGGAACATGCATTTGTGGGATGAGCAGCAGAACTGAGTATGTGGGTTGCGCCCATGAAAAATTTACCAAATCTTCTCTGCCATTGCCAAACAGCTTATTTTGCTGTTGCTATTGACACTTGTTTTGAGCTGCTGGTACCCCCAGAAGCATGGGCCCTGCTACAGTGGTCAGTAGGTGTCTGCTCCAAGAATCAGCATGCCACATTTGACTGATCTGGATAAGGCCCGTGCGATAGGGCATTATTTGGAGTGAGCCCTAGTACCATCTCCAAAGTGAAGGCCAAGTTCCATATAACGGGGGATGTCAGAGACAGGCTGCAAAGTGGACGTCCCAAGAAGACGACACCCCAAGAAGACCGTTTCCTCACACTGTCAGCACTTAGGTACCGTAGGCTGTCTTCTACAGATTTGCAGTCAAGATTTGCAGGACGATATGACCTACAGCCAATCTCCGGTCTCATAGGGCTGCCAGGAGGCCTGCCATGACTGCCCTTCACCGTCAGGCCTGTTTGCGCTGGTGTCGGCAACACGTGCACTGGAACCTGAACATGTGGAGGAAGGTTATGTTCAGTGATGCGTCCAGATTCTGCCTATGGCAGTTGGATCATAGGGTCAAAGTGTGGAGAAGACGCAGAGAATGCTATGCTGATTGCTGCACCGATTGAGTAACATCTTTTGGTGGAGACAGAGTGATGGTGTGGGACAGCATCTCCCTCACTGGAAAAACAAGGCTTGTCATCATTGGAGGCAATCTCAATGCAGAGAGATAGTGCAACCAGTGGCAATCCCATATCTCCACAGTCTGGGACTGACTGAACTCTATCCTCCAAGATGACAATGCTCGCCCCCACAGAGCAGGGTTTATCAGAGACTACCTCTAGAATTTGGGAGTGGAGAGGATGGAATGGCCTGCCAGCAGTCCTGACCTCAACCCCATTGAACACTTGTGGGATCAGCTTGGGCGTGCTGTTTGTGCCAGAGTGACCAACACAACCACGTTGGCTGACTTGCGACAAATGCTGGATGCCATCCCACAGCAGTGTGTGACCAGGCTGGTGACCAACATGAGGAGGAGGTGCCAGGCTGTATATGGTTCTTCCACATGCTACTGAGGCTCCTGTTTGTTAAATGAATTGTTAAATTTGTTGTTAAATTACAAATATGTCTTGTTTCTTCAAACTTCAATGATCCAATCATCCAATCCACCAAACACCAAATGATTCAATGGCAGAATAAGCTGTTTGGCATTGGCAAATTTTTCATGGGTGCAACCCACATACTCAGCTCTGCTGCTCATCCCACAAATGCATGTTCCTTACAAATGTGGCACCATTTAAAAGGGAAATAAACAGACTTTCCAACGGTATAAGATTTATTGCCAAGAAGTATTGTTACAACAAAGAAATAATCTATTGCTAAGTTTAGTCTCAAAAGGGCTCAGTCATTTCCTAAAACAGTTGGTCACTGAACTTTTTAAAAATTGTTACTCACGCTCTTGCCAACGCAGTTTGCTGCTGCAGCTGACTATTTGGTGCTCCTGGTTTTGACTTTATAAAGGAGTAAATAATCGTGGTGAGTGGTGCCACTGTCCATGTTCTGAGAGCTGTCTCTCAATCAGCTGTTGGTTCAGAAGTCAGAACAAAAGCCGAGTTTTCTTGTGTTTGCTGTCGGAACATGACCACTCCGTCAGGGGCCTGTTCACCGGATTTCAACTCGCCATTATGCCAGGGTCTAAACTAAATATCTGCTGCTAAGCTGCTTGTGCTTCATTCATTGCTAGTGGCATTGCATATTTTGGTTCAGTACAGACTGTGTTGTTTGGCATTTGCAGTAAACTATAAGGCTGCATTGTTGTATGCATGTTACCTGTTTAGCTTCGTTGCTGTGCTGTTGCTGCTCACATATGTGAGGAGTATCAATTATTGGTGTTTATAGCTTCCACATGCATGCAGGTGATGCTGTGCTGCCGGATCCTCAGTTTGCTGTATGCTACTGAAACTCTGTGTATTCTTTTGGATAATATGCAATGTACTATATGTGTAATCATTTTAAAACTCATGTAGCAGTTGAACTCATTTCTTGTGGTGTTGTTGGGCATGTACTTCCCTTCTTGCTAATGTACAAGTGATAAATTATACCGTATGGACTGAATTGGTTTTAGGCACATTTTCCCCAAGAAGTTGGAGTAATTTTGAGGGTTTTCTGTAAGCTCATGTATCCTATTTAGCTGATTACTAGAGGATACTTTACTTGACTTGGTTTATGGTTGTTCATATCATAATTAAATCTATAGGCCTAGCTAAACTCCTGCTCATTGGTGATATTTCAGCGGCCTGGCTTGCATTAGCGCAATACGTGTTTCTCTCTATCATCCAGGTTCATTTCAGTTATTTAGTATATTTCTCTTCTATCAATATACTATTAGTTTCTCGTCATATCTTCATAATTAATAATAAGTTACATCTCAGATGAGAAGGGCTTTGCCAGCATTCAAGGGAAATTACAATGTGCTGTTGCTTCACATTGGTGGCACATTTTAGTGAATTTGTTGGGGACTATTTTCACCAGCAGATTAATCCACATTTGGTGGTCTAATGAGTATTTCCACCAGTAGGACAGGGTGTGTGGAAATGAGTAAAAATAAACTACAGTGAAACTAAACACTAATGTATTTAATGGAGCTCTATGGCACAGATATGATAAGATATATCAGACTTTGGATACACACATAATACTTAATACTTGTTAGTAGTAGTTATTAGGCTTGAGTCAACACATATGATGTGTTGACAAGAAGAATTTAGAATATTGCCAACCTTATGCTCCCATGGGTTAAAGTGTTTAATATTAGTGTTGTGTTTATTGAGGCTGCATCAAAACTTCCTTTTTCTTTCTAACCAGCAGTCAAAACTCTAAGCTGTTCTATTTAGAATGAGTAAATGTTAGCTTGTTGGGTATTCTGTTTAAACCAGTAAATGTTTTACACACTATTGGTGTGGCTTGGTCCACTACTTTGGTCCAGACTGAAATATCTCAACAAATATTAGATTTCATTGACATGAAATTTTGTACAGACATTCATGGGTCCCAGAGGATCAATCTTAATGACTTGGATGAACCTCTGACTTAACATCTAACATCACCAGCAGGTTAAGCTATTTGGTTTTGATTCAAAAATCTCAACCATTTTTGCATTCATTACCAAGAAATTTAGTACAGATATTCAAGGTTTCCAGCATCTTAATGACTTGAGTTGTCTTGATGTCTTGACATTTCCTCTTTCCGCCAGCAGGTCAAACTTTTTTTAACATATCCAGTGAAATATATCAAAATCTATTTGATGAATTGGCACAAATTTTGTACAGACATACATGGTCCCCGTAGGATGAATCTTATTTGGCTTTGGTGATACCCTGATTTTTCATCTACCACCATAATTGGGTCAGAACTCTTTCTTTGGTTAATGACCAAATACTTGCAAAACTAATGACATTCCCATCAGCCTCAGCTGCACTTTGTCTTTACTGCTAATGATATTGCTTATGCTAACAAAGCCACTGTGTCTAGCTGCAGTCTTACGGAGCCTCTAGCATGGCTGGAGACTCTTAAAGCTCTCCGGAAAGGTATTCATGGTGTCGCACTCAATTATACACATGAAAATTGACAAAAGTACTTTGGTGAAGAATGAAAAATTAGAACTTGAATTTAATTTCAAATCCTGCTTATTTTCACAATAGAAATTGTCAGACCTGGCCATGGTTCCACATCCTGAAAAACACTTTGTTTGAAGCATATTAATACCTATAGTCTTAAGAATTTGATATGATTAGATTATGATTAGATTAAATCAGATGTTTTGATCTGTTAATTCCTTTTGCCATTAACACCAGTACTTGCATACAGTAACATGCCGCTTGTTGATTCTGTCCTGTCTCCAGGTATTGATGACAGCTTCATCCGTGGTGGTGACCTGAAGGTATTTAAGAAACGACGGCACAGTGCTCGGGCTCCACACCTTCTCCTCATGTTGCTGCCTTCATACCGGCTGGAGTCCCAGTCCCAGCACAAGAACCATCGATCTAAGAGAGCCCTGGATGCCGCCTACTGCTCCAGGTACTGAGCTGGAATTAGACCAAACTCATACTTGTTGAATACACCATATACCTCAACAGAAGAGGCCCAGAAAATCTCAGTCTCAGGTGTCAGAAATTATTCTTAAATCCTCCTGTAATGTGAGCCGTCAGCAGCTATTTTTATTTAGTGATAAGCAGCCAAATGCTCCCCTAATCTTTGCACATAGGGTCTGATACTTTGGCTGTAAAGTAATATAGACAAAAAAATCCAGTGACAGTGATTATGATCTTTTCCTCCATGGCAACAGTTTGTTAGAATTTCTTGGATAGTGGGGCGTTGTCCTGCTATTTGTATTGAATTGACGTTAGTTGTGTTGACACAACACAAAGAGACAGTCTGTTTCTATAGGCATAAAACTCTCCATGGAAAGCCATAGTAATGAAATTCCGTTGTGTGGTAGCTGCTCCTTAAGGCAGAGTGAGGTAGGCTTCATTACACCTTTTATAGGCTGCTGAGTAAAATCTTCCCACACAGTACTGGAAGAATTTCTCTGCTCAGACAAGTGATAAAAAATGATATAGTACTACATGTACTGTATGCCGCTATAATATTACTCATCACATCATAAAAACACATCAGTGTTTTTATTTTCATACAACCAGCTGATCATCAGTAGTCAGGATCTATCCAGATCATTAAAACCACTTTATTTGGAGGTCATTTTCGAATAAGCCCTCATGACACAGGAAAACTAAAAGTAAAAGTAGTGCACGTGCCTAAAACTGAGACCAAAACAAAGGCCCATACCCGCATCTCTACCCCCACCCCCCCCCACCCCCCATCCCCCCTCCCAACCCGACTACTACTGCCAAATTTGAACCCAATCAAAGACCCTAAGCTCTGCTTTTGTTTTATTTGATCAAGCGCACCAAGCTAATCTAATGTATTGGCTGCACTCTTTTGCTTGTTTGCAGAATACAGATGGTTGGCACAATCAGAGAAAGAAATACATTTTTTAATAAATTACTTTTGAAAATAACCAAACCTGACCAATCCTGAAGCTTCTAACAACAAAATGGCCTGAACCTGCTCTAAAACTGTGGGACCTTTCAGGTTTGGGTCAGGTAGCAAAACAAAACACTAGGTCAAAGTTGAAGTAGGAAGTTTGCTGGGATGTTAACAACAGACAGTTAGGTCAAAGGTGAAGCAGGAAGTGGTACTGTAAATGGTGGATGTTTTTAACAGACAGTTTGGGTAATACTTTTACTGTTCACCTTCATTTTCTCTTCCAAATAAGTTTGACTAACCTGGAAGTTTTAGTTTTTATGTTGTTTTTACTGATAGAATGAAGGCCAAATCTACAAAGTCATCATAGAGTATATGGTTTGAACTATCTGGTATCTCTCTGCCTCAACATAGATGAGTAAAAGTTGCAATATTCAGTAAAAGTCAGATAAGAGCAGAAGAATGTGAAACTTTGTGAAACTGTCCCTGCTGCACTACAATTCACCTTTCGTCTTTGTGTCTTATATAATCTGTAGAAACGTTCAGGACAACTGCTGCTTACGGTCACTTTACATCGATTTTAAGAAGGACCTGGGCTGGAGGTGGATCCATGAGCCCAAGGGCTACGAGGCCAACTTCTGTGCCGGGGCCTGTCCATATCTGTGGAGTGCAGACACCCAGCATTCCAAGGTACTGTATGGGTGACAGGGTCAAAGGTTAAACAATCTGTGGGGTCTGAGTTAGAAAGGTCAGTAACTTGAGCATGAAAGTTACAGTTTAAAATACATACATGGGAATTTGAAATCTTCATCTTTAGGTAAGATTGTCTTCATTGTATGGTTGTAATTCTTGTGTTCCCAGGTGTTAGGCCTGTATAACACCATCAACCCTGAAGCATCAGCATCACCCTGCTGTGTCTCCCAGGACCTAGAGCCCCTCACCATACTCTACTACATTGGCAAGACCCCCAAAATAGAGCAGCTCTCCAATATGAAGGTCAAGTCCTGCAAGTGCAGCTAGAAGCTCTTACAAGCCAGTACAAACACTCTCTCCTTCCTTCACACAAACACGCACACACATGCAGTGGACTTGGGCATACATGCGGTCAAACCGCAGCCGTCTCTTATGCCAGGATCAGACTACACGTTATTTTTGTCTTTCACAATGGTTACCATGTCAGATTAGGCAATCATAGTGCCATAAATCCTTGCTGTGTCTTGGTCGGGAGACTGGCAACAGTACAAGTATGACCCGACCAATCATCATTCACAACCTTGCGCGAGTTCATAGGTCGTCAGGGAGAAGGGTCAAAAATTTTTTAATCATGGCTACAGAAGCACTGTGTGATGCTGGCAGTCTTCTGTTCAGAAAAAAAAGAAAAAGAACAGAAAAACTATTGTGGACCCGTTCCTGGGTGTCACGAAGAGGACAGTATGGGCTGTCTATCCTTAAAAAACAACTTGAAATAACGAATGTGTTAACATGTCAAGAACATTACATAAATCTACCAGGTTTGCTGTATGTAAACAGAAGATCTCGTGGAGGGAAAAATGATTGGGTTTTGGGAATTGTATACTTTGGTAGATACAGAGATATGTTTTGATATCTGGTGGTTTCACAATCACTATAACTGAAGTGCTCTCTGGTGCACATATGTAAACACCGACAGAAAGTCAAAGTTGTCCAGTGGCTGTCCGGCCGAGCTGAGCAGCATTTAGTGTCTCAGACAGCGGGGAGAACGGCGGCTCTCTGTGTCAGTGTTTACATATGTGCACCAGAGAGCACTCTGTCATCCCATTGGTCAATGTCAAGGAACACATCATAGGAGATGTCAAACTAGTAGAAAAAACAAAAAATTCTGACATGCTAGACTTTTCGACTGTCACACTACAAGGCCACGTTCGTCATTCCTGACGTTCATAATCAGGCCGAAGGATGGAAATTTATTGGTGACAACAAAAACACATCAAAATCGGGCTGAATTCCTATAGTCTGATCCAGGCATTATATGCACTATTATTCTCACAGCAGTATTTCCACACGCACACAGTCAGGTGTGGTGTGTTGGAGAATAGAGGTACAGAACAAATCAACTTCAATGCTAGTTTAGTTAACACAGCAATGCTCATACACAACATACATGACCAGTGCTGTCATGATACCAGAAACATTACTTTGATACCACTGCTAAGTACCTGCAGTACAGGTACACTGCTGTCTTTAAGTGAAATGGTTCAAGTTCTGGCTCCTGGCATCAGTTTGCCAACTAGTTTAAATAGACTGATATCCAGTTTATTATGCGGTGGACACCAAAAAGCAACTTCCCTGGCTTAAGATGTAGTAACTCTAGTGGCCACTAGGCTCTGGTTCCACAAAATCTGACTGTTTTGAAATTTGTTCAGAAAGTAGAGCTAGACTTATACATTTGCTGGGCCAATATATTGGCTGATATTAGCAATTAACAAGAAATCACAATGGAGAAATGTCAAATATGTGTTGGAGGTCATTTAGAAACACATGGAAAAACATTAGTTTGTCCACCAGAGATTTTTTTTAACTCTCAAATATTGTTATCAGCCTAAAAAATCTAGTATTGGTTGATTTCTTTTAAAAAGGTCTTGATTTCTCTGTCAAAATAGAAAGGCAATGGATGTTCATAAGGACTAAGTGTCACTGTTAACTGATTTCACTTCAGTTTGAGCATCATTACTCTGTTATGGAGCTACCATGGCTTTAAGGGGAAGGTTTGCTTGACTGATAGATGTCTTAGCCTATTACAGTCAGTGGTGGTTATTGCAGTTTATTTGTCCCCAGAGTTCCTCCGCTTTGCCCAAATGTAGATGTTTTGACTCCAGTAATTTTAGGACCTGATATCAAATCTCAATACTACTACTATTAGCCTCTGAACTATCTGACAAATACAAATACAAGTTTCAGGGGACATCATTGATGCTACGACCATGTCATGCATGGTTGATGCTGGTTATTTTTTCAGTTGCTGGCCAGTATCCAGTGCACACATTTATACTGCAAAGAGGTGACTTTGACGTTAAATTTTACACTTGATGAAAATATCAAATGTTTGTAAGATAATCTTTAGCAATGGTATCAAAGTCATGCCAATTTGGATCATGATCACTCACATGTAAAGTGACACAGATATGGCTTTGTACAGGTATGTCTTTTCTTTGCATTTTGAAGGCCCAGTCAACATGCATCACCTCACACACTTGTCACACGAGACACGAGAGTAAGGCAAACACTGGAAATTTAAGTGATAAGTGTCTATATGTGAAATAAATAACACAGCCCTCAACAACCACCCACCCCTTCACTCCCCTCTCTCCCACCTCACCCCTTCCACAGTTTTCACAGTCACGCCACACCATGTCCTCATTTCTATGTTTGTCTTTGTTTCGTATCCTTCGTTATTTTCTAAATTTATTCATTGTTTTGCTATTTAAGATGTTCATGGTTTAGCACCCAACAAATTTTGAACCTGGTAGAGAAGTGGACAGCATCGACCTCGCACTGATGAAATATATTATCTACTCCCTTTTGTAGTTTACAGGCTTTGAAAAAGTTGAATTATTCATTTTTATAAATGCATGAAAAACCCACCAGAAGAGGAAAAAAATAACATGTTACATGAGAGGTCACTTAATAGATAATTGAGTTTTTTTATAATTTGGGTCTTATTTTCATAGTTTTGGCCATCATTTCTGTCTGCTTTGATAGATGTAACAGGAACTTCCGAGTTCTGTTCCAGAAGTATAACTAACTTAATTTATAAATCTCATTCACATTAATAATAACACAAAATACTAAAAATCCAGTCAAATCTGACCTTACTCAACAGTACATGGTGTGGTTCACTCCACTGCCAAGATAAGAATAGAAATGTATATATATGATTTATATAACATATCTGTAAGCAGCCTTTAATAAACACATTTCCTACAAGCTCAAGACCTTTGCAGGCTGAACATCACCAGTTCGACAGAAGAAGCCATCGAGCAGCTGTAACAGCAGCAGGGCAGGGAGAGCCAAACAGTATAGATGTGTTTCCATAGCAGAGATTATAGCTAAAGACTTGGAAATATTACTTACAGGAAGAGGGTGTATCATGGATATGGGAGAAACAAACAGTTATGATTATGTATTTTGCCACATAAGTTAAACTTGATGGGAGCTCTGGTTTTTGGCATTTTAAGAAATTCATTGTTGTTATATAGGGTTAGAATTCTAATGTGGAGTCCTGCAGTTCATGCTCACATATGTAGAATATGGACAGTAAATCCTAAGAGCACATTTCAGGTTTTCAGAAATCAGTGAAAAGTACCCTCAACAGGAGGCTGCATTGAGTTATAGAAGGTAATGGAACAGAGGTGGCATATTCCATATTCAATAAGATAACTCAGTATCTACCCTAACACTTGCTATAGGAATTTGAACCCTTTAAGATTTTAACAACGTTAGAACAACAATTCATTTGTTATCATACAAAAAAACTAGAGCTCCCATTAATTTTTACTCGTGTTCCAGAATACTGTTGTCCCTTATTCACAATATCCACTGATGTTCTCTTCTAAACTCTTGTGCTGTAATCCCCGCTATCTAAAAACAACACAGTTTGCACTTCTTTGTCCTGTTTTGTCTTGGGCTTGTGGGAAAAGGTGTTCATCTGTGGCTGTTAAAAGCAGAAATATTATCATAAAATGATATAGATGTTTTGTGAATGAGATTTCAAAATTACACAGTTACAGTTGAGTTGGGACTACGGGTGCAAATTAGCTGTTGAGCTAGCCCTGGCAAATTTATATTGATGCTGTTAAAATGGCAATGCTGATTAGTGTGCACTGTCCTCTATAAATAAACAAATAAAATAAAGAAACACATTTTCTCACTTCAGGAACAAAACCCAGAAGTTCATGTTTTATTTGGCTGATAGCTCAGCCAGAGACACCTACTGTATTTCAAGGATTTGACCATTTCTAACAAATGGTTATACAGTCCACTTCAGCAAAAAAAAGATTCCCCCACGGTAAACTCATGTATGAACATTAAATCTCAGTAAAGTTTACAATACCTACAACTTGGGGACAAGTTGGGGAGGTGGAGGGAGCTGCAGCAGCAAATGGTGCTAGCATGAGCAAATCAGCAGAGTAATAATAAGAACTGTGAGGTTATGGTAGTCATACTGTATACCTATAAAAATATGATGGGGCACAAGTATGCCAAAACTACAAAAAAAACCCAAGTTGTAAAAAATTGGAATTATCTTTTTATGGTATCAACATAAAGATTCTTGGTTATATAAATGGTCATTGAAAAAGCTGGTTTTCATGTCCCATTCACTGTATATGGGTCATGTTTAGCTTCACTCAGTTGAACCTTCAGCAGTGAATAATGTTGAACAATTAGAGACTTTCCATATACAGAAAATACTCAAAGAAGTGATGAAATTTCATAAACTTAAGAAACGCAGCAGTGTCATGTCATGCACTCAGCACAGCCACACATTCAGTCCACACTAGCTTCAAAAGGTCTGGGTTTAGAGGGAGGAGATGTCTTTTGGTAAGTGATGATGAGGCTACGTATGGAGAAACACTGAGGGCATTTAGTGCGATGAAAGATTATAGAAGGTGTAAATGAATGAGTAGATATGACCTCTAAAAAATACTCTTACAGCCAAAAATATTCTAAAACTTCTCCAACAGTCAGTGATCAAGTCTTTCACTCTGTTGTAGCCTGTAGTAGTGTCATCAGTGTGTCATCTTCCTGCCAACATAAAGCTTTTATTTCACCCACCAATGTGTAAAATCTGTCTGTCAGTAATGATCTCTTTGTTTCTTTAATAAAAACAAATTGCACTGATGCTGTTTTATTTTACTATTTTAAAATACAGTTTTGTTTTCTTTTTTTCCCCTTTTAGTTAGTTGAAACTCCCCCACCCTTTATCAAGTGAGGAGTGTTGATGTAGGTGACCTGACCCCTGACCCCAGCCCCATTTGGGCGTTTAGTGCCAGTGGACTTACTGAATAGCAGGACAAAAAGAGAGCTAGGCACCAACTTTGTCACGATAGAGCTGTTATTTTTTATGTGTATTTGTTGTTGTTTTGATGATGATGATGATGATGATGATGATGATGATGTTATTGTGACCCACTATGCTGTATTGTAACACAGTATTGTTGTGGTGCTCTAGTGGTAAATAAATTATTTAAGTTTCAAGGGAACTCTGTGTTACATGTGTTCTTTCAGATGCGGATTTGTTTGTCTGCTGCAGCTGGTCGTCCTGTCCTCTCTGGAAAGTCTAATTCCTCCTACACTTGTCGTGTTCTGTCTGAAGAAAGCCACAAAGACAAATAAGATGCTCGTGTTTCCATCACATATGTAATACGATATTGCTTCATAATATGATATATGATATAAGGAGTAACAGGAGGAATCTCTTGTAAAACAGTTAAACAAAACTGCAGCACATGAGACAAAAGGAGGAGATGTAGATGCTAATGCCAAAATGGCATTTTTTGCTAAATAGAAATGTGTGTATGGCCTCCAGTTGCTAATCATAATGCAAACAACCCTCAGCATAAACACAATTAAATATGTCAAGAAAAGCCAGATTAATGTCTTTCTGCTTTCATGTTCCTGGCTTTAGACTGAAGTAAAGCTTTGTGTAAGGTGTTTTTTCAGCCCAGTATTCCTGAAAAATACTTTATGTCCATATTGGACCTTCCTGCACCTCCCAAAGAGAGTAAGAGTGTGGAGGTTCAGGTGGTGGATGGTTGTGTAGCAGGAAGTGATCCAAAGGAATCCATAATCTTTCTCTAACCTTCAGGGTTTCAGTTGCCCAGCTCCCAACCATACCGTAAAGAGCCCCTTTAACCTTTTAACACTTTAGTGATTGTTGCACTACTTTCTTGTTGTTTATGGTATTTCTAATGCTCTATACTTTCAGTCATTTCTTACCTAAATAATAATTTTAAAAAATTAAAAAACTTCTGTCTAGCACTCTTTCTCATTGCACTTGTACTTGGTCAGCTACTTGAGAATTTGTACCACAGCTCTTTTAACTCACACTGTTCTCTAATACTTGATTGTCTTGCCTCGCTTGTAAGTCACTTTGAATGAAAGCTTCTGCCAAATGACTAAATGTAAAATTTAAATGTAGTACACCTCTACTCAAAAATGTGTTTTTCTTCTTGTTCCTTCGGTTGGATGTTGTTCTCTTCTCTGTCTGGAATGATATATGTGCAGAGTTTGTTTTTACTTTCACCTGCAGAAGGAGGAAAGATTCTCTCTGCTCACCTTAAATTTGAGTTATAGACATTTACGCACAAGCATGATTTGTGACATCAACAGTTTGGAGCAAGTGTGATGTGAAAAGTTGAGGGATCCAGTGCACACAACGGGACTCTTTTGCTTTTGCCCTTGGTTCATACAGACAGAAGCACTGTATGTACTGCAGGGATATGCTGACCTGGGGAAAAATGTGAAAAATTGCTGCTTCTCTGAAGAGTTGACAGTGGCATATTCTGACCAGACAAAATGCTGCTGGTGTTTGATACATATTTGCTTACATATAAAACAATGGTGTGTGTTGCCCTTAAAGTCAGTGTAAAGGAAAATGAGAGATTTCTTTTTAAATACATTATACATGTTAGAAAATAATTGCTGAAAAGACTGTGAACTATATAGTACTGAATTGTGGAGTTAGAGCATTAAACTGTTTTTCACCATTTCTGTGTTGAGGATTTTTTGGGTGGACCTGAAATGGTGGTCGATGATGTAGAGAGGTGACTAGCATGATCCCCCCACTATATAAACACTAGAGTGCACATACTCATAGTTACTATTTTTACACTGGGTAGTTTTACAAACTTTCATCAGGTACAACTGGGATTTACTTCAGGTAATCCACTGTTGTTACTGGCGAATGGGGCGAATCGGTCAACATTAGCACTCAAGGAGTTATTTCACCAAAAAAAAAATGAAAGGCTTTTGCTCTTGTTATTTTGCCACCTAGGACATTTCAGCAGAGAAGTGCACCGGACAATTTGACATAATGATGATCGGTGATGGTGAACTATTTACTCATTTTAGTTACTATTTTACTGAAACAAGTCCACATTTACCTACAAAATAGGTGCCAAATTAAATAGTGGCTCCTAATGTTACTTACTCCTAATTTTTAAAATATCATCCATGTTGCTTGCCTTAAACCTACAAACAAGGCCTAATTTAAATTGTGTATTTTTATACAGGAGTTTGGTATGAGCGTTGTTAACTCAGAGGCTGTTTAGTTGGGGTGTGGTTTTAGCGCCTTCAGTGGACACACCCCCTGAGTTTCAGAGTAGATAATACTGCTTGTTTATCCACAATTTTGAAACTTAATCTTATATACTTGCTATTTTTTTTAATCATTCAAATTTGGCTGGGTGGTTGATTACACTTTTTTCTGTGGTGTGACAAACTCAGAACACATATTTATTGTTGCTTTACACAGACTTTAAAGGACAGGTTCACATTTTTCAAGTGTTCAGTCAGGTGTCCATATGAACAGTGAAAGAGGTTTTCCTCACTGTAATCATTCCTCCTGTTCATACTAGCTATTAAAATATTCCCTTCAAATGCAATTTCAATGGAGGTGATGAGGGCCAAAATCCACAGTGTGTCCACACAGTTATTTAGTGCAGAAATGCATTTAAAAGTTATCTGAAGCTTATATGATGCTTCAGCAGTCTGAGTTAGTTACATCAAGTGGAATCTGCCACAGTTACAGTCTTTTTAGCATCAAATTCCCTCTTTGTGTTTCCTCAGACAGTGTTTCCCTGTTGAGCTGTGGTGGAAGTATAGTAACAAAAAGAGGGACTTTGGCAAGAAAAACAGCAAGAAAAATATGTTTCAATGTTTATTTGGGCTCCTGACTTGTGTTTTAAGATGGAGTTGAAAAACTGTGAACCCGTCCTTTAAGTGTGCTTTTTTGGATTTCAATTGTTTTTATAACAGTTGGCATTTTGACTTGTGGTTGAGGGTATGTTTCAGTCACACCAGAGTGGAAGATGGTGGCTTTGTACACTACAGGAGGGGATAACGGGGTAATATGAGCCCCTTTTTACATTTGATGATTTGACTGCAAAATAAATTTGTTTCAAATTATAGTTACTATATATACTTTAAGTTGTTGTGTACAAATCAAACAATTTTGAGATAATTTTGAGCCTCTTTAATGCCATCAACAAAGGCAAAAACTCATACTTTTAAGTAAAATGATATGTTTGTGTCCTGTTGTTCAACATGTTACCTAAACATTTTCAGTAAATATTAAATTGTGATCTTTGTGTGTTAGCTACGGAAAGAATGTGCATGTAGACGTGCTTTTGTGTATACAGACAGGTGACAAATTAAAGGAAAAACCAGTACAGGTCTGAATGCTTGACCTCTACAATGAGGGGATGGTGACTCTGTTATGCTGTGGGGGGCTTTTTGCTGGCATGGTTTGGGTCCACTTGTCCCCTTAGAGGGAAGGGTCACTGCAAATCAATACAAAGTTGTTCACCTTTATCCTATGATGAAACATTTCTATCCTGATTGGAGAGTGGTCTCCTCCAGGATGACAATGCCCGCATCCATAGGACACAGGGGGTGAATGGTTTGATGAGTATGAAAATTATGTGAATCATATGCTATGACCTTCACAGTCACCAGATCTCAACCCAGTTGATCACATATTGGAGATTTTGGACTGACGTGTTAGACAGTGCTTTTGACAATCTTAAGACAATCTTTTGGAAGAATGGTGTTCATCCCTCCAGTAGAGTTCAGACTGTAGAATCAATGCCAAGATACATTGAAGCTGTTCTGGCAGCACCTGGTGGCCCAACACCTTACTAAGACACTTTATGTTGGTTTTTCCTTTAATTTGTCACCTGTCTGTACGTACAGCATGTTTGTGTGTGGCTTAAACTTAACATTAGTCAACAATTAGGTATTTATTCACCAACACTGTAACACTTGTAACAGTGATCAAACATTAACATGAACAGTGTCTTTCATCTCTAGAATATCAGAAAATAATACTTAAATACACGTTTAATAAATAAACGTTGGCTCAGATCCACAATTATGCTAAATTTATGACCTTGTTCTGTAGCTTACACTGACTTAAATTAACATGTAATAATGCCCAAAACTTTTAAAAATTAAGATTGTATCTTAATTAATTTTAATTAAGATACAAGACTGATAATTTTAGTAACATGATGAATTCACTTGGCATGACAAAAATCTTTTTTTTTTGCCTGTTTTGCTTACCACTCTCTCCATGTGCTTGAGTCCAAGATGGATTGAGTAATGTGAACTATACTTCCTTAATTTATGGTCAAATGATTACTTTTATACTGTATCACCACCTAACTGAGTTTGACACCACTTAAGTTTATAAACTTACCATAACTCTATAAAGCTTAAATAATCTTCAAAATCCAAAAGTGGGTAAATTATGTTGGCGTGCATTTACTCTCTCTAAACCATGATGCTGTCAGTATGAAACAGATGGGTGGAGAGAGAGGGGAGGGAAAGCAGCATTAACAGTGTGGGAGGTTTTTGTCAGCGCTGGAATGAGGCTTTCCACCAGGCTCTGTATGAGGGATTAGGTCTGTGTGGCGGACCAGTGATAAATAAAGACAGTGTGGTCCCGGCTCTGTGTGGTTCCTATCCAGGGGAGAAGACCAGAGGAGAGCCTGGCACTAGCTTCCAGTCATAATCTGGACCTCCACGAAATCTAACTCAGCATCTCAGCTGGAAACCATTGAAGTGTGTCATCATCTGGGTCATTGATGATCATGTTGAGCAGAGCAGAGCTGAAATCATACACATAATATCAGCCTTTTACTAGTCAGTCAGTTAACGTGATGATGTAATTTCTGATTCCAGCTTTAGCAAATTAATCTATTTTTCAGAATGTTTTTATTTGTATCTGTTAATACTGATGATGATGATTGATGACCGTATAAAAGCTCTTTGTCTGCTAAGGAAATATTATATTCATAAATCAAAAACAACTAACAATGTGCCCAAATTCACATTTTTTTCAAATCTTTGATGTATCCATTAACAATGTCTGTAATCAAAAAACATTTTTGAGGTTTTGTCATCTATAATTTTTTTTTAACATTAATTAATTTTTAGATTTTTTACATTGTTCCTGATACAGTATAATTTGACTATGGAGTTGTTATGTATGTGCACAAGTGTGTCATTTTTCACAGAACAGGGGAATGCCCTATTTTTTAAAAATTTAGTTGTTAAAAATGTTTTGCTTCTATAAATACAGGTAGTGGTAAAACATCCACACTAAAAGCACTGGGGGATTTTGGAAGTAATACAAAACAATCATAAATCACATCACTGAGCAAAGTGACATTTTAAGCTTAAAATAAACCATTGTCATTCATTTAAAGATGCAGTGATCGATATTTTTATAATAGATCAAATGGTAGTGAAAGTTATGTGAAACTGAATCTGCCCTAAAGGAAAAGGTCTCTGAATTTTACCACTGTATCTGTTATTTGATGAACAGAATCAGTTCTATCAGTTACATATGTGAGTTAATGAAACAAAAAACAAAAAGCACTTTGTTTAAAGCAGTTACTAAGAAGGATTTAAAGATTGTGAGTCAGACTCTGAAACAGAGCACTTTGTCAGATTATCTGGACGAAGCCTCCCAGTCCTCTGACTGAGTAGAGAATCAAACAAGGCGACTGGTGTGACAATACAGAGCAGAGAGAGCAGGACGTGGCTGCAGCTGGTTTAGTGACTGAGGTTTGACTTGTGGTGAATTTGTTTGTTATATTATTTAACAGCAGATGTTTCTTGATGTGAAATAGCCTCAGTGTGTTAAACTACATTTAGCTTGTGATGTAGCTTGCTACTCTTAACTAGTGTTGCTGTGGAAGTTTCTTAACACTGGGTAATATTTACCTGAAGTGTTTTTGTGTGTTTAGTGCCATGCAAACCCCATATTTCCTCCTGGATCACAGCTGGATTGAAACACATCAAAAGTGAGCAGGGGGGAATTCTAGGATTTGGGGGGCACTGTTGGGTTCAAATATCTCAAGTGTATCAGAGTGTAGTTTTAAGGTGTCACTTACTTTAAAGATGGATTTAATTTTAGAATTAGATTTTATTCTGGCCTCCAACATCCAAATCCCTACATTTCCTCTCAGCTCAAAGTTGATGTTTTAAAACTTGACTGTTTGAAATGTACATGTACAGTGTTCTTGCAGACAGAGACAAGCTGCCACAAGAGGACTGGAACTGATTGTGGGGTCTAACCGGTTGTCTTTGGCTTGAATCTTGAATCCAATCAGATTCCTGAGGCTGGTGGAACATTTCTTTAGTATCTGTTTTACACATATAACCACCATGAGTGTGAAGTGAGAGGGTGAAGTGAGCCTGTGAAGCGCCCTCTGTCCTCAGCAGCTCCTGTGAGGCCTGAGAGTCTGCTGCAAAGGAGAGCGAGGATTTTCGGGGTGAAAGGGCTCGCTGTCTCTGGGGAGACAAGCGATTTGGAGATTTTGGTTACTCAGCTGCAGCTGGCGGCACACAATAACACAAAATCAGAGAGAGGCGCTCAAAGTGTGACATCAGCAGCAAGCAATGTGCTGGCTCCCATCAGCAGAGAGAAAAATCTCAGAGGCTAGGCTACTGACAGAACGTACATGTCTAACCGCGTTAATGCATGTGTGAGCCAGTGTGTTTGTGTGTTTGGATGCTTGCAGCCAAGGCATTCCTTTGACAGCAATTTGACCGAACTTGATACCATCTCGGTCTGGTTCACTGTGCCTGCCCACCCCACCTCTGACTCCCCTTGCTGTGCGTCTCGTGTGGCGGCAGTAATAGCTCAGAAGACAGAGTGTTGTATTGCGTCTGTAATTACACAGGAAGGCAAGCTCTCTTTGAGCTCCAGATTAGCGACTCTCTTTGTGTTTCACTCAGAAAGGGGGGCACAAAGGCAGCCAGAAGTATCGCTCACAAGCTCAGTACAAAGTGAGTTTTTTTTTCTTTCTTTCCTTTCTGCAGCCTTCCTCTAAAGTTTGACAGGCGTCTTGGAGATATCACGATAGAGAGAGTTAGGCAGGAAGGCAGCCCTGGAGCCCTGGACATTCAATCCATACAGCGCCAGTCTGCTTGCCTGCCTGTCTGTCTGATGTATAAGTCAAGTTCACTTAATTATATTGAGTCATAAACACATAACACTTTCGCATAAAGTGCCTTGGAATGTTAGGAGAGGAGGAGAGGAGGAGAAAACAGAGAAAATAAGAATATACAATAACAAAACAAAAAAGTGTGGAACAGATTAGTGGTATTTACTGTACATGTCTGTGTACATCTCCAGTTTTAGACAACCTATAAAAATCTGTGAAATGTCTGGTAATAGTCAGTAGATGCAGAGTCTGTGACAACACTACCTTGACATTTACTGCAGCCACAAAATCCTAATTTGGTCAAGCCTTTGTGAAGCTGAGACACCTGTCAATCAAAGTAAACAAATCCCAAAATATATTTCTCCTTAGGCCCTATGTGTATGCTGTGAAGTTTTTAACAAGCATGCAGGTGACGTGATGGTTTCATGCTATTGCACTGATTAACAGTTGGTGGTATTAACACACATAGAGACATAGCAATGCACCACTAAGGGAAGAAGACGACGGCCACCCTAGGTTTAAAAAAAGATGCACACAATATGTTTTGGTGAGAAACATTGAATATAAACATAACTTTAATTCACAAGAAAATTCCACTGGGAACCTTTGTTGTTAATGTTGCAATGATTATTAAAATCACCATCAAGACACTTTAGTGAAGTGAATATTTCAAGTATATTTGAAATGCTGGAAGCAGACAGAATAAATATTTAATGCATTCAGCCTGAAATTGTCCGAATACAACATATAATAATAAGAATCATATATATTGTAAAATATACTTTATGTCCCCTTCATATGCAAAGACACTACAATCCTTGTGTACTTTATATAATTGTGGCCACTTTTGTACAGATTTCATGATACTTTACACTTGCCTACATGTTTAACATATGGTAGTGTAGTAGTTTATATAATATGTTAAGCATGTGACATGTACAGGCCATAGCCCTGGAAGAGAAAACACATAACAGTTGTTTTTGTTATTTTTCAAGGAAATGTGGTATCAATACTGGTAACACTAGCACTAAATGGTCTCATACTGTATATACTAGTGCAGTGGTACCCAACCATTCTGGCTTGTGACCATTTTAAAATGTTGCAGTGTCTACTTGTAATGCATCAAGCAATGATTTTTTTGTTTGAATGAAGGATTTTTAGGACCCAAAAAGGGTCAGTACCACATACACTGTCCTGCTGCCAAACATTCACAAGAGCATCAAATGTGGATTATTCATTCCCAGAAAAGAGTTCACAACAAACACTATTTTCTCCTGTTAGGTAAAAACTACACTGTGCAGATGTTTTAGACTATTACTTCAGCTAGGAGAGACTTTAGCACACATAAATATAAGTTCCATATGATTTATTAGGATCAGTTTTGCTGCATACTTAGACTCCATGGACGGTGTGACCAAAGCTGGTAGAGAATGTGGCTGCTGGAGTGCATGCCCCAACAAGGAGTCCTGAGCCCTCTGGTGGAAGGTGGGGTTGGGGTGGAGGTGGAAGCCTCCAAGACAAGCAGCACAGAGAATGAGAAGTTTCAAACACATGCAGTAATTGTATGAATGAGGTGAAGTGGGGAGTAGGAGGAGAGGAGAGACTGGACCAGAGTGAAGTGCAGTGAACTTCAAATAAAGGTATTCCAAAATTTCAGAAGAAAAAAGCAAGTGTTAGAGAATGTCTAAACTCTATAGCACTTAAGATAAAAGCAAATGTTAGAGAAAAGAAAAGACAAAAGTCATGAATAACAGGAAAAACTATTTTTCTTATTCCTTTAACCATCTTTTGATCCCTTGGGGGTCCTGACCCACAGGTTGGGAACCACTGTACACATTTATCACTGTTAATTTGTTAGTAATGCTGCAAACCTTTAGCATTTTTTGTCTGTGCAGTGTGATCACATGTTGTACGCATGGATGTCATTAAAAAATTTCAATTCAAATGAAATCTCAATCAGCATATAAGCCAAAAAAGTGTCTTCATGACCCTGTCTGGTCAGCCCATACCTTACTTCCTCTAAGCTCTGGGAAAGGTTTACACTTATTTAACCTTCATGTAACTCCACGTGTAAAAATTAATATAACAAAGTATAGTGATGATCTTGTTTGCTGATGCAGGTGTCCTTCAATTTTTACTGATGTATCTTTTAATGGTGGCGGTTGGGGCTGACTGGTCACACCATATCCAGCTTCTCTTAACTCACTTGGGGCATTTTGAGGTATGCACTTTTTAGTTCGGTTCAATGGGACTCTGGTTCATTTTCCCCCTTGGTGCAATTCATTTGGGCAGGTCTGAACACAGCAATCATACTCGGACCAAAACAACAGTACCGAGACCCTTTAGAGTAAGTGGTCTTGGTCAGGTCCCAAAGGAACTCTGGAAAGGTTAGTTTGTGGTGGGAAAATGTTCCAACCTTGATCTGACCCAACTTCTAGGCGTGCTCTACAAGTTTGAGCTAAATGGCTCTTGTAGCCAGGTGCACTTTGTATGCTGGGATGCAGATGAGAGAAATCAACAGTTGCTAGCAGCTAGCTGGAGCATATATTGAGGTTCGACCTGGACTAGCGCAATAAAGTAAATTACATTTTTGATATTTGGGCAGATAGGACCTCCTTCAGGACCTTCTTTCTGTGCTAATATTCTTGCTCCTGTCCCAGACACATCCAACCAATGAGTGGAGTGAATATCGCATTTTGCATCGTCTGAATTTTCTGTGTGAAAAAAAAACGTAATCAAGGGGAAGATGCACCGAGTTTACCAACTCATCAACTGATTCAGACCAGAGCAAACCAACTATAAGTCTGAAAACACCCTCAGAGAATACTGCTACTCACCTGTAGGAACATCCTGTCTGTATTCTTTGTTTGGTTGTATGTGCTTCTATATCAAACATCTAACAGTGCTGCTGCACCTTCCTCTTCCCTACCTTCATCCTTCTCTCCCAAATAATCCTCAAACACACATACTTTTCTCTGGCCCTTTCAACTTTCAGGGCAAAAGCAATGACTCACACTTCTTCCCACAGACCCCCTCGCTCACTTACCAAGCAGCACTCACAGATGATAGCTGCCGTTTATTGTTGAAGTGAGTTACGGTTGTGAGAAATGGAAGTGCAGTTGTGGAGTGCACGGTGGAGTCTGCTATAGAGTTTAGATTTATTTTCTCCCATGGTAAGTGTAACAGGGAGACCCATGAGGACGTGGTGTGGGTGGGCCATGGGAGAGAGATTTAACCCCAGGCTGAATATAATATACACTATGTTTGTGTGGAGTGTGTGTGTGAGGTCAGGGATGAGAACATGCAGATTGAGTAACCGCTATTCCATATTGGTTCAGTGACCCTGTGCAACATAAGTGCTGTGCGTGTAAAATCCCACTTAGGATAATAACCAATAATAATTAAAAGGAAATCTGGGCTGAAATAGAGCTGGAGATTCCCATTGGTGCACTGAGGTGTATGGGGAGAGAGGAATAATGTTATGGAGGGGGTTTCTACTCTGCACTGGGTACTCATACTATTACCTCTGATAATAGCGATCTGGTATTGTCATTATGGGGTGCCGGCCAACACATCCACAGCAAACCACTGTACGCTTTTAACTCTTAGTTTGCACTGCGCCGCACTGAACAACACTCAGCTCTGCTCAAATGAGGAACACATTTTCATTCTGTGGTCAGACCACATCAGTACACAGGTTCAGCTGAGCCAACCAGGGTGTCTGCACGTGGAGCTCATACACACATAGACACACACTCTCCTAGAAACACAGAAGGATAGCAGTTGATTCTACAGTGAGAAGGTAACCCCTCGGAGTAAGGTGCAGAAACCTGTGAGCATTTATACGATAGCAACATGCAGGTTGTGCAAGTTCAATGAATACAAAATAAACAACTCTACAAGACATTTGGACACTTGTAACAGCTCAAAGGTCCATTTATTAGCTTTTCTGAGTTTGCAACCGCATCTAATGGTCTTCATTCAGTAAATGGAGCTGGCTCAGGTGTCTACATGTGACCTAAGCTGAGGAATGAACAGCAGAAAAAGAAGAAATAACACAATCATTTTCCAACAAATGAACAGTTGAATTTATAAGGTCATGAGGGTTTTGCTGCTACAGTCTTACATGGTCTGGTATGACCAGTAACTTATAATGGCTAATGGTAGCTAATGTTAGCAAACATTAGATAAACAGTGCTCTAAAACATTCATGACATTAGTATCCCTGTTACTACTGTAACAAGAGCTTCTGCTTGCTGTTAGTGGCACACATAGCTGCACATACCATTTTCAGCTCTGTGATTGCTAGTTTCATGCAGAAATACTCCGTGGGAGTCATAGTTCACGTTTTCCCCTCATTTTTGATGTTGTATTTTTGACTTTTTATCAAAGAACCAGATATTTTCTAAAGGTTTGTACAGACTTTAATACGGATGTGTACAAATGCAAACTTGCACAGGGACAGTGGACATCAGTAGCGGAGCAAGCGGGGGGCAAAAGGGGTGCCTGTCCAGGGCCTACGGTTCTCTCCTGTTATCTTCTGCAGAGCAGAGATGAGCCCCCACCACTGCCAGCACCAGTGGGGACACTGTGGCCTGTTTGTATTTACACAGATTCCACCCCCTTAGTACCCCCTTAATTGGGCTCCCACCACTCTGAGTTGATTTGGCTGCTGGGAGTTTTAAAAGCTAGCAGCCTGTCTGTTGTATTTCTCTTTTCCTCACTGTTTTTCGTAACAATAAAAGTGCACAAAAAAAGAAAAAATCCAGATCAGAGCAAATCTGAAATTAGTTTAAAATCATGAGGTGATAACGTCATCATTACCAATGTCAATCTCTCTCTCTCTCTCTCTCAGCTCTAAAATTGTGAGATGCGTAGGCATCTCACAATTGTGCTGCTTTAATATCAGCAGGTCACTGTTTAATGATAAATCCATGGCACTGTCCATGGTGCTGATATAGCACACCTCATTGTAATCCACATTTCTCTCCGTTCCACCCTTCCGTCTCCATAAGTTTCCCCTTGGATCTGTCTTGCATCTCCATACAGCCTATAGGCTGTATAAGGGCCCAGTACAGGTCCTTGCCCCCTCTGCAATGAGCCATCAGCTCCGCACCTGGTGGACATGTGCTACTTCTATACATCCTACAATCAGGGCTCTGCGTTCGCAGAAGTGTTCCACACTAGAAAACAAGATGGCAACCTCAAAACAGCAAGAAGAAGAGCTCCTCTGTGTATTGTATTTGGCTGAACAAGTAAAGTTGAAAAAAAAGAATTGTGTCTGCTTAGTGAGAGTGGAACCACAGGAAATACAGTATAATGCAAGAGATGAGAATAAAAAAAATGAGCATAAAAACAAGCATCTATTTTGCATTTCAAGCACTACACAGTTTGATCGGACCTACATAGACATGGGCAGACAAAATTTACAGCAAGCATGAATTGGGCTTAACAGTTTTACTACTCAGCCAAGACAGTTTCAGTTCTATCCAAACCTTGAAGTGCTCCAACGGTTATAATGGTTGTAGGTGTCTATGCAGAAAATTAATCAGACTTATACTTTGGGAAGCCTCAGAACCTTCTGGACAGCTTAACCTAAACCATGCATTAACTATACTGTAGAAACAGATACTGTAAAAAGCTGGCTTTGAACATTTTGCAGATTAATATTTTGCATGAGATATCAAAGAAAAACATTATCTCAGCAGTATTAGCTTTCCCAAAAAAACATTTTGTTGATGCAAAGTAAAATACTTACGAACAAATTGATAGAGATATCAATAAATTTTGCCACTACAGTTTGGGTGCAGGTCACTGTATGAATTCAATGCCAAAATGTTGTCATGGGGCAAATGATGGTGAGACAAAGTAAAAGTAGGAGCATAGTTCTTAGCACAGGACCGTGAGTGCAGTGTGAGGAGCAATAGTCAGTGTAAGAGAGAGAGGAGCTGGAAAGACGGAGTGTGTTGGGGAATATGACATGGCTGAATGGAAACTCCATGAAGCTGCTGTCTGTCCTGCTCACGTGCTTCTACCTCACTAACACACACTGCAGCTTTGCTCTGCTACACTTTTCTTGGCTGGGTCTCCTGCTGGACTGATATATGCGTGTGTGTGTGTGTGTGCCGATATTACCATATTTACTCTCAGCCATGAAGGAAATTCTGGAAGCATTACTGAATTCTTGTCACTTTTGGATGCTTTTTGAAAAGGTTGGATGTAAAAATACTGAACACTGGTACAGAATATCTTAAATCTATCAAATATTGGTATTTGTATCGGCTTTTTGGAAACACTGTCAGTGTTTCTACTCTCTTTCTCTCTCGCTCTCTCTCTCTCTCTCTCACACACACACACACACACTCCCCCCTTTTCCAAGCAAATGACTTTGCCAGGGTTTCTGGATGCTTGCTCCAACATCTGGGTTGTAGTAGCTCACGACTCAGGACACAGTCACAGTCCTGCACATAGTATTATGTTTTACACAGTCACATTACAGGGCTGGGAATTTCCCATAGTTTTATGGATTTTTTTTTTTTTTTTTTGTTGTTGTTGGGGGATGGGGGGTTGACATGAAGGCAGGGGGTGGAGAGAGGTGGTGCTCTGCCTGGTCAGAAACATTGGAGGATCTTCTCAGGGTCCAGGCCTTGCCCAGGTGTGCAGCCATTACCCTGTTTAGTCCTCCCATTTATCTGACACATCATGCATGATGCATGATCAATAACAGACTGTGCAGCTGTGTTAAACCGGCCTGTGGACCACCTTTGTGCATCCATGAAACTGAATATTAGAAGGAGAAGAAGAAGAAGATTTTGATTTTTTACAACCACATTTATTTACAGTTTTAACTAATATATTTTCACATTATAAATACAAAGGTGCTAGTGCTGTGTGGTTGTAAAATCAATATAAATATTATACATACATACATAAGTAAATTAAAACAATACTTGAAAACAGTGAGGTTTAGTCAATGAGGCGATTTGTAAAAACAAGTTTGTCATTTTCAACAGTGCACAAAACTCTGTTAAAAGACCAAATGTTTTTAAAAGTGTCCAAATCATTGTTCATTTTATAAAAAGCGAATTCCAGCCTCAGTCTGCACCTTATGTTGCATCTCCAGACTGAGGCTGGTTCCTGTCCTGCTCTGCCCTCCATCTTGCTTTTTCTTGATAAATAGATTGCCATCTTCGCTTCCCCAATGAAAAAATTTAGCAGCTGCCATTTTTCCTTTTCTTTTTTTCTGTACCCCGTACCATAGATAAAATTCCTTATGCTAAAAGTTTCATTGGACAATTCAAAAACATCGGTTAAAAGAGTAAAGAGGCTTGAAAGTCTCTTACACTCACTAAAAGCATGAAACACTGTTTCTCTAAAATGACAAAATGGGCACTGGTCTGACACAGCTGGGTCGACGATGGAGATAAAAGCATTTGAGGCGAATGGTCCATGTAAAATCCTCCACTTGAGGACGGCTGTCCTCTTCTTTAGGGGAGGCTTGTACAGAGCTCTCCACTGTGGCCGGCGATCTTCTCCCAGTTTCACGGTCCACACAGTGGGAGCTCTGTCACATAGTCTGTCTTTGTGGATGGCTTTGACACAGTTCCTGTACAAGTCTGTCTTGTCTCTAGCCCGGAGGCTGATCTTCTTTGGGCTCTCAAGAAGAGGTCCACCGAGGTCTCCAAGCTCAGGAGTGATGTGAAGTTCCGGGAAGGGGTCTCCTCGGTCGGGTTCAATCCCTCCAGGTGTGGCTCCGCTGGAAATGTCCAGTCTGGCTCCGTGCACCAATGGCTCCCTCAACAACCAAAACAGAGAGTCAGAGCTTTTTTGTGGATCACATTTAAAAAGGGCCCATAACTTCAAAGCACCCTGGTAAAAAAGAAGGAACCCCATTAAAATTTAGTAATTTGGAGTTCATTAAAAACAGGGCTGTATCCAGTCCCAGGTTACACGTCTGAAGATGCAGCTGGCCACCTCTCTCCACACTAGGTCTGTGGGTCCTGTTAAAAACCTCTGAATAAACTCTAAAATCTAAAAGTGGCCATTCTGCTGGCCAGGTGGATGAGACCCTGGCCCCCCTCCTCTTTTGGTAAAAACAGCACCTCCTGTGGCACCCAATGTCGACCCCCCCAGAAAAAGTCCACCAACATGGCTTGGACTTTAGCTAGTAAGCCTGGTGGGGAGTCTATCGTAGCGAGGCGGTGCCACAGGAGGGACGCAACTAAATTATTTAGCACAAGTACTCAACCTCTAAAAGACATTTGAGGGGGTAGCCATTTCCATTTTTTAAATTTATTTTCTATCTTTTCTGTGATGTCGTCCCAGTTCCTCCTGGTCATGGTGTTATTCCCCAGGAATACTCCCAGGTATTTGAGGCCATCCCTTCTCCAGAGGAGACCCTGGAAAAGAACTGGGAGATCGACACGCCATCTGCCAACAGCCAGGGCTTCACTTTTTGCCCAGTTGACTCTTGCTGAGGACAGATGGTAAAATAAACTAGTTAAAACTTTTAAAATCTCCACATCAGCTTGGTCTTTTATAAAAACAAAGATGTCATCCGCATAGGCAGATAAAACAATGTTTTCACTAAAACCAGGTAAAAGCAGGCCATCAATGCTTGTGTGTATTTTACAGAGGAGTGGTTCCAGGGAGAGTGCGTACAGCATCCCGGACAGAGCGCAGCCCTGCCGGATGCCTCTACGCACTTTAAAAGGAGCACACAGACTGCCGTTAAATTTCAGTATACTCTCAATGTCACTATACAACACCTGGATCTTGGCAATAAATCCGGAGCTGAACCCAAACTTCCCCATGGTTTTCCAGAGGAAGCTGTGCTCAACGCGGTCAAATGCCTTTTCCTGGTCCAGTGAAATCAGACCAGTATCAATATCCAAAGCTGGAGACCTCCAAAACATCCCGAATGAGGTAGATATTATCTACCATTGACCTGCTAGGGACGCAGTAGGTCTGGTCCCGGTGGATGACCTGCTCCATAGCTTCCCTCAGCCTGTTAGCCAGGGCCTTGGATGGATTTTATAGTCCACGCAGAGGAGGGACACAGGGCACCAGTTCTTGATGTCTTGTAGGTTTCCCTTCTTGGGCAATAGAGATACCACAGCTCTGCGGCAAGATTGTGGCAGGGACCCAGCAGCCAGGCTTTCATTAAAAACGTCCATAAAATCACTTGATAAAATGTCTTTAAAAACATTGGCTTTAAAAAACATTTAGTCCGTCAATGGCAGGGGCCCTCCGTCCTTGCATGCTCAGCAGAGCATCATGTAGCTCCCCCACCCTCAGTGGCCGGTCCAGGAGTGAATTGGTATCTGGGGAGACCTGCGGGAGGTTCCCACAGAAACTCTCCAGAAGGTTGTTGTTGTCTCCTTCCAACTCACTGCTGTACAGGGATGAATAGAAGTCCACAGCTCGTCTCCTGATTTCGACCAGCTCACTGAGTTCCTGCCCTGTGTCTGTGAGTAGCGAGTGGATTGCTTTCTTCTGCCCCAGCTTCTTCTCCAGGCTGAAGAAGAAGCTAGAGGGAGCATCCATCTCGTTGATGTTCTGTACCCGAGACCTGACCAGTGCGCCCTGTACTTTAGTATCTAGCAGGTTAGCCAAGGCCATTCTTTTAGACTTGAGGATCTCAATATATCCTCGGTTTCCTGTGGAATCACTGATGGTTTCTAGTTCCACGATCTCAGTTTCCAGGTCTCTAATAGATCGACAAGTATCACGAGTGACATTGTGAGTATACTGCTGGCATAGTACTTTTATCTCAGTTTTTCCATGGTCCCACCATTGCCTAAGACATGTAAAATCACCCTTTCTCTGTCTAAAAGCAGTCCAAAAAAACATCAAGGCCTCTCTAAAACCCTTATCGAACGTCAAAGCTGTGTTAAAACTCCAGTATGCACTTTTAGGTAAAATGTTTTTGATTAAAACACAACATAATACCAAAGAATGATCTGTAAAGCCAACTGGCATAATTTTACACTCTTTAAAAACATTAAAATGATGCTTAAAACAATAAAACCGGTCTAGCCTGGCTAAAGAGATTCTATCTTCTTTCAGGTGGGACCATGTATATTGTCTGCAGTCTGCGTGCATCCTTCTCCATACATCCACTAGACCATGAGAAGTGACCAGCTGTCTCAGAGCGCGTTGGGAGGCAGGATTGGGCTCTGCATGGTTGCAGTCTAAAAACTTGCATTCCGTGCAATTAAAATCCCCACCCAAGAATAAAAACTCCTCCGATCCACAGCAATCCAACCTAGATTTCACTTTTTCTAGAAAACTCTTCCTCTCTGCGCCATTGGTTGGAGCATAGATGTTGATAAAAACCAGGGTGTGCTGCTGGAACTGTGCCTTGGCCAGAAGACACCTCCCCTGGACCACATGCTCAACCTCCAGTGAGGACGGAGTGAATGCTCTGGAGAACAGGAAGCCCACTCCTCCACTGAGCGAGGTGTTATTGCTCAGGGCTACCCGTCCTTCCCACTCCTTCCTCCAATCTGCCTCAACGCCTTCGTCACTATGAACTTCCTGTAAAAACAACACATCCCTGGCCCTTGCTGTGTCAAAGACCAGTGCCCTCTTCTTCGCCTCTCTAGCACCGTTAACATTTAAAGTCCCTATTTTAAAAGATGACATAAATAGGGATGAATAAAAAATAAAAACGGTAAAGGAAAAAAATAAAACCAACAGCCTCAACATCATTAAAACTTGAGTTGTTTTCTCACTTTCATCATGTGCTTTTTTAACCTGAAAATCTCTTGTTCAGTGAGCTCTGAAGTTGCTTTGTTCTTGATGATGTATTTAGCTGAAGTATAAAAGGCGAATTTATCTGGAAAGTGTAATGCAATGTCTAAACCTTTCATTCCTTTGGTTTGTTGTAAAAAAACTTTGACCATTTTTTCTGGGTACTTCTTTTTTTCCTGACTAGCAGTGACCTGAGTGCGCGACATCTCACTGCAGTCAGATAGCCCGCCCTCAGAGTCACTGCTGTCTGCAGCAGCCGCTGCCTCCTCCATCCTCCCAGCCTTGCTATTCACTGTAGCCATTGACGTGTTTTTCCTTTTGCTGCGCCGTTTGGTGGACACAGTTTCCCACTCGGCCTCCACTGGAGCAGTCTCGGCAGCTGCACCCACCCCTACTCCACTTACTTTCTCCCTAACTCCCTCCTCGAGCCCCCCACTCTCACACACTTCACCTGTCTCACACACAAGCTCATTCACTCCCCCAGTCTCACACACACTCTCCACCACTTCCCCGGTCTCACACACACTCTCCACCACTTCCCCAGTCTCACACACACTCTCAGTCACATCACACATTTCACCTTTTTCACCCCCTTCTCCTGCCCTCTCACCTACCACCTCTATTTTGCTTGTCCCTTCACCCGCCCCCTCTAATTCACCTGCCCTCTCCACCCTGGTTTCCTTCTTTCCCACCTCACCCATTTTTTCCACCACCTCTCCATTCTCCTGACTCATCTCCGTGCTCTCACCTCTTTGTGTCTGTGTCCCCTCCACCTGTTGCTCACCCGCTGCTCCACTATCCACCTTTACGTCCCGCCATGCAGCCCCGGGGAGTGTCTTGCGCCGGGCTGCGGGAACGGGCCGCCCGGAGGAAGAGGCGGCCGCAGCCACGATCGCCGGAGGCGGACCGGGCGCTCCGGCCGGCGCCAACGCCGGCGCCGCCAAAGCCGCTCCCCCCCCGGCGGAGCCCCGCGGCTCCGTGCCGACTCGTTTTGGACAGGCTTTTGCGAGGTGTCCCTCCTCGCCGCAGAGGAAACATTTAGCGTGACTGGACGTGGCGAACAAGTTGTACTCAAAATCGTCTACACGAACCAAGAAACGGTAATTGAATTCCTCTGCTCTGTTGTTCAGGATCATGTAGAGCTGCCGCCGGTGGGACACTACGTGCCTCAGCAGAGGCGACCTACACCCAGACAGGATCTTCCTGATGGGTGAAATCCCCTTGCCGTGCCGGGACAGCTCTCTGACTAGGAAATCATCACTGATGAAGGGGGGCACATTGGATAGAATGATCTTGGTGGCGGGCTGCGTGAGTGGAAGCACCTGCTCGAACAGCCCATTCACCGTGATCCCCGCCTCCACCAGCTGATTCACCTGGTCTATCCGCTCCAGAAACAAGACCACGGCCTTGTTCATGTGGGCGGCAGATTTCACTGATCCATGACCAATAATGTCTCCCACAGCCAGTGCGACCTCCTCCACGCTGCACGCAGACCCGGCACCAAGAAGAAGAAGAAGAAGAAGAAGAAAAAGATTTTTTTTTTTGATTTTTTAAAACCACATTTATTTACAGTTTTAACTAATATATTTACACATTATAAATACAAAAGTGCTAGTGTTGTTGTGGTTGTAAAATCAATATAAATAATATACATATATACATACGCACATGCACGCATGTACGCGTGCATGCGCACACACATACATACATACATACATCAGTAAATTAAAACAATACTTTAAATGAAAACAGTGAGGTTTAGTCAATGAGGCGATTGGTAAAAACAAGTTTGTCATTTTCAACAGTGCACAAAACTTAACTTGTTAAAAGACCAAATGTTTTTAAAACGGTCCAAATCATTGTTCATTTTATAAAAAGCGAATTCCAGCCTCAGTCTGCACCTCATGTTGCATCTCCAGACTGAGGCTGGTTCCTGTCCTGCTCTGCCCTCCATCTTGTTTTTTCTTGATAAATAAATTGCCATTTTCGCTTCTCCAATGATAAAATTTAGCAGCTGCCATTTTTCCTTTTCTTCTTTTCTGTACCCTGTACCATAGATAAAGTTCCTTATGCTAAAAGATTCATTGGACAGTTCAAAAACATCGGTTAAAAGAGTGAAGAGGCTTGAAAGTCTCTTACACTCGCTAAAAGCATGAAACACTGTTTCTCTAAAATGACAAAATGGGCACTGGTCTGACACAGTTGGGTCAATGATAGAGAAGCATTTGAGGCGAATGCTCCATGTAAAATCGGCTGTCTTCTTCTTTAGGGGAGGCTTGTACAGAGCTCTCCACTGTGGCCGGCGATCTTCTCCCATTTTCACAGTCCACACAGTGGGAGCTCTGTCACATAGTTTGTCTTTGTGGATGGCTTTGACACAGTTTCTGTACAAATCTTTTTTGTCTCTAGTCTGGAGGCTGATCTTCTTTGGGCTCTCAAGAAGAGGTCTCCGAGCTCAGGAGTGATGTGAAGTTCCGGGAAGGGGTCTCCTCGGTTGGGTACGATCCCTCCGTTGTAGTCCATAAGGAGACCCCTCTCTCTTCCCGAGAGCCTCTGCCTCCACAGCTGTAGGATTTTCTGGCACACCCTTGTGGACTGGACTCCCAGCAAGGAGCCTACAGCCCGGGCGTCTGACAGCGCCGGCCCCGCAACGTCCACCAGCTCTTTGAGGACCAAGAAGAAAAAGAAGAAGAAAGAATAGCATTTTTCAAAACCAGGGTTATAAAGTGCTTTAAAACAAATGCAAGCATACAATGACATTAATGCCTGTGAGACTAAGCAGTTATTGATAATGATTGATAAGTGATTCTGTGCAGAACACATGTGACTGTGATCTGCACTACTCCACAGGGTTCACAAAAATTGGGCCCCTAGTAAGCAGTCCTGCCACTAAATTTTGAACTAACTGTAGACATGCTACTGCGTCTTGGCTTAAACAGGAATACAGTGAATTGCATTAGTCAGTGCAAGAGAATATAAAACAATTAATGATCTGTTCTAGCTGCTGAAACAATAAGAATGGGCATAGTTTGGCAATGTTTCTTAATTGAAAATAACAGAATTGAATAACTAACTTGATGTGTTTTTTAAAGTTCAACTGGGGGTCAAAAATTACCCTGAGGTCTATGGAAGCCATCTTTGAGTCGCCAGACAAGGGAACTAAGTGCTGAAGTGAAGTTTCAAGGGTCTCATTGGGGGCAATGAAGAACTTTGGTTTTGTTGTGATTTAGCTGCATGAAACTGAGACATCCAATCATTGACTGTCCTAAAGGGAGCATGTAGAGGAAGAATAAGACTGGGCCCAGAATAGACCCTTGTGGAAGTCCACAAGTTAGAGAAGCACAGTCTGATGCCGTGCCTGATGCCCTTCAACTGAAGTTTGTCAAATTGCCTTTTTAATGAGTTATCATTCGAAACAGAACAAAAGAGGTGTTGGGCATGCAGAGCTAAAATCACTGTTCCCTAAAAGAAATATTTTTCCTGGTTGATGTGTGCTTGCCTCATTTTTGTGGATTGTTTTCTTTTTAGCTTTTCAAAGGAGTAAAAAGAAAAAAGCTTTCACTTACCAAAAATAAGTGAATGTAAGTGGTATACAGGGTGGATAGTACCTTTAAGGACACTGAGGTCATATTCTTGGTATTGTTTCTGAGAATCTGGGGGTTTAAATGACCTGAGGGGAATTCTACAATTATACATAAATTACCCATGGTGGGTTTTGAAGACTGATTCTAATATTTTTAGGCAAGAAATACCAACTGGAGATGTTGTGACTAGACGTTCCCAGTATCCTTAGCCACCAGGACACCATGAAGGTGGTTGAAAAGAGTGCATATTCATGGTAAAGGAATTAATATATTGTTTGGACATAATGGCCTTGTAGAAGCATTAGCACCTGGGAATGATAACATTGTTCCATAGTGGCTGTGGTTGAAGGGGCAATTCGCACTTCTGAGCCTCCGAGAGGTCTAAGATTCCAGAGCAGTTGCACACCTTGAAGAAGTGATAGCTTGCCTAAAGTATTCTACACGTTTGATTACAAGACTGTAGCATGAAATGGACATTCTAAACTGTAGCTGATCCTATGAAATGGTTGTAGCTGACAGTAACAGTAGACAGTTTAGACAGGTAAATTAAACTTATGGTTAGGTTTAGGCTGTGAGAAGTTAAATCTTTTTGATTAAGCTTTGGGTTCAGCTTTGGGGTAATATGTAGACTTGTCTTTCATTTGAGCTCTTCTTGGTATGAGTCAGGAATTGAAGGTGGGTTGTTGGATTTAGAGGCAAACCTATCCACTTTCCACTGAACTTTTTCAATTTCATACTACTAACTCTTCTAGTCATGCCTCATTCACATAATCCTTTTGTGGTAGAAAAATGTCTCACTTTTTGTTCAGTTTGTGGGGCATGTATTTGCATTTTATGACTGCCCTGCTCCATTCCTGACATCTGAAGGAGACAATTTGGTGCACTCACTTGTTTTCCAGACCTTGCTTTGAATTTGCAAATTGATGAAATACTTTATCATGTAAATTCTATTTGCAATGCCATTTTAGTAAATATATGGTAAAACATGCAAAAAATGTCTATGAATAAAATTTGAATGGACTTGTTCAAGGTAGTTTTAAAACTGTACCATCTCTTACTTCACATATACTGTATGTACATTTTCCTAGAGACGTGAAGAAACGTGCCAAGGCCAAAACAAATGGTGCCTTCAAGATTTGTTGTGTTTATGAGAAGAATACATTTGAAAGACCCGCTGTTGTTTTCTAGGTTTAAATTTTAATTCCTCATACTGCCTTCCAAAATGATCCATATGAGCTTTGTCAGTACCTTGCAAAACCATTGTGACCACCAATGATTGTTCCAAAACTTATTAATATGACTGTTTTCTGAGCCGCCACTTCTATAGACGGGGCTGGTTAAGCTAAGGCAAATCACACTAAACCGAAGTATAGTGTAGTCAACTTCAAATACGAGCCTGATGAGTTCCATTTGAAGGTGCCGCTGCTTGAGAACCACATTTTTATAGGATGCAGGTTTAGGCATAGCACCTGAATGCCCAACCTGGTGGGTGTTGCAGTTCTCATATTAACCCCTTTGACATCTATACAGTGTAAGTGTAAGGAAACAATTACCCACCAGAGAGCCTTTGTGTTGCAGCTGTTGATGAATGCTCTGTGTTTCACATGTATGACCTGCAGACCAGCTCTTTGAGGGATCTCAGAGAACAGTACCTCCTCCTGTGCTCCCTCCCATGCCCCCTTCAGCCCCTTTGCCCCACAGCTGGCGGGCAGAGATTAATGATACCTAATGACTCACACCACACTCGTGAGATGAATGGTCCACAGTGACTTACAGTATACCAGCCTTCAAGATTAATAGTGCTTAATGGTTTGTAATGTTGGCTGTAATCGAGCTGTCGCTGGCCCTGCTTGAGGAATAGCAGCTCCCTGAATCAGTCCTTATAAGTTGTTACTTATAACCACCAACCCACCGTCCTCTACCCAAGCTCTCAGTCCCAAAGGACCATCCAGCATTAGTTCTGATCTGCTCGCACTGGTTTTGGCCTTTTTAAAGTTAAACTTAAAATCACCAGTCAGGCAGCCAATGACATACTGAAAATATGTGAAGCTCTTAACCTGAACATTTGAACTAAAAGTGTCACATTTAATTCCATTATCAGAAAATAGTCAAATCTCTTCTGGTCAGGTCAAATTCATGTTTTTACATAATTTATGCTATAACATGTTGCCAATTAGTATTTATTTTCTCATTTGGAACTAACACTTGCTCTGTTAGATGCACATCTGCATGTAGTATATCCTATTGTTGGGATTTATAGAGTGAGAGAGCCTCATACGGGAAAGCAAAGCTTTCTCCAGCGCTGTTACAGTGGAGAGGTGATGTTGAATTTGCACAGCCGCTTCTTAAAGGGGTGGTGACATCACGGCTGTGTTGCCATGACTCCTGGTGGTGTTTGTGGGTCTCTGCCAATCAGAGACCAGGGTTTGAGCTCCCTGCCAAGTTCTCACCTAGGTGCGAACTTGACAAAGCATTATGGGAGGTGGAGTCTGTGAGCAGCATTTTGGTGCTGCTCCCTTTGTTTCAGGGGACAAAGGACAAAGGAAGCCTCATGGTCAGGCTTCAGGTTTTACATGTAGGCCTGCCTTTGTCTGACCCCATGGTTGAGGCCCAACACTATGTATATGACGTGGGACCTCTCAGCACTGCACCATTCAGCTGACTGTCTTGGAGTAACCCCCAGGTTATTTCATGTTAAAAGCTGAAAAACCCATACAGTATTAAAATCAGACCTACTTATGGGAAGTGATCAATTGTTCGCCTTTAAGAACTGGTTCGTAGATCCAAGAGATACAGATGGGTGACAAGTTGAAAGGAATCCCTGAATAAATGAGTGTAGAAACATAATGACTGCAGATGCTTCCATACAGTTCATCAAGCCTCACTGATGGTACTGGTTTGATAAAATGTTAATCATATGTTATTGTACTTACCAACCCTATCTCCAGAAAGAATGTTGATATTGGATGACCCCCAATTGCATTCAGTTACAGGGTGAAATAAAAAGTGGATTTTAACTGCTGGATTATGATGGGACATGGTCTCCTGCATAAAAGTCAGATTACTTTCTGCATTGGCACTGAATATTAGCAGATTTATACAATATAAAGGTAATTCCTAAGGATACAACATCATCAAAACACCAAATGAGGGAATATCTTTTGCAAGAATGGTGTTCATCACTCTAGTAGAGTTCCACACACTTGGAGGATCTAGTAGCCCTTTACAACCAAACCAGTTTCAGATCCAGGAACTATGAAACCAAAGGAAATAAAATCAGGAACTAAAAGTCCCTTTTGTGTATTCCTATTTGCATTTCCACCACATCTGAAAAATTGTTAAGGGTTAGACAGTCAGAGAGTTTATACTGTCACTCTGATATTTGAATGAATCTAATAAATGAATAAAAACATGCAGAGGTGGTAGTAGACTATCTGCTGAGTGTTTATTTCTTTCTGCTTTAGAACAAAACCACCATGAAACTATCAGTAAATAATTTTTTGTTTCTCTTGTTTTCTCGCTGTCCTGTCATCACTGCTCCATTTTAATCATTCACTCCCTAGCTCTCTCAATCACCATTCCCTCCCTCTCTTTCGTTCACTGGCGCTTTTAGTTGGGACAACATAACTCTGTTTTTAACATTAATAAAACATCACAGGAAATGTCCACCCTTCATCCTAATATTGATATTACTAGCACCCAGTATGTATTTTGTGAATGAAGTCGCACATAAGTTGTAGTTGCCACTGTGTCTGTGTTTGGCCAATCAGTGATGTTCAGCCCTGCCAACTATCATAATGTTCTACCCTCTATCCAGAGTAGGGACTTTTTTGGAACCTGGAACTATCACACAGGAACAAAATTTAGTCAATGGTTCCTCCAACTGAAGCATAGGTTAAGTTCCTGAGTTCCTCAGAAGGCTCTTGGTCTGTATCTGTATCTGTGTTGACTACAGCTGTTTAACACTGATGCAGATTTCAGCTCTCTGGGGCTCAGCAGTAACACTACACCCCTTGAAGTGAACACACAACAACAGCCTCAGTATTATGTGAGTTTAACTTGACATCTGACTCACTGAGTATTATCAAAAAAACATGACATTGTTGGCCTCCTCTTGATTATTGCATTGGTCTGGCACAAGCCAAATGACAGTAATGCAGAAAGTATTTCTGCATGAAATTTGCCTTAAATGAGATGATTGCATCATTATGCAGATAAATAGCTGCTGCCAGAGCCGAATGGGGGATCTGTGGAACTGAGGGGATGTGTATCTTCCTCTATGAATCCGGTGTAGCTGCTGTTTATTGTTTTAGGATCCTGATACTCATCTAAATGAGACAGATGAAAACTCAGATCACGCTCACATATAATATCTTTGTAGCTCCGCCAACCTCTATTTTACTTGATCTTGATCTGTGTGTAATGTGTGTGCATTGGAGCTGTGTGCCTCTGTTTGTAAGTGTATGCGACTCTCTCCCCCTCTCTTTCTGTGTGTGTGTGTTGTTTGGGCAGGGCTATGTGAGCGCGGCAGCAGTGGATTGAATAACTCCCAGCTCTCCCCTGTGGAATGGACCCCCTTATTGAATGGAGTGTTGTCTCTCAGGCCGAGCGCTGGCCTTGATTTGGAGCCAGGAAACCCAACTGTCCCTGTCCATCAGTATGACGACTCGAGCCGGGGATAAACCCAACGACCTGGCAGAGGGGGGCACAGGAGTGGGCAGAGGGTACTGATGTACGGCTTGCATGGGAAGAGGTAGGGGTAGGGGAGATATATGTAGAAATATATGTAGAATAATTATGAGTAAGATTGTGGAAAGGGTAAACAAGTAAAAATTAATGCAGCTGAAAATTTCAGCATTTCTTGATCATATTAGAGGAAAATGAGAGATAAGGAGATAAGGAAAGGTAAAATGAGTAAAATAGTGAGATTTAAAATGTGTGTTGTTTATAGTAGAGGACTTACTGCATACTGTAGAAGTGAGAAAAAGATATGAGTATGTGAATAAAAAAGAACAAAATAATACATGAATTGGTTTAGTTGTTAAAAAACTGGTTCAACATTTGGGGAAATAGGCTTATTTGAATTCTTTATGAGAATGAGATGAGTTATCAATATCAATCTCATGTCTGCACTATAATAAACTACTGTAAAAATACAGCCAAATTCTAACAGTAAGGTACTGTTCTTTCTAAATACAGTAAAATACTAATGTTAACTTTGATGCTTTTTGGAGCCAAAACCAAGCACGGACATTAACAGTAGGCTACTGTAAGATTTGACAGTAAAATACAGTATTTTCATTTTCACCACCACAGTAATGGAGGGACAGAAGCCACACGCAACCATCGACATCATATAACCATCGTTCATCCTTCTTTGTGGAATCAAACCAAAAGGTCAGTAACATCATACTGAGAAAACAGAACTACATTCGTGCATCTGGTTACCCAATTAGTGACTACATTTAATTTTTGCTAACATTAAACTGGTATAATCCTAGCAAGCACCTGGCAGACACAAGAGAAGAAGAGAAGAAGTTTGAATTACTGGTATTTCGGCCTGGTCTATACCTACACCGTGTTTATCCCACTTGCATTTCATAATTAACAATAGCATTTTATCTAAAGCACATAACAATTGAATTTTATTCAAATATGTAGTCAAGTTGATTAAGATATGTTTGCTGCTGAGCCCCAAAAGACAGAGTGGTTATATTGGTTATCTTAGCTCAACCCAACCCAAGTGTGTTTCTAAACTGTAGCTACAGTAGGTTGCTGCAAATATACTGTAGTTTGTTGCTAAGGTGTACTAAAACCTGGGGCATAATAGATGATTTGTTACATGTTGTTTTCAGGTACTCTCATTGTAATTAACCCTGAGAGGGGAACAGAGGCCAGCCGAGGAAAGTAATGACTAAAAAAACAGGAAAGCTCTCAGTAAATTCTCGTCACCACTCTTCTGAATAAGTTTACATCACTTTAAAGGGAAGTTCGGTGTCCCTCTTGTGTAAAATGTTTCTCTCTCCATTCAATTGCTTAATTTCTCTTTCTCTCACTCTGTGCTCAATTTCCATTCTTGTTTCTTTCTCACTGAGTCAGCTGTGATCCTGGAGGCCTGGATGCCAACCTTCTGCCAATTATAACAGAGGACATTTGAAGGCAAATTGTGTATCCTGCAATGTGTTTATTTATGCTTTTGTTTCTTTTTAAACAGTATGCTCATGAGTCTAAACAGTTGCTGTTTAGACTCATGAAGTTTTGCAGGCAGCTCCAGATATTATAATTAACAGGTTTACATTGACCCCCTTTAAAAGGGCATGAACCTTAAAAATTATTTTTTCAAACATACATACATACATACATACATACCTGAATATACTTGGCATATTTGAAAGCTTCTGAAGAAATGTTCAGTTCCATAAAGCTGTCATCCTCTTCTGTGCTAGATGATGCATTTTTAAATGTAAAACTGAGCTGATCTCATTACTGGACCAATGAGATTGAAGACACATTGTTATTTACGGTATATGTCTGCAATTTATACTTGTTTTTATTAATATGAATAAGAAGAAAACTTTTCAGTTGTTTACTATAACATTTACAGTAAGAAACTGTTCATGTAGATTACAATAGCAACACTGTAAACATACAGTATATTACTGCAGGCCAAGCTACATGTAAACCTCACATTCTACAGCGGAATACTGTAATGTTTTTTACAGCATTTAACTGTTAAAGTAAATTATGTAGTGACACTGTAAAAAACAATAAATGCTGGCAACTACAGCTGCCAGTAGTTTACTGTAATTTTACAGGGAAATTTGTTACTGTGTGCATTAAGGCCACCCCAGGTACTTTCATTCAGACAAGTGTTTAAAATTATTCATGTAGAAATCATGTTTATTTGGAAAGCTGTAGGAGGCTCACGTAACTTGCTCCCATATACGTCATTTTGCACAGTCCTGATTTCCCTGAATCTGTATAATGGAGGTGGTGAGTACAAAGTTAGCATGATCCATAGAGTCACAATGGACACAATTATGGGAAATAGGCCAGGTTGAATTAAGCCAGAATTATCCTTTAAGTAATTTCCTAAAACAGCTGGTCACTGTAGTTTTTATAAAACCTTACTCAGACAGGAGAAAATAGTGCATTTGGTGAAACTATTTTCAACAGCGGATGAATCCACATTACCCATAACACCCTTCTCTGTGAAAGTTCACAGAGAGGGTTACTTGTATCTTTGGAGAAACATAATTTCAGCTTGATCAATTCATTGTTGAATTGATCAAGCTGCGCCATGGGATTTGGAAATAATTAGAAAAATATAGAATATCATAAATCCCATAAACAGGTTGTTTAACCACTAAGAACTATATTTGGTGGGTAGAAAAATAACAGTATAACAAATTATTTTCTCATTTATTTACATAAATGACATTTATTTTACAACTGCCAGTTTTATGCTGAAGCAGAGTTTTTGTTTAAACATAAAGAGGAGCCAGGAAGGTTTCACTGTGCATTTCAACTTGGGTGGGTATAAGATATTTAGCTCAAAAAGACTGATATACTCTCACATCACTGTTTCATCTCAAAGAAGGGACCTCTTTAATGAAAAAATAAACAAACCCGAACATCATTGCGAGTTATTAGGCATTTTGAGTGTGTGTGTGCATGTGTGTGTGTGGGAGAGTATGGGATAGTGTATGATAGACACCATGCGTGGGTGTGTGTTTGTGTAAAGCTGCTGGTGTATGTCTGCTTTATTGTCAGCAAGTTAGCAAACACTCTGTGTGAACACTGACCACAGTCAAGTCAAGTCAAGTCAATTTATTTATATAGTGCCAAATCACAGCAGAAGTTATCTCAGGGCACTTTTCACATAGAGCAGGTCTAGACTGTACTCTTTAATTTACAAAGACCCAACATTCCCCCATGAGCAAGCACTTGGCGACAGCGGCAAGGAAAAACTCCCCTTTAACGGGAAGAAACCTCAAGCAGAACCGGGCTGTAGGTGGGCGGCCATCTGCCTCGACCGGCTGGGTTGAGAAAGAGGGAGGGAGGGGGAGAGAGAGACCACAGCATGGGAACCAGCAACACACACACACACACACATACACACACACACACACACACACCTCCTGGCTCATTGTGTAGGGTATGTGAACAGTCTGGCTTCACAGGGATAACACTAACACTACATTTTTTCGTCTTACAGTTTGGAGCACATTCAATCAGATCTCTGGGTTTCATGAATAGTAGCTCTGCTTGGCAAAAATGGATGACAAGTTCATTCCGGACACTCAAAGCTTCCCAGTTTTCTTCTATTTATAGCTCTGTGAACAACTCAGAAATTGAATTAGAAAGCTACACAATTATAAGCAAGGACAGAAATCAAAATGGTGGAGGTGTTTGTGAGGATGGACATTGATAAATTTGGTACCAAAGCACTTAATTAATTATTTCTCACTACTAAGAGACAATCTAATAGATAATTTACAAGAGGTAGCTCAACAGACTTCATACCTTTTTGATTCAATAGCCTAATGGGCAAAAACACATTTCTCTACAGTGCAGCAGTACAGTGGAATAATCTGCCCACAAATCTGAAATTGAGTGTTTCACAGAACTTGTTTAAAGTGGCCTTAAAGGAATGGTTACAAAGTACCATGTAGCATATTCAATTTTAATTCTAACTTTTTATGACCAAGAAAACATGTTGACATAACTACCCTGCCACCTGCTATTTATATGTTGATTGTATTGTCTTTGCTTTCTGTCTTGTTGTTTTGCTTTTATCTTGTGGTGTGTAAAGTGTTACACTAGAGGACCACAATAGAAATAAGTTTTTGGGCTGTATTGTGTTTTCATCCTGATTTTTAGTGTATGTAATGACTGCAGTGCAGTGTTATATGTGTCATTTAAATCATCAAATAAATAAATAAATTCATTCATTCATTCTTGAAGCATAAACACCCCACAAACAATATCTGGATAATGGTGGTATCCATCGATGGGGTCATTGCTGAAACTCTAATTAGTCTAATTAGCAATTGCTAGCAATTGCTAGCAATAATGACAGAATATTAACTGCTTTAAACAAGGTAAGATGATAACAATTTAGGACAGGGGTGAAGTGGCCAGTCACATTTGGGAATTTAGTTTTTGGGCTGTGTTAACCCATCTGCAGTGGTGACTGACATAAGACGTATGGGAAAACCAAGGAGGACAGCTGTTTTATATGACACTGTAGTGTCTAGCGAATGTTGAAGTCTGGTCTTGTGATATTCTTGTTTTTCATATTGTGAACAAATCCTAGTAAAAGACCCAAACCAACAATGAATTGATCTACTAACAAGTATTGTGTGAGTATCCATCCTGATATACAGTCTTATTCCTTTGTGCCATACAGCTCCACCAAAAACACAGACTAATGGGTGAAGAAGTCAGAAAGTATTGTGAGATGGACTAACACATTGTTGGTTTTGGTCTTTTCATGGGATTTGATGACAACAAAAATATAGAATAAGACCAGACTGATCTTTTAACACTGAACAGACTTGTTTATTGTGTTTATCCTGTGTTAACCCTGGATCTGAGCTTTGTAATAGTTTGGGATTTATTAGTACTGGAAACAACAGAAGTAGATGCAGGACTAGGAGGGAACAGGGAGAAAGAAAATCAGGACCAGTCACACTGTCACAACAGACAGCATCAGTGACCAAAAAGGTTGATATATGCAGCCATGTTTCAGGCTGCAGTCTCAGACAGCTGACTGTGCTCTGATCCAGACTGAGACACGTCTCCAGCTATTTGTTTTGATTAGGATTTGGATCTTATTACAGTCTGAACAATGCAAAGACTAATTCAGGCTGCCAGTCTGAGTCTAAATGGAGGTGAGGAAGGTGTAGAGTTGCACAATGATAGTTTTCACATCTATAAATTTTCATAGTGGGTTTGTTAGCAGAAAATAGTGTACATGCCATGGACACTACTTTTTTGTGGAATTTTTGAGGGCACCATAAACATTTATACACATTCAAACACTCAAATAAAAAGGTGGTGGGGGAAGATAGTGGGAAATCAGGGGTGATTTCAGACACAGCTTATGTTCAACACACACACACACACACACACATACATGCAAACACATTTCTAGACGAGAGCCAGTGTCAAGAACAGAGTCTCTGTGACTGGGTGTTTAACAGGAAGTGAGGAGGTCAAAGTTTATCCTGGAGCACTGCAGGAGACAATGCACAGACCCCTCAAACACAGACTGAGACTACTCACAGCCACACTAATAGGAGACCAGCACACTCACATATACGTATGCATGCACGCACATAAGCATGCACATTGGTTCAACATAATAATAGTATAACTAATAATATGCTGTAGTCAGACTGAAGCTAGTGCTAATGAGTATTTTGCATCAGTGTTCAATATCTAGTGAGTAAAAAAGTAATGATGACAATGATGGATGTGATAAGTGATACTTTGTAGCTGTTGTTACTCTTTTAAATGACTGCACTACAGCACAGTGTCTTCACCTTTTTTCTATCTATATTTCCTGAATAGTGTATATTAGCAGAAGGCTAACTCAGCAAAAATAGACCTAGGGCCCATTTCAACAAAGTTGCAACATGAAACAAGAGATCATTTCCTCTTTTTTTGATTTTGACATGTAAAATTAATCAAATAGAACCCCACACTTGCAGCCAATGCATGAGTGTGTGAGAGGACTGTAGGACTCAAAAATGTATCTGCAATTTATTGACCAAACATTTAAACTCATACACATGTTGTCCTGGAGCTCCCACCCCCCCTCAGAGCAGTGTACATTTGACCTAAGGATCCCTGAGCTTGTGATGTGTTGTTGTGTTGAGTCTCTCTATATGCCTCAGGCTTCTTATTGCTGTTTTTTGTGATGTTTGATAAACCAGCCCCACAGTGCAACTGAGCCCAAAGCTGGAATCATTCACTGGCTTACCAATGTAATTAATTACAAAAAACAAGATTAAGAGTCTACAGCCATGAATGGGGGGGTCTGTCAGATAGTGCTTTTAGGTAAATGCTAACATGCTTACAATGATAATGCTAACATGATGATGCTAGAAGAAAAGTCAGTGGATCACAAGTTATTAGGATACATCGTCTGGGAAGCATAACATGTCATAGTAATAGTTGCTGAGATATTTCATTAAAAGCCAAAAATGTTAACCTGCTGGGTAGAGGAAAACTCTGGGGATTACTTAAGTCAGTAGGATTCAACATCAGGGGTCCAAGAGCTGCTAGCATGGTTAAAAACCCACTCATACACAGATATACAAAAGGAGAAAAAAAAAAAAGAGAGAATGGAGAAATTCCCGTCTGAAGCGTCTGGTTACCAGCAGTGGCATATTCCAGACTCAGCTTCCAGACTCCTTTTCCGGAGCCTTATGAAAACAGGGGGGAAAGAATGTGAAAAATCTGCAACATTCATACTGAAGGCGATAATCTAGCAGGTATGAGGAGGGTGGGGAGACGAGGGGAAAATGAAGCGATGAAGACCATCCGTGGAGGAGGAATCTGCAGTATGCATGCTCTTTAAAGTAGGCGTTGGGTGCCATAACTTCCCCGACACATTGTCTCCCTGTCTGGGAACAGAAGGGTGTGGGGAGTTGGGGATGGGGGGGGGGGGGGGGGGGGGGCGGTGCCTGTGGTGGTAAATGTCAGTTCTTATCATGGGGAGCCAGAAAAACCCAGTGCAGACGAAGAACAACAAGGAAGTGTGGGAGTCATGGCACAGACAGCAGTCCCTATTCTAGCAGCCAATAATGTAATAACTACCATTAATGTAATAACTGCCAATAACATAATCATTTTTCCATTCTTAATGTAATAAAAGTCAATAATGTAATAACTTACCCATAATTTAATAAAATTTCTAAACCGATAATAACTTTTTTGCACATACTTTAACAAGTTATTACATTATTGGCTGATTATTACATTATTAGCTGGGTCAAAAAAAAACATAAAAAATGCAATAACGAGGGCTGTAATAATAAGTAATAATATACTTATATCACTATATTTAAGTTTTTGGGTTATTCACACAAATTATAAGTAACATATTTCCTCACTTAGTTTTGGTTTTAACTGTCCAAGTTTTCATACAGAGAAAAGACAATATTCACAATATCACAATATTAAAAGTACAAACCGTTTTTATCTAGAGAGAATTATTACAGCTTGTTTTGTATTCATCATTTATGATCTTGCTTTTATCTTGTTCTCTATTGCTACTGGTCACTGAGAGTTACCAAATGTAATTTAGTTGTATGCCTACAATGACAATAAAGGGTTATATGTCTTATGTTTTATGTTTTGCCACTTACAATCACAATTTGCAATCAAAATATTTGCAGTACTGGCTATCAGTCTACATCTACTACTAACATCACATTTGGGGTGATGTGTCTTTGTGTTCTGGAACTTCACTGTGCTTTTTTCTCTTTCTCAGGGAGTTCAGCCTCTCTCCTCCAATCCATTTCACCTGTTGCTGCTTTTAAATGGTTGGTCATTACTGAAGCTTACTTCATCTGAAACCTGCAGCAGCCAGGTTCAAACTGGTTTCTGATGTTATGCTATAGGAAATGTCAAAATTTTGTGGTAAAGTTAAAATGCCAGAAAAAGATTTTATATTATAGCATGAGGGATGTTGAAATAATTCAGAACAAATCTCGAATACAGTGAAGGGTTTACTTGGTGGGTCAAAAGGTGCATGTCCTATCAGTGTGGAGGTAAATGGAAGAATTAAAACTAAACCAGAAGAATATAGCGCTAAATAGACTGCTGATAATTTTGGAACAAAGATACAAAACTTGAGGTCTGATATGAACAATCATATCTCAAAAGAATTATTGATAGGAGAAACAGACAGACAGAATATGTTGGGAAACAACATTACCAGAGATATCACTAGATGAGTAGAGACAATTCTGACCTCATTTCCTGAAGATAAAGCTCCAGGACAAGATCTTTTTAATTATTGAAACTTGCTGCTCCGTTCATTGCAACACCTGTTATGTACTTATTTTACCTATCTCTGCAACAAGGAAAGTTTCTTTACCCCCCCCCCCCAAATCTACATAAGAAAGTAGAGATAAGCAGCCAACTAGTGCAAAATACCATGACGCTGTTGGTTGGTTTTCCTTCTGTCCTCCCCAGTTTTTTGAGTCACCAGCCACCAGTGATATAAACAAACTCTTAATAATTATGCTCACTGTTGCAGCAAATGCTGAAAACTTGTGACTGAAAATGTTCACATCAATAAATGGTAGTAGCATAAAAGGAAGTACATTTGTACTTATGTGCAATGCTTTTTTACTGTTGTTACATTCCACCACAGCTCTCAACACATAAACAGGTTTTTATACTACAACTGAAACTAAAATATGCAACTAGTCTTTCCACATGACACATTTTACAACAATATTGTAGCAGCTGTTTGAAGTCTGCCTGACAAAAGGCTGTCAGGGGTCAAAGGAAAATAACAATACATACACTCTACACCCTAAAACAGCTCATAAAGACAGTTATATTCACAAGAGTTTCCTGTCTCAAGTACAAAAGTTTCCCTGACTGAGCCACAATGGTTTCCTGGCCTGTGGCCTTTCCTTCCCGCCACTCCACCTCTGTTTATCAGTGAAAGAGGGAGAAAGAAAGAGAGGAAGGGGGGAGGAAGACAGGGTTTAGGAGAGATAGAGAAGGAGTGAGAAAGGACAATGATGAAAAAAAAGACAGAAACTAAAAATATATGGATGGATGTAAAGCACAAAAACACACAGAGACCAGGTAGAATAGAGTACAGTCTTTGGTCCTTTGGCATTTTGTCAATCAAACAGTTATCAGCAGTGTGGTTGGCAATGTTATAGAATCTTTCTGTTTTTGATCCAAAATAATGGTCCAGAACAGGGGGAAAAAAAAATTATGCTTTGTTGCCTTTTACCTCTGCTCCGCTTGGTGAGCATGCTGATATATTACAAAAAAAAAACAAGAAATGTAAACATGAAGTCATACATTGGATAACTCTCAACTTGCATTCAGCACTACATGGAAACACATGGGGAAATCACATTCTGGTGACTGACAGCAGGTCATGCTGCACTTTACTCAACCTGATGTATTTATTTATCTTCTCTGGAGTCACCAAGAAATAACTCATTATGAGCATTTTTAGTCCAGACTGAGACTGAACTTCATAAATAATAAGGTAAATTAATATTGAGTAGAAACAGGAAAAAAGATGCATCTTGTACCATATTATGGGGAATAGTTACTCTGTGGTTGCTATATTTCACTTTTATTTTTTCAACCACTAAAATAAATGTTGAATGCAAGTTCAACACACCTCTTAAATCCTTTTCACATATACATACGTTACCATGGTTACCAAAATTATCTTGTGTTATTTGCAAGCTCCCAGAAAGGTTTAGACCTAAAGGTCTTCATCAGGGATGGCCTTTTAGACTTTCATTATTTTTCTACTAATGATCTGATTACAATGCAGCATTTATTCTGTTTACCCAGTCAATGGCCATCAGGCTTGCAAACCATGATCTTGTTCAAAATTCAGAGGTGTGGAATCAAGTCACATGACTTTGACTCCAATCAGACCAAAGATGACATGTTATGTTAGCAAAAAAGTATGCAGCAATCTTCATATTTCTGACAACAGATATAATTTAAAACAATCTGACAGTAGCCGTGGTGCAAGCAGAAGCAACAGGTATGATTGACAATGCCCAAGAGCACATTATTACATTCAGATATTATTATTATTATAACATTCAGGTAATCAGATGTTTAATTTTTACCTTTTGCCAATTATATCAGCTGTAGCCAATAAATGTAATGTTATAAATTAGGCCAGAATTCAACTTTTGGCTGTTGTCTGGTTAATGTGCTCTTGCAAGCCACTGTCTGTACTCAGCCAAAGATTATTTGCATGGCAAAAGAACTATCACTCTGGAACAGCACTCTAATATAGCAGGTAGACGTATGTTTTTGTAGTTTTCATTTCATTTCTCTTTTTTTCATATTTTATCAACATTTCATATCTTCTGCTTTTCATTTTCAGGTTTTATGCTGCCACTCAAATCTGTTGTACTTCTGCCTTCTCAGCCAATGAAAAACATAGATCTTTGGGTTAACAGACTTAATCTAATATAAATAGATATATATGAACCCTCGATGAGCTCTTTGAGTTGAACTCTGTTGGACTGAGAAACACCAAACACAAGATGTAGGAATGACAGAATAAAAAGTCTCTTCAAAATAATGATCTGAGTGTGTAGTATGTGAAACGTATTTCATTCCACATCTGAAATAACAGCCTTCACTGGACATGCAGACACTTGCTCCAATATGAACCCAACACCACTGCACTTGACTGTGGCCCCTTGGGCCTCACCCGCCCTGATAAACTGTGCATCTCTGCTGACACACCATCCTGTGCTACATGGAGGAGAAAACTTTTTTGTTGTCCAAATGTGGCTAAATGCTTCAAATTAAATCTGGCACATACATTTGATGATCATAAGATTTAAGTAATAGATAGAGAAGAGGATATCATTCTCATGTCTGTGTGTTCAGTACAGAGCTGGAGACAGGCATGGTTAGCCTAGTTTAGCATAAAGGCTGAAATTCAAGATTCATTATTGTCATTTGCACAGGCACAAGGTACATACACATTGGAATTCTTGAATGCTGACCAATTGGCGGATTACCAAAACCCATATGGCACATGGTAAACCAATAAACCATGATTGTGGTAAAGGTCTTACCATTGTCCAGTAAATCATGCAGGAAGTATACGACATCCAGAGCAGAACTCTTCTTCAAGCCTCACACCATCTTTCAAACAAGCCCCACTTGCAATCATAAAATTAATGTGTGCCCTTGCACTCTGAATAGTCTCAATCACACTCAAAGACAGGCCTGACTCATTCAAGTTTAACGTCTCACGTGCCAAGCCCAAAGAACCAGTCACTTGGGGTGTTGAAAAGTCTGCCCGTGCATCTGTGACACTGTGAGCCAATATAGGGCTATCAGAGTCAAGGACAGTGCATCTGATCCTAGTGGTGCATCCTGGTTTCTTAGTGAAAAGAACAGAGGACACTGAATGTGTACGATCTGAGATCTACTGATGCCCAGCTGAATCTCTCCAACACCAGGTAAAGCACTTCAGGGTTGAAACTCCACTCACTGTAGAGAATATTTCCCCTGGAGCAGGCGGAAACAGCTAGCTTCTCCAAAAAGCCAAAATACACCTACCAACACCTCTAACCCTGAGTCTAGACAGCAAACGTAGTGTGAGCAGCACGTCACCAGAGCAGCAGCAGCAGTGACTGCTCCATCTGTTTGTCTGCACTAGAGGCATTCAAGTGCAGTGTTTTTTTTATTGCAATTCATTCATAATTCAATGTATCCACAAAATGTCCAGTATATTTTCATGTCCTTGCATTTTTTTTGTATTTTATTTGATATATATACAGTTATATATATATATATATATATATATATATATATCCGCTTAGTGTACAGTCTCAGGGTGCTGGACTGAGACACTTACATGAAACACTTACATTGTGAGCAGCTTCCTTGTCTTGATATCGGTGGCCTCTATCTCCTCCTTTGGCCAGCTTATTATACCAGCAGCTGACTTTTCAGCTGACTTTTCATGACCTGCCTTACTCTGTGTAGGACTGTACACTATGCGGAATGAGGGAGAGCGAGGACTGGTGACTGTCAAAGCCACTGTCCAGGACGAAAAACAACCAAGATCCAGGAATACATCAGGAAGATGGCCCCCAAAGATGAGCTGCTAAGGGAATACCTCAGGCAGCAAAAACCTGATGATGCAGAGGAAGAGGAGGAACTATCATGGAGGGACAAGCCCCTACACGGCATGTACAACCAACAGATAGAAGAAGTGGTTGATATCAAGAAATCCTACCAGTGGCTGGAAAAGGCTGGACTAAAATACAGCACAGAAGCACTAATCACGGCAGCACAAGAGTACACTTAGTACAAGATCGATAGAGGCAGAGATCTACCACACCAGACAGGACCCCAGGTGCAGGCTGTGCAAAGATGTTCCTGAGACAGTTCAGCACATAATAGCAGGGTGTAAGATGCAGTGTTGGTTCTCAAGGAGCACGGCTGGTTATCAGTAATAATTAATGATTATCAGAGATAATTATTAATTATAAAACAAATAAAATTATTAATTTTGATTAACAATTACGGGGCACCACCCGGAAACCGGGACCAATAACCAGGTAGAAAGGTAGTCTCATAAAAGTGTTCACCTTGGATGTGAGAGTCTGAGTGACATCCACATTTAAGGTGAGCAAAGAAGGTTTGAATTCCAGCTCTGACTCTCTCAATCAGCCACTTATCACGATACAAATACACAACAATGACAGAAAGGCTTCTCTTTAAAGCTATAACAGTATTTATTAATCTCCACAAAATCAACAAAGTTAACGAATGTTTCGATTAATTCACACTGCACTACCAGCTAATACTACAACAAATACACAGATAACAGCATAAACAAGTTCCACATGTGTAAGCAAAGTGTGTGTGAGTGTGTGTGTATGTGTATGTGTGTGCGCGTGTATGTGAGTGAGTGGGTGTGTGAGTGAGTGGTCGTGCAGGACTAGGAATGGTGGGCGTGATCTGACCAGCTGACGTCGCGCACCTTACGGTAGCGGGCGTGACCTGGGGAGATGACGTTGTACGAAATTGAGATGGCGGGCGTGGCCTCTTGAGGAAGTCACATCACGCGACAATGAACTGGCGTAAGTGCCGCGGTATTCAAACAGTACAATGGCAAAATGGCGCCACCTAGCAATCGGCGGTTCTGCACTCACCCAATTTATGTTCACAAGCACACGTGTCTGATGGCGGATAATGAGGGACAGAGCAACGCTATGTCCCACGCTATCTTACCGCCAGATGTGTAAAAGAGATGTGCGGTTATGTAGGTGTGTGTGTGTGTGCGGGTTAGTAGGAGAAGAGAGAGAGGGAAAGAGAGAGAAAGGGAAACCGACTCTCGGCGGAGTCTCACGACCGTGGGGGGAAGGCAGCGGTTACTTTATCTACAGAGAGCGCGCGCACGGATAGCAATCTGTGCGCCCGTTGTCTGGTGGTTAGCGGATAAAGTAACTTACTCTCCTCTCACGGTGGTACAAACACAGTGGTCCCGAACGGGACAAATAACAGTTTAGCGTGGTGAACACTAACTAAACGGGTAGCAACTTCAAATTACTCGCTAAAGTAAACAGGCAAGGACTCGGCGGTCCGTTAAACATCAACAACACACAATAAGCACTAAGCTTATGAACACACATAAAATATTATAGTCTCTGCCCAGACAACCTTTTACTTGTGTCGCTCTTTATAGCGAACTGATGTGTGTTTAGTCCGTCAGTGTACACCACGGGGGGGGCTCCGGTGTGTGGTACTGGCGGTGCCGTTCAATTCCTCGGGGACAACGGCGGCTGGTTTCTCGGTGGGGCAGCGAGGAAACTCAGGGTGGTCGACTTGGTCGGTAGATAGCGGGGCATAGAAGTTATCCGCTTCTCCGTGAAGATAATCCCTCTTCCTTCAGGGTGGTCGACTTGGTCGGTAGATAGCGGGGCGTAGAAGTTATCCGCTTCTCCGTGAAGAAAATCCCTCTTCTTTCAGGGTGGTCGACTTGGTCGGTAGATAGCGGGGCATAGAAGTTATCCGCTTCTCCGTGACGATAATTCCTCTTCTTTCAGGGTGGTCGACTTGGTCGGTAGATAGCGGGGCATAGAAGTTATCCGCTTCTCCGTGACGAAAATCCCTCTTCTTTCAGGGTGGTCGACTTGGTCGGTAGATAGCGGGGCGTAGAAGTTATCCGCTTCTCCGTGAAGAAAATCCCTCTTCTTTCAGGGTGGTCGACTTGGTCGGTAGATAGCGGGGCATAGAAGTTATCCGCTTCTCCGTGACGATAATCCCTCTTCTTTCAGGGTGGTCGACTTGGTCGGTAGATAGCGGGGCATAGAAGTTATCCGCTTCTCCGTGACGAAAATCCCTCTTCTTTCAGGGTGGTCGACTTGGTCGGTAGATAGCGGGGCATAGAAGTTATCCGCTTCTCCGCGAAGAAAATCCTTTCTTCCTTCTGCAGGCAAGGTGAGAGGGCTGGGTTGCACACAGCGCTCTCTGTGGATCCGATGATTGTGCTCGGGATGAACACGGGTCGTGGTTTCGTCTCGTCCAGCGAGGGGAGAAACTCCAAAAAGAAAAGGGGGAATACACGTGTACGGTTACCTCCGTTAGTAAATCTGGCCGGTGAAGAAAGCGAACTTCCTCCTGGCGCGGTTACTGTGGAAAGGCGACGGCAACTCCGTGCAGCCGCTTCTTAAGGGGGCGGTGACGTCACGGCTGTGTTGCCGTGACTCCTGGTGGTGGTTGTGGATTTCTGCCAATCCGCGACTCAGGTTTGAGCTCCCGCTGTGATTTCTCACTTAGGTGCGAACTGGCAAAGCATTGTGGGAGGAGGGCTCTGTGAGCAGCATTTTGGTGCTGCTCCCTTTGTTTCAGGGGACAAAGGACAAAGGAGGCCTCGTGGTCAGGCTTCAGGTTTTACATGTAGGCCTGCCTTTGTCTGACCTCATGGTCGAGGACCAACAGCAGGCAGGAACAGCGTACATGGAACGCCATAACCAAGTGGCTGGCATAGTGTACAGGAACATCTGCGCTGAGTATGGGCTGGAAGTCCCAAGGTCAGAATGATGGACACTGCCTAAGGTGGTTGAGAATGACAAAGCTAAGATGCTGTGGGACTTCCAGATCCAGACTGACAAACTGGCAATGGCTCACCAACTGGACATCGCATTGATCGACAAACAACAGAAGAAGGCAGTGGTGATAGATGTAGCAATCCCAAGCAACAGCAACATCAAGAAGAAGGAACACGAGAAGCTCGAAAAATACCAAGGGCTGAAAGAGGAGCTAGAAAAAATGTGGGGAGCAAAGGCAACAGTGGTGCCAGTGGTAATCAGACCACTGGGGGCTGTGACCCACAAACTGGGAGTGTGGCTCCAGCAGATCCCAGGTACAACATCTGAGATCTCTGTCCAGAAGAGCGCAGTCCTAGGAACAGCTGAGATAATGCGCAGAACCCTCAAACTCTCAGACCTCTGGTAGAGGACCTGAGATTGAAGGGTGAGAGAGGGAGGGGGATTTTATACACACACACACACACACACACACACACACACACACACACACACATATGCATACATATACATACATACATACATACACACGTGCACACACACATATATATATATAAATAAAATATGAATAGTAGCAATTTCATCCATGTGTCCATATACATACATATACACAAGTATTTATCTGTGGATACATACATTTTATGCATACATCCAGTGTGTGTGCATGTGTGTCTACTGCTCCTCTAAGATGTGTGCACTGATCATGTCTATATTTTTATTGTTTTCCCAAGATCTGCCTCTGTCCTTTTATAAATTCTCTTGTTAGTCTGAGTTAAAAAAAAATTAATTGGTTAATTGGTGGCCTCATATCTCATCCACTTAAGCCAATGTCTTTTATCCTCTGTGTCTTCATTTTTAACTCTATGTTATTCTCTCCATTTCTAATTTCCTGTATTGTTACATTCTGTCTTTGAACTGATGGACTTAAGGGTTTTAGCCAATTCCTAGTTATTTGCTTCAGGGCTGCAATTCTGAGTATTCTATATAGGTACTGATCCATTTCCTGCATTAGCTCTGGTGGTGATTTTCCAAGAATATGTATCAAGGTAATTGTTTTTTTTTCATATTGAGAATACCCATGATTCCTGCTGTGACTGAATGCCAAAATGATTTTAAAATAGGACAGAAAAAGAAAATGTGCGAGTGGTTAGCCTTTGTCTTGCTACATTTTCTCCAGCAGTCTGATTTCATTAATGTGTCAATCTTAGAAAAGTACATTTGGAGTGTCCATATTGTTCTCAAGAGTTTTATATATTTTTGACAGGGTGTTTTTGATTACCTTGTTTTGATTTTTAATCAGAAAGCTAATTAAAGAATGCATTTCTTTAATAGTTTGGTTTTTTAAAAATTTTGAAGGATAGGTCCTTACTTAGATATTTATAAAAATTATTTTGTACCAATTCATATCTAGAGATTAATGACTGAAATGAGTCTACGGTATTAACTGTCAGCATTTGTGAATATGTTTTTAGTCCTTCTAAAGGCTGATAGTTAATTTCATACATTTTGCTCAAGTCCTTGTGAATTAAAATTCCCAAGTATTTTACTTTGTTCTGATTTCATTTTTACTTGAAGTTATGCCTAGCCATCTGTGTTAACTCATTACCAATTGTTATTGCTTTGCATTTAGTTTCATTTAATTTATACTCCGACAATTCATTGTATTCTTTTATTGATTCCTTTAAAGCTGGTAGTGAAGTTTAATGTGATGTTATGTACATGATCACATCATCGGCGTACATTGCCAACTTATGATCCTCTTGTCTTATTGTTACTCCTTTAATGTGGATCTGTTGTCAGCTTCAGCCAGGAGTTCTATGCACATAGTAAAAATCAGGCTGGACAGTGGGTCTCCCTGTCTGGTTCCCTTATGTATTTTTAAACGTCTTGATTGACCTTTACGTGCTACAGGATTTTTGTACATTAATTGTAACCACGATATAAATTTTGGATGAAAACCAAAAGCTTTTGCTATATTAAAAATAAAGGGCCAAAGGACCCTATCCAATGCTTTCTCTGCATCGATTGTTAGCAAAAGCAAATCTTTTTAATTTTTTTGACAGTGATCAATTATTTTTAAAGCATGCCTTATATTTTTAGCTAAGTACCTGTTAGAAACAAAACCACATTGGTCTCTATTATATTTGCCATTATTTCTTTCATCCTCTCTGCTATTATTGAAGATAATATTTTTTGATCTGTTAATAGTAATACTGGGCGGTATGATGAGCACTCAAATCCTTGTCTTCTTTAGGGATAACCATGATTACTGATGAATTCCAAGTTGGTGCCCAGGTTCCTGAATCTAATGCAAAATTATAAACTTTATATAGGATGGTGTCAGTGCTGCCCTAAACTCTTGGTAAAATTCATTTGTATATCCATCATCTCCTGGAGTCTTACCCTTTTTAAGTTTCTTCATTTGTCTGAAAATTTTATCTATTGATATTGCTTTTATGAGAGATGTGTTCTGATCTGAAGAGAGTTGTTTTAGTTTGAGTTTTTTAAAAGTACATTTCTGTTTTTGTAATTTCCATTTTTCCTAATTTATCCTTCATATTAATAATTTATATAAATTCTCCTCTTTTTCAGTTATAATTTAGTAGTGTCATCCTTAAATTTTCTTAATGTAGGATTTACAAGTTTGCTTCTTAAGTTTGTATGCCAAAACTTTCATAGAGTTTAATCCTCCATCAAAATTCAAATTCCATGAAAAGAGAAGTCAGAAAGTATTTAGAGATGGACTGGCATATAGTTGGTTTTGTCTTTTCATGGGATTTCTTGCCAGTAACAAAAATATTGAATTACACCAGCCTTTATCCTATGATAAAATATAAGGGTTTGCATTGGTGAGCATGTTACTACAGGTAGGTGAGTGGGTGTACAAAGTGTGCCTGACACCAAAGACTGTTGTTCACATCCCATCTTCTACTAGAGAGAGAGAAAGAGAGAGAGAGAGAGAGAGAGAGAGAGAGAGAGAGAGAGAGAGAGCAGCAGTGGTCAAGTGAGCTAGAGATTGAATGAAGAGAGCAAGCGCCGCTGGCGAGAACAAATTCACAAACGTGAATCAGATGAATAAAACGTTATTTTCTGATTGTTTCAAGGCAGTTACATTCAAAAGCACAAATAAACACACCCACACCTCTACACAACCCTGCAGGAAGGTGCCGCATTGCTGGATTTTGTGTGAATGCAGAGCCTGTCTGCTGTGGCCTCTCTGCTCTGCATGTGTGTAGCTCAGCCTGGCCCTCGAACCAGACACACAAACCTGCAGCTCTTTATACATCTATGACACAGAGACAGAGAGCAGAGTGGAGCAGAGGAGAGAGATGGAGACTGCGATGTAACCTGGTCACTGTGCTACAAGTCCTGACCTCACACTCTGTGTGTTGTTATTGGCCAGGGGCTACACACCCACACCCAAAGGTTGATGCCCAGAAACGTCCTGAACACAACAAAATAATAAGACAATAATATAACACAGGCAGAGGGCAGGGTCTCTGCAGATACATACACCACCACACACCTCTAGTATAAGTGATGATTGAGAGGGATTATTTTAGTATGAGTCTATACATTGTTTTTTAGGAAAATCCCATAGTATACCTTTAATGCACTGGGTACCCCTTTAGTGTCATTTTTCAACGTGCAGGGTCATTCATTCACTCAAATATGTGTGTGTGTGTGTGTGTGTGTTATTTGTAACCACCGTGAAACAATCAGAAAATAATGTTTTATTCTTCTCATTCACCGCTTTTCTCGTTACCACTGCTCGCTCTCCTCATCCACTCTTAAGCTTTCTCAACCACTGCTTCTCTCTCTCTTCTCTCGTCTTTTCTAAAATGAGTCGGGAAGCCGACAGCAAAGCCTAACTTTACTTTTAACATTATCATACGAAGAGAAATGTCATCCCCTCTTTCTAGTAATGTTTTTGTCCTCCCTCATGGCAGGGTTGTACATCTCTAATCACTACATTAACTTCATTATTATTATTATTATTATTATTATTATTATTATTATTACCTTACTTTTGTCAATTTTTTTTCTTCCGTGTTTTTGGGAGCAAACGCCAAGACTCATTCTTTGTATGCTTGCACTGGCTAATAAAACAGATTCTGATTGAATGGGCTATGTCATGCTGATATAAAATCCCAAAACCAAGTCTCCAGGGTTGTGTAAATAGTAGCCTATGTATCAGTAGGTATTTGATGACCTGGGAATGAGTACAGGTTGGTCTTTTCAGTCCTAACCAGAACCCAAGCACTTCAGGCCTTCCTCTAAGCCTGTAGTAATGCCCTAGATTGTCAGCAGTATTGTAATATCTGAAAGTGATTCATTTTGGTCACTATTTCCACTAAAAAAGAAAAAAACTAACAAACAAAAAGCTTCATTTTATATATTGGTCCTTCAAAGTGCTCTCTGAAACGAGGCCTGGGATAGCTCGTGTCCATGAAATGAGAAAATTAAAACTTTGTCGTAGAGCTAAACCAAATACATCATTGGAAGGGTCTCGGCCTGGAGAGTAACATATGTCAGTGGCTGTGTTTCATTAGTAGTTCCACTTCCCCTCATTCACTTCCCCTCAGCCCTTGGTATGATGTAACAGCATACGTCACACGGAGGCCACTTGGAGAGCAGAGGGAAGGTGCAGGGGAGGAGCAGGGTATCTAAATGGAGTGCACGTGCCCCTGTAGTCAGTAGTCTTAACCTAATGAGGAGCTCCGTCTCTTCTTCTAACCCTTAAATACCATAATAACATAAACAAACACTATTGCATGGCCTAACATTACTATAATGTGAAAATGAGCAAAACAGCATAATGCAGTAACATGGGTAGTTCTAAATGCAAATAATGGGGAATTGTAACATTCTAGTGAAGTAATTGCATAAAGCAAACTCCATAGCGTGACAAAAATTGAATTTCGACATGATTACTCTGATTATTTGATCATTGTTACTTACACTTGTAGATTGTTTGCTCAGAAATTCTTCCTGTTTATTCCAATTCCAAACATCTGTTTTTTTTTTTTTTTTAATTTTTTTTGTATTTATTGCAAAACTTAACAATAATAAACATCAATAGACATATATGCCAAGGCTGAAGGGATAAATAAATTATATAATGAAAGAAGAAAAAGAAAAAAAGGTTCAGCAGTTCAGACAATTGTTCAATTTACACATATTAAGAGTTTTTAAGATTTTGGGGTTTGCAGAGCGCTGAATAGTTTGTATGATTTGTTGCATTTTATTTATAAAAACTTTCAATAAAGGTTTGCTATATGAATGTGAAGCTTTGCTAAGATAATAATAATATGATATATACTATTTTTGTTCTGAACTGGTTGAACCAACAAAAACCAACCAGCACATCTTTGTATGGTAATGAAAATTGAACAGAAATGTTACAAGAAATATATCAGGCAAATTCTTTCCAAAACCTAATAGTATAAGGACAGCAAACATCTGTTTTAAATGCTGTAAATCAGCAGCTCGCTGACATCATAACGGAAATGAGAAACCACAATGCACAGTGGTTAATCTGCAGTGCTGAGCTGACCATCGTTGGTCACTTGTTCCCTCAGTCCTCAAAGGGGTCGATCTGATGAAGTTCACTTGAGTTTTTCAGAGAACTGGAACGACACTTGGCAGTGGGGATTCCCCCAAGGGCAAGTGCCCAGGGGAAGTCAATGAGGGCATGTTGAACATCTAATGAAACACAGCCAGTATGAAGATTGTACATGGCTCCTGTTTTGAAATACTGACCTGTGAACCTTGACCTCAGTGCATGTTTGAAGGCTTATAATTCAGCAACAAAAGGGGCTGCAGACATGGAACCAACTGTTATAGAAAGCACTTGACTTCAGCTATCATGTGAGTATGGTGAACAACTGGGGGCCCTATCAAATATGGGTAAAATATGGTTAAAATTCATTTTCATCCATTTAACAATTAGATATTTAAAATCTGATTACAGAAAAGTGTTTACTATCCCCTTAAACTCCTAAGTGTACTCTTAATTAAGTATTTATGTCTTCCAATTCTAGGAAAGACACTAATATTTTTTAAAAGCTACAATTCCCTTGAGCCATGCAATGCAGCTTAATACAAATCAGCACCACAGTTGTAGTTCTTCTGGTTTGCAAAGTAGGGTTGTAAATATAGGGTCTTAAAATTATATATCTCCTGAATATATCAAATATCTAGTACAGCCAAATTAGTAATTACACTGTATCTAGATGATCTATGTTAAGAAAAAGTGAAGATGTTGGTTTATTTCAGATATTTTAGCAAGTATTCTAGAAATGGACCAAAACAGGAGTCGAATGCGCCAAGTCCGCCCACAACACAATGCCCTTCTGTGAGCCACGTCATCCAACGCAGATATAACAATAAATAAAGGTTTGTAGCGTAACGCAAACAACAAAGCTTCTGTATGTTATAAACCTGTGACAACTACAGAATACACACATACATATTTCTTTGAAGTAAAATATTTATAAAGAAGTGTCTGTTTGACATATTGAAATGAGTAAAATATCTGTTTGTTGGACAGCTGTTGGTGTCCTGTTGCCAAGCCACAGCAACATTTATGGATACCATAGTCTATGTTGGTAATTTGGTTGTTGTTTTTCCTGTTGTTAGGTTTATTTTTGCCTTATCTTTTGGTAGGTCAGAGGGAGTGCTCCAGGTCTGTGTGGCTGGCCTAAGTTGGGGCTTCCTTCCTTTTCCTAAGTTTGGCCTGCTTTTCACCTTTGTAGTTTCATTAGTTGGTACTTTGTATGCTAATCTGTTAATCTTCTTTACAATTCATCCTGATTATTATTATTATTGACCTCTAGGCAACAAGCCAGTAATTACAAAAAAGTATGTGAAATAACTTTTATACTTGAGGAAAGTAGTATCCACAAAGCCAATCTTTTCACTGGAATTTATTTTACTAGTGTTACATACGAACTTAGTGAATAGTTGGCAGGAAACATCACCTTACTTGCCTATATTTATAACTGATTTAGGTGGTGAGAAAGTGTTATGAGCTTAAAGAGCCTTTCTTGAATATAAATGTTACAATGTGTTATATGACAAAGAAAAAAGGCTTTGAACCATGATGGAGAAAGTGCACACATTTATTTAGAAGAACATGTTAACACTTTATACCATATGTACAATTGATTTTCCACAAGAGGACTGTCAGGATATGGGATGGGAAAATAAGCAAAAGGAAAAATGACTAATAAAATATTACTACTGTACTTATGTTCAGGTGGAAAAAGTTATACCTGCTTTTAATATATCAGTTGATTGAAACCTACTTATGTTAATTACAAAAACAATACATGTATTTAACCTGATTATAAGTAAAATGCACTTCGAACAGGCCTGTAGTCAGCTCTGTACCATAGACTGTAAAAATTCTCAGATTTAGCAGTTACATTTCCCTTTTTTATCAATCAGTAGATAGCTACTTGCAACGCAACAGTTAGCTTGTTGTTGTAGCCTTAAGGACTGTTGTTAAGCTAACGGGAGAATGGATTTGGAATGGGGGGAGCAGCACTGGCAGGATGCTGCTGGGGAGTGGATGGAGAGCTCTGTTTATGTTCGCTTTGAAGTTCAAAGCGGGCAGCTCCAGCTGTCGCCATCTTGGCAGTGCCTGACTCCACCTAACTCCCGGCTAATCCAAAATGGGCAAAGAGGTGGGGCTGAGGTGGGCCAAATGAAGCCTGGTTGCTGAAACAAGCCACCTAGCGGCTAGTGACCTGTCACTCAAAGTGGCCACATCCTTAATTACAAAAATTATAAAATTAAGACAGGTGAGTTATAAAAAAAAATTCACGTCTCGTACAGTTGTCATGAAAGGGGAAATTAGCTATAGAGACCAAAACCGATTTTTTTTTTTTTTTTAACCAGGCTGTTTATTTCTACTGTAAAGTTGGGCATTTTAACATGACTCGCTTTTGGAGCCAGCTTCAAGTGGTCATTTGAGGAATTGCAGTTTTTGGCACTTCCGCATTGGCTTCATTTTTCAGCCCTGGAGGTTGCCACTTGCTCTGTATGCATTATTGCCATTTTAAAGTACGTAAGAGTTGAGGCAAACAGGAATAAAACCAGGATGGTCAATGATGCAGCAAGGATGCTCTGGAACCTCACTGCATCTTCTTACAACCTCTTATAATTGCATTCGAACATCAATAATTTCAGGCATTCTACTAACACATAATGTTGAACATGAAGGTGATCCCACTGTACACTGTATAAAAGACACATTTACCTGTGGAATCTCTCTGCAGCACACATTTTCACATTCAGTAGATTCTTTCACAGTTATCACAGGTGCACCTTAAAAATCAAAAAGTAATCTTCCAGAGAAATGTATTGACTTAATATAAGTATGACTTGTTGCATTTATATTAAACACTGATAACTGTTTTGATTAAGGTTTAAAACAAGTGCACTCATAAACATTGTTTCTTTCTGTTACTCAGCTAAAGGAATATATCTGTGCTAAAGCTAAGCTAGCGATCTCCAGCTATGTTTGAAAAAATTATTTTTATTTTGGGAGGAAACTTAGACATGATCTTACTGTTCTGAAACATCCTGTTGAAGTCTCAACTGTGCAACAGCAGGTTCTTCCCTTCATTCAGGATCAGACTCTGCTTCATAGACACCATATACTGTCTTACATCTCCATTTTTCCAGGTAAAGATGGAGCATAAGAGAATATGCATTATTCATTACATCGTATTCTCATTGGCTGGGGGTAAAGGTGGGGCCACACCTCCAGCCAATCGGAGTAGGTGGTCATTAAATTTTATGTAAATAGCTTCAGAAACAGCCTGCTGGAGGACAAAGGAGAATCTGGGCTGTAAGGAAAGATGGATTTAGAGAAATCTAAACAACTTTTGGTGAATAAAATGTCACAGATATGTTTAAAATAGACTCTATATGTTTTATCATAATACCAACTCTTTAAAATATCTTTTCATTCTCATGTGCTCTACTTAGTGAGGTAAACAAAGACTTCCACCACCTGAAGTGTCACTTTGACAGCATACCACTGACTGTACTTGTGGAAAATATGACATTGTAATACTAGGAACAGTGCAGCCTCCAAGAAACACCATCTAATATCACAGATATCTAGCTCTTTATTATCCACCTAATTTCAGTGGAATCTGCTGTGTTACAGGAGGGAGTGAGGTTTCCCAGGCAGCATTAGGAAGCAGATCTTGCATCAGGCTGAGATGAATCATAGAACAGGACACACTTGTTGGATATATCTTTTAATAGGGCCATTTAAAGCACATGCATCAGGCATTAGAGGTATGCAGTGTGGGTTTTATTTCAGAAAGAGACATGGGGATGGAGGGAGAGCACCAAAAATATACAGTATATTAGTTTTAGTCAACAAAAACTAAAAACAAGTTAGTCTAGTTTTCCTCAATAAAATTTTTGTCTGATCTTTGTTGTGCAATTAAAAGTTTTCCAAGCATTCTGAAGCTGTGGTCATCTTTGATGTTCACAGTTACGATGGTTACACGTATTGGTGGAAAAGGCACTGTTTACCTGTTTACATCAGACTGTGATGGTTCACACACACGTCCATGTCACTCTGCTGTGTAGTAATACAACAGACTCACAGTGTTAAGCTAGATTCATTCACTTGTTCACTAAAATACTGTTCACTTTAGCTTCAGATGAGTGGCTAATGCTTCAGATAAAATTAGGTAATATTTCTTTAGAACATCTGCAGTCATTCCTACTGATAGCCTACAAACAACAGAATGCACCAGGAATGCTTTTTCTTGTCTAACTTTCAGTAGGATTTTGCAGAATTTAGTCCATAAATCTTTTACTTCTTTCCTTTCAATAACTATTAAAGTCCCCCTCCACTCCAAGATGTGTTTTTCTTCTTGTTCCTTCAGTTGAAAGTTGTTCTCTTCTCTGTGCAGAATGATGTATGTGCAGAGTTTGTTTTCACATTCATCTGCTGAAGGAGAAAAGTTTCTCTGTGCTCACTTTAAATCTCAATTTAAAGGTCCAATGTGTAGAATTTAGTGGCATCTAGCAGAATGGACTTGGCAGAAATGGTATATAATATACATAAGTATGTTTTAATTAGTGTATAATCACCTGAAAATAAGAATCGGTGTGTTTTCATTACCTTAGAATGAGCCCTTTTTATCTACATAGAGAGTGGGTCCTCTTCCACGGAGCCCGCCATGTTGCATCGCCATGTTTTCGCCATAACAGACAAACTAAACACTGGCTCTAGAGAGGGCCTGTCACATTTTTCGCAAGTTTCGCAGCCACAGCAGTTCTCCTACATGCTTGGAAGGGGAGGGGGAGGGGTATTCAGTTGGTTGCAATCTGCAACCTCACTGCTAGATGTCACTAAATTTTATACACTGGTCCTTTAAGGCGTGTGCCTTTTTTACATGATGGAGAAGGCGGAAGTATTTTTAAAGAGGTCATTTTTTATTTATTTTTAAAAACTTTTTTGTGGAAAAACTACATCAGACACAATTATTCCAAACAGAGTATTTTTTATATGTCTTAAAACATGTCTGCAGAGGATATTTAACTAACATTACTGGTATTGATGTTACTAAAGTGCAAGATGCTGCCTATTAGCACAACAGGTCAAGCATTTAAATCTTAGCAGCTAAACCTAGAAAAGATATTTTTGGGTGGTGAAAGATACTGTTTTACTAATCAGGTGCAAACAGTGTATGATTTCACAGATGGATGCAGGTCATCAAGTCAAATGTCAGATGCTATCTATTACCCTTTTAGATGATTACCCTTTTCATTATCTCACAGATGTCTATTATCTGCCCAGAATGATCAACTGTTTACTCAGAGGAAATCAGAGTTTAAAACCAATATTGATAACTCCCCCGGTCTGCACAGAACTTTGATTACTACAGGCAGGCAATAGCAACATCCATGTATCTACTATCCAGAGCCTGGAGCTGATCCCAGCTGATATTGGGCAAGAGGCGGGATAAACCTTGGACAGTCAATCACAAGGTATACAGTAGCAACAAGTCCTCCAAATTAAATAACAAAATCCGTGGTTGGTCCATGCACTCCAGAACACATATAAGTGTTTTCTGATCTGACAGCCCTATCAGCAAGACGACATCATTTGTCTGTGCCTTCCAGAACCATTACAAATCACTGATGAAAAATAAATACTGTACGTTTATGATGTGACAACACTAGGGTTAAGGTCTGGTTAGGTTTAGGTACAAAACCCACTTGGTTATGGGTTCAGGAAAAGATAATGGTTTGGGTTAAATTAAACACTTTGTTTAGGTCAGAGAAACATGGTTTGGGTTAAAGTTACCACTTCCTTTAAGTTAGGTGACCTTTGTCATCATAATTACTACAGCCTCTAGAGGGCACTGTCACTTGAACATAAACAGACTTCTGTGACATCATTAGAATACCTTTCAGGATACAACCTGCTGCTACATAACAGGCAAAAAATAACATTTTGACGTTTCCATTAAGGTTGGTGCAAAGAACACCATATGACCAAATCACAGAGTAACATACAGAGTGCTGAGGTCACAAATGGGGCTAGTTGTTGAATAAGACTGCATCAACAGTTAATTAAAAGAGTCATTTATTTATTTGTCCATTCATCTGTCTTTCACATTATCACTTCATTTTCACACGTTGTGGACAATTGTCATACTTTTTGTTTATGTAGGTTACTTTTTATTTAGTTTTAGTCTTGTTTTTGTTGCGTAAAGCTTGTCAAGGAATATTTTTTTACTTAGTTTATGAAATTTATACTAATTGTAAATTCACAGACAGTCAGTGGCATCCTGAACCCCCTCCCCTGCTAAGACCCTGCAGATATCCTGTAAGTCCCAGCAGCTTCACTCCACCGTCGTTCCACATTACAGTATGGGCGCCTAGTTCACCAAAGCTGAGGTCAATGTAATGAGAGAATGGAAAAACTGACTTGTCTCTTTCTCTCTCATTCTTTCTTTCATTTTAACTGTGATGAATTTAACATGTTGAAGATCATGAAATCCAACCGAACATGAAAAGCCTGCCCATATTGGCCATACTTTTCAGGTTTGTTAACTCTTCCCAAAGCGTTTGAAATGCAGCCATGTGCGATAAGTGCAGCTGCACTTCCTTCTGCAATCTGATGACCGTAGCTGCTCCACCACAGTTCTGCAGTTTCCATTTCCTGTCAAAGTTGGCCTACTTTCCCACCAATAATGAAAAGAAAACTTACAGCCTGGATTGGTGAGGCACTTTCCCACACTGAGATGATTGTAACCATTCATTTTCAGTTATAGTGAATCAAGACACCACTTTCATGCAACACGTGAGTTTGTCAAGTGTGTATAGTGCTCTGGAGGTTGGCTCAGTTTGTCATTGCTAATATGTTCCATTTCAAAGCTGTGTCCTTTTCTATCTGAGGAGAGCTGACTGCTGTTTGACCAATACGGAGTTTTGAAGGCTGCTGTTCATTCTCTTCCACAATTGCAATGATTCATTTCTTGTCCCCCAAATCTATTTCTTGTCAGACTGAAACTGTCTCTGAAACAGCACATTTCTTCAGATTCTTGCTTTAATTAGCTAAAACTGCCCTCTCAATATTGGACATGGATTTTATAATTCATGTCCAGTATAGACAAGATCAGTTCTACTGATGATGATACAATTCCTGCTAACTTTTCCTGATACAATTCCTGCTAAAGCAGTTGATAAATTTGAAGAAGCTGCCTCATCATTTTGGCACGATTCAACCTGTGATGATCTTGGTATTATGGGATATGATATTAATTAAAGGCAGCTAACACTGTTACATTACATTACATAAACAGCAATATTGCAATTTTTTAAAATGACATCCTGGTCTACACAAAATAAAGTTTACCACAGCACTTACAAGTAAGTTAAAATGATTTTGAATGTGGTTTTCTATTTCTGTTTCTTCAGTGGAGAATGAGGCAAATTTTATTGTTATTGTTATTTAGACTCATAAGATACTGAATACTTTAATAATATTGTCTCGCATCAAAATATTTTACTTTGAAAACCATATATCTGAATTTATCTGAAACTTCATCAAGCTTACAACAGATATAAGTACATTTTAAGTGTTTATTAATGTACAGTATTTGTCAGCAATTATAATTTCTCTTATGAAGAGATATAGTGTGTTTTACTATATTGTCATTCATTATTTGTTTATACAGTAGCAAACACTTATGGGTGCCCAGAGGAGGAGTTAGAAAAAATACATAATTAGACACTGCCAAATACTTAGTAGTGGTTAAATATCACAAACAGGTATTCATATGCTTGTGAAATTCAAATTGCTGCCTTTCATTACGTTCATACTATGACCTGAAATCCAGCTTTGGTCATGACCCACATTACCCTCAAGTTGTTTGATCAGGATTTCTTAGATTAATAAGAATAATAATAAATATTAACCAGCTGTGGTCAGAAAAGCTGCTCTATTCCACTTACAGCAAACCCCTTTATACCACATCCCAACATTCTCACTGATTGTCTCTTTTAGGGTTCTGTGCTAATTAGCATGTTTTCAGTATGGGATTATCAGTGTGTGTGTGTGTGTGTGTGTTCTGGTAATCATCACATTGTGGGGACAACAATCTGTTTACACAGTCACGTTATGGGGACCCCTTACAGTGTGGGGACAAAAAATCGGGTCCTCATAAGGGTAACCCTTTTTCATGAATACAGGAGCTATTCTGAAGGTGCCTGTGTGGTTTTTAGCATTGGCCCATTATGCATGTTTACCGGTCAAAGTGTGTGTGTGTGGGGGGTGCTCGCTTGTGCCCCCTATGGTTTCTGGCTGGTAATGCACTCACTGCTCCACACACACATTTTCCAAATATGGTTGGGTACTGCCCACTTCCTGGTCCTCGTTAGGAAGGATTTCAGCGGCAAGATGACATTTTCAGTGTTAAAGGTGGCAATCGACACGGTGGACAAGAAAGAAGATTATTTTCAGGAGATGCCAGCTAAGGTGCTAAGAATTTGTGCAGAGGAGCAAAAGTGAAACACAAGGTAAGCACATTTGTATGACAAACCAGTATAACCAGTGTTCAACCCTCAAATTAGGTTAATAAGTTCTAATTAGTTTGCAAACTAGTGAGTTAGCTGTAATTAACTACAGAAGCTGAGTGTAGGCCTCAAATGTTTTATTACGTTTCCGACTAGTTGCATGCAATTAAGTGTGACAGATTCTGTTAGTAATATTATAGCTTTTATAAATGTATGATTTTTATTTCACTATGATGAATTCAGGATCAATATTTGTAGTGATGTTACATTCAAGTGAATAGAGTACATATAAAAACGGATTTTGACCAAAGTGGTTTACAGAGAAATTTGAAATACAATTAAATAATTAAGACAAAAAATTGGTAAGTAACTTAAAATGACAAAATTACAGTTGTGTGATTGAAATAGCGGTAGTCAAATTTTACACGAAAATCCGACACGCTATTTCAGTCTGCGTCTTCCGCTGGGAGGCTTTTAATTTGAAACTGCGCAGGAAGTCAAGCGTACCTGTAGGATTAACGTAGCTAACTTTGATTTTGTTCCAAGCTCCGTCAAAGTACAGCTGATTGAAATGATGAAAGCATAGTGCAGCGGGCAGTAAGGTGCTGAAAAGTGTTCAGTAAGTGTTAAGTGTTTCTGTGAAATATACCAAATGAAACCCAAACCAGAGTTTGATGCGGTATGAAGAAATGTATTGACATCACTAATTTGTTATTGGGTGCTAGCCAAACAGCGTATCTACTGTGGCTGAATGTACATTAACTAAGTTAGCTTTCTAGTTAACCAACTATCTAACTAAAGCAGGACTTTTCTGTCACAATGATAAAATAAACAAGGCTTTTTGAGGCAAGGTTGTCCGACAGAGTAAGTTAGGTTAAGTTCCAAATCCAAATCAGTAACTTAGTTAAATAATTGCCCGAGGCTAACCTGGGAGTATTAATAGGGCCAGATTCTCAGTGATTTTGTGAGAGATTAGAGACTAAATGAAAAAAGTGAGTTGCTATCCTCAAAACTATCATTGTACCAGATATTTAACAGGTCTTGAGTACGAAATTGTGGTGTTTACGTTTTGATTCTGCATGTCTATCCAATGTCACAACGTCATTTACTTCACTACGTTGTTAAAAACAACAACAACTTGATTCCTGTATAGTTTATTTCACTACTATATGCTGGACAGATAGTCAGCCTGAGTCATTTAACACTGGGCATGGTAAGGCAGGACCATAGAAACATAGAGTGCAGAAAAAAGGGAGAAAGTGTCCACTCCTCACGGTATTTCCATCCTGCAAGGTAAACAACCGCCACGAGGTTTTAGGCTTTTTTTAATACCACACAATACCAGATTTTCCATGTTGTTTCCCATTTGAGTCTCATCTGTTTTATTTAGGCTAAAGAATTTTCAGAGTTGGTAGCCTGAGAGAATGAGAAATCTTGAAAGTATGCAATTCCTTTGCTTTTGAATTATCTGAGTTAGTAAAAATATTATATAGCTAATAATTTTAAAAACCTCAAACTGTAACAGAATCCAATACAAACTAATTTTTAAAAATTTTCTGCAGTTTGAAATGCCACCGCGGATCAGCCCCCATAATGATGCCATTCATCATGTTGTTTCAAAGACTGACAAAACATGCAAATTAGAGGTGAAGTACATCAATGCAGTGAAAGGTAAGGTGGTGTCTGATGTGATTTATCAGTTAATAATTACTAATATGTACAATCATTATCTGATGAGCATCTAATGCAAAACTTCAGGGTACATAAAATAGACATTATATTGCACCTTATCTCAAATTATTTATTGAGGGCCGTTTTTGTGCAATTGTCATCCTTTATCTGCAAGATGTGTTTTTTGTAGTACATATGACCATAGACTAATTGATATTGGTAGAATATATAGGTTTTCTTGTTTTGCTGAAAATGTTTTTGTTGTCTTTTATAGGACGTGGTGTATTTGCAAAGGGTTCAATTTGCAAAGGAGATTTTGTTGTTGAATACAGGGGAGATATGATAAATGATGCAGAATCCCAGAGTAGAAGAAAACTTTACCACCCGTCATGTGCTGCATTTATGTTTGCGTTCAAGTGTAGAGGGAAAACATGGTGGTAAGACTTCTTATACTATACAATACTGAACTATACCAAGTAAGGCTCTGATTTTGTGGTGATATATTGTTATAATTGTATGTGTCCTTTTCTCATGTTTCTGTCTTTTTAGTATTGATGCCTCTAGAGAAGATGGATCATTTGGGCGGCTAGTTAATGATGACCACAGACACCCAAACTGCAGAATGAAAAAAATCGATGTGAATGGAAACCCCCACCTTTGTTTGTTTGCCCTGAATGACATTAAAGAAGGAGAAGAAATTACCTATGACTATGGAGGTGAAGACTGCCCATGGAGAACACAAGTATGTTGCACAGTACAAAGTGTACAAAATGGCTCATAGCGTTGCAGAATGTATCATAGAACTTTGTGGTTGAACGGATTAGAATTTGAGTCAATTAGAAAGACAGTGGAAGCCACTTATAGTGATCACATCTGTCTGGGTCAAATTGATCACTATAAGCGGATCACTATAAAAGAAATGTTGGCATGCATCTAGAGATTTTGTCTGAACAAGTCATCAATCTGTTTACATGTTATGCAGTGTTTACATCAAATTGACCATTTGTTTGTTTTCATATTCTTTTCAGTTTTCAGATTTTTTTTGTCTGAAGTCCAGTGTATGTTGGCATGCATCTTATCTTAGAGATTTTATCTGATCAAGTCATCAATCGGTTTATATATTATGCAGTGTTTACATCAAATTGACCATTTATTCCTTATGTTTTCATATTCTAAAGTATTGTCATTATGAAATATGTATTCACAGACAACCAGCATTACAGCTTATGCCATGGAGGGGGACGACTCCCATCCTTTTCTCCTTCCAAAGACTCAAATGGATGATGCTACTGGACCAAACAACACTCCTCAACAGGTACATACATGTTCATCACTTCAGTTTGAATTCTATAGTCTCCCTTTGTCATGTTTTTGTATTTTTTTTAACAGCTAAAAGTAGGAAGGAGGTTCATTGTGATGGAAATCTAGTGTGAATCAGTATACCAAACAGTTTAATGCAATGCATCAAGAAGGTTAGTGATAGTGGGATATTTAGGGCAGATCTTAACCTTCACAAGGATTTTTTTCTTGGTTAATTATCATTCTATTCTGGACACTTGCGACGTCCCCACAGCACACCTTTACACAGTGTCTGAGTAGAAACTGTGTGTGAAAAATTGGACGAAACTGAACCCCACAAGGAACTGTAAGATTGTGTGTGAAATGTCCCCACAAAAACTGATTTATTCAAGATGTGTGAATACAGACAGAGCTTGGCTGGGCAGGAAGAAATATTTTACCATGAATTAGATTTTTTTTGTCTGAAGTCCAGTGTATGTTGGCATGCATCTTATCTTAGAGATTTTATCTGATCAAGTCATCAATCGATTTATATGTTATGCAGTGTTTACATCAAATTGACCATTTATTCCTTATGTTTTCATATTCTAAAGTATTGTCATTATGAAATATGTATTTACAGATGACCAGCATTACAGCTTATGCCATGGAGGGGGACGACTCCCATCCTTTTCTCCTTCCAAAGACTCAAATGGATGATGCTACTGGACCAAACAACACTCCTCAACAGGTACATACATGTTCATCACTTCAGTTCGAATTCTATAGTCTCTCTTTGTCATGTTTTCGTATTTTTTTAAGCAGCTAAAAGTAGGAAGGAAGTTCATTGTGATGGTAATCTAGTGTGAATCAGTATACCAAACAATTTAATGTAATGCATCTAGAAGGTTAGTGGTAGTGGGATATTTAGGGCAGATCTTAACCTTCACATGGATTTTTTTTCTTGGTCAATTATCACTTTATTCTGGACACTCGCGACGTCCCCACAGCACACCTTTACACAGTGTCTGAGTAGAAACTGTGTGTGAAAAATTGGACAAAACTGGTCCCCACAAGGAACTGTAACATTGTGTGTGAAATGTCCCCACAAAAACTGATTTATTCAAGATGTGTGAATACAGACAGAGCTTGGCTCGGCAGGAAGAAATATTTTACCATGAATTAGATTTTTTTTGTCTGAAGTCCAGTGTATGTTGGCATGCATCTTATCTTAGAGATTTTATCTGATCAAGTCATCAATCGGTTTATATATTATGCAGTGTTTACATCAAATTGACCATTTATTCCTTATGTTTTCATATTCTAAAGTATTGTCATTATGAAATATGTATTTACAGATGACCAGCATTACAGCTTATGCCATGGAGGGGGACGACTCCCATCCTTTTCTCCTTCCAAAGACTCAAATGGATGATGCTACTGGACCAAACAACACTCCTCAACAGGTACATACATGTTCATAACTTCAGTTTGAATTCTATAGTCTCCCTTTGTCATGTTTTCGTATTTTTTTAAGCAGCTAAAAGTAGGAAGGAAGTTTATTGTGATGGTAATCTAGTGTGAATCAGTATACCAAACAATTTAATGTAATGCATCTAGAAGGTTAGTGGTAGTGGGATATTTAGGGCAGATCTTAACCTTCACATGGATTTTTTTTCTTGGTCAATTATCATTTTATTCTGGACACTCGCGACGTCCCCACAGCACACCTTTACACAGTGTCTGAGTAGAAACTGTGTGTGAAAAATTGGACGAAACTGGTCCCCACAAGGAACTGTAACATTGTGTGTGAAATGTCCCCACAAAAACTGATTTATTCAAGATGTGTGAATACAGACAGAGCTTGGCTCGGCAGGAAGAAATATTTTACCATGAATTAGAGTTTTTTTTGTCTGAAGTCCAGTGTATGTTGGCATGCATCTTATCTTAGAGATTTTATCTGATCAAGTCATCAATCGGTTTATATATTATGCAGTGTTTACATCAAATTGACCATTTATTCCTTATGTTTTCATATTCTAAAGTATTGTCATTATGAAATATGTATTTACAGATGACCAGCATTACAGCTTATGCCATGGAGGGGGACGACTCCCATCCTTTTCTCCTTCCAAAGACTCAAATGGATGATGCTACTGGACCAAACAACACTCCTCAACAGGTACATACATGTTCATAACTTCAGTTTGAATTCTATAGTCTCCCTTTGTCATGTTTTCGTATTTTTTTAAGCAGCTAAAAGTAGGAAGGAAGTTTATTGTGATGGTAATCTAGTGTGAATCAGTATACCAAACAATTTAATGTAATGCATCTAGAAGGTTAGTGGTAGTGGGATATTTAGGGCAGATCTTAACCTTCACATGGATTTTTTTTCTTGGTCAATTATCACTTTATTCTGGACACTCGCGACGTCCCCACAGCACACCTTTACACAGTGTCTGAGTAGAAACTGTGTGTGAAAAATTGGACAAAACTGGTCCCCACAAGGAACTGTAACATTGTGTGTGAAATGTCCCCACAAAAACTGATTTATTCAAGATGTGTGAATACAGACAGAGCTTGGCTGGGCAGGAAGAAATATTTCACTATGAATTTGATTTCTTTTGTCTGAAGTCTGGTGTACATTGCCCTGCATCACATCTTAGAGATTTTGTCTGAACAAGTCATCAATCGGTTTACATGTTATGTAGTGTTTACACCAAATTGACCATTTGTTCCTTATGTTTTCATATTCTAAAGTATTGTCATTATGAAATATGTATTTACAGACGACCAGCATTACAGCTTATGCCATGGAGGGGGACGACTCCCATCCTTCTCTCCCTCCAAAGACTCAAATGGATGATGCTACTGGACCAAACAACACTCCTCAACAGGTACATACATGTTCATAACTTCAGTTTGAATTCTATAGTCTCCCTTTGTCATGTTTTTGTATTTTTTTAAGCAGCTAAAAGTAGGAAGGAGGTTCATTGTGATGGTAATCTAGTGTGAATCAGTATACCAAACAATTTAATGTAATGCATCTAGAAGGTTAGTGGTAGTGGGATATTTAGGGCAGATCTTAACCTTCACATGGATTTTTTTTCTTGGTCAATTATCACTTTATTGTGGACACTCGCGACGTCCCCACAGCACACCTTTACACAGTGTCTGAGTAGAAACTGTGTGTGAAAAATTGGACGAAACTGAACCCCACAAGGAACTGTAAGATTGTGTGTGAAATGTCCCCACAAAAACTGATTTATTCAAGATGTGTGAATACAGACAGAGCTTGGCTGGGCAGGAAGAAATATTTCACTATGAATTTGATTTCTTTTGTCTGAAGTCTGGTGTACATTGCCCTGCATCACATCTTAGAGATTTTGTCTGAACAAGTCATCAATCTGTTTACATGTTATGCAGTGTTTACACCAAATTGACCATTTGTTCCTTATGTTTTCATATTCTGAAGTATTGTCATTATGAAATATGTATTTACAGATGACCAGCATTACAGCTAATACCATGGAGGGGAACAACCCACATCCTTTATTATTTAATTTTTTTTAGGCAGCTAAAAGGAGGAAGGAAGGTTATTGTGATGGAAATCTAGTGTGAATCAGTATACCAAACAGTTTAATGTAATGCATCTAGAAGGTTAGTGGTAGTGGGATGTTTAGGGCAGATCTTAACCTTCACATGGATTTTTTTTCTTGGTCAATCATCACTTTATTGTGGACACTCGCGACGTCCCCACAGCACACCTTTACACAGTGTCTGAGTAGAAACTGTGTGTGAAAAATTGGACAAAACTGGTCCCCACAAGGAACTGTAACATTGTGTGTGAAATGTCCCCACAAAAACTGATTTATTCAAGATGTGTGAATACAGACAGAGCTTGGCTGGGCAGGAAGAAATATTTTACCATGAATTAGATTTTTTTTGTCTGAAGTCCAGTGTATGTTGGCATGCATCTTATCTTAGAGATTTTATCTGATCAAGTCATCAATCTGTTTACATGTTATGCAGTGTTTACATCAAATTGACCATTTGTTCCTTATGTTTTCATATTCTAAAGTATTGTCATTATGAAATATGTATTTACAGACGATCAGCATTACAGCTTATGCCATGGAGGGGGACGACTCCCATCCTTTTCTCCTTCCAAAGACTCAAATGGATGATGCTACTGGACCAAATAGCACTTTTCAACAGGTACCGTCATGTTAATCACTTCAGATTTAATTTGACAGGGTCTCTTTATGTTTTTTTTTTTTTAAGTAGCTAAGTGAAAATAATATAATGATGTGAAATGTTGTTTATAGTGTTGATTTTATTAACGGATTGTGGCAGAGTTCCAAAACGAAAATGAGAGTTTTATACCAAGTCTGAGACAGACTAAAAGTATCATAGTAAGTTCTCAATTAAGTGGCAAAAAGAAAATTAAAAATTTCATAGTGCACTTAACTGGGATTTTGTGTAGAGCTGTAATTTAACAATTATTTTCATTATCATTTATTCAGTGGATTATATTCTTAAATGAGAAATCATTTGATCTGTAAAATATCATTACTTTACATCACAGAGCATCACTTTTTCTTTGTGCCCAAGATAATGTCATCAGATGTTTTTTTTTGTCAGATCAACTGTCCAAAACCCAAAAGTATGCAGTTTATTATAATGTAAACAGCAAAAATAAAGAAATTGTCACACTTACAAAACCTGCAAAATAGAAAAATTACTTGAATGATTAATTGACCATCAAAATGTTTGCTGATTTATTTCTGTCAATTTACTGATCAATTAGTTAATTAATTGTTAATTCTTACATATTTCTAATAACTTTGTTTTGGGTTTTTTTTAGATTAAAGACACGGGTCTTGAAGATTCTGGTGAACTATATGATTCTGTGTCAGGGAGTGGAGATGAATACATTCCAGATACCACTTCCAAAAGTGACAGCGACAGTGATGCTAGCCTTAAACCAAACCTAAGGATAAAATGTCTGTCTTTTGATGATATACTGGATGTCCCTGGTTCAGTGAGTTCTCCTGTCTGTGACACCACAACGTCAGACAAAATGACCTTTGACAGGCACATCAGTACATCTGAAGCAGAAGAAGAACCCTGTTCAACTCAGAATATAAATGACAACATAGTTGTTAGTGCATGCCAAAAAAGAGGTGGGAAAAGAGTGTATGACAAGAGACATTATTGCTTGTATTGCAGTAAGCCTTATGCTAAGATAGCAAGGCATCTAGAAAGAGCACATAAAAAAAAATCGGATGTGGCTAAAGCTCTAAGCTTTCCAAAGGGTTCCAAGGAGAGAAAAAAACAGCTCGATTACATTCGCAGCAGAGGAAACTATGCCCACAATGCTGCTGTTATGCAGTCAGGAAAGGGGCAACTAGTGCCATTTAGACGACCACCTAAAGAAGCACAGGGAAATGACTTCATGCACTGTGCATACTGTCAAGGACTTTTTACAAGAAAGGTCCTGTGGCGACATATGCGTAGTTGTAGACTTAGACCTGGAACAGTTGTCCCCAAACCGGGAAAGAACCGTGTTCAGTCCATGTGTATATACACAGGGCCTGTGCCGTCACACCTGAGTAAACAACTGTGGGGAGTAATCAGTGCCATGAACCCTGACCCAGTCACAGATATTATAAAAAATGACCAAGTCATTACTGACGTTGGGCAGCACTTGTTAAACAAAGGTGGGACATCAGCCAAGAATCAACAGTGTGTACGAGAGAAGATGCGAGAAATGGGAAGGCTGATTTTCAATGCCAGGAGATTCACCACCTTAAAAAAAATGGAAGATCTTGTAAATCCAAAGAAGTACATGGAGACTGTCAAAGCGGTCAAGCATACATGTGGGTATGACAGTGAAACAAACAAGTTTTTGATTCCATCACTAGCAAACAAACTTGGGAATGCCCTGGTTAAAGTAAGCAAACTCTTAAAAGCTCAGGGTTTAATCTCAAACAACAAAGAGCTTGTGAAGAATGCCAGTGAGTTTCAAGACGTCCATCAGGAAAAGTGGAATGAGATGATCTCAGCTACAGCATTGAGGAACATCAGGGAAGCGAAGTGGAATGTGCCCACTCTCATGCCCTTTACTGAAGATGTCCAAAAAATGCATGAATATCTCAGCCAAATGCAAGATGAGTGGTACAGTTCACTCTCTGAAAGTCCCTCTACAAAAGCCTGGATGGAGCTGGCAAAGGTGTGTCTGGCCCAGATCATTCTCTTTAACCGGCGCAGAGAAGGAGAAGTGGCGAGCATGCCCTTGTCTGCGTTTTCATCAAGAGACACTACTGATCCACATGAGGATGTGGACTGGGCACTCTCCGAAGTGGAAAAAAAACTCTGCAGACACTTCTCACGGATTGTCATCAGGGGAAAACGTGGTCGCCCAGTTCCAGTTCTTCTGACTCCAAAAATGCTGTGTGCATTAGAACTCCTTGTTAAGCAGAGAGAGGCTTGTGGGGTTCTGAAAGAAAATGGTTACATGTTTGCAAGACCAGAAGCTATGACACATTTTCGAGGTTCAGATTGCCTCCGTGGCTTTGCAAAGGCATGCGGTGCAAAGTGTCCCAAGTCACTGACATCTACCAGGCTGCGAAAGCATGCCGCAACCCTTTCAACTGTGCTGAACATGACAGACACAGAGATGGACCAGCTGGCCAACTTTCTTGGACATGACATAAGAATCCATCGTCAGTTCTATCGACTTCCTGAGAAGACCCTGCAACTCGCCAAGATCAGCAAAGTGCTAATGGCACTTGAGCAAGGAAGATTAGCTGAGTTTCATGGCAAGAACTTGGATGAAATTGGGATAGATCCAGATGGTGTGTTATTTAATTAGACTTTTTTGTTTATCTTTCTGTGTTTACCATTTATTTCTTCTTGTTTGATCACATTGGTAAGCTGTACTTTGTATGATTTCCACAGAAAACGTTCTGGACAGTGATGAGGAAGACAGAAGCATACAGGAGGCTAACTGCTCATCTACTTTTGATGGTATGTGTTGTCAGTAAGTTACTGTCAAAATATTGTAATAAACTTACTTTCTTGCTTTTGTTGAAGTCCCAATGCATACAAGGGTTTCAGCACTCTTTAATTAGAGTATAGTGGGCAGGTGGGGGGATGAATTATTGTCATTAATGTGTTTTCATAGAATGTGCATATCATTAGACTTGCTGATTGGGACTCGAAAGTTACGATGATGTAAAAAAAAAAAAAATAATAATATGTAGTTTGAATATACTTGCAATGATGAACACATTTTACACACTGGTTTAATGTAATTTTATGCATTAATTATAATTAAAAACCATTAGTGCAACAAATGACACATCAGTTGTGTATTGTCAGCATTCTATAGTACATGCAAAGTATATATCTTTCTGAAAATGTTGAACTTTGATTATTTTCTGTAGAACCATCAGCAGAGGAGACACTTCCTCCTACCGAGAGGAATGAAATGTCACCACCACCACCACCACCCAAGAGACGCAAACCACCATCATCAGATGATGAGATACCTTCAGGAGTCAGTGCTATGAGGCCCTCCTCCAAAGGTGAACTCTTTATACATTTCTCTTTTGTATGTCAGTAATGCTTATGTCTGCTTCTTTTTGGAGTTTTTTGTACTGTCACTGTACAAATTAAACTACAAATGGCCATTAGTAGCAGTAATAGCAGCACATGGGAACATAAAAAGAAACTTGACACACCTTTAAATCACTGACCATTATATATACCATTATTATAAATTTCCTTTTAAAGGAACACTCCTCTTTGACACTCCTCTGTCAAACCTAAATTAGCAGCTGTCAGTAAGTTGCAGGTTTCACAAACTCTTGTTCAGCACAGACACAGACTAGTAACAGTAACAGTTCTAATAATTGAATCATTACTAATAACTAGCCCCTATACTAACCACCTGTCCTGGGTGTTCACAAAGGCTGGAGCAGTTTAATGAGATATAAGAACATGAACACTGGTGTTTCTTCCTAAAAAAATTTGTTTAATATAATGTTCATGAATGTGAGCCCACGACAGTAATCTAATTAACAATTTAACAATTTATTTTTTAAGACAACACAATATGTATGGCTTATAGGAAAAATTGATCCTAATCACCTTTTCCCCAGCGATCACTTCAGACCAAGTGGCAGAATGCACTAATCAGTGTTTGCCTGACAATGTAATTCTAGTCATAGGTAGAGTGCACATAATTTTACTTGTTGGCAAATGCTGGCATTCATATTGATATAGGATTCAGAACTTTGGATTGGAATTCCAGCACACACTCTTCCTTATCCTTTCAATTACAAATTTGTTTCTCTGACCACTTTAAGGTAAAGCTACCCAGAAGAAGAAAACACCCTGGCAGCAGACCGAGGTGAAGGCGGTGGAAAGGCACATGAATCAATTCATCACATCTTGTATTGTACCGGCAAAGAGTGACTGTGAGAAGTGTTTAAAGGCTGAACCAGAAGCTCTCAAGAAGCGGGACTGGCAGAACCTGAAATTCTACATTTATAACCGCATTACAGCCTACAAAAGGAAATTGCAACGTAAATAGTGTGAAGATTACCAACTCTCTGGTATGGTAGTTTTTGTTTACATTCACAGTCCAGAGTCCTAAAGATCTACTGAACATGTTGAACATTTTGTATTATACTGTTTTGCTCTGAATAATAGCTAAAATGCCAGTTATTTGAAAGTAGCCATATGTGAAAGTTGTGTTTATATTTTACTTATTATTTTTTAATGAGGAATCCCTTTTTTAAAAACTCAGGCAGGAGTTTTATTGTTTACCGGTTCATTTCACTTCAGTTGTTGAGTTCATTTGTGAAGTTGAACTAATTAAAGGTAAAATTTTGCAATTTAAACTGTTTGAGTTCATTTGTGAAGTTGAACTCATCAAAAGTTGAGTTCTGCAGTTTAAATGTGAGTTTAATGTCTTGAAGTTCAATTAGTAGTTAGTAGTAGCTTTATTTTAGTGGTATTAAGTGTCAGGTGATTGAGTAGTAGTTAGCTGGTGCTGGATGATTGACTGTAAGTCAAAGTAGAAGGGCTTAAAGATTGTAAAATATCCAGAAAATAATTCAGTACTCTTTAAATCCTTTGTACATGAATAGAGATATCATTTCACTGCTTCATCTTTTAATATTAACTTCAATCACACTGATATTCCTATCTATTCCTATCCAAACCAATGCAAGAGTGATGCTTTGCATCACTAGCATCATTTGCAGGACTTTACAGGACGCTACATCTCTACATTATGTATGAACTAAACTAAACTAAGGTAAATTTCAAAATTTAAAACTAAACTTACTGATGTACTATTACTGTATCTTTTGATTCTATTTAGTTGTAGGTTAAACCTTGTTTTTTAACAAATGCAATAATCTGAGGATTTACTATATATTTACGATATAGATGCATGTTATTTGCCATTAGTAATACACTTTGTTGTTGCAAGGTCCCCACTAGTCATATGGGAATTTGTGTGAATTATGCAAATAATATGTAAATTCTGTCCCCATCAGTCATGTTGACTGGTTTTTTCATAAGTCCCCATGTAGCATGGTCAAGTCATTACTTCATCAATTCAAGTATTTTAAGTCGTGTTTAAGCTAACAGAGCTATGGTTAGCATACCTGATTTTTTTCATGCCTCTAGAACCTTTAGAAAGGGTGGTCCCCGCAAGTGGTGATCAAAAAGTTGGTCCCCACCAACCATGGAAACCAGTATGTGTGTGTGTGTGTGTGTGTGTGTGTCTGTGTGTGAGTGTGTTTTCTTTTCAGACTTGGGCTCATTCTGTTCCAAGATAAGTCGTGCTGCCGTGCATGCCAGTCCAACTGCCTCAGGGCGTTCCACTTGACACCCACTAGCAGTCACCCATGGGTGTCCTTGTCTCCCCTCATAAAGCCTCTCCTGGCGTCTTCACACCCTGTGTGAATGCAACTCTGAGCTGACTGGACAGAAGAGAGCCGCAGGGTCTGATGTCTGTGTGATTGTCTGCTTGGCTCCTTTCAGAGACGATTAGTGTAAAATCCTTCATTACACAGAAAAAGATTAGGTTACCCTCAGGGGAGAGTTATGGATGTGTGTCAGAGCTTGAAAGCTCTGTATTTTATTCAACTACATGATGTGATGTGACACATGATAGTGTGCCAGGAGGTGCTGTGGTGAGGGTGTGGCAGTGGAAGAAGAAAGAAAGAAAGAAGGGCAGGAAAAGTTGAGGAGGAGAAAGAAGAGGACAAAGAGATGATGAGATAAATAGAGGGAAGGCAAACGAATGACAGGAGGAAGGAGAAGTGGAGGTAAACATGGAGCAAAGGGGAAAAGAAGCAGTCGAGGAAAAAGAAAGCAAAGAAGAAGTGAAAATGCAGGTGGAGCAGGTGATTAAAGAAGAGGATGGAGACATGCATGGGGAGGTGATGGAGGAGGAAGAACAGGGTGCATCGAGTGCGACACTTGTATAGACCACCATAGAAATCTTGTGGTTGCCAGTGAAAAAAAAAAAATTTTGATCACCCTGATGAGATGAGTAATTTGCAACAGGACACGCGTGTTTAAAGAAGATGGTGGTTGGATTTGGCAGGGTGGGGTGCTGAGTGAAAGGAGATATGTAGACCTCATGCTGGGACTTGATCCTGCTTTTATCTGATGCTGGAGTAAGATCACATGTACTGCTCTGCATCTGTTTGACATCCAGCTAAACCCTCTTAATGCTGCTGAATATTAACAATCAAATCAAACTTATACTCAGATTAATGCATATTGATCAAGGCTAGCATTGATTATCCCAGCCAAAGCTTTGCAGTTCCCAATAATCCCATACAGAGTTATAAGTACAGAAATAAACATTTCAGAAATAAAGATGTGATCAGAGTGTCTCACACTACCCACTATCAATCATGTTGTTTACATGCACACCATTAACCAATCATAATGCAATTACGGCAGTAGTTCCAGTAAGATGGAGCCAGCATAAACAGCAGTGTGGTTCCAGAACTCTGAATCACAACCCAGATCTCCCATTGTCTCCACAAATTAAATAGGTCCACCAAGCCCATCAGAGCCGAGCTAATGAGGTCTTTGTAGGCAGGATTAAGAATGGGGACATAATCTTCCTGTGCCAGAGCCAGAATCCATTCTACACAAAAATGGCAACTGGCAACTGGCTCATATTCCTTCAGTCATCATGACCAGTGTTGGACAAGTTACTTGAAAATGTAATTATTTACACATTACTCATTAAAACACTTATTAATAGGGACCAGTTCACACTAGCTAATCCTCGGTGGAGTTGTGGAGGGAACAGCAAAGTCAACCAAGTAAAAACAAGTGGGGCATAGTGGTTATCCTTCGTCTTTCTTCTGCAGGAAAGGTGGAGGTTCTTTGGATCCGGTAACGTGCTCGGTTGAACACGAAGAAAATCTCTACTCATACAGTGAGGTTGAGATTGTGTGGCCTAGTTTACGTACGTATGGGAGTTACTTTCTTATGTTAGCTGTGCAAACAGCTGGAAGCGCAGTTTGAGGAGCACTTCCGGTGTTTATACTCTCATCCAACAGGAGCTGAGAGTTTGACTCTGCCAGATTTCACACTTGGGTGTGAGTTGGGCAGAGCATGATGGGAGTTGAAGTCCATTTGGAATTCTTTTGTTTGACTCGGCATCCTTCTTTGTTATCAGGCTTTGTGACTGCGTGCAGGCCTGCTTTTGTCTCATGCATGTGGTATGAGGCCCAACATGCTATAGCCTATAAAGAAAATACAGTTGTACCAGCAGGGATACAATACTGCGCAGGTTTCCATGGTTACCACACATGGAGAGCCTGGCCTTTACTCGCTGAGCACTCACTTACTGTAATAAGGCTATATTTTAAGTTTCAAAAAACAGGGGTTGTATTATGTTTGAGGACTAGACAATTACATATTATTCAAGACACCAGATATTCTTTCTTTTCAAATGGAGTGTTCTTACTGAGAGTGTCACATTATGGATTGTTTGTAGCCTTACTGTTGCTAGGCCAGTGAGTTTCTTCAAGTCCATTTATATAGTCTTTAGAAGTACCAGTTCAGCCTACAGGAGTTTCTGACGGCTCATGTAACATGTTTTACTGCCATGGAGGAATTTAATTCCTGACGAGTGAAGACGTCGACCTCAGAAACACAGCGGGGAACTCAATTCTCAACTTAATCATGTAAATTACACAACTACTCAATGTATGAAAAACATGAGAATCAAATCCCTTATAGTTACATTACTTTACTAATTACTCAACAGCAAAAGTAATTAGTTACATTACTTGTTACTTAAACTTTTGTTACTCAGCCACCTGTTTTCAAAGTCATTTCAAAGTTATCTGAAGCTTATATGAGGCTTCAGCAGTCTGAGTTAGTCATATCAAGTGGATATCTGCCACATTTACAGTCTTTTTAGCATCAAATTCCCTCTTTGTGTTTCCTGGGACAGTGTTTCCCTGTTGAGCTGTGGTGGAAGTATAGTAACAAAAAGAGGGACCTTGGCACTAAAAAGACTGTAATGTTGAAAGATATCTACTTGATTTGACTCATTTGGACACTGAAGCTTCATATTAGCTTCAGATAAACTTTTAAATACATTTTGCACAGAAGGAGGACTGTGGATTTTGTCCCCCATCACTTACATTGTAAGTTCATTATGAAGTGATCTTCTAATGGTGAACCTGTCCTTTAAACTAACAGTCATTTGTAAAGCTTTCTTAATGCATCAGATCACGAAACACTCATATCATCTTGAAAGGCAATGACAAACGCCTGCTTTGTCATTTAGTTATTTTAACAGATTTCCTGGATGCATGTAAATGTAGCCTGTGTAACTGTGTGACCTGTGTGAAATCTCCTGTCCCTTTCAAATTTTCTTAGTTTTGACAAAATGTATAACACATGTGCTCTCATTGTTTTCATCAGTAGTAGAAGAAGAGGCCAAAGGGTTCCAATCACTCTCATGTTTAGGCTCCATTCATTTCTGCACAATGTGCTCCGTGTGTGCAGAATCAAGGCCTTATATCTCCCAAAAATATACAAAGATTACATCACCACAGTGACACAGAACCACCCTGTTCCCCCCGCACACCGAAGCACGCACTCACTCCCTCTGGGGGAGGAGCAGGGCCTCGAGTGGTGGTGGTGGATTAGGGGTCTCAAGGGGGGACTCCACAGGAGGTCTAAGGAACTCCAACCCATGCTATCCCCCCAAACTAGGTCTAAAATGTCGCAGTATCCAAGGAATCACACACAGAGGAGGTCTGTTCATTGAAGTTACATTAACAGAGAGAAGGCCACTGTGTCGCTAATGGGTACACACGCATGCACACACACACACACACATATACGGCCCAGCCTCTGAGCAAATGCACTACTGCTCATGCAATCTATAATTACATTTCAAATTATACTATATGTATACGAATGATCTACGAGAATGACATAATGAATGATATAAAGACATTACTGTAACTCCTAACTCTGAGTGTGTATATATACACACACATACACACACACTCAACCACAGAACCACAGTGCATTGCCTCTCGAGTTAATAGACTTGTACGTGTAGAGTCTGAGGCATTGCTGAAGGAAAAGAACGTTTTTAAAAATTGAGAAATCATTACAGCTGCTTAACAGTCCGCTTGGCACAGTCCATTCCACTTAGCAATAAATCATCAAACCAATTATTAGTGTGAAAGGAACTTTTTAATAACTGCTAATTAAGCTGATTGGAAAATAACATGTTTGTTATTGGTTGCGGCTTTAAGGGCCAAGGAGATTTGTGATTTAAGGCTTCATACTTTTTCAGCAGGCAACGAGGAGACACTGACGTCAGTGTTCCCATACACAGACAGATTACTAAAGTGAAATGTAGCTTTACATTCATTTTCCAAAGTTGCTAACAAGACTTTCATTATGCAGCTTAAATTTACTGTATATAGCTCATTACAGCGTGCCTCCATACACACTCATGACAAATGTGGAGAAAAAAGTTTGTGATTTACTGTAAATAAAGAACCTATTATTCTGTACTTTATTGCAAATAAAGACTAAGCTATTCTATACATAGAGGCTGAGTTCCATTTTCCCCCATGGCTGAATTGGCTTTACCTGTACAAACTGTATAGTGCATATACCTCTTCATACATATTCACAGAACATCAGTCATAAGCTGCTACCAAATAACTGTCAGTGATATTCCCCCATTACAAGGCTATTTAGGGGGAGGGATAAATGACAAAGCAGATTTGAAGCCATTTTAGTTGGAGTTCAATGGATGACATTTGTTCTAAAAAAGAAAATAGGAAAAAGATAGAAACAAAATATATACATTTACTTAAAGGAGGGATGTGTTGAGGTCAAGTGAAGACATTTGTTAGGGTGATCCACCCACAGGGTCTTCCACAGCTACATCTCGGTGTTCCCAAGCCTAATTTCGCAAACAACTTTGTTTTTTTGCATTGTGATGATAATGAATATATGGTCTGTTATGGTTTATCATTACAGAGCAAATGGCCTCTCTGCACATTCAGTATAGAAAATATACTGTTGCTGCTGTGTCCTCTGAACGCATTCTCTGTTTCCTTTACACCAGAAAATAATGGAAGGTTATTCTCTGCAGGGATATAGATCAGATGGAGCAATTAGGATATTCCTGCTCACCTGAGCACAGCGTTGCCATGAGGCATCCTCACTACTTAATTGATGGGCAAAACACACACAAGCTGTGCATAGTTGACATGATACATTTCAGAAATTAATGTCAGCCCACTTCCTCCGAGCCCACGCCACAGTAAAGACAAGTGATTTTTTTCCCCTCCCAGCTTAACCATCCGAAACAGTGTGTGTGCCTTTAAGCAGAGTTTGGCGTGCAGTGTTGTGAGTGTTTTTCACAACCTCACAACAAACAATCCAACATTCCTGGCCTTGCTGGCAGGAGCTGGCCCTCTGTGGAACAACACTGGAGGTCAGAGGATGACATCATGACATGGGGAAACAGTTGAGGATAGTGGGGGACTGTTTCAGACGCAGGTTGGATGTTCCTGTCTCCATGTTCTTCAGGGTTCCTTCCCGCACTTTATACAGTAGATGATCATTCTAATAATTTCCCATAATAGAGTAGAAATCAGCCTCCCACTGCTGGAACAGACCCTGCTATGCTGAAGGAACTGTATTCCTTAGAAGCATTGACATTAATTGACACCCTTGCCCCTTATTGATACTCATTAAATATGATAGAGACACAAATGCAAAAAGAACAAAACACAATAATACCATACACAAACTGGGTGACATAAATGTGATGATTTATCCAACAATGACTACATCATGCATGGGAGACCGTGTGTAATATGACACTCAATAGATAATGTGAATCTATACTGTGCCATGTGCTGTATGTATTTCATTTTATCTCACACACATTCACCCCCATTTATCTGCCTGGTGTATTACATGGAAAATTAATTTAAGGAGCATGGTTGCTCAATTCATGACCCACGCAGAGTTTGGCTGGCTGTTGATGAACACTTGTAGAGAAAACAGTACAGTACGGGTGAAATGTTTATGGTTGGAATTGTTAGTGTTACATTTTTAAGTCAGGAGGTTCCCATTGTGTTGTTTGAAACAAGACTGTTGCATCTCTGTTTCAATAAAAGGTTTTAGTAGAAACATGAATGTGAGTTTCTGTTTAGTATTAAAGCAGTGATATGAGTTTGTCACTTTCTAATAATCAATAAATGTCAGTAAGTTAATAAAGTTGAATTAGTCTAACCTTCTAATAAACAATATATTGTGTAGTTACCAATGTTAATAAGGTTATTAATAAACTGTTACAGGTTTCTCACTTTTTATTAAGATAGCAGCCAAAGTTACATCTGCTATTATAAATGTTAATAAATCATTAAAAAAGTGTTGTCACTATGATCCATCCAATCTGCAGTTATAAATGAATTAATTAATATATTCTTACTAAATGTTCAGATGCTCTGTAGCTCTAATCCAGAAGGTCAAAGGTCAAATGGTCCATTGGAGTGGTCTTTCTGATGAATGAAAGAGCTAAAAAGATGAAGTGTCCTACTGGAGGAGGATGAACACTGAAGCTGAAGAGATTTTTCACAACCTGGAAACCTAAAAGTTGTTCTTATTAACTGCATTGGTCAAGGACAAGGACAAAGGAGCAACACTTTGAGCCTCTGTAGCCACGATGTGTACACATCACTGGATTGGTCAGTACCGAAAAGATTGGAGGATATGTATTGGACTGGAGACTGGATGCTCTTTAGGAGCAACATGCTGTAGGAAGTGATGTCATGGTGTTAGATGAGGTCATTCTGACAGAAATGAGAAAGAGTAGAATGAGCTGTCAGATCACACAATGCTCTTCATGGGAGTGTTAGTCACTGAAGCCTGACATCAGCTTGTTCCATAGCAGGAGTCAGAGAGGAGGAATGAGAGCATCCAAACTTCAAACTTCAGAGCAGGGAGCAACTTTGAAGTGAACACTGGAACAGTGAAAGCCACAGGTAGTGATAGTGAATACTGTCAGTACATTCCAGTACATTCTGCTCCCAGGGAAGCATGACATGACTGTGTAAATATATTCCACACAAAAATTAAGTGTAGAATAGACATAAATGGGTTTTCTAGTTCAATTTGTAAATTAATTAGGATTTACTAAAACAGACACACTAAATGGAAACAACAAATGTCCACCATGCCAGTATTTTTGCATGCATTAGGTTATCACAAATCACATACCATACAGTATATTAATCAATTTTTGTACAGTATGAGAATCAACTTGCTACTTGTTTAAGTGCTTTTGGTAACCCAGCTACTTATCCTTGGGTCATTGGTCATGTGTCAGGATGATGGTGGCAAAAGGTCAGAGCAGTGCAAGTATCCTTTTTTCTAGCTCAAGTCTGACCTGTTCCATTTTATATTTAGTCTAATGGAGTCTGTGTTCCTTGAAATCATGAATTCAGTGGACACAGAATCAGAAGCCAATAAGAATCAGTGAATGTTTGGTTCCAGTATATCACGTTAGATTCCTGCAGGTGTAGGAGGAGATTACAGACAGAGGGTTGACATTGTTGGTTTCATATATCAGAGGCCACTGGTTTCCCACCTGGGGCTTACAGGACACTTTTATCTCCTTATTCTCCTTGTAAGGCAAGGCAAGCCAAGGCAAGTGTATTTATATAGCACATTTCAGCAACAAGGCAATTCACAGTGCTTAACATAAAACATTAAAAATATTAAGATAAAGTGCAAAATAAACACACCATAAAATGACATATAAATACTATTAAAAACAGTCATTAAAGAGGTAAGAGAATAGAAAATAAAAACAAGCTAAAATAGAATAAGACAGGTATAAAATACAAGAATAAAAGTTAAAGTGCAGTGTAAGAAATGAAGAATTATTTGATTTAATAAAAGGCAGCGCCCAACAGAAAAGTCTTCAGCTGTGATTTAAAAGAACTGAGAGTTGCAGCAGACCTGCAGCTTTCTGGGAATTTGTTCCAGATATGTGGAGCATAAAAACTCTTCTCCATGTTTAGTTCCTCTCCATGTAAAGCAGACCTGTCCCAGACCTCCTGAGAGGTCTGGATGTTTCATAACGCAGCAGCAATCAAAAATGTATTTTGGCCCTAAACCATTACATTACACAATACACGCACATCAAACACACACAAAGGGTACTTCATGTGCACGCGTAACCCATGTGTCATGTGATATGTGGTTGTGTATGTCATATGGATTATGTGATATGTGGTTGTGTATGTCATGTAAGGTGGGAAAGGGTATAAGTCAGGTGGAGTGGTGTTATAAAAAAAAGGGGGGGGGTGAAATGGGATTTTTATGGATGTTTTTGTCTTTTTACAAGGTGTGACTGAGGTATGATTTAACAATAAAAAGGGGGAAGTATTTGAATTGTTCAAAAAAAAGGTGTGTGTTTAACAACCTTCTTGTGTGTATATAAGTTGAGAATCAGTCTAGTGTAACCGGTTTGAAATTATATCTTTATTTTTATATTTGAAATTTCACCAAATCCTAATTAAATATCGAAGAACCTTTGTTTTGTTCATGTTCAAGGTATGTTTTGTAGCCTATTCAAAGTGAAGTGTTAATACCTGTACTGTCGCAGTTGTGATGTCAGTGCTGTGCCACTCTCAGTCCACGCTTTGCTAACTGGGAGGAGGTATGTATTATTTTCCTCGTCATGGTTAAACATTTATTTTGGTTTGTAGACAAGAAAAACTTAGCAATATGCAATTATTAATGTTAGTGTTACGATTGTAAACATGCAAGCTATGTGGCATTCGAATATACTTTGTAAATGCACTTTTTTCAAGTTTTATAGCAGATGTGTTTCCAAGTGTTACAGGGTTTTCTGTGTGTTAACAGGGGATTGATGACCCGTGTGTGTGGAAGAGACTGCATGTTACAGAGCTTTTCTATTTTTATTGACTTGTACAAGTATGTGCACTCTGTCTGTTCATTATTTACAAACACACACACACAGAGGTTGCTGCTGCACTGTGGCCACTGACTGGTGAGAGCCAATCCACACCACCCAACTCTCACAAATATGCCTTAATCAACCACCCAAACCTGATCCGACCCGCAAACCGCCAACTTTTTTTACCAACCATGTTTTTTACCAACAGGCTGTGTCCGGGCAGCAACGAGCTGTTGTCGGGGAGCAACAGGCTGTGTCCATGCAGCAACGAGCTGTTGTCGGGGAGCAACGTGCTGCACTCTTCTTTGGAAAAAATCCATTATTGAAATTCTGACTAAAATGCTTCAACAGTGACACCTGCAGGGCAGGCAAGAGTGGAAAGGGCAGTATGTGTGAGGTGGTGGTCTGAAGTGGGATCTCTTATATCGATTTAATGTACTTCTGTTTTTTTTCACGCTAATCTATGATTGGCCAAAACATGTAAAAGTACGCTCCAAGGGAGGACGTCCTCCCTAACCAATCAATAACCAGAATACAGTATTGACATTGCGTTGGTCCAATGACAGTTTCCAAATTTCATCTTTAATTCTCTACCACTGTATGTGGTAAAGCAGTAGATAGATTCATACAGCAGCATATTAGAAAAGAGATTATAATGTGCAAATTGCAAACTACTTTTAAACACATCACTAAAAAATTACATTTTATTTGGGCCTTTTCAACAGAGTCCAAATTTCCTTTTCTCAGATTTAGTGATTATGTTTCCTTTTTTTATCAATCAGTAGATAGCTACTTGCAACACAACAGGTTGTTTCTAGTAGCCTTAAGGACTGTTTGTTAAGCTAACGGGAGAATGGATTTGGACTGGGGGGCGCAGCACTAGCAGGATGCCCACCACAGAGTGGCTGGAGAGCTCAGGGCCCATAGACTGTAAAAAATATGGACATAGCCACCGTGACGTCACCCATAGATACTTCATCTCCATGAAAGAAAGAAAACATCAGATACAGCTTCTTTCTCTCTGTCTCTTCGGTCACTAATTTCTTCTCTGATGGTTAAATGTCTCTCTGTGGCTGTTGTGTGAATTTATCTCCTTAACAAGAATGCAGCAAAGAGATCATATAATGTGCTGTTGGTATTTTGCTGGGCTGAAGCTGTTGAAGAGTTACAGTGAGCTGTCTGGACTCAGATGGAAATTGATCCAGTTTTTAATTTAGTGCTTGTTCAGTCACCTGTTGATGTGTGATTTGTGAATGAGTTGCTTGTGACAATTTCTTAATTCTTGTTCTTGTTTTTAAGCTGAACCATATATTGAGTAATAAGCTTAAAGTAACTAGACATATGACTTTTTAAATACTAAAAGTAACTAGAATAACAGTATGTTAACATGTCAGCTTTGTAGGTTATTTTTTGTATGTTGTGCATAGAGATAAGAGTGTGTAAGTCATGTATTTGATACATGCATTAATACTTTATGATGTGAACCTGCACTTTTAGATCTGTGAATGTTCAGTCTTTCTAGTATTCAGCACTGATCTGTATCAGATTATAAGCTTTGTGGTACTTTATATATTTCTGTATACTAAGAAAATACATGGGAAACACATGTAAATCATGTGATATGTCTGTTTTTGATGAGAACATAAAGATGTTTTGGGGGTTTTGTCAGGGGTTTTTGTTTTTGAAAGCAAATTATTTTATTGGCATAGAAAATGCCCCCCCCCCCCCCCCCCCCCCCTCTGATTTCATCAGGTGGGGACAATGATATAGTATGATGCGATTTGTTGTTTAACTTTGAGCATCTGCCCCTCTAAAGGTCTCTGCACGGCCCTGGAGTCAGAGACCCTTCCTCCTGTCCTCCCCAATTTTTTGAGTCACCAGGGGCCACTGTTATGTAGGGTTCTGTAAGGACAATAGGTGCTTGTGTTTACATACTGAGACATTACACTACATGATTGCAACAATACTTTCCTGGGCCAGCAGCAACAATATCAACGCATTAGCCTACAGTGTGTAGCTGAATGGCATATGCAAGCACATACTGCCCCACCTCCACCAATAGAGTTCTGTGATTCACATTCTTCCATCAATCACACACAAACACACAAGCACACACAGTGATCAATTCATACTGCTATGCGTAGGTAGACCTATAACAAATAATAATATACGTAACCTGTATCATACAGGATTTCCACCATATCACACATCCTGGCACAGAGACACAATGATACAATAGCCTAATGTTTTCCAAAAACAACCAATGTCAACACAAAACAACAAAACACAGCCAGCAATACTGACCACAATCATCTTTTGATACATGCTGACATGTGGAGCAGCAATAAACAGTAGATATAGATAAAATACAATAATCATTATGTTGATCTTGAGAAATTGTTAAAAGATGCAGTTATGGGTTAGTAAAATGGTAATATACACTTAACACACAAGCTATGCAACACAGAGTTTAAGGACATGACTATAGAAAAACATACCAAGTTGTATAAAATACTATAAAATAGCCTATACTATACCATAAAATAGTCTACCTATGTCTATGGATTTACTCAGCTGTTAAGGCTCCCCAGCGCCCTGCTATTGCTTTTCTGACAGAGAAAAACGCTGTATGGACACAAACCCTTATGTTGTTATTTAGCCATGCGGTTAAATCAATTAATTTTATTTCATGAAAGAAATTGCCCCCTCGCAATTTTTAACAGCCTCCTCAGTCACTTCATCCTAACGCCTGGCCTGGATGGTTCAAATAGTTAGCTAAAAATATGGCTGAAATAGGTAAAAAGTAATAGACAGGGGCAGGGGCTAGTTACATAGACCAGCACAAAACATACTCTAATGTCTCTATATAGTGACTCAACTTTCTAACACACAAGTACAGTACTGAGATATTTCATGCACTCAACCATGGTGAGCAGTCATGGGGTCCTTTTTTTTCAGACGGCTATGACCCAAATACACACACTGCCTACAAATTTGCGGGGTGTTTTTTCATGGTTGTGAGAGGTGTCATAACCAAGGCCATGAGAAGATCACATACGGTGTGTTTTACAGACAATTCAATTAAAAAATCACAGCCCTAAAAAGAAACTATGATCTTCGTGTAGTGGTCATGTGGGAATGTGAGTGAGAAAGACAGAAAAACACAAACAGATGTGCAGCAGTTTATGAAAAGCTACAGGTACCAACATGTCATAACCCTAGAAATGCTCTGTGTTTGGGTTCAAAGAAATGCAATAAAGCTATACCATAAAACAGAGGGTAATGAAAAAATAGATACTATGATTATACGTCTCTCTATCCCACTATACAGTCTCATAAGTTGTACCCTGTAGGTCATCCCCAGATCATATTTAAAGATTTCGATTCAATTGACAACTATTTGGATTTGTCAAGTTCACAGTACTACCTCCTAGAGGACTGTATGACCCTGTTCTACCATACAGATGTAATGGTAAACTCATGTTTCCGCTTTGCAGGACTTGTGCAGAGAGCTTAAATCAGACTAGTGATTGTCAACACAGTAGTGAAGAAAGAGCACTATCGGGTGTTTAGGTCTTGTTTGAGCTACAAAGCGTTCTTGAAAAAGGATACCAGATAGCCCAGATAGATGAAGTTTGGCAGTTTGGCATTTCCCAGAGCAGTCAGACACACTGTTTAAGGACTATATCAAAACCTTTTTGAAGTGTAAGCAGGAGGCATCAGGCTACCCACACCATGTGTCTGGTGAGGATGCAGAGTGTGAATACATTGAGAATTAGTAAACTAGAGGTATAAGGCTGAATCACAAAAAACATACGTGTCAACAAAGCAGTCCGAAGTTGTAACAAGCTAATCTTAAACAGCCTGTGGGGTAGATTCAGTTTAAGGACTGTTGGGACTTCATTAGGAGCAGGTTTGGTCATTATCAAAGATAATTATTAATTATTAAAATTAATAAAATTCTTAATATTAATTCATAATAACGGGGTACCACCTGGAAACTGGGACCAATAACCAAACAGTAAGGTAGTCTCATAAAAGGAATGCTAATATCTGAGGGATATCAGCATCCACAGGTGAACATAGAAGGTTTGAGTTTGAGCTCTGACTCTCTCAATCAGCCACTTTTCACAATATATAAACACAATAATGGCAAAAGACTTCTCTTTAAAGATATAACAGTGTTTATTAAACAATAGCAAAGTTAACAAAGTTAGCCGATGCTTTGATCAATAAGTCACTATCCTAAAATCTAATTCTACCTAAGCAATAACAACAGCAGCTATGCACAGTGTATGTACAGAGACAGATACCATTCAGCGTGATAAAAAGAAGCTTCAGCTGAAAAACACCACAGTGTAAAAGCATCTGAGGGTGGTGTACAAAAAATGCAGGTTTTTTCCTGACTTCAAAATACTACCTTATAGATATTGAGCTTTTTGACATCAGACTCCAGCAGACATTTAGCATGGTTGTGGCTAGTCCGTGTGTAAAGTGGTAAAACATTTGTTGTGAAGACCATGATTGAGAATGCAGAGAGACTAATTTCTGAAAAAATAGATAATATTGTATATATTTACTCATGGTGGCAACCGTCATATAATGACTTGTTAAAAATAAGGAATATAAATTTTGTGGAAGGACTACTGTCTACTGTACGACACTCTTCTCCGAACACATAAAGTATACCAACTTATCAGTGACGATGTGATGAATGATGCAAGTGGCAATTTAGAAGTTCAGAACGTTTTTACCAAGTATGTCTACCATAGAAACCTCAGTTGTATATATCTTGTTTGCTTTTTAGAATCTTTTAATAATGCAACAGCTGCACCATATGGGTATTTATTAGTTGACTTTAAAGCCAAGACACCAGATAATGAGACTCAGAACAGATATGTTGTCAGACCATCCTGTTAGTGGTTAGTTAGTTATTCTAAGCTATGCCACCAATGATTTTATCCATGCTTTGTGTGAAATAGCGCTGAATGTGTTAAAAGTGAAAATACCATTACTTATGAGTCAGTACAGATGTTTGAAGAACTGGGATTAGACTGATTGCTGACAAGAAGATTTGTGTTTCTAAAAAAAAGGAAAGTGATTAACCAGACAGGAGAAGGATTTTTGAGCTGCCATACCTTTTATTACCAGTCTTTTCACACAAGGCTAAAATGTTTTTTTGTTTGTTTTGTTGTTGTTGTTGTTTTTCACAAATGGAACATGCACAGAAAATGTATTTGGTTCCACAGCATCAGCTGGATGCAATAAGACAAACTGGCAGTCATGAATCTATTACACAAAAAGTAGAAAATGAGCTGGATAATGAAATAATACATGTCCTAAAGCTACCAGACACAGATTTACATGAAAAAGCTAAAAAGTATAGTTTCCTTTTACAACGCTTTTTAAATGTCATTAGACAAGGTAATGACGAAAAAAGGACTTTTGACACTATCACTTCCTGAGGATGGAGGGAATGAACAGAAAGAAAAGCAACAGCTGTACAGTGATGAGGGCACAAAATATGTAATTATTTCTGAGGTTATGCAACATATGCCTATGAGAAACAAGAAAAATGCTAAATATATTATGGATCAGTTGAAAAAATCAAGAGATGTATCTTGGACTGAACAGGGAGAACTTGTAAATAATAATGTCATAAAAGGGTCACATACAAGATTGCAGACTCTTCCAGACCAATAGGATGGCATGATTTTCGAAGTCTCTTGCTATTTTAAATGTACCATTATCAGCAGTGCAAAGCACTCAGGTGAGACATCTTATTACAGCTTACAAGAGTACCAGTACCCCTATTTACTATGTTGACCAATATTCATTTTCAGATATGCATGTAAGTAGTGTAAAGAAAAAACGTCAACACCTGAAAAGACAGAGGTCTTCTGATGTAGACACTAATGAATTTTGAATTAGTGTATTTATTTTTTATGTCTTGTTTTATTTTTATCTGTTTCATATATGTTTCATCTCTGTGTTTTGTAATATACATTGCCAACCAGTGTGTACCTCCTAAATGAGAAGGATCCGTGTTGACTACAAGCATACCAGGTAATTCCTGAACACGTTCAGGTAGTTGGTCACAAGTAAATATCCCCAGAAAACAAGCTTCTTTGGATATGCTATTAATGATCAAAATTAGCTCTATGGCATTCATTCCTATATGTCTCAATAGTGGTCGAGGAGCACCTGGTGACCGGTGGATATCTCAATAACTGAGTCAAAAACAGTGTAACAGATCAGATTTATAGTTCTTGCTAGCAGTCTTCTGAATCTTGCTTCGAAGCGTACATTTCCTGTTTGAATTAGCAAGACATACTGTCCACATCCCTCATCTGCCTCAAGATTGAAACAAAATAGTCTCCAAACTCATATTGGTTAATGGCCAGACCACGATCTTTTAGCTGTCACCCAGTTGCTTGAATCAATTGGAAATATTCATGGGTGTATTGTCCATTTTGAAAATCTGACTGGAATGGCTTAGCGGGATCCGTATGTCCATCGGCATATATATCTAAAAACTTGGTGTCATAGTGCCTGAATCTAAATGGGTTAAGGCTATAGGCACCAGTAGAAGCATCATTATCAACAAAACACATGACAATGAACTTTGGGATCTGCCCTAAAAATAAATTGTCTTGAATACAGATTCTGGTACCAGTAAGAATGGAAAAAATGTTTAGACACACACGATCAATTGGATATTTACATTAGCATGGGTCAAAGCTTTGGTATGAGCCAACTTGATAACAGGGGCAATAGAAACCTTTTTAACTTAATACTAGCAGATACTATGTTGACACAATAGTTCAGATTTCCTAGAGCTTAAGACAAAATTTGTCTTTTGCTAGGATGAATTTAATTCCACACCATTTATTAGTAGTTTTTCTTGAAAAAATAGATCAGCATGAACAGGAGTGATCAATTCTACAATTCCACTTTGAGATGGTTAGTGTTCCCCTTTGTCTCAATCCTTGATTGTCACCTAAAGGCGAATGTTCATCCATATAACCAGGTGTATCCTTGATAAATAGTTCACATGCAAACTGTGAGTCTAGTGTATCCTTTCCATAGTTTAGTAGGCATTCTATTACACCCCTATATGGGTATGTGTTTGAAGATTGGGAAATCAGTCTCCAAAGGTTATATCAACTTGTGAAAAAAGTGTACAACCAGGGTAGTTGATCAGACCTACTTCATCCTGTTGTCCCAAATTGGAACCATCCGGATTGGTGATTTTAACGTGTAAATATGAAAGCATGTTATTAAGGTTGATGTTGTCTTCGCTACTGGATGATCTGTAGAACTCCAACCGTCCCGTGTCTGTTATTGCTGAGAGAGTGGCAGTATTTCAAGAAATGTACATTTTTCAATTGATGTTTGTGTAAGCAGCAAAGTAAAACATCAAACTCACTTTTTACACACTCCTCTGATAGGCTGTGGAGTAGTGCCATTTTCTATCTAAATCCAAAAACAATTAGAATATATCTGTATCAGCAGTCTTGTAATGCTTGAAGACGTTCTTCTGTCCTTTAGGATGTGGATTTTTTCTGGCGGTGTCTACCGCTTTATTTGTTTTCCTGCGTCTTTTAGCTGTTTGGTCCCCCCCCTGTTTACCCAGTGGTCTTTTTATAGGTCTTTTTACAACCATCACAAGTCCTGATCCTTGCTGTCTTGACATGGCGGATTTGGTTATATTTGCAACAACATCACTGACAATATTTTTTGCAGCAGATGTCACATGGGGCTTGGCTAAACTTAGACCACATTTGAATATAGGCATAGCCATTCTGAAAGAGACTGTGAAACATACGACCAAGACCAGCTCCATACTGTGTGCTTGATCTTACAAAGCTTGGTAGCCCTGATCTGGCCTCATTCAGATAATATGACATATATTTTTCCTCGTTGTGACTTGGTCTGGGAACCATTTTTAAAGCAACTAATACTGTTGTTTTACAGGTCTGAAGTGTAGTCTGAAGTTTAGTAGTATGTGTTGAACCTGGTTAGACTGGAGACTAATTTGACTGATTTGGACAGAGGCACATAATGTGGCTTGTCGAACTGAAGAATGGGATATACCTTATCCATACCTGTTATATTAATGCTGTGCAAGAGGGGGACAAAACTGTCACCAACAATCTGGTCATCCACAATGTCTGTATAAACAAACATGTTATAACATCTGCTGTGAATATCAGCTGGATGCGGGGCATACTGCTTGGGGTAGTGCTGCTCATTAGGAGTCAAAACCACCACACCTGGTTTGGACCCTAAAATATGCACCAGCTTACCATTACATGTGACTACTATGCTTGGATCACCTGAAACAGTAACACAGTTTCTGATATCATTGTATTGTAATGACAGGCTTCCAATTCCGCCATTTTGGGTAACCATTGCATTAAATTCAGACAGAATTTTTGTTATGCTGTCATAGAAGCCTGGTGGCAAAGAAATAACTTCCCTCCTTTGCGTTTTAAAATCAGACACATCAGCATCAGATATTGTAATGGTATGCCAACTGCGTGGATATTGTATCTCAATTAACCCCACTTTGTATGCTTCCTTGAGGTTAATAGGCTTTGCAAGCTTTGCTCTGTAATTCCATATTTTGTTTTGAGGGTACACAGATAAAGACGCATTGCTAGGCAGAGTCACAAAAAAGCTGTCACTACCTATACTCTATACATACTTTTTTTCATTCATCCTCACACTATCCAGTGTGACACAAAATGGTCAATTCAGTTAAGGTGTCACATGTCTTTTTCTGAAATCCAAGAGTTAAACTTGTTGGGCCAACCCAACCATTTCACCAGAACAATGGTCTTACGTCCTTCCTTTTTTCTGCTGAGAATCCTTTCAATCTTATATATATCGTTTATTATTAATAATAATAATAATAATAATAATAATTTAATAATGACTTTTTGCAACTCTTTATCATAAAAAGATCCCTGCAACATTTCCCCAGTACAGTCTCTTAATTTATAAACAGGAGGGTTGCGTGGTATACACTCTGTTATTATAAAATCTTCGTCTGTAAAAGTTTGTTCATAACCTTTTCTGATAATTTGACGAAGGTTTGAGATTCTCACTTTGTCACCAATATTATATTTAAAAAATACAGATGGTTCAGGCTTTGCTTTGTACAAGTTGTTGAAAACTGTCCTCTTGTTTCCCTTATTGACCTGAGCCAGTGTCATTTTAATTGATCAATGGTAGAAGTGGTTATAAGCATGCACAATGTGTTGTAGTTTATCTATGTAACTGTGACTGCAGATCACTACTCATAAAATGATTATGGACTGCAACTTTTATGGAAACATGACTTAACAGGAGCGTCCCGATAGCGCCATTGAGCTACCAGCCTGCTACATCCTCAGGGCGGATACAACAGCTAATGACTCTGGTAAGACCAGAGGGGCGTGGGGGACTGTGCATTTATGTTAACAAAGCTTGGTGCATGGACAATGCCATAATGGCACTGCTCTGCTAACCTAGAATATCTAATAGTTAGGTGTAGACCTTTCTACCTGCCCAGAGAGTCTACTGTTGTGACTGCAGCATACATCAGGATGCTAATGGTAAGCTTGTAATGAAAGTATTGCATGCTACCATTAGCAGACAACAGACTACACACCCAGCCAAAGCCAAGTTCTTATGTGCGGCTACGCCATGGTGTAGCTGTTTTAGGCATGCGGCCAACTACAATACGACATAGTTCACAGTATTTTCACGTTCAATTATTTCCTAACATGTATAATGTGTTTCCAAAGAAATCTCCATAATCAGCGGGAGCATGTAGATGTTAAAGAGGCCCCAGAATGGGGCCTTGGGGAACTCCACTGGTCATTTTTGTCCACTCAGATTTGTGTAATTACCTATAGACACAAAGTAATCCCTGTCCTTTAAGTAGGATTCAAACCAATTCGATACTTTGCCAGAAAGTCCAACCCAGTTTTCCAGTCTGTCTAGTAATATTTTGTGGTCGACTGTGTCAAATGCAGCACTGAGATCCAGTAATACAAAGACTTAAATTCTGCCATTGTCTGTTGTCTTGTTTAAGTGGATGTCATTGAAGACCTTAACAAGAGCAGACCTTAACAACAAGAGCAGACCTTAAATCCTGACTGGAAGACATCAAAACAGTTGTTTAGTGCAAGAAGTTGTTCACCTGTTGAAAAACAGCTTTTTCAATGATTTTACTTAAAAACGGAAGGTTCGATATGGGCCTATAATTGTTCATTAGTGACATGTCTAGATTGTTCTTTTTTAAGAGTGGCTTGATGACTGCAGTTTTCAGAGCCTAATTTGTAGATCTGAGGCCATGCAATTCGAAACATTTTTGAAAAAGCCAGTAGGCAGAATATCTAGGCAGCAGGAGGAGGATTTCAGATAATAATATATATAATGTCCTGCAGTTGTTTATGGTTAAGTGGATAAAATTATGTCATACTACTTGAATTGACACAGGGACAACACATATCCTGTACCTGATATCAAGGCACTGACTGCTAGTCTGATTTTCTGAATTTTGTCAGTGAAGAGGGAGGCAAATTCATTGCAAGCCTTGGTGGATAAAAGTTCAGAGGTTGCTGACACAGGAGGGTTTGTTAGCCTGTTGATAGTAGCAAACAAGGCACATGCATTATTATTGTTTTTGGCAATGATGTCAGAGAAGAAGGACCGCCTTGCTTTTCGCAGTTCCAAATTGTAAATGCGAAGTCTCTCTTTATAGATGTCACAATGAACCTTGTAAGTCTTAAAACATTGTCGCATTCACCCTGCTGTAATGAAAGATTCTACATGAGCAGGTCAAAGGCTGCCAGATCAGTTAACCCCAAGATATCCCCTTTCCATCTGTGCATCAATTCCACAACTAAACCAGATCATCACAGTGAGTTCCTATTGGAGCCCATGCCTGTAAGTGCCACTGGCACATATCTGCTCTCAGCTAACATTGCTCCTTACTAATAGCAATCTGCTACGCCTTTTAGTTCTGTGTATTGGCAGTTATCTTTCCCTCCACAGCATGTCCCCCACTTACCCCAGTGGAATCTGAGCTATCCAGTCTGAGATCTGAACTCCACTCCATTGAGAGTCTCCTGGACGATGTCCTCCAGCGGCAATCCCTGCTCCTTTCCCGGTTGGATGTGCTGCAAAGGGTCACTCCCACCAGCTCGGTCAGTCTGGCAGAAAGTGGCTCTCCCGGGCCATCTGCGGTCCATCCTTTCTCCTAGACATCCGTTGTGAAGAAGGCAAAACAGATTTCTCTAATGCAATTAACTCTGCTGTCCCTGATGCTGCCCAGCTATCTCTCCAATCCAAACTTGCTGTCTATAACATTGGTGACTCTATCGTCAGGTACGTTGAGCTCCCAGGTGCTGTCACCTACTGTCTTCCAGGCAGCAAAGTTACATTATTGACATTATTGAACTATCGCCAGTGCTCATAGACCTCCATGCATCAGCTCACATACTAATCTATCACATGGGTACCAATGACATAATGGATAGACAATCAGTTAAACTCCGCATTCAGCTAGAGTCCCTTGCAATCACAATCCAGAGCCTGGGCAAAACCTGCATCTTTTCTGGTCCTATTACCAACCTGTCAAAAAGCCATGAACATTTTAGCCGTTTATTTAGCCCGCATAAATAGCTAAAAAACCTTCTGTACTGCAACTAGCCAGGGTTTTATTAGCCACTTTGACTGTTTCTGGACCAGACATGACCTCTACAAATCTGATGACCTGCACCCCAACATTAAGGGCACTAAACTATTCATCCAGCATATTGCTTTCAACTCTGACTGATGCCTTCCTCAGCTTGATCCTGCTCCAGAACCCACTCCTGTTCATAGTGTTGAGCACCTCACCCTGGGTCCTGCTGAACACTCCCCCTCTAACATTATACCGGTTAGGGTCAAATTACACCGTGCCACTTTTAGACCCATTTGCTAAACAAATTCTACAAAAAGAGCAAACTCCCTATTCCCCCACTTCTACAAAAAAAGACACGAACATTATCAATTGAACATTAATTGCACCCTGCAACTGTATCTGCTGGTTCCATCTCAAGCACCGCAGTGTTTAGCCTACTTAATGTGAGGTCCCTTGCTAACAAGTCTTTTTTAATGCCAAGATTTTATTATGTCTAATAATATTGATTTCTTATTCATCACGGAGTCCTGGTTAAGCCCTGGCTACTCTGTCCTACTAACAGAGGTATGTCTCCCTAATTACTCCTGCTTTAATCAACCTTGGCCATCAGGCTGTGGAGGTAATGTAGATGTTATTTTTAATAAGAATTACAAATGCTCCCCTGTCTCTCTAAATATTTTTAAATCCTTTGAGTCTCTGGGTTTTCTTTTTAATGGCCAGCATCCAATACTGTGTGTATTAATCTACAGGCCACCTAAAGGCTAATACTGGTTTTATTCAAGAATTTTCTGAGCTTCTTTCATTTATTATGGCCAAGTATGACAGAGTTCTCATCCTTAGTGATTTTAATATACACATTTGCTCCCCCTCCATATCTGCTTTTACTGTTGATTTTATTAACCTCTTTGAGCCTTTTAATCTTAAACAGTCAGTAAATAGTCATAATAAAGGACATAGTGCTATCTTATGGTGTTTCTTTAAATAATATTATTTGGTAGATTTTATCGTCTCTGATCACAAGGCTGTGACTTTCTGTACCTTGCTCCTGCTCCCTGCCCATAGGCCAACTACTTTTATTCACTTTGTCTTTTAATTCTAAATCAGCCAGTAGTTTCTGTGATAAATTCTTCGTGCCTCTGCGCATAATACCACAAATCGAAATGGTCTCCCTGTCAATGATTTAGTGGACAATTTTAACAGTATATGCCAGTTCATCCTTGATGACATTGGCCCTTTTAAGTTGATAAGTGCAAAACCTAATGCCCTACCATGGCTAAATGACTACACAAGGGATTTAAGATTTGAGATGGTGTAGGAGCGCTGAAAGAAAATGGAAGAAAGATAAACTCACGATATCTCTTGATATTCTTAAAAACTTGGTGTTGGCCTACCAGCAGGTGGTGAAAGAAGCAAGGTATTCATATTTTTCTAATTTAATTACAAATAACTGTCACAACCCCAGGATTTTATTCCGAGCAATAAACTCAGTGGTCAACCCTCCTCCCAGTCAGAATTAGGCACTTTGGCCAGACTGACAAAGAGTCATAACTCTATTGATCCATGTATTCCCACACTTCTCAGCATTAATGACTTTATGAGCTTCTTTAATGATAAAATTCGAACTATCAGAGACAAAATTCATCACCTCCTGCCCTCAACAGGCACTGATTCACCCTCAAATTCGGGAACCATAGAAACAGCTGCAAAACCCAATATATATTTAGACTTTTTCTCTCCAATTGACCTTAGTGAATTAATTTCAGTGGTTTCGTCCTCTAAACTATCAACCTGTCTCTTAGACCCCATCCCAACTAGGCTGCTTAAAGAATTCTTACCCTTAGTTAGCACTTCTTTACTGGATATGATCAATCTGTCTCTAATAACTGCTATGTACCACAGTCCTTTAAAGTAGCTGTAATTAAACCTCTTCTTAAGAAGCCTACACTGGATTCAGCCGTTTTAGCCAACTATAGGCCTATATCTAACCTTCCCTTTCTCTCTAAGATCCTTGAGAAAGCAGTCGCCAATCAGTTATGTGACTTTCTACATAACAATCAGTCATAGCTCCACTAGTATTATTGTTGTTACGGTCATTGTTGTTGTTGTTATTATGCTTCTCTGTGTCTCTCTCCACCCAAAATTTCCTCCAGCTAAATGAATCCAAATCTGAGGTCGTCTTAATTGGCCCCCCAAACCTGATCTGTGACTGGAAAAATAATTTTGGTGACCTGTCTGCTAATGTCAAGTACTCTGCCCAGAATCAGATTTTTCACTCTGAACTTTGTTTTGACATCCAAATCATAAAGGAAGTGCAATCATGCTTCCTCCAATTTAGGAATATTGCTAAAGTTAAACATTTTTTATCCCAAGCAGACCTTGAAAAAATCATCCATGCTTTTATTTCGTCACATCTAGATTATTGTAACTCTCTGTACTCAGAGCTCAGCTAAAAAGCCATCTCCCGTCTCCAGCTTGTTCAGAATGCAGCTGCCGGCCTTTTTAACAATTTTTTAACAAAAACAAAACAAAGAGACAAGACCATATCATGTCCATACTTGCAACACTTCACTGGCTACCTGTTAGATATAGAATTGATTTTAAAATTTTACTAATTACTTTTAAAGCCCTAAATGGGCTTGCTCCCACTTACATCTCAGATTTACTTGTACCCTATGAGCCTAGCCGCTGCCTGCATTCCTCAGGTAAGGTCCTCACTGTCCCCACAGCCCACTTTGTTATTAAAGGATGCCGTGCATTTGCTGTTAGAGCCCCATTGCTATGAAATTCCCTACCTGAGGAAATGGCTGGCAAACTCAGTACCCTGTTTTAAATCCATCCTCAAAACTTACTTTTACAGAAAGGCATTTCTACAGTAAATCTGTTGCTTATCTGTTTTACCTGTTCCGTTTATACTGTTTTATCAGGTCCGATGTTCTATGTTTTTATTTATTGCTTTTTATCATGATTGTGTATTTTATTTTTATTCTGTAAAGGACTTTGTAACTATGTTTAGAAAAGTGCTATACAAATAAAGTTATTACTATTATTAAGATTATCATCTCATTATTACCATCTCACACAGGGATCATGGATTATTACAGAAATGCTCCACACACACACTGCATATACCTACTTCCTCCTCAGAATAAAGTGACATTATTGATTAAAAGTTAAAAGAATATTGGTGGTTTATCATCTTTTAGCCCAATAAATACAAATTGTACATACTTCACATTATTGCCAACCTTTTTGCAAAGCTTACCATCAAGTTGAGAATGCACTCTCACCACAGTGTCCATTTAGTAGTTCTTCTGAAGCTTTTAAATTAAGTAGTTCTCCAGAGCTTATCATATCCCTTGATCGTCATCAACTGTCATAGAATTGATATTCAAATTTACTTTTTTCTGAGCACTTAAATGGTAACTACACACTGTTTACATAATCACGTAGGTCTATGTTGGCATATGATGTTTGTCCAACAGTACACATATTGTGTGTAAAAACTGCTTTTTCTGCTCAAAATTAGCTTATTCCTGTCTGCCCCTCCCTAATCTTGACGCAATAGCAAGATTCTGAGGTCTTTTCTGAATATCAGCTGCCATGCCAAGTATAAATATCAGAACACTGACCTGAACACTAACTGGCCACGATTAGTCTCCAAACTAGTTGTGATGTCACAAATCATGCTTCTAGGTACACACCTTAAACTCAGATTTTCTCAGTTTGTGCTCTCAGCTCTCACACAGAGCTGCTGTTAGCGTATGCAAGCCTGATCATACATGAACAGCTACAACACTGTACCAAAGGGCCATAGATGTTCTTTTAGTGACCATCAAAGCTCCGGCGGACTCTTTGCATTTCCAGTGCCAACACGGAGAGTCTGACAGCAGCTGTTCATGGCTGGTTAGCTTTGACTACCAGCTCTACATCGCTGTTCATGCTACACTGAGCGGTGGTCAGTCGATGTTCCCTCACCCCCCGCGTCACACACTACTTAGTTACAAGGCTACACCCCCTACAGTCGATGCCCTCCAGTCCACTGTAGCATGTAAGATCCCCTCCAGACATGTTGTAAGATATATAAAATTAAAATAATAAAAATGGAATAATGTTTCTAATATGTTTTTCCTCCAAAAAAAGTTCAATTACCTCATTAAAAACCATAAAATTAAATTTCCTCCTTCTACCTCATTGAAAAATCCAGAATCTAAGAATATGCAAATATTGTTCATGTCAAAAGTTTAATGTAAACTGTAAAATCCATCCTCAGTGTATGTGTACTGGAGTTCATACTGAACAACGTTTAGTCTCCAAGCTAGTTGTGATTAGATTTTCAATGAGCACAGAGAAACTTTCCCCCTTCAGCAGATGAATGTGAAAATAGCCCTCTAGTGTTAAACTCTGCTCATACATCATTCTGTACAATAAAGCTCAATCATCCAACTACAGGAACAAGAACAAAAACACATTTTTGAGCGGAAGGTGACTTTAAATATGCTGGGAGGGGGAGAGCATGAAGTTAATCTTTAAAGGCAAACTGCACTCCTGTTCTGGAGTTTTCCATCGTATCATAGTCTTTAAACAGCTCTGAAAAATATTGAAATTTAAACATCTTCAATTCCATGACAACTTGGCAACTTCCATCTGCTGATGAAGATCACATGATATGATCAAAAGCTCTACAACAGGTACTAAATGGACCTTGTGGTAGTTTTTTTAAAAGCTGTTCCCAAGACTAAGAAGGAACTTTAACAATACCAAACAAACATCAAGTCTCTGAAAGTAGATTTTCATAGCATACTGAAGTAAATGAAAGTAGGTCATGAATATAAAAACTTATTACATGTTTTGATCTTGTAAATGGTTATGAAATAATGTAAATTGTACATAACTGCAGTAGCAATTACAATTACAGTAACTTTACAAATTAGTATTACAGTACTAAAAATATGTCATGTCATTCCTCATTTAACCAAGCTGCCTCACATCCATTATACATGTTATATTACATTATATCTGATCTTTGATTAAATGACGAATATAGACTCTACAGCTGACTAACATACAGGGCTGAAAAAATACTCAGGAGCCCATTAATACCCAGCGGACCCCAAGATCCTAGCCTCCTCAGCCCTTCTGAGGATCATGTTCTAGCTTATATGACTCTGGAATTGAATCAATGTCTGTTTGTTCACTTAGCACACACATTTTCCACAGTGCTGGAATGTATTCAATACATTTTCAGATGGAAAATAATGAAGGTGGGGTAGAAATTCAACTCGCTGCCGTGTTCACACCAGATTATTCATTACCACTATGGTGTTTTTCTTACAGTGCCAAAGCGTGTTTCTCTCCTGTGAGAGGTATGAGCAGGGGTTGTGTGTCTGCCAGCCCTGTAGTGCACATTAATCAGCGGGTCCACCTACAGGACTGTTTTGCTACTTTCTTTTCCCTCAATAAGATGGTGAACTCCCAGACATTCCCAGCAATTACAACCTGTCCTCTGCAGTTATCGCCTCAACATTAACAGCAGCAATATTCATCTCGTCTGCAGCTCGAACACACCACGTCTGCATGATGCCCTGGTTCCACGCTCCAGAGTCAAACCTTTCTCAGTTGTTGTGAATAGTTTATGGAATAGACCTTTATTGTATCTTTTTAGTTGTTGGGGTGTCTTTGACTCAGTCCTTGATCATGATCTGTCTTCCTTTTCTTTCTCTGTCTCTCTTTTGTGTTGTCTCATTAGCCAGTCTTTGAAATCCAGCCCCTCCTGTTGCAGCAGGGCTCCGTCAAGCTCCAATCCTTTTATATCCTTTCTGGAGGATTCCCCTGCTTCAGTTAGCATCGCCTGCTGCCCGGCGGTGACAGGAATAGAAATCCTGAAGCGGATACTATAGGAGCCTGGAGCAGCAGCAGGTCTGCCGTGTCATTCTGGAAATCTCCAGCAGCTGCTGTGCTGACAGAGATCAAAGTGGGAGGCAGCCAGCTGCTGTCAGGCTACCTGGGCGCTTTACACATGATATGACTTCAACAGGTCCAAACAAGGGAAACTTCAAATCTATTAACCAATGGAATTTGTTGAGCAAAAATCAGGGAAATTTAAAAACTGTATAATTAACAAAACAAAAACTAAGCTGCATCCCAATTAACTGAGTTATGAATATCTGTTAGTCTTCTGAACCTGACCTGAACCTGGCACTTTACCTGCATCTTTAAGACCTGATTCAACTGAGCCTAACCTGAGCCAAGTTGGAGACTTGAACCCAACCTGAGACCCAGGACCTGGAGCTATATTTTTGTTTTATTTCATCCATTACATACCATTAGCTAGCCTAATGCAACACCTTACACTCTCTTTCACTCCTCTCAGCTACACTACTTACAACACATGGCATACATGAACCTGGTTCAAGTTCAAAGCTTTGTGTTAGTTTCAGTTTTAGTCAAACTTTGGATGGGGGGGGGGGGGGTGCGCACTGTGTTTAGTGGTGTAGAAATATATTGTTTTACTTTCACCTAATAGTTTCATATTTGGAATATAAAATGTTCAGTGTTCAACCACATCAGCTAACTCACACAGATACACACCTCCCCATACTCAAATACGTGTGTTTCTCAATATGTAGAACTATGTCTTTAAGTTCTCCTTTTCCTGCTCTCTAGTCACTGTCTATGACACATCCGTCCAAACAAAAAGGCAAAGATCCTTTCCAGAGGGGTCCATCTCATCCAAGATCAACCCGAGCAGAGCCTGCGCCGCGCAAAGCACCAGGACGACCAGCCCCCTTCACCTTTTATTTTCCAAAAATACTCTTGGAAGTTGGCAGGAGTGTCTCACAGCTCAGAAAACACAGCTTCCCCTTTTTTCCAGTGTAATGGAAATTGATGTGAGTTGGGCCCAGCTGCAGAAGCACTGTGTTATTGTAAAATCAGAGGCCCGGGGAGAGCAGGTGCTTCCCCACCACCCTAGGGAGACACATGTGCCCCTGACTGCTGGTCTTGGATCAGCTTTCTCTACCCTGCATCTGACCTTAACCACTATGGGTCAGTGCTATGAGGTGAAACCAAACCCCACACCTTCATGCAGCAGCAGCAGGACGACTTTCACAGAGGCAGCAGTGTTCATGGGAGGAGGAATGTGGAGGGAAAGAGGGCATGGGGGTTACTGAGAATAAGAGGTTTTGAAAGCAGGCGAGGGACTACTCATGGCTAAAACAAGGCCATAAACAGGATAATTTATTTCTCAATCATGCTTTTGGGACAGATCGAGCAGTTTCATTGGGCCAGTTTTGTAAAGTGAAACTGCACTGTATCATATGCTGTCCCTGTTGACCTTTGTGCTGACATGTATGCTTCTAATTTTCTCAGTAAGAGAAAGAATGGAGAATACATCCATCCACATCAAAGTCAAGCCTGAGAATAAAACGATATTGCCAGAAAATTCCTTGGCCTCCTGTGAGCATTCCTGTAAATCCAAAACTTCTGCTCCTATGCTGTAGGTAGAAGGAATCACAGATTACATACAGAACACAGGAAAAGTACAGTGAGAGACCTTAAAAGTAAAGCAAAGACCAGCTGAGTGTACAGCGCCAAACTGGGTTAAAGGCATTGGTATTGTCCCTCCATTATCTAGCGTGTTAAAGGTTCAGCATGTTTACTTAGGTTTTCTCTCCATAAAAAATTTACACTCGGCCGCACTTTCATGTTGGTTGAGTTATGTGGTGCTCTCTGGCAAGGCTGCAGGAGAGGGCTTTGATGTGAAGCCATAAAAGCTGGAAGAGAGCGGCCAAGGCTGCATACTACAGTGTAGGCTGGAGCAGGATACTGAGGTCAGCAGTGATACGCTGTACGGCAGGGTGAAGACAGGTACTGCTGATCCCACATAAAGCAAAAGAGGGAAGCAGAGGAAAAACACTGAGGGTGAAAAAATGTTGCAGTCAGGGGGTGAGTGAGCCTACATACCCATGCTTTGCTTTACACAATGGCCTGCTATATTAAGTAGTAAAATCTAGGGAAGATATTGTGAAATAGTTGTTGGGTTTATATTTGGTGCATACACACCGCTTGGTGGCACACTCCGGGACAGAGGAACAACTATTTTAGTGGCCAGAGGTAAAAAGGGCAGTGCAGGATTATTGTCGCCACTGTGCTAAATGTTAGTTAACTGTTCCCAAGCCTCGCTTCCAGAACCCTTTAATATGCAGCCTATTATTGAGACCCCATTCAGCCAGCTTGTCATGGATGTGGTGGGGCCCCTTCCATAGACCAGCCGTGGACACAGTTTCATCCTGGTACTGATGCTTATCCTATACCACTGGTGGATGAGTTTATTAAGAGACTGGGACCTGCTAGGCATATCAGCATGCTTGACCTCACCAAGTGATACTGGCAGGTACCCCTCACAGAAAGTTTAAAAGAGAAAACTGCCTTCTCCACACCAGATGGTCTTTTCTAGTATGTGGCGCTGCCCTTCAGGGTCCATGGTGCCCTTGCTATATTCCAGCGAATGACGGACAAGATCTTGAGGCCACACCAGTCCTATGCAGCAGCCTCCCTCAACGACATTGTGATCTATAGCTCAGACTGGAAGGCTCATCTGGTACATGTTATAGCTGTGTTGCAAGCCCTACATGAAGCTGGACTAGTGGCCAACCCAAAGAAATGCCATTTTGGGCTGGAAGAAGTCAACTATCTTGGACATACTATTAGTAGGGGGATAGTAAAGCCTCAACAAAGAAAAGGGACTTGTTGGGTATTATTGGCAATTCATGCCCTGTTATGCTGACTTTGCAGACCCCCTGCATGATCTCATGCAGGCATGCCAACCACATCATGTCAGGTGGACAGAAGAGGCAGACAATGCCTTCCATACACTACAAAAGCCCTGTGCGATGTACCTGTCCTGTCAGCGCCGAACTTCAACCTACCTTTTATCCTACAGACAGATGCAGCTGAAACAGGCTTAGGGGCAGTTCTGTCACAAGTAGTTGATAATGTGAAAAAAAAAAATTATATATATATATATATATATATATATATATATATATATATATATAGCTAGCAATAATAGCAGTAGCAGAAATGGAAGCAGGACATCCACAGGACCATGCCACAGTCCCCACGGCCATGACCCACCATTCAGGCACTGGACCTTCCTGTGAGACATGAAAGCACAAAAACTCCGGGGAAGAAGTCAAGGTAGTAACATGCATTAATGGTACATGAAAGCATACGAATGGAGAGGAGGAGGAGAAGAGAGGAGCTCAGTGCATCATGGGAAGTCCCCCGACAGTTGAGGCCTATAGCAGCATAACTAGGGGCCGGTCCAAGGTGAGCCTGGCTGGCCCGAACTATAAGCTTTATCAAAAAGGAAAGTTTTAAGCCTACTCTTAAACGTAGAGAGGGTGTCTGTCCCCCGGACTGAATCTGGAAGTTGTTTCCACAGGAGAGAAGCCTGATAACTGAAGGCTCTCCCTCCCATTTTACTTTTAGATATTCTAGGAACCACAAGTAAGCCTGCATTCTGGGAGCGCATTGTTCTAGTGGGATAATAGGGTACTATGAGCTCTTTAAGATATAATGGTGCCTGACCATTAAGAGCTTTGTAAGTAAGGAGAAGTATTATAAATTCTATTCTGCATTTTACAGGAAGCCAATGTAGCGAAGCTAAAATGGGAGAAATATGATCTCTCTTCCTAGTTTTTGTCAGTACACGTACAGCTGCATTCTGGACCAGCTGGAGAGTCTTTAGAGACTTATTAGGGCAGCCTGACAAAGAATTACAATAATCCAACCTAGAAGTAACAAATGCATGGACTAGTTTTTCTGCATCTTTTTGAGGCAGGATGTGCCTGATTTTTGCTATATTACGTAGGTGAAAAAAAGCAGTTCGTTAATCGTTAACATTTACAAACTGAAGTCGATCTGAAAAATAAGATTTAAACCAGCTTAATGCAGTTCCTTTAATACCAATTAAATGTTCCAGTCTATGTAATAGAATGTGATGATCAATGGTGTTGAATGCCGCACTAAGATCTAACAAGTACAGAGAGAAGTCTGTTGTCTGATGCAGTTAGGAGATCATTTGTAACTTTCACCAGTGCTGTCTCTGTGCTATGATGCACTCTAAATCCTGACTGAAAATCCTCAAATAAACTATTGTTATGTAGAAAGTCACCTAACTGATTGGCGACTGCTTTCTCAAGGATCCTAGAGAGAAAGGGAAGGTTAGATATAGGTCTATAGTTGGTTAAAATGGCTGAATCCAGAGTAGGCTTCTTAAGAAGAGGTTTAATTACAGCTACTTTAAAAAAGGACTGTGGGACATAGCCTGTTACTAAAGACAGATTGATCATATCCAGTGAAGAAGTGCTAACTAAGGGTAAGACTTCTTTAGAGACAGACAGGTTGATAGTTTAGAGGATGAAATCATTGAAGTTAATTCACAAAGGTCGATTGGAGAGAAACAGTCTAAATATATATATCAGGTTGTACAGCTGTTTCCAATGTTCCTGAGTTTGAGGGTGAATCAGTGCCTGTTGAAGGCAGGAGATGATGAATTTTGTCTCTAATGGTTAGAATTTTGTCATTAAAGAAGCTCATAAAGTTATTACTGCTGAGAGCTATAGGAATACATGGATGAATAGAGTTATGACTCTTTGTCAGCCTGGCCAAAGTGCTGAAAAGGAACCGAGGGCTGTTTTTATTCTCCTCTATTAATGATGAGTAGTAGGCAGCTCTGGCATTACAGAGGGCCTTCCTATATGTTTTAAGACTATCTTGTCTAGACTTCTTGATTCTTCCAGTTTGGTGGTACACCAAATCACAATGAGCCTGCGGCACTATCAACAAGATTAGCAATTTCAAAAGGGACTAAAGTTAGCATAAGACTCCTTTGTAGTATTGAGACATGGCATTGAATTTAATACTAATGGGATTGCTTCCTTAAATTTAGCTACAGCACTATCAGAAGGACATCTAGTGAAGACATTTTTGTCTAATGGCGTGTAGTCTATTAATAGGAATTCAAAAGTTATTAAGTAATGGTCTGATAAAATAGGATTTTGTGGAAAAACTATTAAATGTTCAATTTCAATGCCATTCAGAACAAGGTCGAGGGTGTGGTTAAGACAGTGAGTGGGTTTATTTACACTCAGAGAAGCCAATTGAGTCTAACAATGAGATAAAGGCAGTGCTAAGACTATCAATATCGACGTCCACATGGATATTAAAGTCACCTACTATAATAACTTTATCTGTACGAAGGACTATGTATGATAAAAACTCTGAGAATTCAGATAAAAATTCAGAGTACAGGCCAGGAGGGCGGTACACTATAACAAATAGAAATGTTTTCCAGGTTGAGTGAGAAAGACTAAGAACAAGGCTTTCAAATGAGTTATAATTAAGTTTAGGTCTAGGGTTGATTATTAAGCTTGAGTTGAAAATGGCTGCAACTCCACCTCCTCAGCCGGTGTCACGAGGAATATTAATATGACTGGGGAAGTGGATTCATTTAGACTAACATATTCTTCATGACACAGCCAGGTTTCAGTAAGACAAAATAAATCAATATGATAATCTGAGATTAGGTCGTTTACTAATACGGCTTTAGATGACAGATCTAATGTTTAAGAGTCCACATTTAATTCTCCTATTTTGTTGCACTGTGACAGTGGTGGTGTTCATTTTTATTAGATTTTTATGAATGAATCCTCTTCTGTTTACTTTAGATTTAATTGACTTAAGTGATTTTAGTGGTTGGGGGACAGACACAGTTTCTATGTAGTTTTGGGTGGGTGCTGCTCTAATGGAAGCGCAGAGAAGTGTGTAGGACTGCAGCTCTGTCTCCTGGTCTCAACTCTGGGTTGTCATGGTTTTGGTCTAATAAACTTATTTCTAGATATGAGAGCTGCTCCATCCAAAGTGGGATGTATACCGTCTCTCCTAATCAGACCAGTCTTCCCCAGAAAGTCAGCCAATTGTCTATGAAGCCCACATCGTTTTCTGGACACCACCTCAACAGCCAGTGGTTGAATGATGACATGCAGCTATACATGTCATCACTGGTCAGATTTGGCAGGGGCCCAGAGAAATCTACATAGTCTTTGCATATGTACACACTGACTCAACATTAATTTTAGTGACCTCTGATTGGCGTAATCGAGAGTCATTCCTGCCAACATGGATAAAAATCTTACCATATTTACGATTATCTTTAGCCAGCAGTTTTAAATTTGATTCTATGTCGCCCACTCTGGCCCCAGGAATGCATTTGACTATGGTCGCCGGTGTCGCTAACTTCACGTTACTTCACGGTATTTATCCACAGTGATGAAGAATAAAGCAAAATTTTGCTGAGTTGAGGGCAGCAAAACGCTATCGGTAAACACAGTCGGCAACCGGAAGTGACACAGTTCGCTTACATCAGCACGTCTCCGTTGTCCACAGCAGGTGATATTAGGTGACTCAAATCTTGTATTGAAATCAAATGGGCAATGCACAAACTGAGATACTACCTTTTGGGTAGGTGGTTCACATTGGTAACTGATCATGCTCCTCTCAAATGGATGTCCACAAACCAGGAGAAAAATGCCACATGTGACATGATGGTTCCTGGAGTTACAGAACTTGAAGGTGGAGCATCGTCCTGGAAAGCTGCATGGCAATGCAGATACCCTCTCTTGCTGTGATGAATACCTTTGGGCTGCAGCTCCTTTCACAAGCAAGGAACTTGGCCCATAACACAGCCTATCTACTCATTGGCACCAGCTGGGAATAGTGGTCAGGCAGCAGTTTTACCACTGTCAGCTCCTGAGGTCTTGGAGGGAGCACACCTGAGGATGGTTAACAATTAGCCAGCCAAGTGGTGGGAGTGGCTTTTAAAAAGTACCAGTAGTGAACAGACAGGGAGGAGAGAAGGCTGGGGCAGTGTGGTCAGGGTTGCAAGTGATAAGTGACTGTCACATTAGTCAATAAAGTTATGTTGTGTTTGAGCCTCATTCCTGTCTCCAAGTAGTGATTCACTTGGTTTAAAGCCCCCCAATTACCACAATGCATACATGTAAGCACCGAGTAGTTTAACTGTCGGTTGAAGAATTAGAGATGAAAGCAGTTGAAGTTTCTGTTAAATAAAAGTGACCAAAGCCATTTCACTGAAAGCAGTTAAACTCTCATTTGAACATATTGATATCACAACTGGAAAAACTGAGAGGGTGAAAAATACCAAGAAAATAGTTGCAGTCAGGAACGGTCTAATTCCCCTGATGAAGCTTCCAGCATGATAAAAGCAGGAGGAATTAACAGAAGTAAGGATTTTCTTCCATTTTCTAACATGCTCCATATTTATGCTCCATGTTCACTGCTGCTCTTAAGTGACAAATACTTCACACTGTAATTGAAATATTTTAATATGTTTCAGCCACACCATACAGTGTTTTACAAAATATAAACCAGCACAGAGACCTTAGTGTATGTATTAGATATATTAAATTCTAAAAAACTGTGTGTATGTGTGTGTGTGTGTGTGTGTGTGTGTGTGTATATGCATATGAAAACAGGCTGGGGAGGAGTGCAGGAACAGGGAGGGAAACACAGAGCGAACAGAAAACCAAAATCCTGCATACCTCTTAATCACAAACGAGCATACATTAACCTATCAAAGAATATACAAGAATATAAACTTAAGTACACAACACTACAAGCTAACTAATAATGCAAGATAGTCCTAAAAGACTAAAAGGACTGGACAACAGAAGTGTAACACAGGAAACCAAGAGAATAAAAACACAAAGAGTCCAAGAACCATGAGTCCATGACAAAAAGCTGGAATAGGTGTGAACAAGTGTGAAGTCAATCGGTTGAACTGTTCTCAAGATATGCAAAGGACACACATACAGACAGACAGTATACATTTATACAATTGATACATTTAGGGCACCGGCGTAGCTACGGGTGTGCCTGGGTGTGCCTGTGCCACCCAAATCTCAAGCTAGCACACCCAGCATAAACATTAAAAAAACATAGCCAGACCGGGCTGTGCCCGCTCACTGGTGCATTTGAACTCCTTGACTCCTTGACTTGAGACATTGACAGCCCCGCACCGTCCTAAATTGATGTAATTTTTGACGTGTGACAGGCTGTCAGCTGTGATGCTCAAGTGTTGTGAAGCGTCACACTTGAGACAAGTTTTTTTTGGCGCTAGCCAAAACAGTCATTAAAAAAAGAGATGAAAAAGTGATTATTTTGACCATATCATCATTTCATCCATAATTTCCAACTCCAAGCTGTATAAACTTGAATGCTTATTGGATTTAATGCATATCAGGTGATGTGTATTTGTGTAACGAGGGACTGTGTGGCCTAGGGAGATCAACACCCTATATCAAGGTGTGCATAATTATTAGGCAGATTCTTCTCCTCAGGAAAAATGGGCCAAAAAAGAGATTTAACTGACTCTGAAAAGTCAAAAATTGTAAAAAGTCTGTCAGAGGGATGCAGCAAATAGTCAACAGGGTCGCAAGAAACGTGTCGAGAAGAAAAGACGCAAATTAACCGCTAAAAAGATTTGAGAATAATCAAACATGAAGCTACCAGGAACCCATTATCCTCCAGTGCTGCCATATTCCACAACTGCAACCTACCTGGAGTGTCGAGGAGTACAAGGTGTTCAGTTCTCAGAGACATGGCCAAGGTAAGAAAGGCTGAAACTCGACCACCTCTGAACAAGACACATAAGTTGAAACGTCAAGAATGGGCCAAGAAATATCTGAAGACAGATTTTTCAAAGGTTTTGTGGATTGATAAGATGAGAGTGACTCTTGACGGACCAGATGGATGGGCTTGGGTTGGATCAGTAACGGACACAGAGCTCCACTTCGACTCAGACGCCAGCAAGGTGGAGGTGAGGTACTGGTATGGGCAGGTATTATTAAAGATGAGCTAGTTGGACCTTTTCGGGTTGAAAATGGACTCAAAATCAACTCTCAGACCTACTGCCAATTTTTAGGAAACACTTCTTTCAAGCAGTGGTACAGGAAAAAGTCTGCATCTTTCAAGAAAACTTTGATTTTTATGCAAGACAACGCTCCATCACATGCATCAAAGTACTCCACTGCGAGGCTGGCCAGTAAAGGCCTTAAAGATGAAAAACTAATGACATGGCCCCCTTCTTCACCTGACTTAAACCCTATTGAGAACTTTTGGGCCCTTCTTAAGCAGGAAATTTACAGTGAAGGTAAACAGTACACCTCTCTGAACAGTGTCTGGGATGCTGTGGTTGCGGCTGCACAAAAAGTTGATTCTAACCAGATCAAGAAACTGACTGACTCCGTGAATGGAAGGCTTGTGACTGTTATCGAAAAGAAGGGTGGTGAAATTTCAGAAATGTTTATTTGTAAATTTGGAGTTTGTGTATTATTCTCACTTTAACAGGTGAAAATAAACAAGTGAGATGGGAAAATCTTTGTTTTTAATTTAGTTGCATAATAATTCTGCACACTGATAGTTGCCTAATAATGGTGTACATATAGATATTCTCTTCTACTCTCTTCACTTTTACTACTTAAATGTTCAGGTTTGAGGGTTTGTTAACATTTTGGATTGACCAAGAGCACTGTAGTTGTACAATAACAAAATTAATCCTCAAAAATACAATTTGCCTAATAATTGTGCACGCAGTGTACTTCATTTCTGTGAAAGACAGAGCATGGACTTCAAAAACATGAGTCAGATTCACCCTCTCTTTGTTTATGTCTGTATCTTTGTCTCTTGCTCTTCGGTTTCTTTCGTGCTGGTTAAATGTCCTGCAATGGCTCTCTGTGTGTAACAGTTAATGTTATTTAACTCTTTGCTGTGTTGTTGTTGATGGTTTGTAATGTTAGCTTTTATTTTGCCCAGTTTGTTGTTTGTCTGGATGCTGAAGCTGTTGTGTTGTTGCCTGCTGAGGCTTTGAGTTGTTTGCTGGTTTTTAAATCCCTTGATGTATTCCAAAAAGTGGGTTTAGTGAAAGTGAGAGTTTGTTAACCCTGAGATGAGGAAAACTCTGAGTTTTAAGTTCCAGAAAGAAAGCTAGCTTAGACTCTGAGTCAGTTACCATGGTAACTATGGTAACTTACTAAGTGGTATAGTGGTTTTTTATTAATGACCACAAGGTGGGGCTATTGGTGCCATGATTCAGTATGTCGTACAGATTGTCATACAGAACCTGTGTACCAAGTTTCATTTCATTAAAGACAACAGAATTGCAGAAATATCATGTTATAATTTTACTTTAGTGCCCCCTGTGGGCAGAATTGTATGAAATGTTACATACATGTGCAGTGTGGGTATTTGCACAACATTCCCAAATTTGGTGTCAATCCAATTAAGTATTGAAGAGTTATAGCCCATTAAGTACATCAGGCCACACTTTCAAAAGTTTGGTAACCAGTTACAGACAAACAATAAGTGATACCAAAAAACGAACACATGAGCTTAGTTCGGGGTCATCTAAATATGGTATGTAAGATTGGGTGGAATATGTGCCTACAGAAGTAAAAAATGTGTTTATAAAAAAATCCAAAATGGCAGAATTTTTTTTTTGGTGCAAATAGGCGTGGCATACATCAGTCTACTTGCCATCATCCAAGGAACATACTGTGCAAATATTGTTTGGATAGGCCTCACGGTTCCTGAGTTATTGGCCAAAATGCGAAATGTGCAATGACCACATGGTGTCGCTGTTGGTCCCATGTTTTAATATGTTAAGCATTTCCACGTGGGACCCCTTTCCATGAAGTCTGAACCCCTTAGCACTTTTAGTTTTTAAGATATGAATTCAAACATTGCTCCAATACATTTTCCATTATACATTTTAATAATTTTAAAACATTATATAAAATCACTGAAATATGTTATAATAAAGAAAAGTAATAGCATACATCTTCTTATGTAGATGTACATTTTCACATTGAAACAAAGTTGATACGACAAATCATATAGGAGTAGTTAGACACATTAAAGCTGCAAGCAGCGAGGAGCGGGCCCTCGCACCTTCGCACACATTTGGGGAGTGCTGCAGTCGACCATTTACCATAATGTAGGAAGATATTTAGTGGAGGTTGACTGTAGTGCATATGCATTTTCATGATTATTGGATATTGAATGATGGAGTTAAATATCATTTTCTGTGTCCAATATGTGGCGTTAGAGAACACCCACTAATTATGTCATGTTGCAGCGTATCATGTGTAGACCACACCATGTAAAATCAATGTAAATCAGATGATATTTGTCATATAAGGCTGATTTCCTGTAGTCAGTAGGTGGCTCTATGACTATGACTCAATATTGACATGTAGATGTGGTCAGACTGGGACTTTTATCAAGCATGACAAATTTAGTGCAGGTTGGATAATGTACATTCAAGTTACAACAACTTCCTGTTTCATGGCGAATCATCAAAGTTTGCAGCCTCGCCACAGCAATGGCATTTAATGAATACTCAAGATTTTGATAACTTTTCATCACAGGAGTCTTTAGGTGACACTGACCTGGGTTGGGTTAAATCTTTAGGAGGAGTTCGTCAAAATACAACGCCTGCAAATGGCAAAAAGTGCGCAGAAATTGCAAAGTAAATTGAAAAAGACTTCCTTTTGGACTTAGGGTATGGCTCCATGAGACTTTTTTATGCAACTGGACATGGTGCATAATGGTATTAAAATACGCCTGCAAATGGCAAGAGTAGTTAGTAAAAGTATGTGGCATATAATTTCCTGTTGCCAGTAGGTGGCGCTATTAGTATGATTCAATATTTGCCTGTGCATGTCTTCAGATCAGGACTCTCATCAAACGTGGAATTTGGGGAAGATCTGACAATGTGGAGTCAGGTTACACCAGTTTATATTTTCATGTCGAAACATTGAAATTCGCCACGTCACAAATGCGTTCCATGAAAACTCATAAGATTCACAATATAGCATCACCAAGGTCTTAAGGCTTTTCTGACCAAATTTGACGTGGATCTGGTCAACCGGCAGATTGGATGATGTACATTCAAATTACAACCCCTTCCTTTTCATGGCGAATCTTCGAAGTTTCAATGAAAACTCACCATTTTGATAACTTTTCATCACAAAGCTCTTTAGATGACACTCACCAAATTTGAAGTCAGTTGGGTTTAATCTCTAGGAGTTTATTAAAATACAACCCCTGGAAATGGCAAAAATGCGCCAAAGTTGCACAGTAAATTCAAAATGGCTGACTTCCTGTTGGACTTAGGGTATGGCTCCAAGAGGCTTTTCTGTGCGTCTGGACATGATACATGTGCCTACCAACTTTCATTCATCTACGTCAATTCAGAAGAAGGGGCTTCGAATTTTAAAATTTCTTGGGGGCGCCATTTTGCCCTGCCGGTGTCCAAGACCCATAAAGTATAAAATTTTTCACCACTTCTGATGCACGTGCAAAGTTTAATGACTTTTCAAGCATGTTTAGCCCCTGAAAAACACAATTCTTTGGGGAGAACAATAATAATAATAATAATAATAATAATAATAATATCAAATCAAGTTTATTTATAGAGCACATTTAAAAACAACCAGAGTTGACCAAAGTGCTGTACAATAAAATAACACAAGTAAATTAAAAACAACATAACAAGGTAACAGCAAAAAAAGTAGAGATGACATAACAATACTATCCCTTACGCATACATAATAAATAAGTAAAAGTACACATAAAGCTTTAAGGACATGAGAGGCTTTAAGGACATGTAGGTCTGGAGGTTAGCCTTAAGAGTCTACAGAAGGGGAACACTTAATTGTGAAAGGTAAACCGTTCCAAAGTTTTGGGGCGGCTATAGTAAACGCACGGTTGCCCTTCCCCCTCATCCTCGATCGAGGGACAGCCAGGAGCAGCTGGTCTGAGGATCTGAGAGATGTGGGGTTGGAAAGGGGGCAGAGGAGCTCAGAGATATACTGGGGTGCCAGGCCATGTAGAGCTTTAAAAACAAAAGAACCTTAAACTCAGTCCTATACTTGATAGCCAATGCAGGGACGCCAGTACAGGTATGATGCCTCTCTCCTCCTGGTACCAGTTAGTAGCCTAGCAGCTGCATTCTGCACTAGCTGTAAGCGAGATAAGGATGAAAAGAAAAAAAGAGCATTGCAGTAATCCAGTCAAGAGGAAATCAAGGCATTAGTGACAGTCTTCAAGTCATCAAGCAAGAGGAACGATGTAAGTTTGGCGATATTTCTTAGCTGGAAGAAACAACCTTTCACGACCAAGTTAAATTGTCTATCAAATTTTAAAGCTGGATCAAAAATGACACCAAGATCTGGCATGGGGATGAAGGTTAGGGGCCATGGGCCCTAAGAGATTAGTTAGACCACCAATGGAGTTGGAGGGACCAAATAAAACCACTTCTGTTTTATTAGCATTCAGTTGAAGACAGTTTTGTGCCATCCAATTTTTTACATCCTGGACACAGTCAAGGAGAGACTTAACTGTGTTATTATTGTTATCACCAGGGTCTAATGGGAGGTATAGCTGGGTGTCATCTGTATAGCAATGATAGGAGATATTATGTTTATTGAAAATGGAGCCAAAGGGGTATGGGCATGTGACAGGGCATGTATAAAGTGAATAAAATGGGCCCTAAAATGGAGCCTTGAGGTATACCACAGGTGATGGGAGCAGACGAGGAGAGGAGGTTTCCAGTTTTAACAGAAAATGATCTATCTGTTAGGTAGGAGGTGAACCACTGGAGGGCGCTACACTGAATACCGACCTGGTGCTCAAGACAATTCAGGATAGTATGGTCGACTGTATCAAAGGCAGAGCTAAGGTCTAGAAGAATCAAAATGGCACATTTACCAGAGTCAAGAGACAGCAGTGGATTGTAGATCGGAGACTCTAAGCAAAGCTGACTCTGTGCTATGACGTGCCCTGAAACCTGACTGAAATTTCTCCATAATATTGTTATTTTCTAGAAAGGACAAGAGCTGAGAGTAGACAATTTTTTCCATGACTTTTGATAAAAACGGCAGCTTCAAAAATTTTGCATCAAGGTTGGGCTTTTTAATAATGGGATGTACTATCACATGTTTAAAGCAGGAGGGAACAGAACCAGTTGCAAGACTACTGTTTAGGATGAGTGATATTGTAGGACCGACAGTATCAAATACTTCTTTCAGCGGGCTTGTTGGGAGCATATCCAGGTGACAAGAAGTTGGCTTAGTGTGGGAGACTATGTCATTAATATTAGCAAAGGACACAGGCTCAAATTTGCTAAGGACAGCAGAACAAGGAGGGAGGACAGGGGGGTCATGGGCGGGAGGTGAAATAGTGGATCGGATGTTGCCAGTAGCAGCAGGGTGTAGAACTGAATTAATTGTGTCGAAAAGTACTTTGGGAGAGTGAGAATTTGAGAGATGATGTCAGAAAAGTACTGTACCCTTTCGGCTCTAGCGGATTGTTGATAGTGTACAAGACAGCTTTTCATCATGTCGTATGATACTTGAAGCCTGTCTTTTTTCCATCTTCTTTCTGCTTTTCTGCATAGTTGCCTAAGAGGGTATTGTCATTAAGCCAGGGTTGAGTTTTAGTTTTAGGTTTTCTAATATTGAGTAGGGTAACAGAGTCCAAGATGTCTATACAAGTAGAGTTAAACCGGGTGATTAGCTCCTCTGTACTCAGACTGGAAGAACAGGTCTTGAAGTCACAGGATAGGGAAGAAGCTGTATAAGTGTTGGAGAAATTCCTAGCAGTAGAGGGGTTTATTGTACAGATGTGAGAGGCAGGTAATTGAGGGTCGGGAACAGTATAGAACATGGTGGAAAACCTGACACACAGATGATCTGAGATCCCCAACTCTTCCACAGCCAGCGAAGGAATGGTCAAACCAAGTGTAAAAACTAAATCTAAAGTGTGGCCACGGTTATTGGGCTAGAGACAAGCTGCACAAATTTAAAAGAGTCCGTAATACCCAGAAATTCAGTGGCTCTGACATTTGATGAGAGGTCAACATGAAAGTTAAAATCACCAGAGATTAAGATTTTGTCATGATTCACAACGACTGAAGATAAAAAGTCAGAGAACTCAATGAGGAAAATTGTATCCAGCCTAGGAGGGTGATACACAACTACACACAGTACCGGGCATGAACCAACAGTTTTGAACATCAGGACTTCGTAGTAAGCATAATTATTAATACCAATGGGAGTGCACTTGTGGCAGTTTCTGCAAATAACTGCAAAGCCACCCCCACGGCCAGTGGACCGAGGGGAGCTGTAGAAATCATAGTCAGGGGGACATACCCCTAGAAGTTGGCTGTTTTCACCAGGTTTCAGCCAGGTTTCAGTCAAAAATAGGAAGTCTAGACAGGTGAATGAGATAAAATCATTAAGAATGAAGGACTTATTTGTGAAAGACCTCACATTCAGAAGAGCCAGATTACACAGGGTGGCAGATGATGAGGTAGCATGGACACTATGTTTTATGTAAGAGAGGTTGTTTTTGTTTACAGCTTTGAACTTGCCATGTGGGTGAAAAAACCTCTGTCACAATAGTTTGAATGGGGAGACCAACAGCTGCAGGGGGTAATGACAGGTGGGGGCAGAAGGGGGAGTTCTCACAGGAAACAGTACTCTGGAGTGGCACCTTAGAGAAAGGGAGAGGTACCAGGGTGTCTGTGTGGAGAGTAAACAGTCAGTCAGGTGAACAGGATTGCACAGTGTGCTGCAAATTAGCAGCAAGCATGCAGCTACCAAGCTTGTTAGGATTACCATCTGACTTAAAAAAGAAAGCACGGTCCCAGAATAAATGAAAATTGTCTATGAATTGATTGTGAGTTCTGCAAGCAGACTGGAGACAGGTGAGGAGGCTAAGGACTCTGCTGAATCACTCTGATCCATGGCCAAGCGAAGGAATTGGACCGCTGATAAAGGCAGTCTTTCCACAGCTGTTCAAAAAGTTTAAAAGCTGGTTAAAATCAATTTTAGTCAACTCAGACTGTTGAAAACCTGTGTCTTTAATTCCTACATGAACTATTATTCTTTAAACAGAGGTGGGCAGTGCGCGCAGCAAACATGGGAGCTTTAGCAGGATGTCGTGAACTGTGGCTCCAGGGAAACAGCGTATTGCTGTGGTAAAGAAATGGATGTTTCTGGTTATGGAGTCCCCAACTATCAGTGTAGTCGGAGCAAAAAGGGGGCGAGGAGAAGTTGAATGTGGGCACACAGGGCTAGACCCTGAACATTCAGTTTCCACTGTGTGTGGAGAGGGGGTGGGCGGTGGAAGAGACTTCATTCGTGGTGATGGAGTGGATGGAGAAAGGTGGACAGAAGGGGGCAGTAACCCGCCACGGCGCTGGTGTAAAGAGCAGTATGGAACTGCAAGCCCTGGTACGAGCAATGTGCTCCAGTATGGCTGGTGGAGGTATCGGATGTGACGGAGGGCTGTGGGACCCATGGGACGGCAGGGGAGATGGAGGAGAAGCCAAAGGAGAGAAATCATGCAGGTCCAAGATGTCATATTTGTTCACCAGCTGGATGTTATGGTGAGGAGGAACACAAGAGGAGCACCTTCCTCTCTTGCTGCGAGCACCAACCAGAGACCAGGACTCGTGATGGGATGGCACGGAGCTGAGCAGGGCTTTAGGCTTAGCCCCAAGCCATGTCCAGGAATCATCTGGGACGGTGAGTGGAGGAGGAGCATCAGCAACACAGTGAGTGGTGATATCAGGCTCTGGAGGAGAGGGAGTTTTAGCGGCATCAACAGCAGAGCAGGGAGCAGCAGCCTCAGACACTCGGGCACAGGTTGTGTCAGGTTGTGGTGGACCGAAGATAATGGTGTCCATAAGTTTCTCAGCCTCCTGGATCTGGTACAGCATCAATATTCTTCCTACTAGCTCTGCAATCTTATTGGCCAGGCGGGCGCAGCTGACACAGCCAGATGGGGAGGTGAGTGGAGCCATGGATAGTAGATGTGGTGGCTGAGGAACAGAAATAAAAAGGGGGCCAGTACAGGGCTAATGGTGCTTAAAAGTTTAGAAGTTAAGCGACTAGTTGTGGATAGTAGTAGCCGCTGACAGGGAGGTTGCGGGCACTTACATGCAGAGGCTCTGACTGGAGCCCACAGCGTTGATATGGTGTTAGCAGAGGTGATCTACAACTAGGACAACAAGCAGTAAGCAGCAAAACTTACCAACACGGGTCTAACAAGTGGACCCGCTGCAGAGATTAGGCTTCAGCTTGCAGATTGTAGCTCTTAGTCCAGTATCTGCAGTCCCCGTTTCGAATAGCTAGCTCCCAAAGCTAAAAAAAAAAAGGTTGTGCTAGCCGCAGCTGGCTGTCCAGGCCAGGAGGCGTAAAACTAAAAATCCGAGTGCATGATTACCAAAAACTTTCACCTTGAATAAAGACTTATAAGTAAAACAGCCAGGAACTAAAAGTGTAGCCTAAAATGAAGCTTAAAAACTGGAAAAAAATGGATAAAATGGATAAAAATGTCAATCCATGACAGAGCACACACATAGTCCTGTCACATGTATTTTAGAGCCACAAAGTCTAATAATAATAATAATGATGATGATGATAATAATTCCTTCTGGAACAAGAGGGCCTTCGCACCACTCGGTGTTCTGGCCCTAATTAAAGCTGCAAGCAGCGATGATCGGGCCCTCGCACCTTCGCACATGTGCTTTTATTGCAGACATGCAGATGTGTTCAGTACCGAGATGTTATCGAACGTTGCAGGAACAAGTTAATCACAAGTTATCACTTCCTGTATCCACTATGTTTCGCTAGACAACAGCCACTAAGTATATGTCATTTTGCTGCATATCATGTTTAGACCACACCATGTAAATTCCATGTAAATCAGATGGTGTTTGTCATATAAGGCTGACTTCCTGTTGTCAGTAGGTGGCGCTATGACTGTGACTCAATATTGACATGTAGATGTGTTCAGGCTGGTACTCTTATAAAGCATGAGACAATTGGTGTAGGTTGGACAATATACATTCAAGTTAACAACTTCCTGTTTCATGGCGAAACATCAAAGTTTGCCGCGTCACCAGGGCAAGGGTGTTCAGTGAAAACTCAAGATTTTAATAACTTTTGATCACAAAGTTCTTTAGATGACACTCACCAAATTTGAAGTTAATGGGGTTAAATCTCTTGGAGGAGTTCATTAAAATACAACCCCAAATTTCATTCATCTATGTCAAATTTAAATGTGGGAGCTTTTCATTTGAAATTTTCTAGGGGGCGCCCTCAAACCATTTTGCCACATCCAAGTCCAAGACCTTTAAATACCCCCATCCTGACATGTGTCTGACAAGTTTTGTGAGTTTTCAAGCATCCTTAGTCCCTAAATAATAATAATGAAGAATAATGCGTCGCCATGGCAACTGCTTTATATGAAAACTCAAATGCTTCACCATTTAGCATCACCAACATCTTACAACTTAGCTGACCAAATTTGAGGTGCATCTGGTTAACCTGCTAGGAGTAGTTAGTAAAAGTATGGGGCATATAACTTCCTGTTGCCAGTAGGTGGCGCTATTACTATGATTCAATATGGGCCTGTACATGTCTTCAGACTGGGACTGTTATCAAACGTGAAATTTAGTGAAGATCTGACCATGTGGAGTCGAATTACAACAGATTGTTTTGCAATGGCAAAATATCGAAATTCGCTGCATCACCACAGCAACGGCATTCCATGAAAACTCACAATCTTCACAATATAGCATCATCAAGGTGTTAAATTTCACATTGATCAGTTCAACCTGCTTTGCAGGTCATAAAAGTACAGCACCTGTAACTTCCTGTTGCCAGTAGGTGGCGCTATGATTATGACTCAATATTGACACAGATATGTTCAGGTGAGGACCCTCATCAAGCATGAGCAATTTGGTGCAGATTGGACGATGTACTGTCGAGTTACAACAACTTCATGTTTCATGGTGTAACATTGAAATTCGATGCATCGCCACATCAAGGGCGTTCAATAAAAACTCAAGATTTTGATAACTTTTCATCACAAAGGCCTTTAGATGACACTGACCAAATTTGAAGCCAGTGGGGTTAAATCTCTAGGAGGCAGGCAAGGCATGGAAATGGCAAAAATGCGCAAAAATCGCAAATTGAATTCAAAATGGCCAACTTCCTGTTGGATTTGGGGTATGGCTCCAAGAGGCTTTTTTGTGCCTCTGGACATGTTACATGTGCCTACCAAATTTGGTTCATCTACGTCAATTCTGAAGGAGGTGCTTCGAATTTTAAATTTTCTAGGCAGGCGCTATTATTTATCATTATTTTTATTGTGTGAGAGCTGCGAAGCAGTTCAAACACTGTTATCTTCACTCTTTATTATTATTATTATTATTATTATTAATATTTGTTATTTCACCATTTTTTGGCATCTAACTACTCCTATCGTTTGTCGTATCAACTTTGTTTCAATGTCAAAATGTACATCTCCATAAGGAGATTACTTTTTTCATTTCTAGCACATTCAAGTGATTTTACATAATTTTTTACAATATTAAAATTTATAATGGAAAGTCTATGTGGTCAGTTATTGTGTTTTATATTTTAGCTCATAACTCATGAACTGTGAGGCCTATCCAAATGTTTGCACAGTGTGTGTTCCTTAGATGATGCCAAGTAGATGGATATAGGCCACACCCATTTGCGCCTAAAAAAAAAATTTCCACCACTTTGGATTTTTTGGTAAACACATTTTTTGATTATTTTGGCACATATTTCATCCAATCTTAACCACACTTGGTACATATCATATTTATATTACTCCAAACAATGCTTATGTGTTCGTTTTTTGGTGTCACTTACCTTTTGTCTGTGATTGATTACCAAACTTTTGAAGGCGTGGCCTAATGCACTTAATGGGCCATAACTCTTCAATACTGAATTGGAATGACACCAAATTTGGGAATGTCGTACAGACTGCCCGATTGTACAATTGTGTAACATTTGATACAATTCGATTACAATTTGACATTTCTACAGTTTTGGTGTCTTTAATTAAATGAAACTTGGAACACAAGTTTTCCATGTCAATGTGCACGACATATTGAAACATGGCACCAGTAGCCCCACCTTGTGGCCATTGGTGAAACAGCACTATACTACATATTAAGATCCATATTTCTCCAATATAATATTCCATGGTAACAAATTCATCAAAGTTGTACAGATGGGGATAAAGTCTGTAGTATTTGATACAATTTCACATGTAGGTGGTGCCACAAAATTTTTAGAAATTGCTGCTGGAGCACAAATTTGCAGCAGCAGTAGCAGCAGATGACAGCAGCCAGCAGCATCAGCAGCAGCAGCTCACAACTTGCAGTTCTCACATGCTAGTCACAACTAGTCCTATACGATTTGTCGTATTAACTTTGTTTCAATGTCAAAACGTACATCTCTATAAGGAGTTGTATGCTAGTACTTTACTATTACTACTACTATTAATACTACCTTTTTTAAAGTATTAACATTTATAATGGAAAATCTATGGGAGCAATGTTTCAAAGTTCATGTCTCAAAACGTTGAAGTGAAAAAAAATTCCGCCATTTTGGATTTTTTTGTAAACACATTTTTTGCTTCCGTTGGCACATATTTAATCCACTCTTAACCAAACTTGGTCTTACCATATTTAGATGACCCCGAACAAAGCTTATATGTTTGTTTTTTGGTATCACTTACCGTTTGTCTGTAATTAGTTACCGAAATTTTGAAGGTGTAGCCTCATCCATTTAACAGGCCAGAACTCTTCAATACTGAATTGGATTGCACCAAATTTGGGAATGTTGTACATATAGCAACACTGTATAAGTGTATAACATTGCATACAATTCTGTCCCCGGGGGGCGCTAAAGACACATTATAACTTGATATTTCTACAATTCTGTTCTTTTTAATGAAATGAAACTTACACAGGTTCTACATTACAATTTTTATGACATGCTGAACCATGGCAATAGTAGCCCCACCTTGTGGTCATCAATAAAAAAACCACCATACCACTTCATAAATGCTGTTGGGCCTCAACCATGGGGTCAGACAAAGGCAGGCCTACATGTAAAACCTGAAGCCTGACCATGAGGCTTCCTTTGTTCCTTTGTCCCCTGAAACAAAGGGAGCAGCATCAAAATGCTGCTCACAGACTCCACTTCCCATAATGCTTTGTCGAATTCGCACCTAGGTGAGAACTTGGCAGGGAGCTCAAACCCTGGTCTCTGATTGGCAGAGACCCACAAACACCACCGGGAGTCATGGCAACACAGCCATGACGTCACCGCCCCTTTAAGAAGCGGCTGCGCGAATTCAACATCGCCTTTCCACAGTAACAGCGCTGGAGGAAGCGTTGCTTTCTCCATGAGCCAGCTTACTAAAGGAGGTAACCCTGTGCACGTGGACTTTTTCCCCCTGACTGAAGATTCACCCTCGCTGGACGAGCTGATCTTCTCCCTGTGTTCAACCGAACACATTCACCGGATCCGAGAGAGAGACTGCTGCTGTTGTAACCCAGCGCTGTCACTGCCTGCAGTAGGAAGAAAAGGATTTCTTCACGAAGACGCGGATAACTTCTCTGCCCCGCTCCCCTCACGATCGTAGGATTCACGACACGATCACCGTGAGCCGGCGTTTCTTCTCCTCTTGCTACTAACCCCTCCCACACACGTGCACATATACATACACACATTTGTTTTTACATATCTGACGGTCAGATAACGTGGGACACAGCGCCGCTCTGTCCTCGTTACCTACCATTAGACACGTGTTTGATACATTGAATTGGGTGAATGCAGAGACGCCGACCCCCAGGCGCCGCCATCTTGCTATTGTTATAACCGACACTACAGTCACTTCAGCTATCACGTGACTCCTTCTCGCAAGATCACGCCCGCTGTCCTTGAGATCGCATGACGTCATCTCATGAGATCACGCCAGTCACCCCAATTCTCGCGCGATGTCATCTCAGATCACAGTCGCCATTTTGTTCACACCCACAGTCACACACACATCCATCTACACTCCCATACACTCACACCCACATGCACACTCCAGCTTGCATGTGTTTCCATTGTATATAGCTGTATTATTGCTTAGGTAGTATTAGATTTTAGGAGTGTCTTATTGATCAAAGCATTTGCTAACTTGTTAACTTTGCTATTGTTTAATAAACACTGTTATATCTTTAAAGAGAAGTCTTTTGTAATTATTGTACTTATTTATTGTAAAAGGTGGCTGCTTGAGAAAGAGGGTCCGAGCTCGAATTCATACCTTCATTGTTCACTTGCAGATGCTGATATCCCTCAGATATTAGCATCCCAACTTTATTGTTTGGTTATTGGTCCTGGTTTCCGGGTGGTGCCCCGTATTATTAATTCATAATTATTTAATAACTATCTGATAATTATTAATTACTGCTAATAACCAACCAGCTTACAATCACCACCCCAACAAGTGGTGCTCCTGTATGAGGCTCTCTCACTCTGTGAATCCCAACAATGCCATATCTTAAATGAAGTATTCCATTGTAACAAAGTTGTACAGATGGGGATGCTGAACAAGTCTATTATTTAATACAATGTCACCTGAAGGTGGCGCTACAAAATTTTCGAAAACTGCTGCCGGAGCAGAAATTTTCAGTGGCAGCAAACCACTAGCAACTGGCAGCTCTCACACGCAATTTCTTCAGAAATTGCAGAATTTTCTAGTAATAATAATAATAATAATAATAATAATAATAACATTCCCAAATTTGGTGTCAATCCCATTTAGCATTGAAGAGTTGAAGAGCCTGTTAAGTGCATCAGGCCACACCTTCAAAAGTTTGGTAACCAATTACAGACAAATGGTAAGTGATACCAAAAAACAAACACATAAGCTTTGTTTGGGGTCATCTAAATATGGCAAGACCAAGTTTAGTTAAGATTGAATGAAATATGAGCCAACAGAAGCAAAAAAGATCTTTATCAAAAAATCCCAAATGGTGGAAAATTTTGTTTTGGTGCAAATGGGTATGGGCTATATCAGTCTACTTGGCATCATCCAATGAACATTCCGTACAAATATTGTTTGGATAGGCCTCATGATTCCTGAGTTATTGGCCAAAATGCGCAATAACTGACCACATGGTGGTGCTGTTGATCCCATGTTTTAATATGTTAAGCATTTCCACGTGGGACCCCTTTCCATGAAGTTCGAACCCCTTAGCACTTTTAGTTTTTGAGATATGAACTTGTGAATGCTTTTCAGCATTCACACTGATGCTTGTCAGCATTCACATTAATAAAGATTTCAATAACAATATTGTGATTGCTTTCAATCACACAATAATAAAGACAACAATACTATACACACAATACCCACAATAATAATAATAAAGAGCAAAGATAACAATACTGTGAGAGCTGTAGCTCTCACACAACTACATTATCTGCATTTCCTGTGGAAAATGTGTGTGATTGGTGAAAGCTGAAATAAATTGCTGAAAATACTACAGATTTGTTCAGCATCCCCATGTGTACAAGACACTGCATATGAGAGTTGGAAGCTGTTAGCTGCTGCTGTGCATCTCCCATCTGCTGCTGCTGCTGCCAGTTGCTGCTACCGCTGCTGCCACTGCAACCTGCTGTAAACGACAAAAGCAGAAATACATTGGAAATTGAAAGCTGAAAGAAACTGCTGAAGCAATACTAAAAATGCCTGAAAAACAGCTGATATCAACTGAAACATATTGCTTTGAAAACTTGGAAGCTGAAAGGTAAAACTGGAGCTGGGAGTTGAAGTGCATTAGCAGAAGAAGCTGAGATCTAAAACATGTTGCTGAAACAGCTGAAACCAAATGATATACTCTCAAAGCTGGAAGTAGAAATAAAATGTCTTAAAACTGTGAAAGAATAAATTATTTGTATTAATATCAGATCCTTGGGATCTTATTTTGAAATAACTAGGTCCATCTCTGGTGTCCTGTTAACATACAGTGACCATTGGAGGCTTTTATTTCAAAAAGTCTGGTAAGTCCTGACTTTCCTTTTATGATAATTACCATATTAGACTTTTATTTTGAAATACAGCCTCAGCCCAAGTGGGCTTTAATCTTGAATTTTACACCTTGGGCTTTATTTTGAAAATCAGATATGATACTATGTTTGTGTGTGTGTGTTAGGGATGTGCAGAGAACCCAGTATTTGTATCTATATTTGTTGAGGCAGCAAAATTATTTGTATTCGAATAAAAGTGGAAATAAGCATAAAAATCCTTTTTTTCTAATTTGCTTTTAATTTGAGAGAATTAAAGTGTTACAATAAGTATTCATGAATAAGCAATCTTACAAAGGAGGCCATATCGGGTCTTGAACTCGAGTCTCCCAGATCATAGATGACTGCACTGACTACTGAGTTAAAATGTACCTCTTCACCACCATGCAGATTGATTTGCACTTTTCATTTATTTTTTACAACATAACTTTGTGGACAGGAAAAGGGGAACAAGAGTCCCTTGAGACAATTTAATGCATGTCAGTAGCTTAGCTTTATCTCTGGGGAACTCCCTCAACTCTGGGAGTGATGTCCAAATTAGGAAATGTGCATCACGTAGTAGGTGGATGTGACTCCCCTTATTGAGACCTGCTGATAGACTAACAGCGGAGCAGAGGAGAGAGACTGAGATAGCAATGTAACCGACCTGTGCACTACAAATAATTTTAAAAATATTTGTACGATATAAATGTAAATAAAACACTATTTGTGCTTTTTTGAATAACATTCGGATTCGGTTGATAGAGTCAAAATTCAAAAAGGTCTATTTATTTTATGTAAGAGAGGCTTTTTTTGTAGAGCACATTGAGCGTGGCCTTTCAAAAACTGGATTTTCAGGCCATAATTACAGTGCCACCATGTGGCCGATTGGGCTCATATTTTTTGGGAAGCACATCCTCATCATTTCCAGTTATTGTGCCAAGTTTCATGGTTTTCGCTCATTTCAGCTCACGACAATTTGAGCAAATGTGGCAGAAAAATAATAATAAACCAGTACAATCTTAGAAGAGTTCTACCCCTTTGGGGTTTGAACCATAATAATAATAAAGAGCAAAGATACAATAATAATAAAGAGTGATGATAACAGTGTTCGAGCTGCTTGGCAGCATGTGTTATGTTTCAGCGCTTTCAGTATTCACACTAATTAATTGGTAATAAAAACAATGAACAACAACAAATTACCATACTGTTATGTCTCCTGTATTTGTGTCTGATAGTAAACCACTGTTGTAGTCAGACAGATAAACTGATTCAGATGAACAAAGCCACCCCAGGCTTTGTCTGATAAACAGTAGACACGAGTCTGCACGATGTAACTCGTAATAAATGATAATGTAACTCAGTAATATCTGAAGTGTGAGTTATATAAACGGCTTGGTGGGAATTCTGCATCTTGTTGTCTAAGCTGTCAGAAACTGATTTGGACTCTTTCCAGACTGATACTGACACTCTTCTGGTCATCCTCTTTCACCTCAGACCTCCATACATCCCTCCTCTGGTCAGACTGCAGCCTCAGCCCCTAGCTCTGACTGGACTACAATCAGCCAGACTTTTTGTTTGCCATGTCTGTATTTACTTTGTGTATTCATCAACATCATCACCATGTGCATAAGCCAATCATTTTGGCTGTGTTATGCACGATTTGATCAAATGTATTGAATGATAAGAAGAGAACCTAATAATATTTAATAATGATCATTACTTAAGAGTAATGATCATCGTCACTCTGGGCCAGGGCAAAATAATTTATAAAAACAACAACAATAATAACAACAACAATAATAATAATAATAATGATAACAATAATAATAATAATAATAATATCTTTAAATAGTAAATGTCATAACTGTTTCATGGTCAGACCGCCTTTTATTCAAGTCAGAGCAGTCCTCTACATTTTGCAGGACATAATTTTACTGTGAGTGTTTGAAACATTGGAAATGATCTGAAAAATTTGGACAAAAATTTTCATTAATTTCTTTCTATTGTTACTGTTATCAAAATTATATTTACACAGAATGCAGTGATAATGGTAAACCTAAATAAATCAATGACTACGGGAGTAAATATTTATATATTTACTATAAAATGGTGCATGGTAGCTGTATAAAACATTAAAACTGCATAAAAACATTAGAACTGTGTTCCAGACGAGATTCGATCCTGCATTCGCATGAGAAGACGAGAGGTTACTTCCAGTCATGAAAGCCCTCGACACCTATCCGCCGCTAGCCAACTTAACAATGGTAAGACGAGAGGAGGAGAGGAGAGGAGCTATGAGCCAAAGGGAGCGTAGCGTGAGGTGGGTGTGGCATGAGGGGCTACAGGCCACAGCCAGACCTTACTGGGACAGGGAGCGACCTGATGCAATGTCATGTGGTCACATGACACGAAAAACTCTGGTTTGAAAATACCATTTTAGTAAAATTATTGCTTTTAATTTTTTCTATGGGGAGTGTTATTTGCTTTTAGGCAAACTGAACAAAACAGATTCAAACTGGAAACCATGATTTTTGATTAGACCAATATAAAAATGCAGTTTAAATAAATGATATTTAACTTTTCTCAGTGTGGAGGAGGTATTCCAAATATGCTTGAGCTTCGATTTCATGCCCCTGCCTGGTATCTTATTCACAGCATTGACTCAGAAGGAAAAGGAATTCTCAGATAGAAAAGTTGAAACATTTCTTGCTAATGGTAATATAACATAACCCTATAACATCAGCAAATGATCTAAGAGACACCTATTTATCTGTGTTGAGTAACACTGAAGTGATTGCTAAAAGTAAGATGTCAGATGTGAATCTTCAGTAAAAATGTACTGGGGAACCACCATCCTGTCCACTTTGCTATATCATAGAAAACAAGAAAAACAAAAAAGTCTTTCCCTGCTTCCAGACTGGCCTTTTTGTTCCACAGTGTATTCTCCATTAGAGGGCAGCAAGGCTGGATTACCAAACCCTTAGAGGCTCTATAGGTTTACTGTGTGGCAATTAGCTTTGTGGTCATTTAAATAATTGACAATTTTTTTGATATTATGCACCTCCGAAGCTGAATTTGAACTGAAATGATGAGGGCCTTAAGATGGCCTACATTTTTACCTGATCTTGTGGCCCTGTTCTTTAGAGAGGCCCTGTGTTTAATATTGTGCTTACATATATTCCTAAATAAATTCATGTTTAATCTGCAGAGCAGTGGAGGGTCAGTGGTCAGTACCCCATTACAGTACACTACAACTGAACAATGGTTACATTTGACCTCTTAAGTGATTCTGTGCTGGCAGCAGAGACACACACTGTAGAGTGTGACACCTAAAGTAGTTGCAGTGCCGCTATCTCATGTAAGCAGTATAGTGTGGTTACAAAACTTAGATTTAGAAGAGGAAATCCCTCAGTAGTTCAAATGTAATCGAAATAGGCTGTAATCAAAATAAGATTAAATAATATAATGTAAGGTAATATAACAATAACATGACATGACATAGTTGTAGGGCACTTTGCTGCCTTTTCTTTTATTTCATGGATAAATCAATCCTTCTTTAATCTCAAATTCAGGAGGTGAGTGAATCCCACAGAGACATGGAGAGTCTGTGGACCCTGAACTGACCTCTTTGCCAAGTGGGGATCTGACAACATGATACTAACCAAAGTAAACACTGTGACAAAATGGAGGTTTAACAGATCTCCTGAGAGACCATTTTCTGACCAATAACGAAATTATGGACTGAACTAAAAGCATAAATGACATTTGGGGTCATTTGAACCAGGAGAAAGACACATGGACAGAAAACCCCCTTTTCTTATCTAAACAGACTAGAACCATAAAACTCACATTCCTGGAGGACATTCATTGAGTCTCTCTCCAAATCTAACCTAAAATCTGAATCTTTGTGAATGAAATATCTAATCATTATGTAAATTAATGTTGTTTGTCATGTAACTACATGAAGAATGGTACAATTTTGATAGCTGTGTGATAATCTAGTGAGGAAACCTTGATTTCTGATTTTATTACATTTTTTTCTACATGTGATATATACTACTGCCCTCCAGTGATGTGTGATATTTTGAATTTTCTTATGTTAAGAGTTAATGAGTGTTTATATGATAACTATGCAACAGTATTCTAAAGTCTTTTGATCTATTAACCTCATAGACAATCGTATTTTAATAGTTAAATTAGATAAGTAAGTTGGACTGAATGAATGAAGTTACTTAAGTAATAGGAATGTAAAATATAATGTGTGAAGAATTTCAGGTTGAACATTTTCTTTTATTATGAAATAATAGTCTTGTTGAATGTTTTATATTACTAAGTAATAAGTAAGTTATGTTGAATTTATGTGCAATTATGTTTCTGAAAGTTTAATCTGAAAGTGTTGCTTAACTTTATTTCATTCGTTATAGTATTAAACTTTTATTTCAGTGTAGATGGTTTGAGAAAGTTGAATCAATGAAGGTTGGATGTCTAAAAAAAGTGTTAATATAAAGTTAATGTTTGGTTTGTTGATAGAAGAATAGACTTATTATGAAATGAATGTATACAGCCTAACTGTTTTCCTGAATGGTTTTACAATATATGGTACAAGGTGACATGAAGTATTCAAACAGTAACTCTGAAGTGTGAATTTTGCATTTAAAACTCAAAACTCACCAGTGTAAGAAAAGTTATTTGCTATCTCAAGTCAAAGTCAGCCACACCTTAAGAGTTCTCCTGAAACAAAGAAATTGAATATTCATCAACAATTTCAGCACAAAAACCAAAGACTCTGGCTATCTTCTTCAAAATTATAAAAATGACCTCAGAGGAATCTCCCTCTGAGCTGGTCTCCAGAAATTCATGAGCCAAGATACAATTCTTCTATTAAAACATCACTTTTCTTTGTTTTTTGACTAAGTATATGCGTATTTTAATCTTCTATTAAGTTCAGTTTATTTTTATTAAACTTGTAACATTAAGTTGTTGGGGATTTATAGAGTTAGAGCCTCCACTGAGCACCACTTGTTAGGGTGTTGATTGTAAGCTGGTTGGTTATTAGCAGTAATTAATAATTATCAGATAGTTATTAATTAATAAAAATTAAATTGTTATGAATTAATAATATGGGGCACCACCCGGAAACCAGGACCAATAACCAAACAATAAAGGTAGTCTCATAAACAAGGTTCACTTGGGATGCTAATATCTGAGGGATATCAGCATCCACAAGTGAACAATGAAGGTTTGAATTCGAGTTCTGACCCTCTTTCTCAATCAGCCACCTTTTACAATAAATGAGCACAATAATTACAAAAGACTTCTCTTTAAAGATATAACAGTGTTTATTAAACAATAGCAAAGTTAACAAGTTAGCAAATGCTTTGATCAATAAGACACTCCTAAAATCTAATACTACCTAAGCAATAATACAGCTATATACAATGGAAACACATACAAGCTGGAGCGTGCATGTGTGTGTGAGTGTAGATGTGTGTGTGTGTGTGTGTGTGTAAACAAAATGGCAACCGTGATCTGTGAGATGACGTCGGGCGAGAATTGGGGTGACTGATGTGATCTCGTGAGATGACGTTACACGATCTCAAGGATAGCGGGCGTGATCTCGTGAGAAGGAGTCACATGATAGCCGAATAGCGGCTATGACCACAGTGTCGGTTATAAGAATAGCAAGATGGTGCCGCCTGGGGGTCAGCGTCTCTGCATTCAACCAATTGAATGTATCAAACACGTGTCTGAGTGGCAGAGGGCAGAGCGGCGCTGTGTCCCACGTTATCTGACCGTCAGATGTGTAAGGAAAGATGTGTGTATGTGCGTGTGTGTAGGTGTTAGTAGCAAGAGAAGAAAGAAACGCTGGCTCAAGGCGAAATCCTACGATCGTGAGGGGAGAGCAGCGGTTGTTTTTCCACAGAGAGCGTGCGTGCAGACGGCAGACTGTGACGCACGTTGTCTGATTTTTGATTGACAAACAACTTACTTTCTCACTCACGATGGCACAAACAAAGCAGCAGTCCCGAGTGGGCCAAAACACAAAAATAGTCTAGCGTTAACACAACTAAACAGGCAGCAAACCTTAAATACTCCTCAAAGTATAGCAGGCAAAAAGGGACTCGGCGGTCCGTTAAATCAAACAACACAATAGCAATTAGGTTTAAAGCTAAAAGCTAACAAACACACAATACATTCTGTCTCTGTCCAGACATAGCCTCTTACGTGGTCGCTTCATAAAGCGATACGGTGTGTGTGTTTCTTCCATCCTGGTCCAGTTCGGATACTGACGGGGCCGTCGGCGCTCTGTCGGCGGGGTCTTGATGGTAGCTGATCCTCTGCTGCGTGGCGAGGGAAACAGCGGAGTCGACTTAATTGAAGAAGAGCAGGACAGAGAAGTAATCTGCGTCTTCATGAAGAAAATCTTTTTCTTCCTTCTGCAGGCAGTAAGAGCGCTGGGTTGCAACAGCAACGGTCTCTCTCTTGGATCCGGTGAATGTGTTCAGTTGAACACAGGGAGAAGTTCAGCTTGTCCAGCGAGGATTGAATCTTCCAGGGGGAAAAAGTCCATGTGCACAGGGTTACCTCCTTTAGTAAGCTGGCTCACGGAGAAAGCAACGCTTCCTCCAGCGCTGTTACTGTGGAAAGGCGATGTTGAATTCGCGCAGCCGTTTCTTAAAGGGGCGGTGACGTCATGGCTGTGTTGTCATGACTCCCGGTGGTGTTTGTGGGTCTCTGCCAATCAGAGACCGGGGTTTGAGCTCTCTGCCAAGGTCTCACCTATGTGCGAACTCGAGCATGATGGGAGGTGGAGTCTGTGAGCAGCATTTTGGTGCTGCCCCCCTTTTGTTTCAGGGGACAAAGAACAAAGGAAGCCTCATGGTCAGGCTTCAGGTTTTACATGTAGGTCTGCCTTTGTCTGACCCCATGGTTGAGGCCCAACAAAGTCTTGTTCTTCCACGTACAGTATTTCAATTTGAATAAGGGTTTGAGTGTAGTCAGATTAAACTTTATTCAGCACTCAATTAAGATACAAGAAGCCAGCCAAAGCCTGAATTCTCCATTCAAACTGAAATGTTGCTTGGAAGCAGATAGCAACGCTTGCAACTGGATTTCTGCCTGCTTGCTGAGAGCAGTATGGCAAACTGGGAGTTAAGCTGACCTGAAGACTCTTTCCAGAGCAGCCTGAACAGGGCTTAACTCCTCTTTACTGGTGGTACAACACCGCTGCACTGCAAAGACTCAACCCAGCCCAGGCGGGGCCACCCTGCACCAAGCTGTAACCACAGCTAACTCCAGTTAAACCCAAGACAACGCCAGACCTGCCGGAACAACATCTCTGCAGCAACAAAACTTGTCAACAGGAAGGCATAATATTGCTTTGTGATCAAGGGTTGATGTCGAACAACGTTAAAATGAAAAGATAATTTCAAGCCACTATTTCTCAACAATTTTCTTTATTTTTATTTTATTGGTATTTATAGGCCTTATTATTCTTTTGTTTATTATCTTATACTTTATTATGTAACCTAAAGATGTTTAGCTATTAATAAATGTCTTCATTTATCCTAAGAAGTTTTTGTTTACTTTGAGCACAGTAAACAGAGGTCACTGCTTGGACAAGAACCTAGGGTTATGAGACTGATTAATTGACCAAATTGAGAATTGAATTCAGGGTTTAAAGTTTCCTCCAGACATTAAAGATTACCCTTAAGGAGGTGGTGCCCAGACAAGGTTTATATTAATAAAATTATTAATATTCCAACATGGTGGTGTGATGTAATGAACCATGAAAAACACAACTGTACATTTGTATATTATAAAATTATATAACTGAAATTATACAAAAAATAAAATTTATAAAACATCTGCAGATTAATTTCCAAATGATCATGACTGCAAACAGTAACTAGATTTGGTTCAGGCCTTATAAAGATACTGTTCTATTCTCAGTATCATTAGTGGGGGCTCAAGGCAGGGACACTGTGTGGTCCTCTGAGTGCAAGACTGAGGAAAATGACCAGAATCTAAGCTAAAGAGGCCAAGGTTTATACAAGATAAGACACTCAAATGTGTTCAAACTGATATGTAGATCCAGACATTCCATTAGATCACCACATACTGTATGACACAGTGCTGGAAACAGGCTTTATTTATCAAGATAACACCAGCAGTGAGGTACTTACAAAGGTGCCTTACAAAATTCACAAGTGCACAAAATAATATTTTGTTTAGACATTATGACCCACTGTGTCAATCAGTCACTCATTTATCTACCTTGTTGTTACATTATGCCAGTTTCAGATAATGTGAATAGCTTAACAGTTCATGTCTATGCACATTTTCATAAATTCTGTTAAACTGAAAAGTACTATCCAATATGAGAGATATGTTGCAGTCTAACAGATTATTGTACATATTAATTGCAGAAATATACACAACATTCTGCAACTGTCTATTGTTACATCCATAGACAGTAGGGGTTTAATGAAGGTTATGATATTGTAAGAGTGGCAGAGCCCCGAGGTGGAGGGCTCCGTCTGTGCTAATAGAACTAGGGTTACAATATTGTAACTTTCATTCTATCTTACACTGCCCTCCACTGGACTCTATGGGTACAGCGGGTGGAGCCCAATGAATGAACGCCCAGCTATGACATAACATCAGACCCAGCCTCACTGATCCTGACTGGCTAAAGGTTAGTTGCCCCAGCCCACCTACTTCTTGTAACCTAAGCCACCTCAGCGGAGAAGTAGGGGGCCCCAGCCAACCCAGGTAGTATGCGACTGAAATGGATAGAGCCATGGCCTAACCTTGCAGGGGTCCACCAACAAGCAACAGACCCCCTGCACACAAAAATGCAGGTGTTTCATGCCCAGAGGGGGTTCAGGTAAAACACAACTGACACACACCCACCCCTTTCACGAGTCCTGAGTTGTTCCAGTGAGCACAGACCGTGAAAAGGAGCCTGATATGTCCAAGAGATAGAATCGTATGAACAGACAGGGCATAGACCGTGACACTGCCGACACTGTTCCCTCTACTCTCAGTATCATTAGTGGGGGCTCAAGACATCCAAGGCATCCTCAGTGCACGCAGAGATAGGAGCAGCCATCATCTTTACCAAATTCACCTTCAAATTGGCCTTCACTGTCTCTTTAGCCCTTTTATCACCCACATCAAAATTGTAAAATTCAGCTATCTTAACCAGCTGATCCTTTGTACACTGATCCAAAAATCTTTCAGATGGTGCCTCCACAAACACAGAGGAGCAGAGGAATACAATATGTTAAAACCCACCAGTGCACACAAGAGGAATAGGCAGCCTCCTACATAACAGTCATTAGAGGGAATCCCTCACACGTGACGTCAGCTTCACATGAGAGCCCAATCTTCCTATCAAAGGCTTTTCCCCATGCAGAGACAAACGAACTGGAATGACACGTGCTCTTGTGCAAACAAAGTGCTCAACTAGACTAAATTTACTCAATCGAAACTAACAAAGACTAAGTCACTTAGAAAAAAGGAAGAAAAAAACCTACCAAAAACTCTAGACAAACAGTAACAAACTGAAATTTATTAAAGTAAACAACAATAACTGCAGTAGGGTGTGAATGTCAGTATCAGTGATGTTTGGAGGTGTATGAGTGCGTTGTCTAATGTGAAGTGCATGTTGTCAGTGTGAAACAAAACCAAAAAAATGTTTCACAAAACCAAACAAAGCATGGTAAGTGGAGAAGGGGATCAGAACCAGAATCAGGGCAGGCGGGCTTAAATACATTCTGGGGCACTGGCCAGGTGTTCCCAGTACTCAAATGGCACCTCAGCTCCACCCATGTAAGGACCTGCAACATACAAACACAAACCACAGGACCAAAGGCAACAGGCTCTGGGGCCGTCACATTCACCCCCAAGGGTTGTTTGTCTTGTCTTGTTTATCTTTGTCAGAGAGAACCACAGTGGACAGTGGGTGTTGCGCTGAACAGATCCACTTCCACCTCCCTGAACTGGGTCCAAATCTGCTTTACCAGTCACCAGAGTGAAGCATTCACTTGTCTGGCAGGTGTCTGCCCCTCAACATGAGATCGGGCCCCCTGTTTTTCAGCCCCGGAACGTGGAGAGCATTCAGAGACAACAGATGCTCTGAGGCTCACATCCACAGGTTCTCCGCCATCCTCAACAGGGCAGCGGACCAAACTCTGCCCTGACTGGTGATATAGGCCATCGTGGGGCGGCTGTGGCTCAGGAGGTAGAGTGGGTCATCTACTAATCGGAAGATTGGCAGTTCGATTCCCGGCTCCTCCAGTGGCGTGTCGAAGTATCCTTGGGCAAGATACTGAACCCCAAATTGCTCCTGATGGCTGTGCCATCAGTGTATGAATGTGTGTGAATGGTTAGCTTTCCTCTGATGGGCAGGTTGGGACCTTGTATGGTAGCCCCTGTACCCATTCAGCGTATGAATGTGTGTGAATGGGTGAATTGACTCGTAGTGTTAAAAGCGCTTTGAGTAGTCGGATGACTAGAAAGGTGCTATACAAGTACAGTCCATTTACCATTTGTTGGTCCTCACCAACACATATGTTCCCTGTACTATGGGCTTGAAGTGTTGGAGGACCAAAAAACAGCGAGTAGGTTGATGTGTTGGATCTCCATTGGAGGCCACACTTCACCTATCACTCTCCCCAGGCAGATCCCTCCCCACCCCGTCAGGGGCGCATCTGTGAACACCATAACATAAGAGGTCACAAATCCCAGTGGTGTTCCCTGTGACAGATGCTGTGGGGACCCCCAGTATCGCAGGTTGTCCTGCACTGGGTGAAACGGTTACCAGGCTGGCAAACCACATCTGCAGGAATCGCATGTGCAGCAGTCCCAGCGGCACCACCAGATGAGCAGCTGCCATGAACCCCCGTGCCTACATGACAGTCATTGCCGTCATTGTTGCACCCCGCCACAGTTTGTGCACTGCCTGTTGCAGGGCTGTCTGAGTTTCGACAGAACAGCCCACAGTCTGCACGAATTGAGCACAACCCCTAGATATTCCACCTGTGGCTGGGGGCTGCTCTACTTCCAGTTGATCATGAACCCTAACCTGGTTAGGTGCAAGATCAGCTGGGCTGTGTGGAACATAGCCCATTCCTAGGACCTGGCTACGACAATGAGGTCATTAAGGTAAAAGACCCTCATGCCTCAGTGGAGCAGCGGCTGAAGCTCCGTGTCTGCTGAAAGTGCAGGGAGCCAAGGAATAGCCAAACAGCAGTCTGTTGTACTTGTAGGCTATCCCTTGGAAGGTGAAACGCAGGGATTTCCTGTGTTTCGGAGCCACCTCAACATGAAAGTATGCGTCCTTTAGGGCAATGGTGGTCCGTCAGTACGCATTTGCATCGCCACTCCCATAAAACTGCATTGGGGGGAGCGACCAGCTGCATAGCAGCAGTCAGGAAGCTATGATATCCTGCCTCTCCACTACCAAACTCTCCATAAACAGGAGCTTGCCCCAGGGGGGGCCAGTACGGAAAGGGCCGAGCCAGCAGGGTGGTCCGTGAATGCACCACAGCAGGCTTTGTGTCATTGTGTTCAGACTTCTTGTCTCTCATGTTGAGATTGATGAGGAAGAACACGACACACGTGCACTCCTCTCACTCTGGGTTAAGTGTGTGTCAGGTGTATTTCTCCCTGACAGAGAGATATTGCAACTTGACACCTCACCTTTAACCAGAGGGACATGCTGTGCACGCTGGTCGCAGGCAAAACGGTAACAGTGGCCACAACAGGAGGCTAAACATGTTATTCAGTGCCGCTGCATTGGGTGAGGTGTGCTTTCTGACAGCATCACACCGAACATAGCATTTACGAACCAGTACAGTGCTGTGATGCCTCTGGACATCACTTCCTGGGGGGGTGGTGTGTCTTCCTCAAGCTCGGGTCCTCTACCAGAGGCCTGGGAGTTTGAGGGTTCTGCGTAGTATCTTAGCTGTTCCTAGGACTGCGCTCTTCTGGACAGAAACCTCAGATATTGTACCTGGGATCTGCTGGAGCCACTCTCCCAGTTTGTGGGTCACAGCCCCCAGTGCTCGGATTACCACTGTCACCACTGTTGCCTTTACTCCCCACATTTTTTGTAGCTCCGCTTGGTATTTTTCAAGTTTCTTGTGTTCCTTCTTCCTGATGTTGCTGTTGCTTGGGATTGCTACATCTATCACCACTGCCTTCTTCTGTTGTTTGTCGATCAACACCATGTCCAGTTGGTTAGCCATCACCAGTTTGTCAGTCTGGATCTGGAAGTCCCACAGGATCCTAGCTTGGTCATTCTCAACCACCTAAGGTGTTGTCTTCCATTCTGACCTTGGGACTTCCAGCCCATACTCAGTGCAGATGTTCCTGTACACTATGCTGTTCCTGCCTGCATCTTACACCCTGCTATTATGTGCTGAACTGTCTCAGGAACATCTTTGCACAGCCTGCACCTGGGGTCCTGTCTGGTGTAGTAGATCCCCGTCTCTATTGATCTTGTACTAAGTGCCTGTTCTTATGCTGCTGTGATTAGTGCTTCTGTGCTGTCTTTCAGTCCAGCCTTTTCCAGCCACTGGTAGGATTTCTTGATATCAGCCACTTCTATCTGTTGGTTGTACATGCCGTGTAGGGGCTTGTCCCTCCATGATAGTTCCTCCTCTTCCTCTGCATCATCGGGTTTCTGCTGCCTGAGGTATTCCCTTAGCAGCTCATCTTTGGGAGCCATCTTCCTGATGTATTCCTGGATCTTGGTTGTTTCATCCTGGACAGTAGTTCTGACGCTCACCAGTTGTCGGCCTCCCTCATTCCGCTTAGCGTACAGTCTTAGGGTGCTGGACTTGGGATGACACCCTCCACACATTGTCAGGAGTTTCCTTGTCTTGATATCAGTGGCCTCTATCTCCTCATTTGGCCAGCTTATTATACCAGCGGGGTATCTGATGACTGGCAGGGCGTATGTGTTGATAGCTCGTACCTTGTTCTTCCCATTCAGCCAACTTTTCAGGACCTGCCTTACTCTGTGTAGGTATTTGGCTGTGGGTAACTTCCTTGTGGTCTCCTCATGGTTCCCATTTGCCTGTGGGATCCCATTGTATTTGTAGCTGTCCTGAACATTTGCAATGCTGCCTTCTGGTAGTTCAACCCCCTCAGTTCTGACCATCTTCCCTCTCTTTGATACCATCCAATCTAGTCTGAATGACATTCCAAAATCGTTGCTGTAGATCATGGTGATGTGGATTGATGTCTCGCTTATTCCTGGCATACAGCTTGATGTCATCTATGTAGAGGAGGTGACTGATGGTTGTTCCACTTTGGAACCGGAATGCAGATGCTTGCATACAGGTGCACTGCATGGTACAATTAAGCAAGTAACATCCAATCTTGCTCTGTGGCATGTATAAAAACATTTAGCAGGCCCAGTTGATTCTGATTTTGTATCAAGATGGAGTCCTCCTTTGGAGTGGAGTCTGCTCCACTCTTTGAGGGGGTGAGAATGACTTACAGAACCTGATCTGGTTTGGACAGGATGTAACTTAACAGGAGCTATGGTGCCGGATGGAGCGGTGTTAAGCATTTTGCACCGCATTATTGCATTATTGCATGCTGCGGTTGTGGAAACAGCACGCTAAGCTTAACTGCAGGGGACACCATGGTGGGTCCACCCCCCCCTTCGGTGTGGAGGCTGCTCCACAGGCGTAGGGAGTAGAAACAGTTCAAGGAGGTCAGCTGGGGGATGGGTCTGGTCGTCATCCCACTGGTATTGCTTCTCACCCCGCTTGCGAGGTGGTCGGTGCCTGAGAGGTCCTGTTCTGCCATCCATCTCGGTGCGAGGTGTCTTGTTGCCTTCCCGCACTAGGTTGGCGTCTCCTGAGGTGTGTACCCACAGGACTTCAGCATCGTCTTTGTGCCCTCTGGCAGGGCGCTTGGGGTGAGGTAAGTCACCCGGGCAGCATTCGACTTCCCTGAGATAATCATTGATGTCTGAATCCTGATTATCTGGGTCGAAGCATTCGACGTTGCTTGCTGGGGACTCAAGCTGTTAAGTGTGCAAGCCTCTGTGTCGATGTGGCGGCGGGCTGTCTGACAGATCAGAGACTCCAGAGTCGCTCAGGTCGTCATGGCGAGGAGGGCGACTTCTCCTCCTTCGTGGTGGGGGTGGAGTCTCGTCAGGACAGGGGTGAAAGCTCTGCAGTGCATGCAGCTCGCTGGTTAAGGGGGGCCCGGAGGCACCCACGCCGCTCTCAGCTTGGGAGTGATCCTCCCCCCTTTGGTCAGGGCAGGAGGTGGTGTGGCTGAGTATTGAGGGGGGTGCACCATCAGAGGGTGGGGCACCTACGTCCATCAAGTGGGCTGATGGAGGCACTTTGCAGTCATCTGGGCTGGCAAGGTCAGCAACTGCATCTCCAGGGGTTGCTAGGCTTTGCATCCCCTGGTGGACTGGAGTCATCTGCTCCGTTACCTGGGCGGCTTCCTGGAGCAGGCTTCGGCTGGGGAGTGAGAGGGGTGCACCATCAGAGGGTGGAGCACCTACATCCATCGAGTGGGCTGATGGAGGCTCTTTGCAGTCGTCTGGACTGATGAGGTCGGCAATGGCATCACCAGGGGTCGCTAGGCTTCTAGCGTGCACCTTCTGGTGGAATGGGGTCATCTGCTCCTTTACCTGGACGGCTTCTGGGAGCAGGCTTCGGCTGGTTACGCCGGAATGAGGGACCTCTTCGAGGTCAGGAACATCGCTTAGTTCCTTTGTGGCCGTGTCGACAGCGGTACTCGTCTGACCGGTCTGGCCTTCTTCGTGCCTGTCCTCTGCTTTCAGTTGAGCAGACTGGAGCTGCGTGCGCAGGATTCTCTTGTCTTCCCGCAACCAGTGTATCTCAACAGCTGGACTCTACGCTGATGGAAGAGGAACATCTTGCCCAACAGGTCCGGAAGGATGAGTCTGGGCTTCCTCGCTGGGTGGTTAGCATACTCAACCAGTCCCTGTAATACATAATCACAGTTGCTAACACTAAAACAGTTGAGGTTCTCCTGCTCCCTTATGGAGTAGGAGAGGAGGTCAGTGACCACATCCTGCAGATCCTGGTCATCTGGCCTCTGGGGAGCTTCAGCTCCAGCCACATGGGGTGACTGGCGACTCATATTACTAACAGTAAATGCACGGTGCACAGTGGCTCTAACAACTGTTGTGATTTAACTAATGCTGCATAAATGCACAGGTGAGAGGCAGACCTGTGGCTCACACGGTCTACTCAAACTGCAACCTATCTTGTCCTGACAGGACCCCAATGGTGACTCTAGCACCTTGGTGAGTAACAACCAGTTAGTGTTTTAATTACTCTACAACCTATCCTACTAGGATGTTAATGAGGTGGCTTCTGCACCTCTGGTGAGTAATGGCTGTCTAATGTGTTAAAGGATTAAACAATTAGCATGCAAAATGCTAAACACTCTTGGCTAACACTACTACTACTAGTGCACACTGTACACAATACACCACTACGCTGTATATATGCTTGGCAGAGCACTAGAGAAGTCAAAATTTTAAAAAATTGAAATTTTTAGAAAAATTGTTAATAATTCAAAATTATTAATTATGGATTATTGTGCATACATATTGTAAAAAGGCTGATATATTGTTTATAGTGAGAGAGCCTCATACAGGAGCACCACTTGTTGGGAGGTCATTGTAAGCTGGTTGGTTATTAGCAGTAATTAATAATTATCAGATAATTATTAATTAATAAAAATTTAATTATTAATATAAATTAATAATACGGGGCACCACCCGGAAACCGGGACCAATAACCAAACAATAAAGATAGTCTCATTAACAAGGTTCACTTGGGATGCTAATATCTGAGAGATATCAGCATCCACAGGTGAACAGTGAAGGTATGAATTCGAGCTCTGACCCTCTTTCTCAATCAGCCACCTTTTCAATAAATAATAATTACAAAAGACTTCTTTTTAAAGATATAACAGTGTTTATTAAACAATAGCAAAGTTAACAAGTTAGCAAATGCTTTGATCAATAAGACACTCCTAAAATCTAATACTACCTAAGCAATAACAGCTATATACAATGGAAACACATGCAAGCTGGAGCATGCATGTGTGTGTGAGTGTAGATGGGTGTGTGTGTGTGTGGGCGTGTCTCTGTAGGTGTGGCCTCTATAAACAAAATGGTGACTGTGATCTGTGAGATGACGTCATGCGATCTCAAGGACAGCGGGCGTGATCTCGCGAGATGGAGTCACTGATAGCCTGAATAGTGGCTATAACTGTAGTGTCGGTTACCACAATAACAAGATGGCGCCGCCTGGGGTTCGGCGTCTCTGCGTTCACCCAATTCAATGTAACAAACACGTGTCTGACGGTAGATAACGAGGGCAGAGCAGCGCTTTGTCCCACGTTATCTGACCGCCAGATGTGTAAGAACAAATGTGTGTATGTGTATGTGCGTGTGTGTAAGGTGTTAGTAGCAAGAAAGGAGGAGAAGAAACGCCGGCTCACGGCAAAATCCTGTGATCGTGAGGGGAGAGCAGCGGTTGTCCACAGAGAGCGTGCGTGCAGACGGCAGCCTGTGACGCACGTTGTCTGATTTTTGATCGACAAACAACTTACTGTCTCACTCACGATGGCACAAACACGGCAGCAGTCCCGAGTGGGACAAAACACAAAAACAGTCTAGCGTGGTTAACACAACTAAACAGGCAGCAAACTTTAAATACTCCTCAGAGTATAGAAGGCAAAAAGGGACTCGGCGGTCCGTTAAATCAACAACACATAGCAATTAGGCTTAAAGCTAAACACTAATAAACACACAGTTAATTCTGTCTCTGTCCAGACAAAGCCTCTTACATGATCGCTTCATAAAGCGATACGGTGTGTGTTTCTTCCGTCCTGGTCCAGTTCGGATGCGGACGGGGCCGTCGGCGCTCTGTCGGCGGGGTTTTGACGGCAGCTGATCCTCTGCTGCGTGGCGAGGGAAACAGCAGAGTCGACTTAGTTGAAGAAGAGCGGGACAGAGAAGTAATCCACGTCTTCGTGAAGAAATCCTTTTCTTCCTTCTGCAGGTAGTGAGAGTGCTGGGTTGCAACAGCAACGGTCTCTCTCTCGGATCCTTTGTCTGACCCCATGGTTGAGGCCCAACAATGGCAAGAGGAAAAAAGTCTAAGTGACTTTGAAAGAGGGTTGCTTGTTGGGGCATGGATGGCAGGAGCTTCAGTCACAAAGACTGCTCAACTGGCTAGTGTTTCAATAAGAACAGTGATTAAAGTGATATCAGCATTTAGATCTATGGGAAAGACATCATTAAACATTTGTGGGAGATTTTGGACCAACATGTTAGACAGCACCCTACACCACCATCATCAAAGCACCAAATGAAGGAATATCTTTTGGAAGAATGGTGTTCCATCCCTCCTGTAGAGTTTCATAGAACAGTAGAATCAATGCCAAGGCGCATTGAAGCTGTTCTGGCAGCATGTGGTGGCCTAACACCTTACTAAGACACTTTATGTTGGTTTTTCCTTTGATTTGTCACTTGTCTATGTATATATATTTACATTGTGTGTTTTACTTTGTTGTTGTTTTTTTGTATGTTTATTTTATAGGTTATTGTTGCTTGGATTGTGATTGTGCCCAGTGTTATGTTATATAGTGTCTGTATTATGTTGTTGAAGTGTCCAAATAATAAATTAATATATCAATAAAATAGATAGATATTTTTAACTGTGTGTAACATGTTGCAACCATAGACTGTACTCTAGTTGAAGTTTATCCAGGCTTTAGTCATACCTCTCCCTGGATTTAGCCAATTGCGGTCATTCCCGTGCATTCCGACACTCTCGCGTGATTTCCTTCAAGTTGTCATGGCTGCCGTGAGGAAGCTGCAGAAGTGTGTTGTTTTTCCAACGGGGAAACATTCCGCCTCCGTTATTTTCCTGCACGGCTCAGGTGCTCTGTAATGTCTCATACATTGGGGGGTTTCTTGTGATTTTATCGTGAATTTGTTTATTTACTAAAACGCTGCTTCTTGCAGTTTGTCATATGTTTTCTCCTGCGCTGTTACTGAGATCATGACCGCTAGTTTAAGATAAGCTGTAACGTAACACTGACTCATTTAGTACTCTGCTGTTTCATTCACTGTGAGAGTAGAAAATGCATATCAGAAGTCAAGTGCCGTTTGATGGCGGGACGTTTCCTCTGCGTACCGAAACACATTTTAAAGTGATTTAAAACGCCACCAGTCCCCTCTGATGTGGAGATGTTGATGTAACGTTAGTTTATTGTTCACATGGTGTGATGTGTGTGGTCATTATGGAAACCCTCACTGCAGCAGAACTGTACTGTTCTGTATAAAGAAAATGCATCCATCCTCAGCATGCTTGAGTCATCAGTTTCAGTGAAACACTTAGCTGACAAGTATAATTGTGTAAAATAGTTAACATGGAAATATACAGCACACAGTCAGCATATAAAACCTGAATAAAATGAAGGCAAAACCTGATAGCCATAACAGAAAGTATAGTCTTGCACGTTTGAAACAATTCTCTTCCTCATCATGTATGTTTTGAATGTAGTGTTTTCATGCCCAATGTTTTCAAATGAAGATTGTTGTCTTGGTGCATGATATACAAAAGCATCTTTGCCAAAATCCAGAATGAAAGCAGAGTGTCTCCACCTTCCTTCACATCTGTAGCTATGTACAGATGTGAGGATCACACCAATGGAGACCTTCAACATGTTTTGGGTGAAGGCTTGATCCATCCATCCATATTTGATTCTATCAGTATGCTTCAGTAAAAGAGTTTGAGTTTGTGTAGTATGTAACATCTGCTTGATATGTATGTTATAATGATCTCTTGAGTTAAGCACTTTTTGACTAGAGACTAATTAAGAATTATGTCATGAACTCACACTGTGTTCAGGTGTGATCAAGGAAGGTCCTGCACTGAGGAGTACCTGGGAATTACATTACATACAAGAAGGAAACACTCAAAAATCACTGTTAACACCAAAAGACAAGGAGGTGTTGCCTGACCTCGATGTTAAAGGATAAGGCTGGTGGTTTTCTATATTTTGTTTTTATTGTCAACAAATCTCATAAGCAGAGCTAAACCAACAATGAACTCATCCTACTTACAATTAGGCCTATTGTGTGTGTTTCTAAAACCTGATATATCTTATTCCTCTGTGCCATAGAGCTCCATTATTACTATTACAATATGTCAGTGAGTCACAGTGTTGCACTGGGTGACATGTTCCTTCGTCCCTGAACAGTACGGTCACGTTTGTTTGTTTAGAAACGGCTCCAAAGACTAATAACATTCACATTTTCACAGTCCATATCCTTTAAATGGTGACTTATTTGATGAGAGAGTAGACCCTTTTTTACAACAGACATTTTGAGTATTGAAGATTAATTGAAAATGGAAAGGTATTATTATTTATGTTATTCTTCCCATTATTCTGCTGTCAACAAGAAATATAAATCTTTAACTGTATCTAAACACAATTATCGTTAACAGTGGCAACACCTGACTGTGGGATATAAATATCTTTATTATTTTAATTAGTGGTGTTTTATACCAGTCAATTGGTTAACAATACACAGTAAAATTTGCCAAAAGTTGCGTGAACATTCCTATGGAAGCCCAGTATTCATGTTCAATATTGCAGGTAGAGCTGCAATCATATCCACTGTGTAAGGATTTTTAAATACCCTCTGCTCTAATGGACATGGTGGTCTTAAGCTGCCATGACAGTATATTGCAGAAACCATAACATTTAATAAGGGCACAACACTGTCAAACATGCCTGTTTTGGTACATGCCACCATCAAGTAGAGTATAAAAATAACTAAAACACATAATATATCATCTTCCAGGATTCACATACAGTACAATTATGCAGTCTTTATGATTGAATGAAGAGTCCAGAACTCTGACTTTGTTTTATGTCCATGTGTAGGTGACACTGGGCGAGGATTGAGAGCCTGGGTGCGAGATGTGATCATGCCAGATCTGGCCTTCGCCCACATCAGAGTTATTTACCCTACAGCACCAGCTAGGTAGGTCTGCAGTTGGGTCACATGACATTTACATTTTACATTTAGTCATTTGACAGACGCTTTTATCCAAAGCGACTTACAAGCAAGGAAAGACAATCAAGTGTTAGAGGACAGTGACTTGTGGAGCCGTGTTACAAAAGAACAGAATTTTTTTTTTAATTAAAGTAAGAAACATGCAAAGTGCATAAGAGATACCATAAACATTTGTCTATAACTAATATCCATATGTTTTGGTTTTATAACCAAATCCCTTTTGTGATAATAATGTGACAGTATTTTGAAGCAATCACCAATAATGTGGATGCGTTGACCAAACAGGATGAGGTACTTCTTCATTTACTCAGATAGATATTTATTTACATTTAGATACACTCATAAAATTGTGTCACTAAACATAAAAAACGCATCCTGTATGATGCTCTCTGCTTTGAATGAACAGATGTTACTTGTGGTATTTTTTCATTGGTGTAGAGAGGAAACATGCCACCTAAGACTACACTTAATGTATTCACTAAACAAGTCTGCCTGTAGTGCTGCAGTATGAATTACTGTTGAACTGTAGCCATGTAGCTGACCTCTGACCCCTGTCTTAATGCCATCAGGCCATACACACCAATGCAAGGGGCTCTGTCTACTGTCTGGTTTGACCGTCACAAGATCTCACGGGACTGTCCGGAGCACCTAGAGTCCATAGACACCATGTGCAGCACCTTAGGATCCATCATTCAGGATGAGGTCAATGCTGGGATTCCCAAACATAGGATGATCATCGGTATGTCTCTTACCCCAGAACTCAGGGCCATATACAAAAATGTATGCAATGAAATGTGATTTTAGGCGACAAGATAACCCGCACCCATCATATAAAATCACACTTACTCATAGTAGCTAGCAGAGCAGTATCACAGGGGAAGGTGTGTGTTTGGATATCAGTATGTCAGTGGGCAAAACCTTCTTTTCATTTCTAAAAGAATGTGCCTGAGGCTTAATTTATTCATTTCTTTCTTCTCATCCTCCTCCTGATATAACAACAGCTGAGGGAGGTATGTTTGGAGGCCATGTCCTCTACAGTATATATTACAGTGTGCTCAGCCACAATGGTCCAGTTAGCAGTCCAATCAAATCCATCAAGGATTTGAATCCCTGTTATAATATTACACTATCCACATATTTTTTTTCACTGTGAGATACATCACAGTGCAGAAGCAAAAGACACCATAACTTCTGTTTCACTGTGACTTTAACACTACAAAACTTATCTTCTTCATTAAGTTTGATCAGATTTGACTGACAGTGGCTGAACAACCCACCTACTGTCATCAGATTCAAATGTTGCTAAATCCTGATTGGGGCACAGAAGTATGTGACGCCACCTTATCCGAACTATGCCCCGCTTAACCTCAAACCGGTGAGAAGACCTCAAAGGGAAAAGAAATGCAAAAATATTTAATGTGAAATAACCAAAACTCATCTAACTTTGACAGAAGTGTAGGATTACATCAGTCATAGTAAGAAGCTGATTGAGAATATACGTTTTCATGGCCTTAAAGGATAGGTTTGGGTTTTTTCAAATCTGTCCTAATACAATACTGATGTGCCATTATGTACATGGAAATAGGTCGTGATCGCTGTAACAATTACAGCGATACAATCTGGTAGTTGCGTGTAGGTTTGCTGCAACTGGCTTATTACGTTACCAACAGAGTGAAGAAGAAACGCAATATTACACTGTAGTTATGTCAGACTGTGAATTTAAGGAGGAATTTTCTGGTGGAATACTTTCAGAGTCAGTATGGAGAGTAGGAATTGTTACATCGATCAAGACTAATTTCCACGTACATAATGGCACGTCAGTATTGTACTAAGACAGACTTGAAAAACCCAAACCTATCCCTTAAAGAAAAGCAGCAATTTCATCACATTCATTTCCCAGATAGGCACAACCTGGTAACTTTACCCTGACTACTACAATTCACATGACACTCTATGACACGGCTGAGGTGTGTTGCACTTAAGCGTTGCTACATTTGTCATCATCTGTGTGGGCATAACAACCAGGATACATGTTAATCATTGAGCTTTAGAGATGTAGTGTTGGTATGTTGGTATTTTCGAACTTTGGACAGAGCCAGGCTAGCTGTTTCCCCCTGCTCCCAGTCTTTATGCTAAGCTAGGCTAAACATGTCCTGACTGCAGTTCTGTGCCTAACACACAGACATGAGACTGATATCCAGCTTCTCATCACTCTCTCAGAAAGAAAGAGAATATGTTGCGATGTCCTGATCAAGTTTTTCTGGCTTTAACATTGGGTATCTGCTGATACTGAGTCTGATCTGATACTTATATTTACATAGCAGCAAAAGATATGAAAAGTTGTCAGTTGTCATGACACATTAAAATGACTTTGACACAAATTTTTCACAAGCAAGTTCTGGTTCAAAACTATTAAATATAAGATCTGACATGAATGAAAGTTGAACTGGAGAATGCAACCCCTGAAGCTGATGTGATGCAATCCTCTGTTGGAGTTTTTGTCAGATATTCTATATTCCCATTTTTTCTTCAAAGGATATCATCAATATTACTGAACACAGAAACTCAGGACTCTCCTGGATAATGTAACGATCCTGCAGGTTTATTTCAGGTCATTATTTCAATTTTGTTTCTGAGAAATCACATTTTGTCTGTGATTCTGGTGGACAGCTAAGAATACTAGAATACCCATGAGTGTCGGCCACCGTTGCTATGGAGAAGAAACCATAGGCATGAATCAGAGCATAATGAATTAAAAACACTATGTCGTTGCAGTTGTAAACAATACGTGACGCCATAGTTGCTGAATTCACTCAAAAGTGAGCCAGAAATTAAAAGTGAACTGATTTATTCTGCAGATTGTGAAATCAGTTTTCTCAACATCGTAATCTTTAACTTCTACCTGCTGTTACCGGCGCACTTTACAGAGATTTAAGCTTTGCAATCGGATGCTTCAATGCAACTTGGGAGTCATTGTTAACTACTGAGAAAGAGTTAGTTAGTTGGAGTTTAACAATTCTTTTTATTTTGCCAACTAAGACGTCAGGATTCAGTCACTTGCCCTGATGCATCCAACTTATTCTTCACATTCACACGCTAATTTTCACTCACATATGAGTGAAATGTTGCACTATAGGCTGTTGTAAAGGAGAGCAGCGTTGCAACACTAGCAGGCTGAGGTAACACAGTAGAGTAAAGAAAGGATCAGCTTTATTTTAGCGGATACCTACCTAATAACTGTATTTCCCAAAATGTTGAACTATTCCTTAAATAGATCCATAGACAACAGTATATATAGTGTAATAAAATAGAAACACAATAAATATAAAATCCAGCACTGCTTCATGCCCGTTGTATCAGATGTGAACAGTGACTGACCAAGCACTCTTTGTAATGGAGCCCCCATATGTCAGCAGCTCCCTGATTTCTTGTGTGTAGGACGGTGAGGGTGCCATCTGTCAGCCTTCCACTCCCTCTCTGTCTCTGTTTTCTCATTCCCTTTCTCTCTCACTGTATCCTTTTTCCTCTATTCTCCTCTCGTCCTCCCCTCCACACACACACATACACACACACACACACACACACATACACACAGAGTCACACACCTCAGTCCATCTCACCCTAGCCGTTCCTCACTCCCTCTGTAATGATATAAAATGAAGAATGCAACTCATCAGGTTACCATGTTCTTTCATATGCTGCCAACAGAGAATAAAAAAGGCTTTTCAGGGGGGTTTCTCAGGTCCTGAAAAGCTTTTTGCCTCAAATATTCTGCTTATCAAGTTCACATATAAATAACAATGAAATGAAACCACTCGGATCAAGTACTATAAACATTATGGCTGATGCAAGGTAAGAGTTCCCACAGGAAACATATGGGAGGCCATTGAGTGTTTTAATGTCAGCGAGTGATGGCTGCACATGAAAGGAGAAACGCAGTGGGAAAACTATATAGGAACAGTTTGGCAGGGTGAGAAGATTGTGTGAAAGACTCAGTGTTGAGGGCAAGAAAAGCCCCTAAACTGAACTCCAGAGAAACTGAGTGAAAAAACACATGCTCCTGGGAAACTGCTGAAATATTATCTTACTAAATCATAACATTTTGTCATTAACTATAAATACTCAGTGGAGTCACTCGGCAGTGCTGCAGAAACACAGCGCCGTGTACCCAGAGTCCACTTTCTCGGGCTGACGGACTGACAAGTGCCAGAACTTTCCATGGAAAAGGTTTTTGAGGAGGCCGGCTGCAGGTGGCTATGTTTCAGTGTGCAGAGAAGGAATCTCATACACACACTGCAGACTAGTTCAGCTAAATATGTTAAACACATGTTGATAACAAGCAGATTCACATCTTTTCTTATCATTTTACAGTTCGTCCTTATTTAACATTTTTTTATTTTACATTAGAACTAGACTTTTGAGGCCAATATCAATATTTGAAACATTAAAAACAATTTATCAGCTGATATTAATTTTTTAACATAGAAATATAACAACTCATTAAATTTGGTCATTTAAGAATTGTGGAAGAAATGTGGGACATTTTACAGTTTGTACACAGCAATGCTATGAGCTAAGTGCTAATGTCAGCATGCTAACATGCTGTAATGTTAAAGGACAGGTTCACAGTTTTTCAAGTCTGTCATAAATATGGCCATTTGGCCATTACATAATTGTAGGAGAAATGTCTTGAGTGGGAAATTTTATAGGTTATACTTAGGCACAGCAGTGCTTTGAGCTAAATGCTAATGTCAGCATGCTAACGTGTTTATGTAATTGTAAATGTAATACTAGTGGTGTTTTTACTTATTACCTTCAGTAATAAACAGATAATGGATACTTTAGAGAGCACCGTTCTACACTTCACACTGGACTTGACACATTGTAGAAGGTGGAGATAGATGTTTCACCAGCAGGGACAGAAAAAGAAATGATGGAGGTATTATTTTACAAACAATGGTTTCTAGTATGTCAGTCCTTTGGTTTCAACAATTACTGAAAATGTTTCAACAGGTAGTGAAAGACAGCAACACAACAAATCATCACTGCACAGTGACATTTCCATAGCCACAATATATTTTGATGTCATTTTGAGATTTATCTTATTTCAATAAGTACAATAATATCATGTACTTTTTGCCAATATAACCATACTATAACATTTGTCCCCCTATTTAGCATTTATAAGCAGTATACAAACAGTTACTAAATAGTTTATAACACACTTTAATATAGTTATAAGCAGATATAAGGACATTTTAAGTGTTTATTAATGCACAGTATTTGTCAGCAATTGTAACTTCTCCTATGAAAAGATATGTTATATTATTACAACTGTGTTATACTATATTGTCATTCATTATCTGTTTACAGCAGCAAACACTTATGATCGCCCACAGGAGGAGTTACAGTTGCTGACTAATACATTAATAAACATTTACAGCTGCTAACAACTGCATTATAGTGTGTTATATAATGTATTAACTGATTATATACTGCTTATAAATGCTAAATATAGGGACTTAAATAAATTGTTACCAAAGCAGATAACAGCACAGGCCTAGTCAATAATGTAATTCAGTTTAAAGGGGAACTCCACCAATCTTACACATCAATATCAGTTTAATTATCACAGGGAGTTCTGCTCAGCCTGTTATCTGATGTCTTCTGTGGCTCTGGAGGAGCTTTGTCAAGTCTGAGAAAAGAAACCTGATGACGTCATAGTGATGTCATTGGGGTTATCTCAGTTTGGGCTTGGAGATCCCAAATGTTCATGGAAAGTTGTGCATTACAGAGCGGGAGCATGGAGTGGTAGCTTAAAAGACAGGGAGGTTCAAAATAAAAGAAGATTTTGAGTTCCATTATGGGAAATGTAGTATCCAGTGTTTTTGGAGCTTGACCCATACCAGGGTCTAAAAGTCAGAATATCTCAGTGTCTGCTGCTTCAGCTTTGACCACTCCTTATTTAATCCCTCTTGTAAATCCAACAGCTTTATGAAAGTGCAGCACTAGATAGTTTTACTCCTACTCCTCTTTGTATGTTTTTAATTTGCTGCTGCTACAACACAGGTTCATCATTTAGGAATCAGATCAGAAGATCAGTTATCTCCTTCACATGAATAGCTTTAAACAAGTACTATGTACACTCACACACACACACACACACACACACACACACACACACACACACACACACACTGGACACTACTAAACAGTGCAATTTCAGTCAGACCTATACATGTTCATGTATACAGTTTCATTCTGGATTGGTCAGGCCAGGCATATGAATTCCACCTTTCCTCCCTCTCTTCATCCCCCTCTTTTTTCCCTCTTTCCCTCTTCCCTCAGCTCTCTGACAGGATGATGGGTACTTGCACACTTTCCCAGATGTACACAGTGTGCCCAGATGTGCCCAGATGTGTGAGATTAAGGACAGACTCATGAACGCCTGCTTATTCCAAGGCAAAAAAAGCTGATGATGTGGAACTGAGGAGTCCTATTCATCTTAATGTTTTTTTAAGTGAAGTATTTTCCACCTCTGACTGCATAAAGTGCCCTGAGTAAGCTCCTGTTACTCCTATGGAAATAATTGTATTTACGTTGTGACTTTATATGCTTATTGTACTAATAAATACAAAAACATTATCCCAGAATGTCAGCTGATCTTTGTAGCTGATGCAGCAGTTGATCTTTTCTCTTTTTGTCCCTAACCAAAGGGGGATTCTCCATGGGCGGAGCCATGGCTCTCCACCTGGGCATTCGGTATCACCCAGACGTAGCTGGAGTTTTTGCACTGTCCAGCTTCCTCAACAAAGACTCTGTCGCTTTTCAGGTACAACAGCAGCCAACAATTTATTGTATGTTAAATCAATGGAAACTGTCCTTTGTGAATACATTTCAAAGATTATACCGTGTTTTTGTGTGTTACAGCAAATTCACTACAAAGTAACCATATTTGACATTACTGCTGACAGTTTTTCTGAGATGCTGTAGTGTTTCTAAATGATTGTTTTTAAATTTTTTTTTCTACCCTCCAGAAAGCTATTGGTTTACAGTCATTTCACAACTGTATGAAAATCAAGTTTCAGTGACTGTGAGGAGGAGCTTTTTTCTGACATGTTATAGACAAAACAAACAATCAGTATATTTCTCAATAATGATAATAATTTCAGTTGTAGCCAACTAGCTGCTAGCTAATGTTGCTCTCTATTTGCTGGTTGTGTAAATAGGCACTGTTTCCCAACACATTAACAATATTAACTTTATGTGTAAAAGGTCTTTGGGGTGACCAGTTCTCATGGCAACAGTAATTATAACATGTGTAATGGTTGATACATTGGTTTATTAAAGATATTAAAGATTATGCTGCAACTTTAAGGCTGACCAGGTGTGGGATTGATGAAATAATGAAATTAAACAGTGTAGATAAAAATTTTGTGACTCTGTGCGATGAAGGCCGTGGAGGAGCAGATCCAAGCAGGACACTCCCTCCCTGAGTTGTTCCAGTGCCATGGGACCAGTGATGACCTGGTGCTTCATCAGTGGGGAGAGGACACGTCAGTGCTGCTGAGGAAGGCTGGGATGACCACCACCTTCCACTCCTTCTCAGGCCTCTACCACCAGCTCTCGAGGCCTGAGATGGAGCTGCTGAGAAGCTGGATCATCAGCAAGCTACCCCCACCACCTCCTCCTGACTCACTCTACCTCTTCTGACTTACAGTGTACTGTCTTTCATTTTATCAATAAATAGAACTTTTTTCTTAGTTTTCTGTTTGCTGTCACTCCTTGAAGAACCCAACCTAAACTTGAAGGGTTGATTCACCCAAATTACAAATGAAAAAACATTCAGCAAAAACATTTAATTTGTCTAAATGCAAACATAGAGCTTAACATATATTGCGAATACAGTTTCCAATAATAAGTGCATAATGAATAAATATTTACTTGGGTTTAAATGGAGTATGCATGGTCCTGCTCTTTTTAAAATAAATAAATACTGAAATGGTATTACATCACAAGCAAACTGAACGGCTATAACAAATGTACTATCAAAAGTCTCTCCTGTATATTGTTGTTGGATAATACAACCCAAATAACAGAGAGTATGTTGGATGGAAATGAATAGAATTGAAATTCTTCAATTCCTGGTGGTGCAAGGGTAAAAACGCTCCCATCACCACATAGACCCGGGCTCAGTCTATGGCAGCAGTGACAGACAGTGGGTGTCCTTTCATGTGGCAGTGTTGTCAGGTGGGATATCACACAGAGAGACAAGAGACAAGGGGGGAAATGCAAAAAAAATGTTTGGCTTTATTTTACAGGTCCATGACTTCCAAGAAAGTTTCTTAGAAAGCATTATGTAATTTGGTAGTAAATACAGTGAAAACGGAGAGAATGTAAAGAGAGTTTAGTTGTGTTGAGTTTAGAAGCAGTTCTTGAACTGCTCCATTTAAACCCAAGTAAATATTTATTTATTATGCATTTATTATTGGTAACTTTATTCACAATATACTGTATGTTGAGTTGTATATTTGCATATAGACAAATCTAATGTTTTTGCATGTTCAGCTGACCTGCTGTGCATGATTAAAGGACTGTAGATTTTGCGAGTAATGATTTGGAATTAATTTACTCAAAATGTACACTGTATAATACATTAAGTATCAAATTACTAATTACCCTTTCCTTAGAGTTAGCAGTTGCTTTCTGAGAAGTAATAGGAAAGTATGGGACCCAAACATTAAGTGTTCCCCAACCAATTAAAAAATGTACTGTTCTAGAGACTGTAAATGATCTCATTTTAGACTGAGATATTACCATTTTAGTTTAGTTTAGTTCTATATGGACTGTGTGGATGGATGTACTGTATGTGTTCATTCATTTGTTCATTTGTTGCCTCTTACAGCATGCAAGGACAGGTTGAAGAATAAGGGCCAGATTTACGCTGATGAAAGCAGAGGCCACCTTTCATTCATTCAGTTTTCTCTGTGTGTAATTAGGGAATGATTAATTAAGGCATCAGCTCATTAAGCAGTCACTGCATAGGACTGCCTTCACAAGGAAAGCTCAGTGAGGTTTGTCTTAGATCACAAGCTCAGAGTGGACTCACTCATGTAGTGATGCTGAAAAACAATCACTAATAAAGTAAGGTGATTCTAAAGCATTTACTGTTCACCAAACTGCCTGAGAAATAGTTTCTATTATTCACATACTCAACTGTTCTCACTCCGCCCCCACTTTATGCATGGTTCCAAATCTATTTTTACACTTCAACTCTAATTTTTCCACGTGTAAACGCTCAATTTAAAGCCCCTGGAGAAGGCATTTCACTACTTTAACACAAGTATTTCAACCACATGCTAATTCATGCCATTCTTCCATTATTATAAAATATCTTATTTTCTATATTTAGTGGGGTTACTACTAGCACAGGGCAGAAAACTACACAGGGCTCACTGTTTGACAAAGGAAAATGTGTCTATATTGGACTGTACCAACTTTTCTCTTTCAAACCACTCCATATCCTTCAACATGACATTTCCTGATTGGCTGAGGTCCATTGCTGTTTGGCCATCAATATTCATCTCCCTCGTCCTAAGACAAGTTTTCAGATATCCTGTTTTTGGATCTTAGATACATATTTCATTCAGCAGGATGACCATTAAATTCAGCCAAAAGCTCTAAATAAAGCTATTAAGTGGAACTTGAGTTAAGTTTTAATACTATTTCCAAGGCTAAGAACAAAATGATCTCCAGAACAGCTATGAGTGGTTGAAAAGCTAGTAAGTAAACTTCATCCACTGATGAAGAACGTGAGATGTGGTTGAAAGCTCTGCAGAAAGCGAGTGGACTTTGAGTTAAATTTATTTTGTCAAAATGTGAAGATTCTCAGTCATCCAGGTCATGGTTATCCAAGGACAGTTGAATCGAGAGCAACTGGACTTGGTTGATTATACTTCTCATCCACCTTTCATCCAAGGGCCTCTTCAGTTCAATAGTTTTGTCAAAATATTTCCAAGGTCAAGAATGAACCTTTAGGCCTACACTCTGCCTATTTGTCATTTCATTTGGAGGGCCTGCTGAAACTAACTGTCTGATTTCCTGCCCACAGTCTGTTCACCTTCATGTAGCAAAGCCTGCACGATAGTTCGGGTAGCTTGAGTCGCCACTCCACTCCACAGCCTTTATATAAAGATGAACGTAGTGAGGTATGACATCACCTGTTGGTTTGCTTTGGAGTCAGTGTGCCCTGAATGTCCACTTGAACGGTGGGGAGGGGGGGGGAGGGGGGGGGGGGGGTTGAGATAGTGTAGGTGAATGAGGTCACTCATAGGAGGAGTATGTGTGACCTCTGACTTTGAACAACAACCCACATTAGCTTTGTCACTAATGTCTCCTAATCTAACAACATGGCCACATCATGTCCTGCATCTTGGCTTACTGAACAAGCAACCAAACTGTCAACATGGGTTAGTATAGATGTTAAATGGTATGGTCCTTATGCTCCTTCCAAACATACGGACTCAAACAGTGGAGACACATCAGGATACGATTCATTGTGAATCAAACCTTGAAAATCATGTTGGCACTGCCCATTATGACTCAACACTCGAAAGGCAGACAGTTGTGTGATGCAGACAGGGTTGCAAGAAGTACAACTTTCTGCAAATGTAATGTGATACATGGGAGCGACAACCAATTGTAACCCACTTTTGGGTAAGAACACCTCACTGTAGGTTCGGGAGGAGCTAAGTATTGAATGCCATAACCATAAACACAACACAAGTGAATGCAGTTAACCATAACTTTAATTTGCATATGAATAGCAAAACAATGCAACTGGCATCACAATTACATAAATATAAAAAATAAAAAAAAATAAAATAGTTGTGTCAGTTGTCCTTTAAAGATGCTGTTTGGTTTGGTGATCACCTTACGTTAGTGTCCTTATGTTGAATTTCCACACAGTTTTAGGGTAACTTAAAATCAGTGTCTGATGATCTTAGAGTGAAAATGGTCAAAGTCAGCTTTGTTTGGGTTCAGATCAGATGGAGGTCTGATCTGTCAGAGTCTGGTGAGTCAGAGTGAACTCTTTGAGTATGTGTGTTGAAGCCAGTACTAATCCAGGTGACAGGCACGATCCTACCACAAGGCAGATAGTTTATCTGGCCATTTCAGTAGTAATGCAGATCCGGGTTCCTGGGAATCATACTGGGCGGCTCACCATCTACTGGAATTGTTGTATCTTCTCACTCAAATAAAAGACCTGACCTGCCTTTACAATAGTCTCTGTTCTGTTGTTTTCGTCCTCGTGTTTCTCTTTATATTGTACAATATCACACTAGATCATAACAACATCAAAGTAAGGACTGACATATGAACTGCAGATACTTAAGATATAGCAAATTATTTGTCACTCTCTAGTTCAATTTCCAAATTCTCAAATGATATTAGAATTATTTTGTTCAAAATACGCTTAGCATACATTAACACAATACAAATATATTATTTCACCTTAACTAATATTTGAGTAAGCAATAAAACACACTGCCTGTAATTGTCTGTAGAAACACAGAGCCTATTTCACCAATTGAGTAAACACAATAATTTAGACAAATTAAATGCTCTTATCAATAACAGTAAAACCAAATTTTGTATTTCACTATTTGTTATCAAAAATACTGCTTGACAGATCACTTAATCTCTAGCAACATAAGGAGTAAGCGATTGACTCCACATAAGAGAAAATGCATGTTTTTCTCTTAGTCAAACTTACACTCAAAGCCTCAAATATGTCTCTTTATAGACACTTCATATTGACGAGACACTGTAAAATTGTGCTTAACATGGAAATAACTTTGTTGCTAACACACAACAAAACGAGCAAAATAGACCTGAGAAGCTTACTGAAGCATGTGGTGGCCCCTTCACTGTCATCTGATAAACTGCTCAACTTCAATGACTGTTTTGACTTAGTTCACACTGTTTCTCAACTTCTCTCCCAAACACTGTTACACAGAGCAACTACTTTTAGCACTTCATGGCACTTTTTTTACTCAGAAACTGCACTGCAAAACTGTCGGTTTTAGTAAGCAGTGGGACTGGGTTAAATGAAAAAAAAAGAGTTTGACTAGTTTAAATCACAACTCTAATATCTAATAAGAAGAATAAAAGCATTAACTTAAAACTAAGTCATGTATGACTCAAATCATGCTCATTTTGATTTTCTTGTTGAGAAGAAGAATATAGACCATAGTTAACCCACCACTACATAAAAGTTCTTTATGTACCAAAATAAAGGAAAAGCTGATCAACTCTCTAGAATACAATTTTAATGAGCTACCAGGACTTACATTTTTTTTAAATTATTATTTAATTACACTGATAGTGAGGTAACAGGTGAAGGTGCATTTTATGGATGCATGTCATAACAGTCTTAACAAGTCAAGACTTGAACTACTTTGTTGGCCACCAGTATAGTGGCAATGTGAGAAATGAATCAGATCTGAGCTCTCAATACAAACATGCCTACAAGCATCAGGCTTACACTGTGTCACGTGCCTGTCACACAGTCAAACATGTAGACCATCATTTCTGGTTTATCTCCAAAGACCCTTTTTTCTTGAAATAATCATCTGAAAATCCTGTGGACAATGATTTTTCAGCGCAAAGAGAGGATGACTTGTGATGCATCAAGGGAAGGTTATCATGGCTGAGGCAGTGCACAAGAACACAAACAATGTATCGTGCTGCAATGAAACAGTTATTACTACATCCACGGCTGTCCTCATTCCAATATATAAACTGAAGGTCCAAAAAGTTCTGGCAGCTCTGCAGCTGCTTTTATAGTGCCAATGAGGCCATTTGAATTCAACTGGGATTTGAGACTTATGCAACATCCTGTTCTCAACATCAGCAAGGAAGCATTAACCTACAGCATCTGTTTTATCCCTGCAGTGTGTGCCTAACTCTGAACTGATGAGTTCTGTCTGTACTCAACAGGTTCTGAGAAATATGGCGTGTTCCAGTGCGGGGGAGTAATGTCTTTCTTCCACCAAATGGATGCAGTCATCCGAGAAAAGATAATTGCCTGACTAATCATCTGCAAAGTCTTCTTTCTCAGCCCATCTTCTACCCCAAATACGAGCGTACATTTTCTTCTTTCTTCTCACCTTCATTTGTTCTCTCTGCTGCAGGGAGGATGGAAACGTGAGGATCAGTTGCACTCTGATTAGGCAACAATGTTGAGATCATTTGGAGTGGATTGGTGTGGACGGATGGATGGATTGGGGGGAGGGGGGGTATGGAGGCAGGATAAGTAGATGGGCTCCTCTTGGATACGAGAGTAAACAGGGCCTTTCCATGAGGAGGTGGAGGCATGAGGAAGAGAAGGGAGTTGCAGCCAAAGCAAACAGAAGGAGCTCAGAGTTTCATTCTGGCCCCAATCACTGATTACTTCCAGCTATGTGTGAAAGAATGCTACTGTTGAGCAGCCAGCAGCAACCCTCCCACTCCACACCCCCACTGGCGAACTGGCAACCTCTTCTCCATCCGTCAGCCCCTGCTTCACTCCTCTGCCTATCCTCTCTGGCTGAGCAGACTCCAAGCCATCCAGCCATTTTATGATTTAATGATGGGAAAAGATGGAGCTAATGGGCTCCTTGTGGTCTACTCCTTCCTCTGTGAGATCAGGTGACCAAAACAAGCTTTTCAAACAGCTTATGAAAACATCCTTAATTGTTTTTCAGCAAGAAATTTCAGCTGCAGCACTGACAAGATTCTTCTTTGCTTTCACTTATCAATTGTCTCAGCACTTTTCCCCACTTGTTACTTTCTTCCAATCATTGGGTTAGTGTTAGGGCTGCCGTGTCATTACAGTTTGAATACAATAGTGTGTAAAGTGCATACCTAGCTCCACATCTTCCCTGATTCCTTCTTTTTGCATCCCATTGACCTCTTCTTCAGTGTAAGCTCATTTCCACCCCCCAGCCCCACCCTCCAACCGGCCTGAAGTGCGTCCCCTGTTGGTCAGATGATGATGTGTTCCTCGGCCTATGTGTCAGGGGGAAGGAATGCTAATCTGGACAAGTTGTGGACTGCAAAGTCTGAGTTTTTTTGGCTGCCAGTTTCCACTGCACAGTACTTTCCATATGGAGCCACTCCAGAGTGGCCGGGCTACAAAAGGAATTCCCGACCGAGGGAGCTGAGGTGTTGACGGATTCCAGATTGCTCATCTGACCACACCTCCTCAATAAAGATCATAAACTGATGTGATGAGTATCAAGGCTTTATTAGTCTCTCTGGATGATAGAGGCTGATAGGTAAGGATAGATAAAGATTGTGCAAACCTTAAAGTCTTAATATCTGTTTTGATATGATACCTCTCACTGGTGCATGACCACAAAAATGACACATTTTTAAATTAGGTAAAATGTATCACTATTACAATAAAACAAATATAAAGCCAGTTGTAGCTCAAAATTCTAGGGACAGTAAAGTTCAGTAAATGGTAATCATGTTTCAAAATGACCAAATAGTCTCAGTGTTCACAGAAATGTGCAGATTTGACGGGTTCGGGTATAGTGAACCTTGAGCAGGTTAGTACTAGGTGGACATATACTGTATATATTGGTGTTCTGTCAACCACAGATTCTTTTCTTTTCTTTTTCTTTTTTTTCTTTTATTGGTGAAATGCAAAGTGACAAAGCAACAATGTGACACCAAAACCAGAGATTATTTTCCCTATCTAATCAAGTCTCATTTAAAGTACAATTTACCACTGTCATTCTAACCATGGGCAGCATATCCCCAGCCTTTATTGTCTTTTAACACATTTCTCAATTTCACAAATTCTCCAATGAGGCCTCAATGTTTCTTCAACAGACCAATTTACACTTAAAAGACCACCTCTTAAGCAACAAATTCTGCTAAATTGTGACCTTGAGAAATAAATTATACATTCAAATTCCACATTTATATACAGTGTATGCTCTTTATAACTTGGGTTTTATTTTTGTAGCTGTAGCTATTGGTTCAGTTATGATGACACTGTACTGACCAAAGTAGTTGCTGAGATCTATTATTGTGGTGACATCACTACAAAGAATCAGACAGGTTGAAAACAAACCCGACTAACTTATTCTTCTTACAACACTGGACACAGTGATAAACATAATGTGTGTGTGTTCTCTGAATATGTTTTTACTTGTTTTCTCCTCTTGCGTTCATTTTTCCTCTCAGCTTCCTGGCTTCCTGTCATATCCTGCTGAAAGCAGCAGCAGCCGGGCTCTGGAGGAATCACTCAATCAGATGGCAGCTGAAGACAGCCAGTCAACAGTAATAACTAAGACTACTAGACCACCCTGATGTTCAAAGCAAGCCCTTCTAATTTTTCAGTTTTTCTTTGTGATGCTTTCCAAAACGCATCAAATGCAAGGCTTTAATATGAAGACATGAAAACATTTTAGCTGTTTAGCCCCGACACAAACACCATCAGGAGCCTCTATGCTGGCTCTGCTCCAGCCCTATGCCCCTTTCCTAAAATTACACCCTCTCCACCCTCTTGCTTTGCCATCTTCGGGGCACTGTGCCAACCAGAAATCAGTAAACCTGTTTTAGCTTAGCTCATCCCAACAGATGTAATTCCATTTGCCTTTTCCTGTTGCTAGAAGGCCTTAAAATCCCTCTCTGTTTATTATACTAAAACTCCACCAAATAAATGTGCTAATGTTGCAGTTTGGCAACAATAATTCACATAAGAGCAAAAACAATATACAAAGGTTTCTGTGCTGGTTTCTATTTTAGTCATCTCCATAAATGTGTGATCACACCTGGGTGTGTGTTTCTAGAGAGTGTGTTTTGTGCTCATTTGAAGGCAATAATTATAAATGTTCATTTTGGGTGATTTTGCTTTGTGGTCTTTATAATATGTCAAGAATGAAATATGAATGTGTGCGCATGAATTCTTTACTGGAAAGAGTATTTACTGAAAGATGTGTGTTTAAGGGAACATTCCCTGATTGTGTTTTTCACAAGAAATATCAAATTACATAATGTGTGTGCGCTTCTTTTTTTTGGAACATGCAAATCATAAACCCTGGGTGAACCTTAGGTGGCACAAGCAACCAATGTGATACTATAGCCATTAGACCTGAGTCTAACTCAGATGGAAAAAACAACCCATTGGAGCTGATGAGGTAAAGCTGGAACAAAAAAGATGCTAAAGGGTTCTTAACTACTGAACTACTAATGCATGATTGATTTCCTACATATTGTTGAGTACAGTAATTAAATCATGAGTCAGATGTAAATCCAATTTGTCTCCTACAGCCAATAAATTGCATGAAAAGACCAAAACCAACAATGTATAGCTCTTAGCCCTGAGCTCAAACTACAAAACGTCTAACACACACACACACACACACACACATATATATATATATATATATTCATCTCTCTATACAAAGCAAGGAATCTCTGTCTGTATGTATGTTTGTCTTTCACATATCTCAGGAATCATTTATCTGATCTGTGTTGTTATGAGTTAAATTAAAAGAAAAAAAAAGAAGGGTTAAAAAGATAAATAAGGTCAAGGTTAAAATACTATTATTATTTACAGTATATTTTCAACTTCACCACATATCATTTGAGGTTTCAGGAACATGTATTAGAATTCTCGTTTCTCTCCTATGGGAACTTAATTTCTCATGCGCTATTTGTCTAATGACAGCCTCCGTAGGCAAGGAAATGTTTACACTTGAAGAGTTTCCTACGTTGTATGAACGTTTACAGTTTGCATTCTTCCCAGCTGTATTTGCATTCTTTTGAGCCCAAGATAGCATTGTTGGTATGTATCTACTGTACTACTCATTATTTTGTAATTACATACTTCCTAAGTTCGTTTTTGTGTAATTTAGACGGAGATTTAAGATAAAGCTAATACTAGAACATGCAGACGTTACTGCTAGCTCGCAGGCTACATGAGGCACGTTGTGCACGAACTTATGAGCTTAGATGCTAACCTGAATGTGTGGTTTTCATGCTTATGCAAACATATACATTTATTCATGTACAAGAATGATCTTATGAGATCACCAGCTTATTATTGTTTAGCATAGCACTGATTTGGGCTATGTTTTGTATGTTTCAGTTTCACAAATTTCTTACACGTCATTAAACCTGTGGACGGAAAATCCAGTCTTCAGAGTCTTGATGTTAAGAAGAGTTTATCTGGCTGTTAGTGTATGAAAGTGTACCGAAGGCAGCACAGTGAAACAACACCTATCAAGCAAGAAAGAAATCGCAGTGCAGGCAGCTAACCGTTAACTAGCCACAGCCAGCCAGTAGACGATGAGTGGGGAAGGATCAGCGCGCGCTGTGGAGACAAAAGCGACTGAGGAATGTCGGCAGACAGACAAGCTAGCAGAGGGCGCTGCTAAGCCAGCAAATTCAGACGAACGGCTATCGCTGAGGACACGCTCCCACGCTTGGTGCTCTATACGGTCCAGTGCGTCATCGACGGGGTCTGCAGCAGCCAGAGCAAGAGCAAGAGCCGAAGCAGCTAAAACACGTCTGGTATATGCTGAAGAAGAAATGAATTTGAAGTTAGAAAAGGCTAGGTTGGAAGCATCTATGGAAGTACTTAAGCACAAGAAGGAAGCTGCTGCAGCCATCGCAGAGGCAGTAGTACTGGAGGCTGCTGCAGGTGCTGGTGAGTCTCACAGTAATGAGTCACACAGTTGTGAGCTGAACACAGACCCTGATCCCTCGGTGGCCTCACAGCGCACGGAGCAATACGTGATTGATCAACTGAGAGAAAAAGGACCAGAACTGCAGTTAGGTGGTAATGGTGACACGGCAACGAGGTCAGCGCCGCCGCCGTCACCCCCACATCTCCAAGCTGATACCAAACCTTTTGTGCCACGACAAAACAACCCTGCTCCGCCTAACCTCTCCCCCCAGCAGCCTTGCAAGGACGTTGACGGAGGCGCCCATGATCCAGCCACCAGGTATTGTCAAGAGGCTTGTGCTCCACACGTCAGGTTCAAGAATGAGCATGCCGTTCCAGTGCACCAGTTCACACCTGGACTTTATGATGGGCATCCGTCACACTATCCTATGCCACCGAACTGTAACAATGATAGCTCACACATGAATGACTTTGTAAAATATCTTGCCCGTCGTGAGCTAGTGGCTACAGGATTACTTCAGTTTAATGACAAACCGCAAACCTACAGAGCATGGAGGCGTTCCTTCCAAACCGCAACCAGTGGCTTAAACCTCACGCCTAGTGAGGAGCTGGATCTTCTGCTTAAATGGCTTGGGAAAGAGTCAGCGGAGCAAGTTGAACAGATAAGAGCAATACACATCCATCGACCAGGAGCAGGACTGGCCATGGCATGGGACAGGCTCGATCACACATACGGCTCTGCTGAAGCTATAGAAAATGCTCTGTTCAAACGCATCGACAGCTTTCCCAAGATAGCCGGTCGAGACGGATCCAAGCTAACGAAACTGAGCGACCTACTAATGGAGCTTCACTCTGCTAAAGTGGAGGGTGACCTGCCTGGTCTCTCCTTCCTGGATACGTCGAGAGGCGTCAATCCTATAGTTCAAAAACTCCCGCCTCGTCTCCAGGAGAAGTGGATATCGGCTGGTGCATCCTACAAGCGGCAGAACCAGGTGCCTTACCCCCCATTTGCCTTTTTTGTTGATTTTGTCACCCAGCAGGCTCGCATGATGAGTGATCCCAGCTTCAACTTCATCACTCACTCAGACCTGGGTGCCAAGACTGAGAAAGCCCCTTGGAAGCCATCCAGACAGCAAGAGGTCTCTGTCGCCGTCCACAAGACAGAGGTGTCTCCTGTAACTACGTCTGACGCTGGTGAGCCCCCAACAAAACCAGTCGACCTCGATAAGATATGTCTGTTACACAAAAAGCCTCACCCCCTGCGCAAGTGTCGGGCATTCAGACAAAAGCCCATCGAAGAGCGCAAAACACTGCTTAAAGAAAACAATGTGTGCTTCAAATGTTGTTCTTCTTCATCTCACATTGCAAGAAACTGCGCGGTCAATGTCCAGTGTGCCGAGTGTCAAAGCGAAAAACACAACACAGCGCTTCACCCTGGACCCGCACCGTGGACCCGAGAGGCGGACTCCGCTCCAGAGCACGGCGGGGAGGATGGAGAAAATTCGCCACGGTCTCAGGTCACCACTAAATGCACAGAGGTCTGCGGCGGTGAGTTGGCAGACCGCTCCTGCTCCAAAATATGCCTTGTCAGAGTGTTTCCAGCCGGCCACAGAGAGAAGGCGGTGAAACTGTATGCAATATTGGACGAGCAGAGTAATAGGTCACTGGTTCGTTCACAGTTCTTCGAAGTGTTCAGTGACGAAAGCCCGAGCGCTCCATATACACTGAGGACATGTGCTGGAGTGAAGGAATCCACAGGCAGGAGGACCAGTGGCTATGAAGTGGAATCTCTGGACGGAACTTTCTGTGCCTCATTGCCAAGCCTCATAGAGTGCAACGACATTCCGAATAACAGAGAGGAGATTCCGACTCCTGAAGTGGCACTCCATCATGCCAATCTGAGGTCAGTGGCACACCTCATCCCAGACATTGACCCGCATGCCCCCATTATGCTCCTCCTGGGACGGGACATTATCAGAGTGCACAAAGTCCGCAAACAGGTGAATGGCTCTCACAACCAGCCCTACGCACAGAAATTGGACCTGGGCTGGGTCATTGTTGGAAATGTGTGCTTAGGTAATGTCCACAAACCACTGACAATCCGCACGTTCCACACGAACATTACAGAACTGAGACGTCCCACTCTCTTTGCTCCATGCCCCAACGTGTTTCACGTTAAAGAGAAATTCAGTGATATTCGAGTAACTAATTCTCCCTCGGCATGTTGCGAAGACCAGTCTCCCTGTGAAGCCGACCACCTGGGGTGTAATGTGTTCAGGCGGACCAAGGACGACAACCAGGTGGCTCCTTCCATTCAAGACGCCACATTCATGAAGATAATGGATGAAGGGCTACGTAAAGACTCTAACGGCAGCTGGGTGGCGCCATTGCCCTTTAAGAGTCCACGCCTGCGGCTGCCAGACAACAGGCCACAAGCGACAAAGCGCTTCATGTCTCTTAAGCGCAACCTTGAGAAGAAGCCTGAAATGAGAGATCACTTTCTCAGCTTCATGGACAAGATGTTAAAGAACGGCCATGCTGAGTTAGCCCTACCTCTCAGCGATGATGAAGAACGATGGTACTTGCCAACATTTGGAGTGTATCATCCAAAGAAACCTAAGAAAATACGCGTGGTGTTCGATTCCAGCGCCCAATACAACGGCGTATCGCTCAACGATGTGCTGTTAACTGGGCCTGATTTAAACAACACGCTGCTCGGTGTATTGATTCGCTTCAGAAGAGAGGCCATCGCCTTTACAGCCGACATAGAACAGATGTTCTATTGTTTCCTGGTGAGCGAAGAAGACCGCAACTTCTTACGTTTCCTTTGGTTTCAAGACAATGATCCCTCCAAGGCCATAGTGGACTATCGTATGAGGGTCCATGTTTTTGGCAATAGCCCCTCACCAGCGGTGGCCATTCATGGCCTTCATAGGTCTGTCCAAGCCAGTGAGCTGCACGTCGACCCAGATATGAAACATTTTGTGATGCGTGACTTCTATGTTGACGATGGGCTAAAGTCCCTGCCTACTGTCGAAGCCGCCATCAGCCTGCTAAAAAACACACAGGATGTTCTCTCCAAGTCGAATCTGAGGCTACATAAGATCGCAGCCAACAGCAAAGAGGTGATGGAGGCGTTTCCAGCCAGTGATCACGCAAGCGACCTCAAAGACCTCGACCTTGAAGCTGACACAGTGCCGCTGCAACGTAGCCTCGGACTCATTTGGAATCTCCAGACAGACTGCTTTCTGTTCAGCGTCTCTGATGAGATGAAGCCATACACCCGCCGGGGCGTTTTGTCCACCATTAATAGCCTCTATGACCCGCTTGGGTTTGTTGCGCCTGTCACGATCCAAGGCAAGGCTATTCTGCGAGAACTCACTATGGAGAGCGGTGACTGGGACGCGCCGCTACTTTCGGCCATGGAGGATGCCTGGACATCTTGGAAATCTTCCCTAGCCGAACTGTCTGAGCTCTCCATTCCCAGACGCTACACAGAAATGTCACCATCGACAGCTGCAAGAAGAGAATTGTGCATTTTCTGTGATGCGTCTGTTAAAGCCATCGCCGCAGTGGCGTACTTAAAAGTCACAGACACACATGGGAACAAGCAGATTGGATTTGTAATGGGAAAAGCCAAGCTCGCTCCTCGCCCTGAGCATACGGTGCCAAGACTTGAACTTTGCGCAGCAGTGCTTGCCGTTGAGTTAGCAGACCTGATCTCCGCGGAACTAGATCTTCATGTCGATGCTGTAACCTACTTCTCAGACAGCAAGGTGGTCTTAGGCTACATTTACAACGAGACCAGACGCTTCTATGTCTACGTCAGCAATAGAGTGTTACGCATCCGAAGATCCTCCCATCCAGATCAGTGGCGCTATGTATCAACTCACCAGAACCCTGCAGATCATGCGACACGGTCTGTACATGCTGGCCACCTGAAAGACACCAACTGGCTGAGTGGTCCGGAATTCCTGTCCAGAGCAGAGCCCAGCACCACTGAGAGCGCGTATGACCTTGTTGACCCCAGCACGGACCCAGACATCCGGCCTCTAGTGTCTACCTTAAGCACTGCAGCTTCGCCCAAACAGCTCGATTCCCAGCGCTTCACTAAATTTTCCACTTGGAAGTCGCTCACACGAGCAGTCACTCGGATCATTCACATAGCCCGCCATTTCAAGAAAGCTCCAGAAGGGAAGAGCTCATGTCAGGGATGGCATTACTGCAAAGCCGAATTCACTGTTGAAGAATGCAGCAAAGCTTCAGCTGTGATCATCCAAGCAGTTCAGCAGGATACTTACAGTGAAGAGATAAAGTGCATCCAAAAACAAGAGAAGATACCAAAAACAAGTCCTCTTCGGAATCTGGATGTCTTTGTTGACTCGGAGGGCCTTCTAAGAGTCGGAGGCCGTCTACATAATTCAAGCCTGGAGCAGTGTGAAAAGACGCCCTTGATTATCCCTGGCCAGCACCACATCGCAGCGTTACTCATTAGACACCACCACGAGAAAATTCACCATCAAGGCCGCCACTACACAGAAGGGGCGGTCCGTGCAGCTGGCCTTTGGATAGTTGGTATGAAGAAGAAGGTGAGCAGCATTATCCGCCACTGTGTAATCTGCAGACGGCTCAGGGCCCCACTCAGCATCCAGAAAATGGCTGACCTGCCTGCTGATCGTTTGTCGCCTGACCCCCCATTCACAAGTGTCGGGTTAGATGTGTTTGGGCCATGGACCGTCTCCTCACGTAAGACCAGAGGTGGCTTCGCACAAAGCAAGAGGTGGGCAGTGATTTTCACGTGCATGAGCATAAGGGCTGTGCACATAGAAGTCATAGAATCCCTCGACACGTCCAGCTTCATTAATGCGCTGCGGCGTTTCCTCTCTGTGCGTGGGCCAGTCAAGCACCTGCGCTCAGACCGTGGCACGAACTTCGTAGGTGCCAGCAAAGAATTGAAGATACCGTCAAACATCGACAGCGCCGCTGTGAAAACTTACCTCGCAGACCAGGGCTGTACATGGACATTTAATCCTCCACATGCATCCCATTGTGGTGGATCGTGGGAAAGAATGATCGGACTCGCTAGGAGAATTCTAGACTCCATGTTTCTCAAGCTGAAAGACAAGCTCACCCATGAAGTATTGGTGACCTTCATGGCAGAAGTGGCAGCGATCATAAACGCCAGGCCCCTTGTTCCTGTGACAACGGACCCTGACGACTCCTTCATTCTCACACCAGCTGCTCTGCTCACGCATAAATCGAGCATCGTTTCTGCTCCCGCTGGTGAGTTTGGAGCTGCAGACCTCTACAAGTCCCAGTGGCGACAGGTTCAGCATCTGTCCAACACCTTCTGGGACCGCTGGAGGAAGCAGTTTCTCCCTACACTTCAGGCCCGCAAGAAATGGCAGTCCTCGCACCCCAACATTCAGCCTGGAAGTGTTGTTCTGCTCAAGAACAGCCAAGTACCCAGAAATGAGTGGCCTCTTGGTCTGGTGACACAGACTTTCCCCAGCAAAGACGAGAAAGTGCGTCAGGTTGAAGTGAAGATCATCAGACCAGAAGGGACTTCTCTTTTCCTCAGGCCAGTGAATGAACTAGTGCTCCTCTTGCCTCCAGATAAAAATCAATAGTAACGATGGACTGTTTGTTGTGTGACATATTCACGTCAGGCGGGGAGTGTGTTGTTATGAGTTAAATTAAAAGAAAAAAAAAGAAGGGTTAAAAAGATAAATAAGGTCAAGGTTAAAATACTATTATTATTTACAGTATATTTTCAACTTCACCACATATCATTTGAGGTTTCAGGAACATGTATTAGAATTCTCGTTTCTCTCCTATGGGAACTTAATTTCTCATGCGCTATTTGTCTAATGACAGCCTCCGTAGGCAAGGAAATGTTTACACTTGAAGAGTTTCCTACGTTGTATGAACGTTTACAGTTTGCATTCTTCCCAGCTGTATTTGCATTCTTTTGAGCCCAAGATAGCATTGTTGGTATGTATCTACTGTACTACTCATTATTTTGTAATTACATACTTCCTAAGTTCGTTTTTGTGTAATTTAGACGGAGATTTAAGATAAAGCTAATACTAGAACATGCAGACGTTACTGCTAGCTCGCAGGCTACATGAGGCACGTTGTGCACGAACTTATGAGCTTAGATGCTAACCTGAATGTGTGGTTTTCATGCTTATGCAAACATATACATTTATTCATGTACAAGAATGATCTTATGAGATCACCAGCTTATTATTGTTTAGCATAGCACTGATTTGGGCTATGTTTTGTATGTTTCAGTTTCACAAATTTCTTACACGTCATTAAACCTGTGGACGGAAAATCCAGTCTTCAGAGTCTTGATGTTAAGAAGAGTTTATCTGGCTGTTAGTGTATGAAAGTGTACCGAAGGCAGCACATGATCTACTTCATATCTGGCAGGTGGATTGTTGAGGAATCAAGGAAGTGCAGCGTCAATGTGTCAAGTTGTTTGGATGAGCGGTTCTCGAGAAATATATAAAAATACCTCATAAACAACATTGATTTGCTTCTTCTGCTGCCTGTGGAGTCAACGAGCGCAAATACGGACAGCGCCACGCTGGCATTGCAACCCACATTGTGGTCGGAGGTGGGATTATATCCGTAGCTCTATTCCCATTCGTCACAAGTGGGAACTTTGTATGCATGTTTGAGACATAGAGCAGGATGTCTTAGGTACGTTTTGAACGGGCACTACAGTTCATCCGATCAACTTCAGCTCAACTCAAAATTGTAGTCTCCAGATATTCTGCGTGTGAGGCGTTTAGAGAACATGGGTAAATTTTAGCGTCTACTGATAACATAAACACGCACACTTTCTGCTTGCCTGACAAAAAGTGCCTAATTAACATTATCCATCTCATTCAGCCTCCATGTTCCTCCATTTTGTTGAAATTTCACACCAGTGTTTTCAATCTGAGTATGCTCATTGTGTACAACATGTATTATGATGGTTTCAAACTGGTTTCAGTTTACTCCTCTGGCCTCTGTTGCTGACAAGTTTCTATACAAACTGTTATTGGTTTTATTATGACATATTCACAATTCATTACAATGTACTTGTATTTATTTGTGTAATTTAGTATGTGGAGCAGTTCAGAGGACTTTTGGCTACTTTTCTGAAACATTTCTTCTTTAAAGTAGCATCATACCTATAGAAGCAAAGGTGGACAATACTAACATTTCAATTTAACTGAAGAATGATGTCCTTATATACCCATGTGTCCTTATGGCTGATATAGTAATAGAGTGTGTCAGAGATAGAGAGTGAAGCTCACAGTCTGCTGCTGTGTGTGTACAGCCGGCTGCTGGTTTTCCTGTGATTGGAAAAGCAGCTGCTGGCATCCAGCGGAGGAAGGAGGCCTGTTGACTCAGGGCCCTGCGGGGGCTGCCATGTTTTCCTATGCTGTTTTGGGGGCTTGGCTGCTGAAGTACTCAGGGTGACAGAAACTCACTCCGTTTCTTGAACCATGCGGCCCTTTATTTGAGTTGGTTTGGATCATCGTTGCCAGAGAAAACCTTTTCTGAAGCAGAGAGCTGAGCCCCAACGCAGGATAAACACTAACCCCTCCAATCACAATATGCCCCTCCCCAGCCCTGCTTATTTTGAAGAGGGATCACATTCAAATTTTGTCCTATTAACATTTCAAAGTATGATCAAATCATGAAGTACCACAAGCACTTTTTCCCCTCCCCCTTTTTTCCAAGTCACAAATGGCTGCTGTTTGAAAGTGAAAGCATGGAACCTGATCACTGAAGAAAATCTAATTTCATGTAGCTTATTGTTCCCAATCTCCCCTCTCATCCATCACAGTGATTCAATTTAGACTTTTTAGAGGGCCTTTGACATCACAGAGAGACACTGCAAGTACTCTGAAGTGTACACAACTGCCCTGAGTAGACTCCATCTTAAAGAGTGGGCCTTCATCCAACATATATATTATTCTAACTTTTTTACTGCCGTGAGACAGTCCTCTGTGCTGAGTCAATAGATGGCCCTCCTCATTTACACAGCACTACCAGAGGTTCTGCTGCAAAGCCTAAGGAACTGGCTCTTAATGACTAAATACTGCTCTCTGTCCCCCACCTAACTGTTTTAGATATACTGGGCTGTAGGCATCATTTGTCTTTCCCTAGTATGAAACTGTTGTTTCAACTATGTTTCAAATTGAGAGAAAATTCACTTTGTGTTCTGTCTGAAGACTTTTCAAGGTGAGACCCATACATATGATAAAAAATAAAATCAGTAAACGCAAAAAAGGGACATTTTAATTATGACATTTTGAGTCATAATTAAATAGCTGGAGTTAATGCTGCTGGTAGCCCGTGACATCACATGTGACATCTCTGAGAAACACACTAGATCAGTGAAACAGCAGGGACCCTGAACAAGAGACTGAATGAAGATCATGGACCAGGAGTCAGTGGACAGCTAGACAAAGATCAGGAAGATTAGAGACCATCTTTGAACAGAGACAGGGGTTGCCATCTCCACCCATATACAACCACCTGTTATCATGTGACTATGTCCATTTGCTGAGGAGAGCAGTGGGATACAGTCCAAAACTCCAGGAATAACTATGTAGGTAAACCTTGAGTTAAGAATACTTAAAAATTATGTCAAAAATACATCCAAAACTTGAACCACTTCAAACTAAATTCCCATCTCTCCTGGAGATGCTTGTTCACTAAAGCCAGGTCCAGAGGAAGGTCCTAAGACCAGATCTACCATTCAGATTGACTGCAGACACAACCTGCATCTTTGGTTAAAAGAAATTCACATTTTGAATTTGTTTCTTTGGGGTCCCCTTGGTGGCTGCAGGGCCCTCAGCTGATGCTTGACAGCTATGTAAGTATCTATCCTGAAGTGTATGTCACTGAGCTGCCACCCCTTTTCCATTGCAAATTTGCTTTGACTTTATTCTCCACACTTTTCTTCTGGTCACATTAAATAATTAAGCTGTCTAAAGGAGACTGGCAAAAATCTTAAGAGACATGTGTGCCCATGGCCAGGGTGGTACAGGGGGAGGTTGCAGTGGAACAGGCTAAATAGTATGACTTCTTTAGTAAAAAATGCCCCTGCCCCCTTATGTACATTTTTACATTTACATTTTGTAATTTGGCAGGCACTTTTATCCAAAGCGAGACAAAATGTATGGTATCGTTGCTGGTTGGTTATGGTTTCTGTTTCTGTTATGATGTGTTCTGTATATATACCCTGGCCAATACATAGTGTTTAGCATTTAATCATTATTGTATTTGGAGATTCCAGTAAGTGAGTGAAGTCCAGTAACTGAGAAAGAGGGGTAAATCCTACAACAACCAGAATGCATTGCTCAGCAGCCCAAAAAGCATTTTCCCTGTAGACCACCATTATAAAAGAGACGTCTGTAAAACTGACAAGACACCTCCAACTGCAAACAAGTATTACTCTTTGTATTATGAATTTTTAATCCATGAAGGTTTTATATTTGTAAAACTTTCCTCAAGCCTAGAAAAGTGATTATAATATCTGTGAGACCAGATCTACCGTCATCCCAATATTAAGTCTATGGGCTGAGAAGGAACTTGCGGGCAGGGCCAGCGAGAGAAACATTGCACTTATTCTTTGGGCGCCACAACGCGGTAGAAAACCCAGAAGATGGAAAATTTTTTTAATCATGCGCCAGCAAGTTTTATTCGACTGAATAGGCACCATCTTTGAGTCCGGTATCCAGTTCTTATAAGACATCCATGTGTGTTTGCTGAATGCTGGTGGCGAATACGTTTCCTAGCAGAGTATGGAAGTTTTTAATTGGACTTTAATAGTTGTAACCCACAGAAAACAATCCACAAATGTCTACCATGATCCACAAATTTTTCACTATCCTCAAATGTACTTTTTATTTGTGTTCTGTGAAGTCATATCCACAAAAATACAGAGCAATTTGCAAATATGCATAACTTTTTACATTTACGCATTTGTGGATCCATTGGTACATGTGAAATGGGTTTTACACGTATGGATAGTGTCCTGTCAGGTTGTGGGCCACATGACATTTGTGAGTTCACTCCTATTTATTTGTGGATTTTTGTCCAATTCGCACCTTCATTTCAGTCAGGAACACTCTCGTCATAGATTAAACCATTTATTGCAACAAATGGAAATACAGTTTAGCTTGGCACTGACGGCTCCACTCTAAGATACTCCCTGGATTAGACAAGCAGCATGCTAAGCTAAACCAGGGAGTGCAATGCAGAAACCCCCAAAACACGAAGCCCAATGCCAGCCTAGATAACACCCATGCTAAGCATCAGCCAGTCTATGGATAAATCTATGTGTAGCAGCATAGATTTATGAAAGCATACATCCACAAAGAGGTCATACTACTGTTATGTGAAATATCTATGTGTAGCAGCAAGCCTGCTGCAGACCTCCTTATATGTACCGATCTTTTGGGAGGGATGCAAGCATGCACCCCATGAGAGGTCATACTACCTATATAAGAGCAATGAAACCCAGCCAACCACTTTGAATGCAGCACTTTTATTTTTTATTTTTTAATGAAATGAAGTACTAAGTCCAGTCTCCTTGTTGGGCTGATATAATTTCCTTTACTCCTGGGTGAACATGTTCATAGGCTGCTGAAGACCAGCAACCCATTGCTTTCAGAAGGAGTGAGAGGTGTACAGCTGAGAAGGGAGTCCACATCAACGGTAGCGAGTTGTGAACCATGACCTCAACATGGGCTTTCCTTTGGTCAGGAACAGGGGTTCATCTTGCTTAGCAAGTGGATGCCATTGCAGGTACTGGGTAATAAAGAGGATAGAGGACAAAAAGCAGTGTTAGTTTGTGAGATAACAGTTGATCCTTTTCCCTCCCTGTCAGTTTTTGAATGTTTGAGGTGGATGGAGTACATGTGAGCATCTATGGCAATATCAGAAATGGTAAGATCATGCAGAGGATCGAAAGAGCTAGTAGTATATTCACCACACCTGAGGAACCCATAAAATGCAGTGAAGAAAATGGCTTCCAGTAATGAATCTGTATATGAATCAAAACACCCCTGCCTTAAGTGTATTAGAGGTAATGAGTTTGTGTATTAGAGGTAATGAGAAGGAAAGGTGCTTATCATTGCTTCCTGGATGCTCTTTTTTAAGGCCATTGAAGAGGAGGCCAATGGAGGGATTTCCAAGCAGGCTACATGCTTAAGGAGCTGCACATCTTAAATGAAACTGAATACCTGTTACAGAGGCTTTGATGGAAGAAGATTGCATTTTACGGGATTTAAAACAGTGGACAATGAAAACACAAATCATAGGGATGTTAACAAGCATGACAGGAACAGAGAAGGCTGCACAGAAAGAAGTGAAATAAGACCATGCGGAGTCATACATTTTTATTGTAGACTTTCAGTAGACAGTCCAAGTCACATGAAATGGGATGCAGAGTTCATGTAGGACTGAAGAGTGCCTTCTAATCTAAGACCATTTGGGCATAGGCTGGGCAATGCAGCCCTTGAGCTGCAGTGTTGGGGCAGGGGATTCTGAATTCCTGGTATTTAAATCGGGACAAAGAGTCAGCAATTTTATTATCCGGGCCAGGTAGGTGCGCTGCATGGAGAGTGAAATTGCCCATGACACATGACCATGTTAATCGTCTAACAAATCTATTAATAAAGGGAATGGAGGAGCATCCTTTGTTGATGTTAACAGTTGCCTCATTATTGCAGAAAACTATTATTTGTTTTCTAGACCATAGCTTGCCCCAGAGAATGCATGCCACAACAATGGGATATAACTCTAAGAGTGAGGTAGATTGTACATTTGAGGGAAGAGAAAGCAATTCCTTTGGCTGGACATCAGCAAACCATTGATCATTGTAGATCCCCCCAAAACCAATGGAAGGAGCCGCATCAGTAAAAAATTGCAATCGATGTGTCTGGACTATCATTGTAGAAAAAAGATATGCCATTCCAATTATCGCAATGACCAAAATCACAGATCAGATCTACAGCCTTCATCTAAAGTGACAGAATCGTGTAAACTATCCACCGTTTTTGAGAGGTCCAACAATCTAGATATGAATGATCTGCCAGTGTTTGGTAATAGACGCTGCATCCAATGTGCCTTTCATGACTTCTTGAATACGAACCAATTTTTCGAGAGGCAAAGATGCTTGCATGAGGTCACTGTCCAGTGTGATGACCAGGAATTCGATCACTTTCAGTGGGCCTAGGGTTTTTTCTGCAGAAAGAGGGACACCCAGTTGGTTGAAAGTGTCTTTTAGAGTGCTATTGCATCAATCAGGTTGAGATTGAGGATAATCAACCACCAGGAAATCATCTAGGAGGCATAAAACAAATGGTAATTTGCAGTTGTTCAACAGTAACAAGCAAAGTGCTTCTGAAAGAGTATTGATTGAAATGCAGGGGCTGCTATGACAGCTGAAGGTTAGTCTAACCGAAAATATACTTTATTTCGCCATTTAATGCTGAAAAGGTGCCACTGCGATGGATGAAGCAGCATGACCTTGAAGGCATCTGTTATATTGGCCTTTCCTAGCCATGCGCCTTTACCGGCTAGCTTGATGAACTGGATTGCATTATCGAGAGTAGCATAGAATAGGGAAACAGTGCTAGAGGTATAAGGCTATTAATACTTTTACTCAATTATCAAACGCTTTTTTCCTGAATATTTGTGAGTTGCTATGCCGATAGGATTAATTCGGAAATTGGAAAAGGGAGAACTATCATAAGGCTCAATCATGTAGCCCTTCTCAACCTTATTAGCCAATAACTTTTTACTATTAACTATTTCTGGTTCCTTCAAAGCAGATTGAAGGTTGTTGCAGACATGGGATACTTTTGGAAGAAAACATAAACCAGCAAGAAAACCTGAACTAAACCTGAACTAAATCAGTAATTAAATAGTTAACAAAACAACAATTTGGATGCTTCTTAAAAGCTTTGCCAAGCTCTGAGACATTCACTTCTTTTTCACAAGATGATTGTGGCGGGGACACACAGACCCGGGGTGGCCGTCTCCACAATAAATTGGCACTGCTCTGTTCCTCAGCTTTTAGAGAGAGGTGGGAAGAGTGTCCGGGCTGAGATTGCTTCTGAGTCACAGTTTTTGGGCAGAGGCTCACTGTGTGCGAAAAAGACCCACACACTACACAGGAAAGGGCCTGATGCCCCATGAAGTGTCTGCTTATGAGAGCCAGATCCAACAATAGACCAGTCCAATCTTTGATTAAATTTTTGAATGTACAATGCTGCCTTTGCTGAGAAGGATTTGTGTTACTCATAAAAGAGAGTGCCTCCATAAGACATTGCCTGGTCAGATATGCTAAATACGTGTTCAGTTCAAATCTATGGTCTGCATAAACTTCACATATGATGTCTCTGTAGACGCCAAAGGCAACGTTAAACTCAGCCATAGTCAGAGTTTTAGTCAGTTAGTCATAGTCAGTTTTTGACAGTCTAGGATCACTGTCTTTGAGGACGAATGAGACCTCACCACAGTAAACAAGACATCTGTCAGATATTTCAGCTGAACACAGCAGAATTTTAACCAGATTAATGTCGTTACCTGCAAGGATTTGATTCCCTAGTTGAGGAGAAACTGCAACGGCAGGTGGAAAGAATGGCACTCCCATTGAAAAACTGAAAAAGCTCCTCATGACTAGCCCCCAAGGGAGTGGAGATGTTGCGGCTGTAGAGAGCTTCGAGGATCTTAACCACCGGCCACTTTTTTATCGATGGAGGACTTTTACTTGCCAGGCGGACATAACTGCTCTCCTCAGCCCTTTCTTCGATCCTGTCCTTGTCATCTTGGGTTTCAAAAATACAACCATCCTCCATGTCGGAGCCATCATCCATCTCAAGATGAGACATGATGAGCATGATGATGGCAAGTACCATGAATAATAAACTTAGCTTTCATACCTTGCAGATCTTTGCCAGCAGCAGTGTGGTGTGGCAGCACTGGTGTAGCAGGAATCAGTGTAGGAAGGAGTCATATTTAAATGGACTGCCTAGTTGAGAGAATGGCTGTGACTGGTGTGTGACTGATTGGAAGCACTGATTCAATCAGCAGGCTGTCAGCTAATTACTGCTGGGGCGTATGACTTCCGTGTGCTGCATGAACTAACATAATGCTTCATTAATCTCTGAACACAATCAACAAAAACTCATGAAACTTTGGACCCATGTTCAAACTGGTGAGTATTTTGATTTGATATTGCAATTGGGCTTGGGCATGGCATGTCAGCTCTATAGTGCCCTCTAATTACTTTTAGCATTTTTGAGGTGCTAGGGGTGCTCAAAATCTCACAAAACTTTGCTCTCTACCCTAAGTCCAACAGGAAGTCAGCCGTTTTGAATTTACTGTGCAGTTTTTATGCAAAGTGAAGCCATTTACAGGTATTGTACTTTAACAAACTCCTCCTAGAGATTTAACCCGAGCAACTTCAAATTTGGTAGGTTACATCTAGAGACCTTTGCAGTTGCTAAATTGTGAAATGTGGCATGCCAAAACATGAAACAGGAAGTTGTTGTAACTCAACTTTACATTGTCCAGTCTGGCCCAAATTTCTCATGCTTGGTAAGAGTCCAGGCCTGAACACATCTACATGTCAATATTTAGTCATAGTGATTGTGCCAACTACTGACAACAGGAAATCGGTCTTATGTGACAAACATCATCCGATTTACATGAAATTTACATGGTGTGTACAGCAAAATGACGTATAGTTAGTGGGTGTTCTCTAGTGCCACATAATGAACACAGGAAATGATAGTTATCTCCTACATGCAATGTCTAATATTCATGATGTATATTCATGTCAGTTGCCCTCTGGTAAATGTATTGCTGCATTAATATTTCACTTATGTATTATTGCCTACATGTAACAGGAATTGAGGCCTAAATGACACATAGTTCATCAAATGTGTACACATTTTCTAATAAGTCAAATCCAGCACCACATACTGGACACCAGAAATAATATTTTACCCATTCAAACAGTTTCCGATAATCATGAAAATTAAGAGCCATGTAAAATAGATTTACAGTAGCGATACCACAGCTGCTGCTCTTCCGATGTGCACAAGGTGCAAGGGCCGGTTCATCGCTGCTTGCACCTTTAATTAGGGTGATGCACTTAATGGGCCGTCACTCTTCAATGCTAAATTGCATTGACACCAAATTTGGGAATGTTGTACACACTGCCACATAGCACAAGTGTGTAAAATTTAAACAATTCTACTACTACTGCTACTGTAATATTGTTACTTGATATTTCTACAATTCTGGTGTCTTTAATTAAATGAAACTTGGTATACAAGTTCTCCATGTTAATATCCACAACATATTGAGACATGGCACCAATAGCTCCACCTTGTGGCCATTAGTGAAACACCACCATGCTACATATTAAGATCCATATCTCTTAAATATAATATTACAGTTATATAGATGGGGATGCTGAACAAGTTTCTGGTATTTGACACACTTTTACCCGTAGGTGGCGCTACAAAAATTTTAAAAATTGCTGCTGGAGCAGAAATTTGCAGTGGCATCAGCAGTAACAGCAGCTGACAGCAGCCGGCAGCAGCAGCAGTAGCAATAGGAGTAGCACTTTTCGTCATCTAACTACTTCTATAGAATTTGTCGTACCAACTTCATTTCAATGTCGAAATGTATATCTCTGCTGAATTGGATTGACACAAAATTTGGGAATGTTCATACTGCAGTGTGTGTGAAGTGTGTAAAATTTCATACAATTCGACCCACAGGGGGCGCTACTGTAATATATTAACTTGATATTTCTACAATTCTGGTGTCTTTAATTAAATGAAACTTGGTACACAAGTTCTCCATGTCAATGTGCATGACATATTGAAACGCGGCACCAATAACCCCACCTTGTGGCCATTAGTGAAACACCACCATACTAGATGCTAAGTTCCATATCTCTTAAATATACTATTCCATAGTAACAAATTCAGCAAAGTTATACAGATGGGGATGCTGAACAAGTCTGTGGTATTTGATGCAATTTCACCTGTAGGTGGCACTACAAGATTTGGAAAAAAATTCCTGCTGTAGCAGCAGCTACAGCAGCAAGACATTTTTTGCTTCTGTTGGCATATATTTCATCAAATCTTAACCAAACTTGATACATATCATATTTAGATGACCCCAAACAAAGCTTATGTGTTTGTTTTTTGGTGTCACTTACCATTTGTCTGCAATTGGTTACCAAAATTTTGAAGGCTTGGCCTCATCCGCTTAAAGGGCCATAACTCTTAAATACTGAATTGGATTGCAACCAAATTTCGTGTATAACATTACATACAATTCTTTCCACAGGGGGTGCTAAAGTAAAACTATAACATGATATTTCTCCAATTCTGTTGTGTTTAATGAAATGAAGCTTGGTACACAAGTTCTCCATGTCAATGTGCATGATATATTGAAACATGGCACCCATAGCCCCACCTTGTGGTCAATAATAAAAAAAACACCATGCCACTTAGTAAATTCACCTGTAGGTGGTGCTACAAAACTTTTAAATATTGCTGCTGGAGCACAAATTTGCAGCAGCAGCATCAGTAGCATAAACTGGCAGCAGTTTTCCAGCAGCAGCGGCTGCAGCTCTCACACACAATTTCCTCAGAAATTGCAGAATTTTCTAGTTATTATATATTATTTCAGCATTTTTTGGCATCTAACTATTCCTATACGATTTGTCATATCAACTTTGTTTCAATGTCAAAAGGTCCATCTCCATAAGGAGATGCCTACTATTACTTTTCTCATTTCTATCATATTCCAGTGATTTTCTATATTTCTTTAAAATATTAAAATGTATAAAGGAAAGTCTATGGGAGCAATGTTTGAAAGTTTATATCTCAAAAAGTTAAAGTGCTAAAATGTTCCAATTTCCTGGACAGGTGTCCCATGTGGAAATGTCTAACATATTAAAAAATGGGACCAACAGCATCACCATGTGGTCAATTATGTGTATTACGTTTTTGCTAATAACTCATGAACCATGAGGCCTATCCAAACAAATATTTGCAGAATGTGTTCCTTGGATGATGCCAAGTAGACTGATATAGGCCACGCCCATTTGTGCCAAAAAACTTTCCGCCATTTTGGATTTGTTTGTAAACACATTTTATGCTTCTGTTGGCACATATTTTATCCAATCTTAACCAAACTTGGTACATACCATATTTAGATGACCCTGAACAAAGCTTATGTCTTCATTTTTTTGGTATCACTTACCGTTTGTCTGAAATTGGTTATCAAACTTTTGGAGGTGTGGCCTGATGCACTTAATGGGCCATAACTCATCAATACTGAATTGGATTGCAACCAAATTTCGTGTATAACATTACATACAATTCTTTCCACAGGGGGTGCTAAAGTAAAACTATAACATGATATTTCTCCAATTCTGTTGTGTTTAATGAAATGAAGCTTGGTACACAAGTTCTCCATGTCAATGTGCATGATATATTGAAACATGGCACCCATAGCCCCACCTTGTGGCCATTAGTGAAACACCACCATACTACTTATTAAGTTCCATATCTGTTAAATAAACTTAGCACAAAAAGTAAGGAAATTTGTGTATGGTAGATTATTTCTTTGTTGTAACGATGCTTCTTGGCAATAAATCTTATACCGTTGGAAACCCTGTTTATTTCCCTTTTAAATGCTGCCACATTTGTAAGGAACATGCATTTATGGGATGAACAGCAGAGCTGAGTATGTGGGTTGCGACCATGAAAAATTTGCCAAATCTTCTCTGCCAATTGCCAAACAGCTTATTTTGCTGTTGCTATTGACATTTGTTTTGAGCTTCTGGTACCCCCATGTGCTGCCAATCAGGTGCCTGATTGGCAGCACCTGTGGGCATGGGCCCTGCTACAGTGGTCAGTAGGTGTCTGTTCTAAGAATTGGCACGCCACGTTTGACTGATCTGGATAGGGCCTGTGCGATAGGGCAACTTCAAGCTGGTGTTCCGCAAAAAGTTCCATATAATGGGGGATGTCAGAGACAGGCCGCGAAGTGGGCATCCCGAGAAGACGACACCCCAAGAAGACCGTTTCCTCACACTGTCAGCACTTAGGTACCGTAGGCTGTCTTCTACAGATTTGCAGTCAAGGTTTGCAGGACGATATGGCCAACGGCTCTCTGCCCAGACAATCCGGAACAGACTGCACAAAGCTTGTCATCATTGGAGGCAATCTCAATGCAGAGAGATATCGAGATGAGATTCCGCAACCAGTGGCAATCCCATATCTCCACAGTCTGGAACCGAACTCTATCCTCCAAGATGACAACACTCGCCCCCACACAGCGGGGTTTATCAGAGACTACCTCCAGAATTTGGGAGTGGAGAGGATGGAATGGCCTGCCAGCTGTCCTGACCTCAACCCCATTCAACACTTGTGGGATCAGCTTGGGCGTGCTGTTTGCGCCAGAGTGACCAACACAACCACGTTGGCTGACTTGCAACAAATGCTAGTTGAAGAATGGGATGCCATCCCACAGCAGTGTGTGACCAGACTGGTGACCAGCCAGGCTGTTGTGGCTGTGTATGGTTCTTCTACACGCCACCGAGGCCCCTATTTGTTAAATGAATAAAATTGCTAATATGTCTTGTTTCTTCAAACTTCACTCATCCAATCCACCAAACACCAAACGAGTCAATGGCAGAATAAACTGTTTGGCATTGGCAGAGAAGATTTGGCAAATTTTTCATGGGCGCAACCTACATACTCAGCTCTGCTGCTCATCCCACAAATGCATGTTCCTTACAAATGTGGCACCATTTAAAAGTTTAATATTCCATAGTAACAAATTCAGCAAATTTGTACAGATGGGGATGCTGAACAAGTTTGTGGTATTTGACACAATTGCATCTGTAGGTGGCATTACAAAATTTTTAAAAGTTGCTACTGGAGCAGAAATTTGCAGTGGTAACAGCAGTAGGAGCAGCTGACAGCAGACAGCAGCATCAGCTGCAGTAGCTCACAACTTGCAGCCCTTACATTTATGGGTCTTGGGCATGGGCATGGCAAAATGGCTCGATAGCACCCCCTAGAAAATTTCAAATTTGAAGACCCTCCTTCAGAATTGACGAAGATGAACGAAATTTGGTAGGCATCTGTATCATGTCCAGATGCACATAAAAGCCTCTTGGAGCCATACCCGAAGTCCAACGGGAAGTTGGCCATTTTGAATTTAATTTGCGTTTTTTGTGCATTTTTTGCCATTTACTCCTCCTGACGATTCACCATGAAAAAGGAAGTGGTTGTAACTCAAATGTATATCGTCCAATCTACCCCAAAGCTCTGGTGCTTGTTAAGAGTCCTAGTCTGAACACATCTACATGTCAATATTGAGTCATAGTCATAGCACCACCTACTGGCAACAGGAAGTTACAGTTTCTGTATTTTCATGAGCTCTGCCCAGGAGGTTGACCAGATCCACATCAAATTTGGTCAGAAAAGCCTTAAGACCTTGGTGATGCTATATTGTGAATCTTGTGAATTTTCATTGAATGCCATTGTCGTGGTGACACAGCGAATTTCAATTTTTCGACATGAAAATATACACTGTTCTAACTCAACTCCACATTCTCAGATCTTCCCCAAAATTCCACGTTTGATAAGAGTCCCGGTTTGAAAACATGTAGAGGCAAATATTGAATCATAGTAATCGCGCCAATTGATCAGTTTCATCTAATGACCTTTGTGATGAAAAGTTATCAAAATCTTGAGTTTTCATCAAAAGCTGTTGCCATGGCGACGCATTATTCGCAATGAAACAGGAAGCTGTTTTTGAAAGGCTAGGGATGCTTGAAAGCTCACGAAACTTGCCACGCACGTCAGAAGGGGTGTATTTAGTTGTCTGATATGGGTTTTCCACTTGGTTCTGGCAAAATGACTCAAGGGCGCCCCCAAGAAAATTTCCAATTAAAAGCCCCCACCTTTAAATTTGATGTGGATGAACGAAATTTGGTAGGCACAAGTCCAACAGGAAGTTGGCCATTTTGAATTTACCATATGATTTTTGTGCACTTTTTACTATTTACAGGCATTGTATTTTAACAAACTCCTCCTAGAAACTTAATCCAACCAACGTCAAATTTGGTCAGTGTCATCTAAAGACTTTTACGATGAAAAATTATCAAAATCATAAGTTTTTGTGGAATGCCCTTGATGTGGCATGCCGGTCAATTTGCATGTCTCGCCATGAAACAGGAAGTTGTTGTCACTCCACTGGACTTTGTCCATTCTGCCCCAAATTCCACATGCCTGTGTCCAGGCATGAACACATCTACATGTTAGTATTGAGTCATAGTCATGGCGCCACCTACTGACAACAGGAAGTCAGCCTTATGTAACAAACATCATCCAGCTTACATGAAATACATGATGTGACTTACACATGATATACAGCAACATGAAGTATAATTAGTGGGTGTTCTCTAGCACCACATACACAATGTCCAATATTCATGACAATGTATATCCATGTCAGTTGCTTTCTGGTAAATGCATTGCTGTATTAATATTTCACTTATGTAGTATTGTCTATGGGCAACAGGAAGTGAAGCCTAAATTACTCATATTTCATCAAATGTTTACACAATTTCCAATATGTCATCTCCAGCACCATGTACTGCACACACAAAATAATATTTTACCCATTCACACAAGTGTCCGATAATCCTGAAAAATCAGAGCTGTGTCAACCGACCCAGTGGTGATAAGACAATTGCTGCTTCCTCCAACGAGTGTGAGGTGTGAGGGCCCGTTCATCACTGCTTGCAGCTTTAAGTTTTTATATTTTTTCAGGCAAGAATGTAACCATTTAGATTCCCAATATGTGGTCAGTTTATCCAAATAACACCTGTTTGTGTCATTTATGTGAAAAGAGAGGATCTGTGCGCCATCTTACTGTCAATTTCTGCATGTGACATGCATCAAGTGTCTTTTCAAAATAAAGCACTTCCGTGTTCATGGTAAATAAAATAAAAGCAATATAACAATATGAAACACACTGTATTGGGGTCATTTATACTTAGCAATAATGATTAACTTGATAGTTTCTGCATTAAAACTATTTTTCAGGTTGTGGCTAAGGGAAATAATATATAAAACCTTTTTAAAAAACTCAACCTTCTTACACCATCACCATATATTCTACACCCAAAATCTGGTGCAATGTATTTGAAGTATTTTTGAATGTGTACAGCACCTTAAGTTACAACTACTGTATGAAAAGTTCTATACAAATAAGTAAACTTTACTTGTCTATGTCTGATGGTAAGCAGGTGACATACAAATTAAAAGCCCTCTAGCATTTCATACATGGTCCAGCCATATACTAGGTTTTGACCTAGTCTTGTTTGCATAATCTTGCACCTTGTAGGATACTAAAATCTAATTATCCTTTATTAGAATTAAGGATTAGATTAAAATCCTTATCTGTATTGTCCTTTTTACTCTGATTGTTTCTGTCTCCCTATCTTCTTATTCTCATGACTCCCTTTACCCCTCTAATTGCACCTCTCCTCCTCCTCTCTCTTCACCTCCCTCCTTTTCTCTCATATTTCTGTCTTCTTTTTCCTTCAATCTATCTCTCTATCATCAATCTCTCACAAGGGGTCAACAGCTACAGCTACTCTGCATTGGCAACCTGACAAGTGAAGCCCATCAGTTTGTCATTGTTGCCAGAAACATCAAAGTTGCAATTCCATTGGAAGATGAGAGCCTAACCCGCGCCTTGGATAAACTGTTCAAGTTTTACTGTGTGTACAACCTTGCATATCCTCCCCAGCTGGCTTCAGTTTTCATCTTGCTGGAGTATGTTATGACTTGCCAATGTCTAAGACTGTGACAAGGTCTAAAGCCTTGGAAATTATTAGCAAGCTTCGTGCTTCAGCTTAAATTAAAAGTTTGTCATGTACTGTTGTCCAATATGTAAAAAGCTAGTTTGGTCGGAGGTCAGGGGACTTTGCTAGGATCTTCATGCAGTACATTCCCTGTCTGGCGGACAGGACTATACCATAATTTGCGGTCAAAATGGCTATCAGTGTTCATACCATAACATCAATTCCTATTCTAAACATCTTGCAAGGGAGCATTCATTAGGCAGCTTACTAAAAGTTGCAAAGGTAGACAAAAACATTGTGTTGGCCTTTGTAAGGATTGTTGTGAAATATTTTGATGACCACTTTTATGCATATGCTGTGGAAAAAATGGAGTACAGATATTCCTGCTGACATGTCTTGACATTCTGACTAGTATTTTGGGTGGTAGATATAAAGTTTTAAGATAAGTGAAATGATGTAGAAGATAGGGTTATATGTCAGGTTGCATGATGAAAATGAAAAAAAAACTGATTTAATGTTGATGTGAATTAATATTCATCATTGAATGATGAATATTAAACATTCATCATTCAATGATGACTGTTTAATATTTTTTGTTACTCGGTTTTATTTCATGGAAATAAAAGTCCTGAATTGGTATATAATGTGTATTTTATTTTCTTGAACTAATTTTGTGTTAAATATTAACATATTTTTGTGTAAGGTTTGAGGTATGTTTTTTAACATAATGTGTGTAGCCAAGGACAACACATCACATGTTAGTATTACACATGTTCACACATTTTTGTGTTTACCTTCCTGACACAATTCCTGTGTTAATATGATTGACACAGTGGATGTGTCAAAATTAACAAAACACGTCCTAAAAAATATCCACTGATGTGTAAGAATTTAACACAGTTTGAGTCAATTTTAATACATCCTTTCTAAGAGTGTAGCATTGAGCAGGATATCTCTTTACCAAGACTTATTTTTCGATTTACAAAACATTTTTCCTCATCAAGTCAAGTTACATACCAGTTTGCAGTGGTGGAAAGTAAGTAAATACATTTACTCAAGTACTGTACTTAAGTACAATTTTGAGGTATTTGTACTTTACTTGAGTATTTCCATTTGATGCTACTTTATACTTCCACTCCACTACATTTCAGAGGGAAATATTGTACTTTCTACTCTACTACATTTATTTGACAGCTTTAGGTACTTTTCAGATGAAGATTTGACACAATGGATAATATAACAAGCTTTTAAAATACACATCCACTGGTTTCATCTTAACACATTGTTAAGATGAAACCAGTGGTTTCATCTTAACACATTGTTAAGATGAAACCAGTGGTTTCCAAACTTTTTGGCTTTTGACAAAAAACAGTGTGTAGTCAGGGTCACATTTCAGATGTCTATGAGTTGTTAACAGCTCCACCAAATAGTTCTCACATGGTTTCATTTCAAATCTTTCATTTCAAATGATCCAATATTTTAGCAAAAATCAAAGATTAGAGAAAAAGTCCAAAAACTGAAAATAGATTTGTGTATCAGAACAAATTTTTATCTTCTTTCCTGTCCCATTAATCATCTCATGACCCCTCAGATTTATCTGGTGACCCTTTGGAGGGGCCCAGCCCCTAGGTTGGGAACCACTGAACTAAACTAGCTAACTGCATATAATTAGTTCAAACTAGCTCCACCTTACGCTTCAGTATTAATAATCTAATGATGTCATATATAATAACACTGGTCAACACCAAATTTATTGTTTAAGTTTTTTTTAGCTGATTTAGGATAATTTTTATGTGCTGAATCCAAAAATCACATTAGTTTTGCTCAATCAGGTCAACTTTCTGAACTAAGCTACATATTTGTTTTTTGACGTTTTTGTTTACATGTACGGTTATTTTCACGTCATATGATGCAAAATTCTCTTATATCTCTTGCAATAAACGAATTCTGAAGATTTTGCATGTGCCAACTTATGACTAATTGTTTTTTTTATATTACAAGTGAATGAAATGGCTTCGACTAGAAGATCTTGCAAAAATAAGCCTGACGTAGTCATTCCCATGGTTTGGAGGGAGCCGACAAACCATGTCACTGACGGCTATTTCTGCGCTATTGATGTGACTGGGATCAACAGAAAGAACCGAAGCAGCCTCAAGTATCCTGATCTTGAATCAGCACGTCGTCCTGTAGCTCACTGTGATGAAATTCCAGTACCTGTCTTTGGAGAACTTCCTGACATCAGTGACGAAGATTCCTCCAGTGTTCCAGAAGATGAAGAAGAAGAAGAAGTGGTTCTTAACGATGATGCTCCACATCCTTTTTCCCAAAAGGAGCTAAATGATCTAGTTCGCGATCTCAGCTTGTCAAAGTCCTCTGCCAAGCTTCCTTCCAGATTGAAGGAAAAGAACCTCCCCTCTGACAGTGCTCGTATCACCTTTTACCGCAACAGACATCAAGAGTTCCTCCGTTTTTTCTTTGAAGAGAAGGACTTGGTGTACTGTACAGATATTGCTCAGCTTCTGCACAAGCTTGGAGTGCCACAGTATGAACCCAAAGATTGGAGACTGTTCATTGACAGTAGCAAGCGATCGCTGAAATGTGTTCTGCTTCACAACGGCAACCAGTTTGCCTCTGTACCCCTTGCTCACTCGACTACACTGAAGGAGAAGTATGAAGCGGTGAAGTATGTGCTGGAGAAAATTTGTTATGATCAGCATGAGTGGCTTATTTGTGTTGACCTGAAGATGGTGAATTTTTTGTTGGGACAACAGTCCAGCTTCACCAAATACCCATGTTTTCTGTGCATGTGGGATAGTAGGGACACTGCTCAACATTACACAAAGAAGGACTGGCCTGTGCGGGAGGAATTGGTACCTTGCAGAGCAAGGAACATCATCAACAATCCTCTGGTAGACAGAGACAAGATACTCTTCCCACCGCTGCACATCAAGCTTGGCTTGATTAAACAGTTCACCAAAGCTCTAGACAAGGATGGTGGCTGCTTCACTTACTTGTGCCATGCTTTTCCAGGATTAACCATAGAGAAGTTGAAAGCTGGCATCTTTGATGGTCCTCAAATCCGTCAGCTCATCAGAGATCCTGAGTTTGAACTCAATGAACTCAATGAAGTGGAAGCATGGAAGGCTTTTGTTCTGGTCATGAAGAACTTTCTTGGTAACAACAAGGCCAGGAACTGCAGAACTTGTCACCAATATGCTGACTGCTTTCAGAAACCTTGGATGCAACATGAGCATCAAAATGCATTACTTATTCTCACATATGGATCGGTTTCCTGAGAATCTGGGATCAATGAGTGATGAGCAGGGGGAGAGATTCCATCAGGACATAAAAGAGATGGAGACCAGGTATCAGGGATGCTGGGATGCAGTCATGATGGCTGATTACTGTTGGACTCTGAAGAGAGACATCCCTGCTGCTGAGCATTCGAGGGGTTCGAAGAAACGGAAGTTCATGCCCTGAATTTTGCACAATGACAATGTAACGTTCAATTTACATGTACTTACCTTTATCAATGTCTATTATTCAATTTACAGAAATTGAAGTTTGTAACATTTAATTAATACATTCTGTTAGAAAACCATTTTTTTTTCTCCTAAAACCTTTTTTGGATGAGAAATATTAACAAAAATCAACTGATAATGTCACAAAAATGTAATTTTAGTCAGAAGATTGGATTTTTCAAAATCAAATTAGCACAAAAACCTGACCTGATTGAGAAAAATGGATTTCATTTTTGGATTCAGCGGTGCAAAATGGTCCTAATTCAGTTGAAAAAACATAGACAATTTACAAAATTTTTTTTTGTAACCCAGTGTAATATATCAGTCAGAGGGACCAAACCACTACTTTTACTGCAATACCTTAACTACATCAAACTGATAATACTTGTATACTTTTAATGTAGTAGGATTTTTCATGGAGGACTTTCACTTGTAATGGAGTATTTTTACATTGCTGTATTGGTACTTTTACTTAAGTAACGGATCTGAGTACTTCTTCCACCACTGTCAGTTTGCAAGGATCATAAAAAGAAACAGTGCGCTGGAGTTTGCTTTGCGGATCATTGCAAACTTACTGAGAGCCGTACACAAGCCAGAATGCTGCCAGAGCACATTGGTGGACAGTCAAAAAACCAAGGAGTCTGAAGACTTCATTTCAGCTTGGTTTGAGAAACAATGTTGGACGCAGGGACGAAAAACTACAACCAAACACTGCTTCTTTTATAGTTATGGACGACGAGGAACCAGTGCACAAACTGAATGCAGGTTCCAGGTAACACACACTCGCTGCTGTGCTGTTCTGTACTCAGAGTTGGCAAAGTCCAATATAATATTCTGTTAGAAAACAAAGTTGTGCTGCAGCGTGGAGTTTTCTGTTCTGTCTCTGTTCTTTCTGATGATCATCACCAGGTACCAGTCAATACTGCAAACTCACTCCAGCTGCGGGGCCTCTATTTCAGCTGCGGCTGTAACGTAACTCCAGTGGTTGTTTCTTCCTCCATACTCTGTTGTGTCCGATTCCACAACATGATATTTGGCCTTGTAACAGCAGCGCCACATCTCTGATTCCAACATCATATTGTGAAACTAGAGTTCTTCCACATATACTGATATTGCATTTCCCTATCACTAGCGAGAAAACTACATGGCGGACAGACTGTTTTGGTCCCTGTGTTTGGAGACCCCACTTTGATAGTCCTTGAAGGCACCACTTCAAAAAATGAGAAAAAGTAGTTTGTAGTCCAAGGCAGATCTCCAGAGTCAGCTGGATGAAGAAGGATATTTTAATACGGGGGAGACAGAAGAAAGTTTAATGTCATTTATATGTGTACTTCCCACATTAGAACCATAGGAATCAACTTAAAAATCAGTAAAGTTGTCCTTTAAGCCACTATCATGGAATGTTGTGTTTCTTTGTGTTCATTCTTTGTAATTGTAGTGGCTGTTATTTGCCTGGTTCTGTGAATTATGGTGCCACATCCACAGAGGCATACAGTACGTGGGTCTGTTGTTAATGAGCCCACTATTTTACCAGACAAATATTTTTCATTTTATTTATAGTCACATAGTCAATCCTGGAGCTCTCATGTAACACATTCTTTGAAGGGTGCTGTCACTTCACTCTTTTGGATCTCAAGAATTGAAACCACCTTTAAAGTGAGGGTGGCATATTGGTGCAGTGATAGCACTGTTGCCCCACGGCAGGAATGTTTTGGTTCTTTCTGTGTGAAGTTTTCTTTAACACATGCAGGTTAGGTTCACTGGTAACTCTAAATTCCCTGTTGGTGTCAAAATGGGTGTCTGTCAACAGTATATGTGTTAGCCTTGTGACAAACTGCAACCCTGCAAACGGTACGTGGGTATAGAGAATGGATGGACCACTAATGTGATGTTAGGTTGGTGAGTGTTTCCCTTTTACACTCAACTTGAAAATCATTGCAGTTGGGTCAAACAGCAGTTCTCTAAAGCCAAACAGCCAGGCATTTGAAGGCAGTTTATCAAAATGATTTTGTTTTATAGACTCAGTAGTGGAGACACTACCTGCAGGGACCAAGCAATCCTTCTTATTTGGACTGACCACAAAAACCTTGAATATATCCAGACAGCTAAGTGGCTGAACCGTAGACTGTATATAAAGATGGACATGACATGACAGCTCCCCAAAAATGAAGCCAAAATATCTGGATTGTCCCCCTGGTGGCTGGTTGTAGTACTGGTCATAAACCCTGCCCCCTCCATGTTAGCGGATGGGACATAGGCCAAACTAAAAAATCAAAGTACACATCAAATACATTTTTCCCAAAGATGGTTTGTGTCATTTTAAGTAGTTCTGATGTTCTGATGCTGATGTTTGTTCAGTGCTCATTTTTCTGATAAGTATGTTTTTAATTAGTTATTTGATGCCCCTAAACCTCCATCAGATACGTCAGACGAGCCAAGTGACCATAGCAGTTTCTGATGGAAGATGCTAATGTACGTTTTTTCATCTGTGATTCACTAGTTACAGGCTGGTTTTGGCTGATTTACCTCCATCGCAGCTCCTGGGTTCACTCAGATCTTGGTGGCAGGATGGCTGTCAGTCAAGTTGAGGGGGCATGACTCTGGTTGCAAATGACCTCACACAAGCAAGATAGTAGCTCCTGAAAACATCCATCTTAATATACAGTCTACGGTCTGAACTCCCAGTTTCCCGTTGTCATTCTGTCCTTGTTCATCAATGTTAAGTGTTGTATGACCCCTCTCATCCTGTGGCAGTACACGAACTCTGTCAAAGAAGCTCATCGGTAGCAATTTGCAATTTACAACATGAGATCATTTCCTTGTTAATTTTGACACATTTCACTTGCAAGAGCCCTGTAGGAAGCTGTATGAGCTTGTATGAAACAGACACCATGTCCTCAATTCCTGCATCAGATGTTGTGGTGGTCAACCGTAGAGAGAGTGACGCCCAATTTTTTGTCTTCACCTGCTTTGTTTGTGTTCAAGTCATCTCACCAAGCCCACTCTGGACTACTGCAACCTCCCCTTGTACCACCCTGGTCACGGGCCCACATGTCTTTTAAGATTGTTGCCAGTCTACCTTAGATGACTTATGTTCATAACTGAGAAAGCTTTGATCGATTGTTTAAAGGGCCCTACACTCTGTTGGATTTTTTGCTATCCCAGACAAAAATGTGAGAGAAGAGTAGGAGAAACAGGGTGAAATCCAGAACAGTCTCACTGACTCACTGACAGATCTCACTGTGAGACACGTCCACTAATGACTTATAGCTTTGAAGGCCAAAGATAGTGTCACAAATTTAGGGCCAAATTCTCAAAATGTGACTGCTGCTTTGTCCCATGTCTACAAACCTACTAATCAGAATATAGCATACAATCATGCAGAATACACTGGACAATGCAATATTTACAGTACAAATTTGAATTAAGCTAAAAATAAAAAACAGTGCCACGGTGGCTTTTTTTGGTGTTTGACTAGGTAGGCTCCCTTTTTTAAATATGTGTAAATGCATGATTTTAATAGTTAACTGTAGAACCATGAAGTATTTCTTTTAGCTCATAGTATTAAATTAAATATTTGTACTTTTAGATTCTTGTTTGGTGAGGGACTAAAACTTGGAGTGATTGCTTAGGCACACCAGCCAAGAAACAAGGTACATTGAGTATCACTTGGTCACATCATCAGTTGACAGTGATATATGATGTTTTAAAGTAAATTACATATCACCTTTAACATCAGGTAACATCAACGGAGATGATTATAATTGATGTTTAATTGTGCTCACCACTCATGACTTTCTCCTAGAATTGTATGTAGGAGTTCTCATCACACAGACCCACACAGCTTTAATGTGTAATGTGCAGCACATCAGGCCTGCATACACACTTCTGCCTCTGTCATAGAACCACCACAAACAAAGTGATGGATTCAAACTACACTACACTGAATCGCACTCTGTTTGCCCTGAGGCATAGACATATAATTTCACTGTGCTGTTGGAGTCTGGTGGAGAGAGTGATGCCATCAGCAAGCAGGCAACCCCCCACCACAATCACCACAGTGTGTGTGGGAGTGTTTGTGCATGTGTTATACTGGCTTTGTGAGAACCAGCAAACCTTTCAGAACTTTAGAGTGACAACAGCTTGTAATGAGGTCTTTTCACTACTTTACCTAAGTAAAGTTTGAAGTTAAACTACATTTTCATATGTATAAAAAGTAGACATTCTATAATCTGTGATTGATATAACATAGCAGTGATTCAACCGGAAGTCATTACATGACAGCTTTTACATTTGGTGTTCAAAGCACTGGTTGGTAATTCTTTGGAAAAATTCTATAAAGGAAGTGAGGTCTTTGATGTTACTAGTTTATTTGGGGGAAAAGGAGTTAGAATAAAATGAGGTAAGCAGCTACAAACAACAGTCTAAAATGAAAAGAACAACAAGTGATATGGCTTATTTCCTTTCGCTGTTTAAAATTCAGTTATTTGTTAGCCACAGTCTGTATTACAGCTGTTATCATTCTAGGTCAGTGTCAGTATTTGGCTGCAACCTGTTCCATCTATTGCTAAAGGCCAACGTACTGTCATCAGAGTGTTTGCTTACAGCTATTAAGTAGTTATACAGTACCTTAGGGTCTTACAGAGGCAAAGTGTCTTCCAAATAGGCAAAAAATCAGGCACAAACAGTAACATTCAATGACAGGTATGGTGTGACTTGACCACTACATATGCAAACTGGTGCAGGCTAAACTGGATTTGTACGCCATACATGCCTGTTGGGACTTGATTAGGAGCAGGTTTGATCATTAGCAATAATTAATAATTATCAAAGATAATTATTTAATAAGTAAATGAATACTTATTTTATAAGTTAGCCGATGCTTTGATCACTAAATCACTATCCTAAAATCTAATTTTACCTAAGCAATAACAACAGCAACTATGTACAGTTGCACAGCTGCAATGCACGTTGTCTGGACTGTTAACCAACGACGTTGGTGGCACAAACACAACTGTCCCAAGTGGGACAAACACAAAAACAGTCTTGCGTGATGAACACAACTAAACAGACAGCAAACCTTGAATACTTCTCAGAGTGTAGCATAACAAAGGGACTCGGTGGTCCGTCAATTCACAACAAACAACAGCAACAACTCTGAAAATAACTGTCGGCGGGTTTGACAGCAGCTGATCCTCACATCGTTGCAGGGAAAACAGCGGAGTCGACTCAGTTAAAGACGAGCAGGGCACGGAGGCTGTCCTTCATCCCTGTGAAGAAATCTTTTCTTCCTTCTGCAGGCAATGAGAGCGCTGGGTTGCAGCAGCGGTCTGTCTCTCAGATCCAGGGATTGTGTTCAGTTGAACACGGGGAGAAGTCTCAGCTCGTCTAGCAAGGGAAGGCTCTTCAAACTTGGAGGGGGAGATACACGTGCACGGTAGCTAGTTACCACCGTAGTAAGCTGGCTCACAGGGAAGCAGCTACTGTGGAAAGGCAATGGGTGTTGGTGTGCAGCTGGTACTTAAAGCTGCGGGTGACATCACGGCTGTGTTGCTGTGACTGTCCCTGGTGTTGGAGCATCTCCACCAATGAGAGACAAGACTCTGGGTCTCTCCCAGATTTCACACCAAGGTGTGAAACTGCAAGGCAGGCCGGGAGATGCAGTCTGTGACGAGAGTCTGTGTCTGTGTTTTGTGTCCCACTGTAATCTTTCTTGAAGCAGCTCTGTTAGTTGTATTGTGATAAACTGTAATTGTCAAAAAGACACTGAGTATATGGAGGGCCAGTGAAGAAGTGGATTATGCTGGAATAGTGTTTCTGTGTCAAGTTTGCACTTATCTTGGAGGACAGTCAGTTGTAGTTAGCTACAATAGCTAATCCAGCTGCCTAATTTCTGTGTTTACTTTTAGTCAGAAATATGATTTATGTAAAATCTGTATATTTTGGTAAGCTTTAGGAGGTTTCCACTGTCACGTTTCCTAAATCTCTACAACAGAGGTGGCGAGCGCAACATTACCATATAGCCATAATGGACACAATTAGAGAGAATAATTAGTTAGTTAGAGACTAAATGTTGTGTCTAAAGGTCCTCACAAGTGTATTACTGTGCCACAGTGTAAGCATTTGTGTTTGACATACAGTAGTAAAACCACATCTCCATCATCAGTGTGAGTTATCAGGGCAGACTGTGTGTCTTTCAGGGTCTGTGGGAGACACCAGAAACAACCACTGTTGCAGTCATACATCCCTCTCTAAATGTCTAAATCTTCAGACATGTTTGCCAGTGGCACATGTGGTGCATGATGATGCTGTTACATCATCATTGTTCCCACTGTCTGGCCTCAGATGGGCTAAGCCACCGCTCTGTGGTGAGGGAGAGTTCAAGTCACCCACAGAGAGAGGGAGTCAGCCCCAGAGAGACAGAGGAACATGGCTGTTCCACTCACCCTGTCATTTTCTTTGTCTCATTACGCCTTTTGTCAGAAACCAAAAGCCTCCTCCTAATAGGAACTTTGATTTTCCATGTTTGCTTATACCACCCCAAAATGGAAGCAGGGTGTGTGCACAGTAAGATCTTCATCATCTGTGTAATTTAGTCTCTTGCTAAACACACTGAGCCTGCCACAGTGACACATAGAGCAGAGAGGGGGCAGTGGGACTATTTCTGCATTCTGACTGGCTTGCCAAAATAGAAATAAAATTGAAGGGTTTTGGTTTAAACAAACACCCCTGACCTTTATTGAAATAGCCCCATCAACCACAGACACAAAGAGGACGTAAGATGGGACGTCATGACCAGATACAGAGGCACAAGTGGATAAGAAAGGCGGGGTCAGACAAACCGTCAAGCTGTGCACTTAGATCCATTCATTTTAGTAACTTTTTTTTTTTCCTTATTTCAAATACCTAATTCCCTGTCACTACTGTCGGAACGCATTATCTAGCTGGAAGAACAGGTTGTTTACCCCTGCAACACCCATGCACCATCCTCGGCTTGCCAGTAAACATTAGGCAGCTGGCTTAAAGTTATATAAGTGTGTTCAGTCAGTGTGTGATTGTGGTATCAGTGTGTCATAGTTTCTCCCCTACTAAATACATGACCTCCGTCTGCTCTATTACCTTCTCATAGGTCTAAAGTAGCTTATTCAGCATTTTCTTGGGGAAGCAGACATTGTTTGGAGCATATTGAGGCAGGCACATAGTCACTAATGGGCCTGGGTGGCACTGGCCCACATACATTATTCACTGGCCCACCCATCCAAGTTTGATCAAAATACATTTTGTAACAATAAATATAAAAATATATATATAAGGAAATAAATAAATATAAACTTGATTTGTTGATTCAAAACACTTGACGTGTGTTTTGAATTTGTCATCTGATTAAAATGGAACTGTTGAAATAAGTTGTAGGAAGTCTTCGGAATATAATTAGTTCCTCTGGTTCTGACACGCAGACCTTCCTGAGCTGCCTTCAGCCAGCTAGCTGGCCTTTAAGGTGATGTAACATTAACACTACAACAATGGCTAAACAGCGTTTTTAATGTGTTATTTGAAAAAAGTTGAGGAAGAAGAAACAAAGGTTACAAAATTGTAACCCTAGTTCTGTAAGCACAGCGGAGCCATCTACTGGAGCCAGCCAATCAAGATGCGCCTACTGATTACGTGTGTCTCGCACACTATATAAGCAGCATATCACTGCTGCTCACTATCCAAAACCACTTCAGTGGCCGTCATAGGAGAAGCAGGGTCCATAGGTAAAGGGTATCACCTGTGCTTATAGAACTAGGGTTACAATATTGTAACCTTCGTTCTATCTCACACAGGCCCGATGAATGTTCTCTCTGACGTGACATCATCAGACTGCCCCACTGAGCCCGACCAGCCGGCCATCCTACTACTTTATAATCCCAGCCGCCTAAGCAGAGCAGTAGGGGGCCCAACCCAGTCCATTTACCATGGACATGAGCTGGGTAAAAACATGACCTAACCTCACAGGGGTCATACGTCACACACCAAACACCCTGCACACCCCATTCCCTGAGTCATCTTGGATCATGGGAAAATGCAGGCGTATAATTGCCCAGGGGAGTCAGGTTTACCACAGCTAACACTCACACCACCCTTTTCACAAGTCCTGAATCACACCTGTGAGCATGGACCTTGAAAAGGAGCCCATCGTGTCCAAGAGATAGAACCATATGAATGGACAAAGCGTAGACCAAGACGCTACCGTGCATATGTCCTCAACACTCACCCCACTGAACAAGGCCGTAGATCATGCCACACCACGTGGAATGTGCTCAGACCACAGTGGGGGGGGGCCTTAACCGCCTGCCTGTAAGCTTGGGAGATGCACTCACAAATCCAACTAGCTAGGTGCTTCTTGGATAAGGCTTTCCACTCTCTTTCCATAGCACACAAACAGCTGTTCAGTGCACAGAAAGGCTGAACAGCCGTGTATTCTACATAACATGCCAAAGCATGTACTGTATGAGGTGTAATTTCGCCTCCCTGGCATCCCCATGGGATGGAGGACAAAATACCTCTATCTGAATAGTTCTCGACCTAAATGAGCTCCTTATGTTCTTAGGAACAAAGGGTTTGGTCTGAGAGTAGCACTACTGTGGTCACCACAAAGTAGCAAACAGCTGGGGTAAACCGACAGGGTGCACAATTCACTCATTCTCTTAGCTGAGGTCAGCGCAAGCAGTAAAGCTGTCTTGAATGACCACGCCTTCAGAGAGGAGCACTCCAGAGGCTCACAGGAATCACTCACTAGGGCCTCGAGCACCACCGGCAGTTCCCATGAGGGGGTTGACAGGTCTGTCACCAAAACTCTCATAACAGGAGGAAACAGCTGCTGCATACACTTTAACAGTGGCATGAGACAGCCCCTTTTCCACCAGGACTTGTAGAAAGGAGAGATCCTCTCCCACTACGCAGAGGGCACAGAGCCCCCCACACTTGGGGTGGACCAGGGCTGGGCTGCCAACATCTGGGTCATCTCTGCATACCAGCCTCCATGGCAAACACATCCACCCCCAAGGGTGGAGCATCTTGCAGTGTCAGGGAGAACCAGAGCAGGCAGTGGGCGTTGTTTCGACTGGTGAACAGGTCCACTTCCACTCTTCTGAACCAGGGCCAAATCTGCTGCACCACCTCGGGGTGTAGCTCCCTCTCGTCTGGCAGAGGGCCACCTCTCGACATGAGGAGGGCCCTGCCTGTTGATGTAGGCAGTTGTCTGTTGGAGAACCAGGAGCACCACCTGAAGTTTGAGGAGGTTGATGTGTCAGTTTTCCCCTGAAGGCCACACACCACCCATCTCTTTCCCCAGACAGGTGGCCCCCCACACCGTCAGGGACACATCTGTGAACACCACAATGTAGGACGTCACTTGACCGAGCAGTGTTCTGGCCAACAGGTGCTGTGGGGACCCCCAATAATGCAGGTCCTGGGAGAACGTTCACCAAGCAGTGCTTGTGCATCTTGAGATCCAAGCCAAGGCTGGCAAACCACTGTTGCAGGCGGCACATGCGCAAGTGCCTCAGTGGAACGACTGGATGGCACACTGCCATGAACCCCAATGCCTGTATGACAGACAAAGCTGTCACTGCCACCCCCCGCCACAGTCTGAGGACTGCCTGCTGCAGGGCCGTACATCTAGGTTTCCGACAGAAGACACAGACACCAGTCCTGCCGCTGGTGACTTCGTTTTCAGCGGTCCTTTCTAGGACCCTTCAACGCACCGCCAGATGCCTGGGAGAAGAGGTGAAACCAGTTGACCAGTTTTGGCAGGATTGGCGGGGCAAAGGGAGCCTATTACACTCCGTCGCCATGGCCACAACCCTCGGGAAATCGTGGCAAACTGAAGTTGGCAGCGGATTTCCAAAGGTCAGCAAAGTTGCAGAGACAGACAAGAGATTGTCACCATCGTCCATCAGAGAAGCCGCTCGGAGAGTCTCAGCCAAGGCATCTGGCGGCAGCGGTGGCAGAGGACTGGATAAATCGGTGATCTCATCATCAAGATCAATCTCAAACTTCAGTTCGCTGTCGTTGCAGCAGAGTGAGACGTCACACAGCCAGAAATGGTCCCCCTGTTGCTGGCGTTGAGCAGGAGGTGCCCGGCAGTGCACACAGGGCGGTGGCTACATCATGCATGGTCTCGTCCGAGGCACTCGACGCAGAAGAGATGCCCATCGCCAGCAGCGATGAGACCGGGGCATGACGGGCAGGAACAAGCTTGTAGCATCCACGTAAAAAGGTCAATTCAGTGAGCTGATTTCAGCGTCGCTGAAGAAAAGAGGATAGTGAGCAGCAGTGAGACGCTGCTTATATAGTGTGCAAGACAGATGTAATCGGTAGGCGAATCCTGATTGGCCAGCTATGTACATGCAAATCTCAGAGGGCGATTGCGTGCATGTGATTGGAAGAGTATTACCCATAGAGTCCAGTAGAGGGCAGAGCCTGTGTGAGATTTCTGCCACCTCCATGGACTGAGCCCACAACAAGGTCAGCCCGGCCACTCACTCCCTGACAGTATAGCGCTTTCAGCCTGATGCAGGTTCACCCATAGCCGCAGGAATTAGGGGTGCTGGGGTGCTGCAGCCTCCAGGTGGCTGCCAACCTATAATTTTTTTCTGTCATGTGCAAACCGGTCCAGCAAAAATAGACCCTGCATGTAAAGATGGTGGAGTGTGGAAAAGAACCAGGTGTGAGACATGCAGCTCACGGACCTGGTTGACACATGCCGGTTAGAATTGTCTCCGGCAGCTACTGAAAACTGTGGTTATCAACTTGACAGGACAGAGGACACTCTCCAGATTTAACAGAATTAAACTTTTAGCTTCTGAAATATTGTTTCAGACAGCCCTGATGGAGCTCAGGATTTATCAGGAGGATGGCTGCTTTAATCTAAACAATTTCATTGTATGAATCTGGACTGTGTGTGTGACCTTTTGAATGTGTAGAAGAACACAGAACATTGATGAACATTAGATTCTGACCAATCCTATCAAATTTAAATAATCAATGAAGTTACACTGCTGTGTGCCTCATGCATAAATGTGTGTCTGTACAAAAGGCTGTCTATCGGCAATGTTTACTGAGGGCGAGCGCCGGAGATTCAGAGCATGCGTGCGCTGCACACTTAGAGCTGGCATGCAAGAGAGTGAGGACAGAAGAGGTTGATGTCTGCCGTCCAGAGACTATATTAGTCAGTTACAACTGTGTGCGTGTGTCCTTCAGACCTTAAGTCGTATCATTTATGTTATCAGTTAATTTAATGCAGGTTTTATATTAGTTGATAATTCTTGCAACCTTATGGTAGCATTGGTGATTTAGTTTAAATTAGTTAACATACTTTGCTAGATTCTGCACCTGTTAACTAGAATACATGTGGTTGTTGATTAGATAGTAGCGATTGTCTGAATGCCCTTTCTCCATTTAGAGAAAGGGCATTCAGATTATGCAATAAATAAGATTTAGTGCTTATATATATATACTATATATGATGCTCTATGCATTGTGTATGATAGCTTGAACAATGTTATTGATTTCTCTTTTCAGAACCATACACACATAACCACGCCCATGTTTGTACTGTTGCTCAAGTTCATTAAAGTCTTAAAGGGAGATAAGTCTTCCACACCTGGAGCAATGTTTGTAATCAGAACCAGCCCTACAGAATAAGTTTCATATAGTCCTTTGTGCTGGCCCTCACGGACAGTGTCTTTCTCAATGGGAAAACGCACTTATCATTTCTGCTGCAGTGGGATCACTGCAGCAGTATTTAATAAATTCAAACATTTTTTTGGGAGGGGGTGTTTAATAGTCAGCACCCCTGTGCCCCCAACTGAAATCATGCTCTCGCATATGGGTTCACCCACCAATTTATGAACCAAATTCACAGCAAAATTTCTATGTATTTCTCTGCACAGTCAAGAATGGAAAATCTAGGCACTTCTCATCAAAGTGGTATGGACAGTTTTCAGGTGCCGTAAGTTTGAGTGTATCTTTCTGATGTGCTAACATGCTGCTGATGTGCTGCGGTAAGCGTATTGTCTCATTTACGGTTGCCGACTGTGTTACTGATAGCGCCTTTGCTGCTCTCAACTCAGTTTATTTTACTCTGCCTCCTTTATTGATAATGGTATAAGTAATAAATGTAGTTTATCTATAGTGCTAGAGGAGAGACTAAGTGAATTGGAAGCGTGGCTCTGCACCATGGAAAACCAGTTGTTAGCCAGCCCCGAGTAGCCAGTGCAGACCCACCTGGCATAGCTCCTACTCCCCCAGTAGTTTCTAAGCAGCTGGGAAGCCAGAGTGGCTGGGTGACTGTCAGAAAGAAGCATAGCTCTAAGCAGAAGCCCATTGTTCACCACCAACTAATTCACGTTTCTAACAGGTTCTCCCTACTCAGTGACACACCCGCTGAGAAATCAACTATAATTATTGGCAGTTCCACTGTGAGAAACACCAGCAGCCATAGTCAAATGTATTCCTGGGCCAGAGCGGGCGACATAGAATCCCAATTAAAACTGCTGCGTAAATATGGTAAAATTATTTTTCACGTTGGCGGTAATGACTCCTAATTACACCAATTGGTCACTAAAATTAATGTTGAGTCGGTGTGTTCATATGGAAAGACAATGTTGGACTCCATAGTTTTCTCTGGGCCCCTGCCAAATCTGACCAGTGATGACATGTATAGCCACATGTCATCATCCATCCGCTGACTGTCGAGGTGGTATCCAGCAAACGATTTGGGCTTTATAGATAATAGGCAGACTTTCTGGGGAAGACCTGGGCTGATGATGAGAGACGGCATATATCCCACTCTGGATGGAGCTGCTCTCATATCTAGAAATATGGCTGAGTTTATTTGACCAAAACTATAACAAACCAGAGTTGAGACCAGGAGGCTGAGCTGCAGTCCTACATGCGTCTCTGCACTTCCATTAGAGCAGTTATATCAATTAGTGATTAATTAGTGACAAAGTAAACAGAAGAGGAGTTATACATAAGAATCTAATAAAAATTAACACCACCACTGCAATAGTACAACAAAATAGGATAATTAAATGTGGACTGTGGAATAAAAACATCCCTAGGTTCCTTTTCAGCACTTTGGCCAGGCTGAAGAGTCATAAGAGTCATAACTCTATTGATCCATGTATTCCTAAAGTTCTCAGTAGTGATGTAGTAACTACGGTAGTAACAGCAGTAATGACTGCATGAGCATCTTTATTGATAAAATTCTAATTATTAGAGACAAAATTCATCACCTCCTGCCCTCAACAGGCACCAATTTATCCCCAAACACAGGAACCTTCTAAACAGCTGTAAAACCTTATATATATATTTAATATATATAATATATATATAATTTCTTCATTTAAACCATCACCTGTCTCTTAGACCCCATCCCAACTAGGCTGCTTAAGGAAGTTTTACCCTTAGTTAGCACTTCTTTACTAGATATGATCAATCCAAAAGTAACGGGCTATGTACCACACCTCTTCTTAAAAACCCTGCTCTTGATTAAGGCGTTTTAGCCAACTATAGACCTATATCTAACCTTCCATTTCTCTCTAAGATCCTTGAGAAAGCAGTCGCCTATCAGTTGTGTGAACTTCTACATAACAATGATTTATTTGACTTTCAGTCAGAATTTAGAGTGCATCATAGCACAGAGACAGCACTGGTGAAAGTTACAAATTACCTCCTAATTGCATCAGAGAAAGAACTTCTCTCTGTACTTGTGTTGTTAGATGTTAGTGCTGCATTTGACACCATTGACCATCACATCCTATTAGAGACTGGAACATTTGATTGGCATTAAATTAACTGCATTAAGATGGTTTAAGTCCTATTTTTCAGATCAAGTTCAGTAGTACACATTAGCAATGAATCCTCCATGCATGCAAAAGTTAAACACGGAGTTCCACAAGGTTCTGTGCTTGGACCAATACTATTCACTTTGTATGTTTTGTTTAGGTAATATTATCAGGTACTTGTCTTGTTAGATGTTAGTGCTGCATTTGACACCATTGACCATCACATCCTATTAGAGACTGGAACATTTGATTGGCATTAAATTAACTGCATTAAGATGGTTTAAGTCCTATTTTTCAGATCAAGTTCAGTAGTACACATTAGCAATGAATCCTCCATGTATGCAGGAGTTCCACAAGGTTCTGTGCTTGGACCAATACTATTCACTTTGTATGTTTTGTTTAGGTAATATTATCAGGAAACACTCCATAAATTTTCATTGCTATGCAGATGATACCCAATTATATTTATCCATGAAGCCAGATGAAACCAATCAGTTAACTAAACTCCAAGCATGCCTTAAGGACACAAAGACCTGGATGACCTGCAAATTTCTGCTGCTAAACTCAGACAAACCTGAAATTATTGTGCTTGGCCCTAAACACCTTAGAAACACATTATCTAATGATATAGCTACTTCATTACCCTGGCCTCCAGCACCACCGTATGGAATCTGAGAGTTATCTTTGATCACGATATGTCCTTTAACTCCCACATAAAACAAATTTTAGGGATTGCCTTTTTTCACCTGCATAACACCAGGCACATCCTGTCTCAAAAAGATGCAGAAAAGATAGTCCACGTATTTGTTACTTCTAGGCTGTATTATTGCATGTCCTTATTATCAGGCTGCCCTAACAAGTCTCTAAAGACTCTCCAGTTGGTCCAGAATGCAGCTGCACATGTATTGACAAAAACTAGAAAAAGAGATCACATTTCTCCCTTTTTAGCTTCTATGCACTGGCTTCCTGTAAAATCTAGAATATAATTTAAAATCCTTCTGCTCACCTACAAAGCCCTTAATGGTCAGGCACATCATCACATCATCATATCTTAAAGAGCTCATAGTACCCTATTACCCTACTACTTTAAGAGTAAATAAAGCTTATAGTCGGGGCTGGCCCAGGCTTGCCTTGGACCAGCCTAGTTATGCTGCTATAGGCCTAGACTGCCGGGGGACTTCCCATGACGCACTGAGCTCCTCTCTCCTCCTCTCCCTCTTTATCTGTACACAATCATGTATCATTAATGCATGTTACTAACTTGGCTTCTTTCCTGGAGTTTTTGTGCTTTTTCATCTCACAGGTTTCTATGGATCATGGTGGTGGACCGCCTGGTTATGGATTGCGGGTTTCCATGGATCATGGTTGCAGACCCCATGCTGCCATGGTCCTGCTTGATGCTCATGCCTGCTATTATTATTTTTAGTTATATTTCTATTATAATTATTGTTGTTATTGTTATTATTGTTGTTGTTGTGCTTCTCTGTGTCTCTCTCCCCTCTCTCCCTCCCTCTTTCTCTCTCAACCCTACCGGTCAAGGCACATGGCTGCCCACCTAAAGCCCGGTTCTGCTCAAGGTTTCTTCCTGTTAAAGGGGAGTTTTTCCTTGCCACTGTCGCCAAGTGCTTGCTCATGGGTGAATGTTGGGTCTCTGTAAAGAGTACGGTCTAGACATTCTCTATGTGAAAAGTGCCCTGAGATAACTTCTGTTGTGCTTTGGCGCTATATAAATAAAATTGACTTGACTGGACTTGATAGAATAGAGTGTAAGGATGCAGTTTTCTGTAAAATGTGCAGATTTGGTTTTTTTTGTGAACTGACCAGTACTGAAGCAACAATGGCTGTAGGCTATAATGAATGCACAAGGGATATGTTACATGTGGGATTTCTGTCTTAGAAGTTAACACCTCTGCTGTCTGGGTTTATGTTTAGTTGCCACTTTATGCAATAAAATAGTTAATTAACAGTGCCGTGCGCTGTAGAGCCAATGCACAGCCAGTCTTGCTGTGCATTGGCTGTATTTTAGGCTGGGTAGGCTAGCCTTTATAGACAGATGCTCTGTTGGCTGAGCATGTTGGATAGGCAGTGTTTTGACTGTTATTGCCTTTGTGATGCAGAATGTTGTAAAGTAAACTGGTTGCTCGTTTTCCAGTTTGTCTATGTTCTTTTTTCTTCTTCTAACTTTTCATAAGTCAGTTTTTTCTGGGAAAAGATGGCCCACCCACTTTTCTACTGGCCTACCCAAAATGCAATTTCTCCCTACACCACTGTATTGAGCATATAGATGAACAGCAGATATGTTGCTAGAGTAGTTTGAAAAGTTTTGATACCGTTTTGATGATTTCTTTAATACAATCTAATACAGTACCTTAACATGGACACGAGGATGGATTTAATCAGATAAGAGAAACCCAGTTTCCCAAATGTATATTATAAATAAATTCTAATTGTGTAACTACATTCACACTTTAGAAAATGTCTACATGAAATATGTATAAAAATGTCAGCATTCAGAATAAAATCATTTGACTTCTGGGTGTGGTGCTGATGGATACTGTTGTCTTACAGTGCACAAAAGAAACAAAGGAGCCTTTCACGGCTTTAAAAAAATGACCAAATAAGAATGAAGACACAAGAAAAATAACAGGAGCACTTCTGGGGCTAGATGCATAAAGTTGTAGATTCATAAATAAAACTGTGTGTAGCACAAAGCCAGAAATATGCATACACATTCTTTTCCTCAGATTTATAAAACTGTGTGTACGCATAATACTGTTTTAAAAATCTCAGTAATGTGGACCTGGGTGCACGTACACAAACCTCATTTTCACTCCCACAATTAGCCATAAATGGATGAAGACATGCCCTTAACCAGCCATTTTCATATCAACATGCTGCCTGCTCCACCAATCTTTACACCTGTCAATGAAACAAACAGGAAAGAAGTGCAGTGCCACTGATTGTTTTGCACTGGCAAAGTTCTCCAACAGCCAGACCACCTTTCATTATGCATGATCATTACGCACAGCTGTGTGGCTATTTATTGCATCCATATTATTAATTCATCACATGAACCTGTAAACCACCATCACCAGTAATATTTTATCATCATTTTAGACATCAGAAATGTAATCAATGATCATATCAAAACCAATGCACCCAGTGGTAGCCCACTGGTTAAGACACATGCCACATAACCACAATGTCCATGGTTCAATTCTGGCAGCAGACCTTTGTGTCACTGTGTGTCACAGTTAAGGATAAAATGAATATTAACAGCAAAATAAAATGATGCCTCCTATGTAAATTAAAAGAATGATAAAATTCATCACACAAGTAATTTTTCCACATTATGTTAAATGCAACTTTGATTGCCATTTTACAGATCGCTGTGTAGACCACATAAAAATCACATGATCAGTGTAGTTGGTTATCAACTTAAACAAACAATGTTTATTATATCTCACCTTATTTTTCCATCTCTACCTCATCATATAACCTACAGCTGGCTCTGGAAAAACATGTGTACGCTGGTCTGAAGTCAGCGGGAGGTGCGCATATTCTCACTGCACATTCAGTTTTTATAAATGCCAGTTTATGTGTGGAAAGTGGCGTATGCATGGTTTTTAAGCATACGTATCATTTATAATTCAAAGAAGAAAAAATATCTTGTGTTGTCTTTTATTTATCAATAAGATAAGACAAAGATAAGATCTTATCTTTAGAATGATTACTTATCTTCAACTATCATTGTCTCTATAGTTGCCTCTTAAAGTATTCAGCCTACAGGTTTTCCACATTGTGTTTTCATATTAAACTGCTATGATAGCAAACTCAATGTGCTTCTATGACCTTGTAATGCACTTATGCTGCCTTTTGAGCACCACTTTAAATAAAGTGTGGCTTCTTGTTTGTGTGGTTTTGGTATCTGGCATATTTGCATGTGTAGCGGTGGTCCATTTATAGCAGTGTGACATCTTTCCCACTCATTCAAACCATGAGCCAACAGGCTCCATTACTGACGTCAGTGTGTGCAGGCCCCACAGACACTTGTGGTGTGTGAGTGAGTGAGTGAGAGTGCGTGGGATTAGAGACTGCAGGGCTTTCTCTGGAACTCCTGTCTTACTCACAGCCTGGCTCCTCATAGCTTGGTCACTGCTGAGTTCATTCAGAGGATAAGAAGCAGCACAGCCCCTCAGTGTGGTCACACATAGACTGCCAGCTCACCAGACCATGATCCACATAGCCTCACAAAACCAGGTTATGACTATGTCCCAATTCAGAAGCGTCGTCCTTTAAAATGTGCATTTTAAGGCCAAATGGTGACTGACCAAGGTTGTCCCATTGCAAGGACACCTTAAAATGTTACAGAGGAATTAAGCATTCTTTTAAATTTGAAGGTCACAATTGGTGTATCCTTTGTTTCCCAGTATCCCACCATCGACTGTCAGTGACTTGTTTAACTGTGTATTTGCTGGGTCAACTCAGAGTCAGGAAATATCACGTTACCTCTTCATGTTTACCAGGTGTTTGGCCATTGGTTACAGGTATATCAATCACATGAAGTGGACCAATGATCAGTGTTCATCACTGCATGTTTGTTCATTTACACACTTCATGAAAGAGAAACAGAGGTTGTATATATATCATTAACCTCGAACAGTTGGCAAAGTTTCCAACTTCTGTTAAATTGAAACGTACAGCTTGGTAATTACCCTTTGTTGGCCATTACAGGATATCTTTGTGGTAAATTTACAAGTTGACGAAGACCCCCCACAATCCACCACTGGTGTTGGTTTTGATAATGACTTGTTGGGATTTATAGTGAGAGAGCCTCATACAGGAGAACCACTTGTTGGGAAGTGATTGTAAGTTGGTTGGTTATTAGCAGTAATTAATAATTACTGGATAATTATTAATTAATAAAAAAATAAATTATTAATATAAATTAATAATACGGGGCACCACCCGGAAACCGGGACCAATAACCAAACAATAAAGATGGTCTCATCACTTGAGATGCTGACATCTGAGGGATATCAGCATCCACAAGTAAACAGTGAAGGTATGAAGTCGAGCTCTGGCCCTCTTTCTCAATCAGCCACCTTTTACAATAAATAAGCACAATAATTACAAAAGACTTCTCTTTAAAGATATAACAGTGTTTATTAAACAATAGCAAAGTTAACAAGTTCGCAAATTCTTTGATCAATAAGACACTCCTAAAATGTAATACTATCTAAGCAACAACAGCTATATACAATAGAAACACATGCAAGCTGGAGCGTGCATGTGTGTGTGTGTGAGTGTGGATGGGTGTGTGTGTGTGTGTCTGTGGGTGTGAACAAAATGGCGACTGTGATCTGTGAGATGACGTCACGCGATCTCAAGGACAGCGGGCGTGATCTCTCAAGATGGAGTCACGTGATAGCCAAATAGTGGCTATAACTGTAGGGTCGATAACAATAACAAGATGGCGCCGCCTGGGGGTGGGCGTCTCTGCGTTCACCTTATTCAATGTATCAAACACGTGTCTGATGGCAGATAACGAGGGCAGAGCAGCGCTGTGTCCCACGTTATCTGAACATCAGATGTGTAAGAAGGATGTGTGTATGTGTAGGTGCGTGTGTGTGTAGGTGTTAGTAGCAAGAGGAGGAGAGAGAAGAGGAGAAGAAACGCCGGCTCACGGCGAAATCCTGCGATCGTGAGGGGAGAGCAGCGGTTGTCTGTCCACAGAGAGCTTGCGTGCAGACGACAGCCTGTGACGCACGTTGTCTGATTTTTGATCGACAAACAACTTACTTTCTCACTTACGATGGCACAAACACAGCAGCAGTCCCAAGTGGGACAAAACACAAAACAGTCTAGCGTTAACACAACTAAACAGGCAGCAAACTTTAAATACTCCTCAGAGTATAGAAGGCAAAAAGGGACTCGGCAGTCCGTTAAATCAAACAACACATAGCAATTAGGCTTAAAGCTAAAAGCTAACAAACACACATTTAATTCTGTCTCTGTCCAGACATAGCCTCTTACGTGTTCGCTTCATAAAGCGATACGTAGGTGTTTCTTCCGTCCTGATCCGGTTCAGATACTGACGGGGCCGTCCTCGCGCTCTGTTGGCAGGGTTTTGACGGCAGCTGATCCTCGGCTGCGTGGTGAGGGAAACAGCGGAGTCGACTTAATTGAAGAAGAGCGGGACAGAGAAGTAATCCATGTCTTCGTGAAGAAAATCCTTTTCTTCCTTCTGCAGGTAGTGAGAGCGCTGGGTTGCAACAGCAGCGGTCTCTCTCTTAGATCTGGTGAGTGTGTTCGGTTGAACACAGGGAGAAGTTCAGCTCGTCCAGCGAGGGTGAGTCTTCCGTCGATGAGGGAAAAAGTCCACGTGCACGGGGTTACCTCCTTTAGCAAGCTGGCTTACGGAGAATGCGAAGCTTCCTCCAGCGCTGTTACTGTGGAAAGGTGATGTTGAATTTGCTCTCACTTAGGTGCGAACTCGTCAGAGCATTATGGGAGATGGAGTTTATGAGCAGCATTTTGGCGCTGCCTGTCAGGCCTGCCTTTGTCTGACCCCATGGTTGAGGCCCAACAGCCTGTAACGACAACAGCTGTATTGCACATATACTGCGTACGGCATATTGTCATATTAGATATACAAAAATAATATGTACCCTTATTAGTTGTTTAAAGGGGTTTCAAACATTTTAATACAAACTGAAACATAAAACATAAATCAATGTATTATACTAACAAGTTTTGTGTGTGTATCCAATGCCTGGCATCTTATTCCTCTGTGCTGTAGAGCTCCATTGTTGTCATTGTTGTTGTAAGAGTCTACAGCCAGGCTACCAACTCTCTGAAGCTTGCTTTGAGCCAAATGCTAACATCAGGATGATAACTACATCCATGATACTAACATGTTCACAATGACAATTCTAACATGCTGATGAAAACAAGAAAGAAACACTCAGTGCAGCTAAGGCCGATGGGAATATCATTAGTTTTGCAGGTATTTATAAACCAAAGTGTTGGACAAATTTAAAATTTGACTTTCAGATAGGACAAAATGAAAAGTCAGAGAATAACCACTGGGGTGGCTGTGACTCAGGAGGTAGAGCGGGTTGTCCACTAATCGGAAAATTAGCGGTTCAATTCCCGGCTCCTCCAATCCACATTTCAAAGTGTCCTTGGGCAAGATACTGAATCCCTGAACCCCGATGGCTGTGCCAGCACTCTGCGTGTTAGCTGGCTTTCCTCTGATGGGCAGGTTGGGACCTTGTATGGTAGCCCCTGTACCCACTCAGCATGTATGGGTGAATTGACTTGTAGTGTTAAAAGCGCTTTGAGTGGTCAGATGACTAGAAAGGCGCTATACAAGTACAGTCCATTTACCATTACAATTCTTCCTGAGTACCAAATTTCATGGTAATCCATCTAATAGTTGTTGAGATGTTTCACTGAAAACCACACTAGATGAAGAGTAAGGGGATCTATTTACATGCCTCTTAATTTTCAGGATTATTGGAAACTGAAAGAGTAAAATATTATTTCTGGTGTGCAGTACGTGGTGCAGTATATAACTTATTAGAAAATGTGTGTATATTTGATGAACTATGTGTCATTTAGGCCTCAATTCCTGTTGCATGTAGGCAATACTACATAAGTGAAATATTAATGCGGCAATACATTTACCAGAGGGCATGGATATACATTTTCATGAATATTGGACATTGCATGTAAAATTTGGGGCAGGTTGGACAATGTAAGGTAAACGTACAACAGTTTAATGCCCCAAACATGTTTGGGCAAAATTGATCAGCACGCCACGTTGAGGGCATTTTCTTGAAAACTAAAAAGCTTTGCAATTTAGCATAGCAAAGGTCTTTGGATGGCACCTACCAAATTTGAAGTCACTCATGTTAAATCTCTAGGAGGAGTTTGTTAAAGTGCAACGCCTGTAAATGGCTTCACTTTGCGAAAAAAAATGCAAAGTTAATTCAAAATGGCTGATTTCCTGTTGGACTTAGGTATGGCTCCAAGAGGCTTTTTTTAAGTCTGGAGATAGTACATCTGTCTACCAAATATGTCAAATTTAAAGGTGGGGGCTTTGACTTTGAAATTTTCTTGAGCTATTTTGCCACACCCAAACCCAAGACCCATATCAGATATCAAGTTACTTTTTGTGAGTTTTCAAGCACTCCTAGCACCTCAAAAAAAAAGTAATTAGGGGGTGCTATGGAGCTGAAATGCCACACCCAAGCCCAATACTAATGATACTAACTGAAATATTTACTAGTTCAAACATAGGTGCAAATTTTCGTGAGTTTTCACACATCCTAAAGGCTTTAAATGTGTTATGTTGAGAATGATGAGGTCAATGAACCAACCGAATTTCATGAACATCTAGGAAACTTTGTTCCAAAATGGCCCTGCATTTGGGGGGGCTATGGAGCCCACTGGGCAAAAATGCAATGGCATACTAGAATTCTAATTGTAACAACAATAATAATAATAATAATAATAATTCCTTTAAAAACAATAGGTTCCTCGCACTTTTGTGCTCGGGCCCTAATAATTCCTTCAAAAACAACAGGTTCCTGGCACTTTCTGTGCCAGGGACCATTGGGCCCCTGGCACTTTCGTGCTTGGGCCCTAATGAATTACTAGTAACTGTTGGGCCTCAACCATGGGGTCAGACAAAGGCAGGCCTACATGTAAGCTCTGAAGCCTGGCCTGGCTTTTTTCCTTTGTTCCCTGAAACAAAGGAGCAGCGCCAAAATGCTGCTCATAAACTCCATCTCCCATGATGCGTTGCCAGTTCGCACCTAAGTGAGGACTCTCAGCAGAAAGCAAAAACTCTCATCGATTGACAGAGACACACCAACACCACCGGGAGTCATGGCAACACAGCCGTGATGTCACCGCCCCTTTAAGAAGCGACTGCACGAATTCAACATCGCCTTTCCATTGTGACAGTGCTGGGAGAAGCTTTGCCTCTCCATGAGCCAGTTTACTAAACTCTCTACAGGCTAACAAACTAACAGGCTAACAAGCACCGAGGGAGATCATCAGGTAGGTGCTTGGGTTCTGGTGTTTGCATGTGGCTGTATCCAGGTTTACTGTCAATATGGAAATTACAAGTTCACTTCACTCACAAATTCACAACAGGAAAATAGTTTGGACTTTTGCTTTGTGGTGTTGCCTCGAACCAACAGTATATTAAAGTTAACATTCAATGTTTGTGACAGTAGAATTTTGTTAAATAAATACCCATCTATGAAATGTTATTCCTTGTTCCTTGGTTTTGGCATTCCTCTAAATAGCACATCCAAATTTCTCCATTGCTGCGATCCGGCATACTTTGGACAGCAGGGGGATGGGTTCACCATTTTTTGGAACAGTATGCCTGCTGAGTAGTCCAAATAGGTCTATCTGCAGACTCGCAGTATCTACACGACACACCCACTTTACTACCTGACACAACCACTTGATTAGATTTAGGCATGAGTAGTGAGATGGTTAGGGTTAGTGGTCGGGGGTGTGTGTGTTGTGTAGCAAAGTGGGCATGTCAAGCAGTGAAGTAGATGTGTTGTGTAGGCCTGCAAGACTGCAGATAGGCCCTTCTCAGTGGTCAGGGAACGCTGGGAAGATACAGGAATTACAACATAACACGCTACTTTTTGCTGGTTATGGCCACTGGTTCCAACAGATTGCAGATGGTTGTGGACTCCCATAAACTAAAAGGACAGAAAGGACAGTTTATCCCATTTTCAACTGTTTAAGGTTGTAATGGTTTTTTTAATTCCTTGCAGTTAGTTAGTTAGTTAGTTTGGTAACATATGAAAGCCAATTAGGCGAGAGCTGTTGTCAGTGTTGGACTCAGAGGCTATGGCCATTTCCAGTATATTTTTCAAACTTGAAAAAGAATCCATACAAAACATTTGTTTGTTAATTTTTTGCTAGCACTACTTTGAACTGCTCTAATCTGTATTAAAAGTTCTATATTAATAGAGTTTATTTGATCAATTATTAATATTCACTAGCTTGAAAATAAGTTAGTGTTTTCCCTAGGTTGACTGCTTTGGGGTGACTGGGGTCACTGAGCAAACCTGAGCTGAGATTGACGCTAAAATGGGAATAGCTGGTCTACCTTAAAGGTCAGTCCACTTTGAATGAGCCTGGTCAGGTTAGGCTAACCCATTGTCACTGACTTCAGTGCTAACCCTCTTAACTTTTCCAGCAATTGGGGAAACAGATGGAGCTGATAAGAGCTGCAGCGCTGTAGCCTGTACTGTACATTTACTGCCAGATTGACAACTTACTGCTAATCTTCTGTTCCACCCGCATTCACCGTCACTTTTCTGCCGCTTGCTCTCACTTGCTCAACCACACACTCGCTATGCACATACATTACGTACTGCCCTATTCCTTAAGGCAGCTACGCTACTCTTATAACAGTACCTCTCACGTAGATGTCCTTTGAAGAATGAGGAGAGGGACGATTCTGGGATTTGATGCACTAGTCAATGTTACCATGCTCACACAGTGTGCGAGTGAAAATCACTAGTAGCCCATTGATATTAATGATTGTGTGAAATTTTAGTTTTTGAAAAAGTATTCTCAGGTGAAAGATTCTCTTTAAACAGCATTTAGATCATCATGTGACACTTTAAATTGCAGCAATATCATGCATGCATGTTAACTGCTTCCAGCTGACAACCACGAGCTTCATTTCAGAAGTGACTGACCAATATTTGATTGTTAGAGTCAGCCCAGTAAATCAGCACTCTAGTATGTCAGTTAGTTTGCAAACTAGTGAGTTAGCTGTAATTAACTACAGAAGCTAAGTGTAAGCCTCAAATGTTTTATTACATTTTTCCAACTAATTGTATGCAATTCAGTGCGAAGGTGTTTATGCAAACTAAAAAGACACTGCTAAATCTTTAGCATAACTGATTGTTGTACCTTATGTTTTCATATTCTAAAGTACTTTCATTATGAAATATTTATGAAGTCTAGTGTATGTTGGCATGCAACTCATCTTAGAGATTTTGTCTGAACAAGTCGTCAGTCTATTTACATGTGTTTACATCAAATTGGCCATTTGTTCCTTATGTTTTCATATTCTAAAGTATTGTCATTATGAAATATGTATTTACAGATGACCAGCATTACAGCTAATACCATGGAGGGGGACAACTCCCATCCTTCCCTCCTTCCAAAGACTCAGATCGATGATCCTACTGGTCCAAACAACACTCCTCAACAGGTACATTCATGTTCATCACTTTAGATTGAATTCTATAGTCTCTCTTTGTCATGTTATTGTCTTTTTTGTTGTTTTAGTTAAGCAGCTAAAAGGAGGAAGGAAGTTTATTGTGATGGTAATCTAGTGTTAATCAGTATACCAAACAGTTTAATGTAATGCATCTAGAAGGTTAGTGGTAGTGGGATATTTAGGGCAGATCTTAACCTTCACATGGATTTTTTATCTTGGTTAATCACTCTATATCACTCTATTCAGGACACTCGCAATGTACCCATAGCACACCTTTACTCAGTGTCTGAGAAGAAACTGTGTGTAAGAAAATTGGACAAAACTGGTTCCCACAAGGAACTGTAACATTGTGTGTGAAATATCCCCACAAAACTTGTTTTATTCAAGATGTGTGAATGAAGACAGAGCTTGGCTGGACAGGAACAAATATTTTACTCTGAATTTGATTTCTTTTCTCTGAAGTCTGGTGTACATTGGCATGCATCTCATCTTAGAGATTTAGTTTGAACAAGTCGTCAATCTGTTTTTACATGTTATGTGTGTTTACACCAAATTGACCATTTGTTCCGTAATGTTTTCATACTCTAAAGTATCGTCATTATGAAATATGTATTTACAGATGACCAGCATTACAGCTAATACCATGGAGGGGGAAGACTCACATCCTTACATGGTTTTTTTTTCTTGGTCAATTATCTCTCTATTCTGAACACTCGCAATGTCCCCACAGCACACCTTTACTCAGTGTCTGAGTGGAAACTGTGTGTAAAAAAATTGGACAAAACTGGTCCCCACAAGGAACTGTAACATTGTGTGTGAAATGTCCCCACAAAACCTGTTTTATTCAAGATGTGTGAATGAATTTCTTTTTTCTGAAGTCTGGTGTACATTGGCATGCATCTCATCTTAGAAATGTTGTCTGAACAAGTCGTCAATCTGTTTTTACGTTATGTAGTGTTTACACCAAATTGACCATTTGTTCCTTATGTTTTCATATTCTGAAGTATTGTCATTATGAAATATGTATTTACAGACGACCAGCATTACAGCTAATACCATGGAGGGGGACAACTCACATCCTTCCCTCCTTCCAAAGACTCAGGTGGATGATGCTACTGGTCCAAACAACACTCCTCAACAGGTACATTCATGTTCATTACTTCAGATTCTATAGTCCCTCTTTGTAATGTTTTTGTTTTTTTTTTTTTTTTGTTAAGCAGCTAAAAGGAGGAAGGAAGTTTATTATGCAGACAGAGTGTGGCTGGGCAGGAAGAAATATTTTAATATGAATTTTAAGTTTTTTCTCTGAAGTCTTTTAAGTGTTTTTGTTTAAGTGAAAATAATATAATGATATAAAATGTTGTTTATACTGTTGCTTTTATTAACAGATTGTGGCAGAGTTCCAAAACGAAAATGAGAGTTTTGTACCAAGACTTAGATGGACTAAAAGTATCATAGTAAGTTCTCAATTAAGTGGCAAGAAGAAAATAAAAAAAAATCATAGTGTACTTAACTGGGATTTTGGGTTAGATGATGATAATGATTAATTGATCATCAAAATTGTTTCTGATTTATTTATGTCAATTTACTGATCAATTAGTTAACTAATTGTTAATGCTCTACATATATCTAATTACTTTGTTTTGGGTTTTTTTTAGAAGAAAGACACAGATCTTGACACAGATTCAGGTGAACTATATGATTCTGCATCAGGGAGGGGAGATGAATACATTCCAGATGCCACTTCCAGTGACAGCGACAGTGATGCTAGCCTTAAACGAAACCTAAGGATAAAACGTCTGTCTCTCGATGATATACTGGATGTCCCTGGTTCAATGAGTTCTCCTGTCTGTGACACCACAACATCAGACAAAATGACCTTTGACTGGCACATCAGTAGATATGAAGCCACTGGAGCAGAAGAACCCTGTTCAACTCAGAATATAAATGACAGCATAGTTGTTAGTGCATGCCAAAAAAGAGGTGGGAATAGAGTGTATGACAGGAGACATTATTGCTTGTATTGCAGTAAGGCTTGTGCTAAGATGGCAAAGCATCTAGAAAGTGCACACGAAAATAAATCGGATGTGGCTAAAGCTCTAAGCTTTCCAAAGCGTTCCAAGGAGAGAAAAAAACTGTTCGATTACATTCGCAACAGAGGAAACTATGCTCACAATGCTGCTGTTATGCAGTCAGGAAAGGGGGAACTAGTGCTATTCAAACGACCACCTAAAGGAGCACAGGGAAATGACTTCATGCACTGTGCATACTGTCAAGGACTTTTTAGAAGAAAGGTCCTGTGGCGATATATGCGTAGTTGTAGATTTAGACCTGGGCCAGTCACCCCCAAAACAGATAAGAACCGTGTTCAGTCCATGTGTATATACACAGGGCCTGTGCCATCACACATGAGTAAACAACTGTGAGGAGTAATCAGTGCTATGAGCCCTGACCCAGTCACAGATATTATAAAAAATGATCAAGTCATTTTTGACGTTGGGCAGCACTTGTTAAACAAAGGTGGGACATCAGTCAAGAATCAACAGTGTGTGCAAAAGAAGATGCAAGAAATGGGAAGGCTGATTCACAATGCCAGGAGAGTAACCACCTTAAAAAAAAGGAAGATCTTGTAAATCCAAAGAAGTTCATGGAGACTGTCAAAGCTGTCAAGTATACATGTGGGTATGACAGTGAAACAAACAAGTTCTTGATTCCATCACTAGCAAACAAACTTGGGAATGCCCTGGTTAAAGCAAGCAAACTCTTAAAAGCTCAGGTTTTAATCTCAATCAACAAAGAGCTTGTGGAGAATGCCAGTGAGTTTCAAGATGTCCAGCTACAGCATTGAGGAAAACCAGGGAAGCAGAGTGGAATGTGCCCACTCTCATGCCCTTTATCGAAGATGTCCAAAAGATGCATGCATAACTCAGCCAAGTGCAAGATGAGTGGTACAATTCACTCTCTGAAAGTCCCTCTACAAAAGCCTGGATGGAGCTGGCAAAGGTGTGTCTGGCCCAGATCATTCTCTTTAACCGGCGCAGGGTAGGAGAGGTGGCGAGCATGCCCTATTCTGCATTTGCATCAAGAGACACTACTGATCCACATGAGGATGTGGAATGGGCACTCTCCGAAGTGGAAAAAAAATTCTCACGGATTGTCATCAGGGGGAAACGTGGTCGCCTAGTTCCAGTTCTTCTGACTCAAAAATGCTGTGTGCGTTAGAACTTGATGGAATAATTATGTAAGTTATCTCATATCTGCTGTGTATTATCATTATTGTGTTGTATTTGACACTGTCCCACTAACGGTGGGACAGCACGCTGTTCTATGTTTGAATTGTTCTCAGGGAAGATAGCAACCGACCAAGGACTCAGCATACGCATATGCTGAGTCGCATATACGTATGCTCAGCATACTATCGGTGTGAAGCGGAGACATCAGGAGGAGCTGGAGCCAGTCCGGACTGATTCCAGCCAGCACTTCATGGACAATAAGTTATCCTACACAAACAAGGACGTCACCTTTCTTGATAATGTATCTGAAACACGTCAGTGCTACTGCTACTTTGCCCTTTCCCTTAGAGCAGTAGTACTCATGTAACTAGGGAACTCCCAAAATGAATAAATAGAGAGGGTCCGGCAAGATATGCCTCAGAGCGGTTGGAGATTGTAACTGAGCATATCTCTGTCCGTTCTCCTTGCAAGTATAAACTCTAACGCTGTGTCTCTTGTCCTCCTTTGTCTAGTATTTTACAATGTTTTAGGTTGCCTGAACCTGACATTAACTTGGTCCTTCGAGCCGGATTAAGCAGAGAGAGGCTTGTGGGGTTCTAAAAGACAATGGTTATATGTTTGCAAGACCAGAAGCTATGACACATTTTCGAGGTTCAGATTGCCTCCGTGGCTTTGCAAAAGCGTGTGGTGCAAAGTGTCCCAAGTCACTGATATCTACCAGGCTGCGAAAGCATGCCACAACCCTTTCAATGGTGCTGAACATGACAGACACAGAGATGGACCAGCTGGGCAACTTTCTTGGACATGACATAAGAATCCATCATCAGTTCTATCGACTTCCTGAGAAGACCCTGCAACTCGCCAAGATCAGCAAAGTGCTAATGGCACTTGAGCAAGGAAGATTAGCAGAGTTATGGCAAGAACTTGGATGAAATTGGGATAGATCCAGATGGTGTTATTTAATTAGACTTTTTTGTTTGTCTTTCTGTGTTTAAAATCTATTTCTTCTTGTTTGATCACATTGGTAAGCAGTACTTTGTATGATTTCCACAGAAAAAGTTCTGGACAGTGATGAGGAAGACAGAAGCATACAGGAGGCAAACTGCTCATCTACTGTTGATGGTATGTATTGTCAGTAAATTACTGTCAAAATACTGCAGTTGCCTCTATTGTAATAAACTTACTTTCTTGCTTTTGTTGAAGTCCCAATGCATACAAGGGTTTCAGCACTCTTTAGTTAGAGTATAGTGGGCAGGTGGGGGGATGAATTATTATCATTAATGTGTTTTCATAGAATGTGCATATCATTAGGGGGAATATGGACTTGCTGATTGGGACTCAAAAGTTACAATGATGTAAAAAAAACATCAAACCTAATTCATGGTATATCATTATCAATATCATGAGTCAATAGAAAGTAAAACAGCATAAAAAATTCTTCATGCATCATTTCAATAATATGTAGCTCAAATATACTTGCAATGATGAACACAATTTTACACACTGGTTTAATGCAATTTTATGCACTAATTATAATTAAAAACCATTAGTGCAACAAATGACACATCAATTGTGTATTGCAGCATTCTATAGTACATGCAAAGTATATATCTTTCTGAAAATGTTGAACTTTGATTATTTTCTGTAGAACCATCAGCAGAGGAGACACTTCCTCCTACCGAGAGGAATGAAATGTCGCCACCACCACCCAAGAGACGCAAACCACCATCATCAGATGATGAGATACCTTCAGGAGTCAGTGCTATGAGGCCCTCCTCCAAAGGTGAACTCTATACATTTCTCTTTTGTATGTCAGTAATGATTATGTCGGCTCCTTTTTGGAGATGTACTGTCAGTGTACGAATTAAACTACAAATGGTCAAATGTTGAAGTAGCAGTAATAGCAGCACATGGGAACATAAAAAGTAACTTGACACACCTTTAAATCACTGACCACCTTACATCTGTTTGTAATTTTATCACTGAAAAATTATAAATTTGTGGTTTTTTCCTTTCAAAGCCATCAGTAACACTCCTCTGTCAAACTTAAATTAGCAGCTGTCAGTAAGTTGCAGGTTTTACAGACTGTTGCTCTGCTCATTAAAACAACCATTAACACACGGTAACAGAGTGAGCTCTTAAACCAGATATTTCTTTGCTCACCAATTTCTGGGCAAAAGCATCAACATAGTTATTTAAATCCAGGCATCAGACCAGATCACTAAATGCTGATTTAGTTTTTCGATGTTTCCCTTTTGAGATGTTTCCACCAATAACTTTGTGATTTGAACACTTTGCTGCAGAACTGTTGCTGCCCCCACCAGCTCTAAATTGTTCTGCTCTGTCTGCACATGAATCTCAAGACCACAATGCTCAGAAACCCACCCGTAGTTGTTGATAGGGCTACTTAGTTGTTGCTAGAGTCTACTAGGTGCTTGAAGTGGGACTAGTAACAGTAACAGTTCTAATAATTGAAACATTACTAATAACTAGCCCCTATACTAACCACCTGATCCTAGGTGTTCACAAAGGCTGGAGTATACTGTAAAAGCAAATCAACTTCAAGTAGCTTTAATATCAATTGAAATAATTGTTAACAAAGCTAAAGTTGCTAAAGCCATAATCACCATAGTAGTACTTACAATAATAATAACAATGGTTGTAATGTCTAGATGGATTTATCAAATGGATCCAAAATGTTGATAAGAACATGAACACTGGTGTTTCTTCTTGAAATTTTGGCTTATTGGAAAAATTGATCTTAATCACCTTTTCCCCAGTGATCATGTCAGTCCAAGTGACAGAATGTGCTAATCAGTGTTTACCTGACAATGTAATTCTAGTCATAGGTAGAGTGCACATAATTTTACTTGTTGGAAAATGCTGGCATTCATATTGATATAGGATTCAGAACTTTGGATTGGAATTCCAGCACACACTCTTCCTTATCCTTTCAATTACAAATTTGTTTCTCTGACCACTTTAAGGTAAAGCTACCCAGAAGAAGAGAACACCCTGGCAGCAGACAGAGGTGTAGGCGGTGGAAAGGCACATGAATCAATTCATCACATCTTGTATTGTACCAGCAAAGAGTGACTTTGAGAAGTAGCATTACAGCCTACAAAAGGAAATTGCAACATAAATAGTGTGAAGATTACCAACTCTCTGGTATGGCAGTTTTTGTTTACATTTACATGTCATTAAAACACTGTATGAGTCCTAAAGATCTACTGAACATGCTCTGAATAATAGCTAAAAATGCCAGTTATTTGAAAGTAGGCATATGTGAAAGTTTGTTTATATTTTATTTATTTATTTATTTATTTTTTTTTTTTTTGAGGAATCCCTTTTTTAAAAACTCAGGCAGGAGTTCGATTGTTTACAGATTCATTTGACTTCATGTGTGTTGAGTTCATTTGTGAAGTTGAACTCATTAAAAGTCACATTTTGCAATTTAAATTGTTTGTTGAGTTCATTTGTGAAGTTGAACTCATCAAAAGTTAAGTTCTGCAATTTAAATGTGAGTTTAATGTGTTGAAGTTCTATTATTAGTTAGTAGTAGCTTTATTATAGTGGTACTAAGTGTCAGGTGATTGAGTAGTAGTTAGCTGATGCTGGGTGGTTGACTGTAAGTCAAAGTAAAGCTTAAAGACTGGAAAATATCCAGAAAATAATTCACTACTCTTTCAATCCTTTGTACATTAATAGAGATATCATTTCACTGCTTCATCTTTTAATATTCACTTCAATCACACTGATATTCCTATCAAACCTATGCAAGAGTGATGCTTTGCATCACTAGCACCATTTGCAGGCCTCACGCTACTTAGTTGTAGATTAAACCTTGCAAATGCAATAATCTGAGGATTTACTTGATATAGATGCATGTTATTTGTCATTAGTAATACACTTTGTTGTTGCAAGGTCCCCGCTAGTCATATGGGAATTTGTGTGAATTATGCAAATAATATGTAAATTAGGTCCCCATCAGTCATGTTGACTGGTTTTTTCATAAGTCCCCATGTAGCATGGTCAAGTCATTACTTCATCAATTCAGATATTTTAAGTCGTGTTTAAGTTAACAAAGCTATGGTTAGCATACCTGATTTTTTCATGCCTCTAGAACCTTTAGAAAGGGTGGTCCCCACAAGTGGTGATCAAAAAGTTGGTCCCCATTAGCCATGGAAACCAGTATGTGTGTGTGTGTGTGTGTGTGTGTGTGTGTGTGTGTGTGTGTGTGTGTGTGTGTGTTGGCTGGCTAGCAGGCAGGTGCACCACCGTAAGCTTGGCAAGGTGTGTGTCAGCCGTGTTTGGCCAGATGAGAAGAAACAGCATAGCAGCATTACAAGAGGGGAGCTGAAGACTAATCCATTTCTTTGTGTCGCAGACAGGAGGGCTGAATCACTGCAGATTATGGGGCCCTGCAATTACAGTCCTAAAAAGCCATCTGGGTCAGTTTCCAGCAGTCCATTCCAGAAAGGCCACTGGTCAAAAACAAACTTTTTTATCAATTCTGCACTGCCTTACTGCAGTGCAGAATTGCTGCAACATGCCTTACTGCACGTGATGAGGAAGTGATGTAGTGGATGGTAAATTCACTTAAACACATTTTGACAAAATAATGTTAAAGTCCCCGTCCATTCAAAAATTTTTCTTCTTGTTCTTTCACTTGGATCTTTTAGCTTGACTGTGCAGAATGTATATGCAGAGTTTGTTTTCACATTCATCTGCTGAAGGAGGAAAGTTTCTCTGTGCTCACATTAAATTTAAATTTAAATTTAAGTTTAAAGTATATACTGTACCTATGAGCAGGATTTATGACATCACAGTTCTTTTTCAAATCATGGTGATGTGGAAACTTGAAGCCTCCAGTGCACATACACAGAGAATGGACTTTACAGTGAAATAGGAGACATCTTGTGTCCAGCAGTTACATTTTCAATGTGGTATTTGAACTTTTTCTTTTGTATAAAAACCATAGCAGACACAAATTGGTATTAAAGCTGATTATCTTTATATTTCTTAAAACATGTATAGAAGGGACTTTTAACTCAAAGTCCAGACACTAGCTTTTCCTGGAACCTCTAACCACATCTGGCCATCCTCATCAGCGAATACAGTCTGCTCAATTGTCATGGAATTGATTTGGTTGTCATCACGTGACCAACAGTAAGTGTGGGATTCTGGTCACATAGTTATGGAACAATGGTCAGGACAGAGCCAGGCTAGCTGTTTCCCCTGTTTCCAGTCTTTAAGCTAAGCTAGGCTAACAACATCATGACTCCAGGACTGTTAATTACCTGCTAAAGCACAACTCTAATCTATGCAAAGGAAGACAGGATGATAGGATGGCAAGAATGAATAAGATGTCCAAGATTATTTGTGTGAACAATGCATCACATCTGAGCAACGCTATAAATTAGAGTAGAGGGCTGGTTGAAACATCTGGGAGAGATAGCGCAGCTGGGCTATGATTGATTGTGCATGCAACATCAAGCACACAGTCCATCTCAAGCTGCAACCAAACATTTGTATGCTTACTGTCATGAGAGGATCGAGATATGACTGGAAACTGAGAACTTTATCCACAAGGTCAGAAGTATCAGCTTGGTGCTCTTGATTCTCATTACAGTGACACAGTCCACCACAGTCCATTTCACTGTAATGAAAGGATAGTGAGGGAGTGGGTGTGTGTGTGGGAGCTGTGTTATGTAAAGCAGTGGGATGGTAGGAGGTGGAGGGGCAGCCAGAGTGGCACCAGGTACAATTCTTTATGGGAGATGGAACACATTAGCTATTATTATTGCTTCAGCATGTGAGCCCACTTTCTTCTTCTCCCACTCCTGCTGCAATCAGTTTGCTCTGGAAGGATTACAGGCTTAGCTTTAAATTCCACAGATAAAAGGAATATTTATTCTCAGCCATAACTGTATGTGGATGTAGATAAAATGTGACCACTGCTCAGTGATTGTCAGACAGACAAACCAAAATCAGTTATGGTTTCAGCGCCGCATGTATAGTGTTTTTCATGTTTTAATGTAAATTGAAGTATTCTGTGGATGTGTCTGCAACCCTTGGCTTTATGAACAAATTTAGAAACTGGATTTACTCCAAAATATATAATCACATCACCATCAGAATTACCACTTACACAGGAAATATGGAAATCTATTGAGCAGAGGCCTTGAAATGTACTGAGCACATTTATGCTCACCAGAAGAAGGACCTTGTCCAAACTGGACACTCCATGATGTTAACTCCAACGACTAAGTATGCAATTCAGGAACTTGTCGTTGTATTGTGTTTGTGTACAGATTAAACAAATGGGATACATGTTAATCACTGAGCTTTTGAGGTGTTGGTAGGTGTATTTTTGGACAGAGGCAGGCTAGTTGTTTCCCCCTGCTTCCAGTCTTCATGCTAAGCTAAGCTAACAGTGTCCTGACTCCAGCTCTGTGCCTAACACACAGATGTGAGACTGATATCCATCCTTCTCATCTCTCTCGCAGAAAGAAAGAGAATAAGAGTGGTTTCCAAAATCTTTAACTATTCCTTTTAATACTGCTAACATTATCTGACACTGGAGAACATTATCTTGCCCAACAACATTTTACTTTAGTTTTAATTACAGTACAGGCCAAAAGTTTGGACACACCTTCTCATTCAATGCGTTTTCTTTATTTTCATGACTATTTACATTGTAGATTCTCACTGAAGGCATCAAAACTATGAATGAACACATGTGGAGTTATGTACTTAACAAAAAAAGGTGAAATAACTGAAAATATGTTTTATATTCTAGTTTCTTGAAAATAGCCACCCTTTGCTCTGATTACTGCTTTGCACACACTTGGCATTCTCTCAATGAGCTTCAAGAGGTAGTCACCTGAAATGGTTTTCACTTCATAGGTGTGCCTTATCAGGGTTAATTAGTGGAATTTCTTGCTTTATCAACGGGGTTGGGAACATCAGTAGTGTTGTGCAGAAGTCAGGTTACTACACAGCCGACAGCCCTATTGGACAACTGTTAAAATTCATAATATGGCAAGAACCAATCAGCTAACTAAAGAAAAATGAGTGGCCATCATTACTTTAAGAAATGAAGTTCAGTCAGTCCAGAAAATTGCAAAAACTTTAAATGTGTCCCCAAGTGGAGTTGCAAAAACCATCAAGCGCTACAACGAAACTGGCACACATGAGGACCGACCCAGGAAAGGAAGACCAAGAGTCACCTCTGCTTCTGAGGACAAGTTCATCCGAGTCACCAGCCTCAGAAATCGCAAGTTAACAGCAGCTCAGATCAGAGACCAGATGAATGCCACACAGAGTTCTAACAGCAGACCCATCTCTAGAACAACTGTTAAGAGGAGACTGCGCAAATCAGGCCTTCATGGTCAAATAGCTGCTAGGAAACCACTGCTAAGGAGAGGCAACAAGCAGAAGAGATTTGTTTGGGCCAAGAAACACAAGGAATGGACATTAGACCAGTGGAAATCTGTGCTTTGGTCTGATGAGTCCAAATTTGAGATCTTTGGTTCCAACCGCCGTGTCTTTGTGAGGACGCAGAAAAGGTGAACGGATGGATTCCACATGCCTGGTTCCCACTGTGAAGCATGGAGGAGGAGGTGTGATGGTGTGGGGGTGTTTTGCTGGTGACACTGTTGGGGATTTATTCAAAATTGAAGGCACACTGAACCAGCATGGCTACCACAGCATCCTGCAGCGACATGCCATCCCATCCGGTTTGTGTTTAGTTGGACGATCATTTATTTTTCAACAGGACAATGACCCCAAACACACCTCCAGGCTGTGTAAGGGCTATTTGACCAAGAAGGAGAGTGATGGAGTGCTGCGGCAAATGACCTGGCCTCCACAGTCACCGGACCTGAACCCAATCGAGATGGTTTGGGGTGAGCTGGACCGCAGAGTGAAGGCAAAGGGGCCAACAAGTGCTAAACACCTATGAGAACTCCTTCAAGACTGTTGGAAAACCATTTCAGGTGACTACCTCTTGAAGCTCATCGAAAGAATGCCAAGAGTGTGCAAAGCAGTAATCAGAGCAAAGGGTGGCTATTTTGAAGAAACTAGAATATAAAACACGTTTTCAGTTATTTCACCTTTTTTTGTTAAGTACATAACTCCACATGTGTTCATTCATAGATTTGATGCCTTCAGTGAGAATCTACAATGTAAATAGTCATGAAAATAAAGAAAACGCATTGAATGAGAAGGTGTGTCCAAACTTTTGGCCTGTACTGTATGTCAAATAATAGACATTTTATTTCAAATGTATAATTCACATACAGTAACAGTGGTTCTTTGCTCTTTCTCTGTTCTTGAAAAGACACAAAATGCCCTCACATATCATTCCTATAAAAGTTTATTATCCAGGAGGGAACTGTACAGTGTAATGAGTTGAGCTTCCTTCCACCGCTCTGATCTGCTGGGATGGACCAATGCATGAGTGTGCTGTACTGTAAGAAGCAACATTGTGCTCTAGTGCTGTTCTGGGATCTGTGAGAACCTGTACATAACCTGTGCAGTCTGCATCTGGTGTGCTTCAGATGGTGTAACTGTGGTCCAGTGTTGATACACTCTGTATGGCAGGGACCAGCACTGTGGAAGTTTAAGGGACATAATTACAACAAGAGGAACATCTTCCAACAACCATTTCTGGCCTCAGAAATGACCACAGAATCAACAACTGTCATATACTCTTATCTTGAACTTTATAAGCTTACATAAATGTGTTTTTTATTGAATGGGTAAATTAATTTGGTTGCATTATCATATTAGGTTTCTGTTTTTGTCCACCCTCTTATCAGCAATTCAAACTACTTGCTCAAAGGTTGAGGTTGATAAGCATTATGACAGGTTTCTCTTCTAGCTTCAAATGGAACTCTACCTGGCTGGGTCTAAAACAGTAGTGTCCATATTGAAACATTTAAACCCTTGTATGGCTCATTAAGTCCCCAGAATAACAAGGATTCTGTATTCACTGGCTGTGGAAAGGAAAGAAGCTGAGCTGGTGTCAACTGTGTGACAACGTGTCAGTTGTGTGACAAATATGTACAGCTTTTTAATAGCTTTCAACCACATCGTCATTCAACAGGTAATAGACTAAAACAAATGTTAATATCAGATGCTGCACTGCCTTTGTTGGTTTTCATTTAATATTTTATGTATTTATTAATTATTATGGAAGTGTGGTGGCGTTGCCCTGATAGCTGAATGGTTAAAGCACATTACATATAACCACAACAGCTGGGGACTTTTGCTGCATGTCGTACCCCTCTCTCCCCCTTCTATTCCTGCCCACTTCTTCATTGTCAACAATCCAATAAAAGTGAAAATGTAAAAAGTTTCAAATAAATTAAATATGGTGAGATCTGTACATACTGTATAAAGAGCCAAACCTCCACAGAGGTAACACTGTTGCACAATGTCAAGTACCCAATAAAAAAACATGAACCTTACCTTCAGACAAATTGATTTGACAGCAACTAATAATATACTTGTTTATTTTACAAAAGCTATGATACCAAATGATACATTATGGTATTTTTGACCTTTGGAGAGTTTGGGGTTACAATGTGGAACCAAACCCCAGAAGCTAGAAACCTTTGTTGGCGTATGTGCCACCGGGGAATTCTTATTGAACTGAATAGTCACCATTTTTGGTCTGGTATTCAGCTCTTATAATACATCCATGAAAGTGTCCTACATGAAATGGGTGGAGCAAGAGCACTTCCACTTTCTTGGCTAAATGTGGATTTTGAATTGGGACAGTACTTGGACCATGACTGATGTCATTTCACAAGAGCACAAACACTGCATCTGCCACAGTGTTCTGTGATAATGCCACTTGAGCCAAAGTCACAAATTTTCATATTCTGCACAAGGAGTTTTAATACGTTCATACAATTGAAGTTTCAATTCTGTACCAGTTTTTGTTCAGCTCAAACAGTCAGTTCACTTTATTTAAGGATTATAATCTATAAAAGATAAAGATGACAGATTTATTTAAAATAATAATAAAATCATCACAGTATTTCAGTTGTTGTCTCCTTATTTAGGACTGAAGACTCTGGTGGACTTTGAGTTGCTAACAGAGTAATGCTGGCAGGTAATGTCTGCTATGCTTGTTTCATATTACCCTTGATGCTCACTTAACCAAACTGCCTTTAATAGGCATTTGACATGTTATATGCGTTTGACCCCAGGACACATTTTCATCTGAGAGAAAGCTGTTTTTTTCTCTCTAATTTGAAATGCTTGATCTTCAGCACAAGCAGCAAAGCAGAGGGCTGCATTTATAGTGGAAACATGCATGTGTTATGATTTATATCTTACACCTTTAAAAGCATTCAAAACTCTGATAGCAGCACTGTATCCAACTGGGCAGCTGTGTTTCCACATCTGAGGTGAGCAGGGGCACAGAAGACAGATATTGCATAGCCATAATGTACAGGTATAGGTCCCCCTTAGAATTAATCAGTTTGCTAGTTGGGGATAAAGAGTTTGTCCAATCAGATTGCATGTAAACAGTCATGTAATTCCACAGATGACAATTTTAAATGTACTTATTATCATACTCACAATCAGTCAGTGAGTCAGTTCACCTGGTGGAGAAAGAAATCTCAGAGATAAATATCTATATCACAACCTGGAAAAATAAAACCAAAACTATCCGCATTGAGAGATACCACAAGAGGAAGTTGGGTGGGGGGGGGGGTAGTTCTTTGGGGTGAAGAAGTAATTCATCTCTATCAAACTCCACCATTAAATTCTGTGCCAGTTGGGCAGGGTTTCCATACCATTTCAGTTCAGCACACAAAACAGTACATGCAGCTTATGCTGACCTGAAGTGATGCTTTGTGCAGCAAGTAAACAAAATATAAGATGTACCAACTGCATTGCCCCAATCCACAACTATGATACGTACAGGCCTGGATCATCATAACCTGAGACTCAGACATTTCAGTCACTGAGTGGCTCATCAAGGTTGTTACAAGAAGAATGTTGCAAATATAAACTTATCAGGTAGTAGGCAGTCTTCTCAGTGACCTATAAGGAGGCAAAACACAATGTCAGGCAGGTGCACAGAAAAAGAACACAAAAAAGCACACAATTTCCTCTGACCAAGAAAGGTCTCTTCCATTAATACAAACCATGTAAAATCAACAATCAGAGACCTCCCTGGTGGTGTTGAATTATCTAAACATCTAAAGTGCCTAAAAAGTTTGCACAGTATTGTAAATTTATATTGTAATATGCACCATATTAACTGTATTAACTGAAATAATAAAGAGTTTTTAAAAAAAATAGATTTTGACACAGGGCCTCTATACAAGTCAAGGCCTCAAGACCAAGCTAAAATGCAGAGACTACCATAAGGCCTTTATCATTTCAGTTTATATAGAGCGGAGCGTACAATTAAACAAATTGCAGTTTTTTAACACACTAATTGCCACGCAGAGTTCAGCTCTCTAAATCTTGGACATACAGTAACTGCTGGTTCAAACTTTGTTCTAATCCTAAATCGTGTTTTCTCCTTGTCTAATCTCATTTTTAAATATTCTGCTGTGCACGGCCAGTGACCTCCATTGTCTTGCCAGAGCTGGTGTTACTAGTTGCATTGAAGAGGGACAGCTCTTCTTCTTGTCTAGTCATGTTTTCAAGCTGTGATATTTGAACCCCCCCTTAGGTGAGGCTGCTGTGAGGCAGCAGGCCCTCGGGACAGAAAAGTTTTGATTGTGCATTCATGAAATCTGACACAATGACCTGTGTGAAGAATTGATATTCTGCTGGACTACAGTGTAGGTGAGAGGTTTGCTGATGAGCGGTGATTGGGTGGGGTTGTATTTGATGAATGTCTGAATACTGGTTCACAATTTGGTGACAAGTGGAACTGGAGGTGCATCTGCGTGTACAGAACATACGTAGGTGCTGATCTTTTGTGATGTCATTCTGTGTCTGGGTCTGTCTCTTGTAATATCTCTCTCTCTCTCTCACACACACACACACACACACACACACACACACACACACACACAAACACATAAAATAGGGTTAAACCCAAGCAGGGTTTTGAATTTTTTTTATTTTTTATTTAACCTTCATTTTACCATGTAAGACATTAAGAACAGTTTCTTATTCAGTAATAGGCTCTTTGTGTCCTGTCCAATGACTCCAGTCTAATCTATAAGTGCCAGTATTTGACTTGAAGACCATCCAACAGCTCAGAATCAGTCCACAGGGCACTGAACCAAATGTAGGTTAAACCAACACACAGGGACTTCATCACAACTTCACTACTCTCTGTAGGACATTCAGCAGACACAACATGCCACCTGCTGGGCGGTGGAGGTATAACAGTGAAATATAAAGTTGCATGTGCAGCCATACAAGTTCACTTGTTTGACCACAAACTACTTGTTTCACATTTTATGAAGAAATATTGCCCAGTTGGTTCTGATCAGAAATAATTATAACGCAATGTCAGCAACAGAGTCAAAGCATCATCAGAGTCAGTGGTTTCCGTCTCAGTCCCTCAGGGAGCCACAGCACTCATCTCTTCAAGGGCTATAGGATAAATAAAGCCAGCAGGTCTCTATAAACTGAGCTGCTGATCATCATAAGGCAAATAACCACCAATAAGTGTGTCTTAAAACATCAGTCAGGTGCCCAACAGTGAAACTGTAATCATTCCTCCTGTTCATACTGGCTATTAAAATATCCTCTTTAAATGTGCTTTCAATGTAAGTGATGGGGGCAAAAATCCACAGTGTGTTCACACAGTCATTTAGTGCAAAAATGCATTTAACAGTTGATGTGAAGCTTATATGAGGCTTCAGCAGTCTGAGTTAGTCATATCAAGTGGATATCTGCCACATTTACAGTCTTTTTAGCATCAAATTCCCTCTTTGTGTTTCCTCGGACAGTGTTTCCCTGTTGAGCTGTGGTGGAAGTATAGTAACAAAAAGAGGGACTTTGGCACTAAAAAGACTGTAATGTTGAAAGATATATACTTGATTTGACTCATTTGGATGCTGAAGCTTCATATTAGCTTCAGATAAACTTTTAAATGCATTTTTGTACAGAAGGAGGACTGTGGATTTTGTCCATCATCACTTCCATTGTAAGTGCATTATGAAGGGATCTTCTAATGGTCAGTATGAACAGGACGAATGATTACAGCAAGAAAAACATGTTTCACTGTTCATTTGGGCTCCTGACTGTTGTTTTAAGACAGACTGAACCCTTAATGCTTCTTACTCTGATGGATACTGAGACTTTGTATCCTAAACACGTAGGATAGCCTCAGTACTGTAGACAGGTAAACACCTTTCTGCCAGAATGAAGAAGAGTGAAAAGAGTTTAAATCCTTCTGTGTAGTTTAGCCCAATTTCGCTTTCATTTTTCTGCTGTTTTATCTCTTCATTTGAAGCCGGAAGTTATGGGGTCATTTGGGATTTTGATGTATGGTTCTACCTGTTCTATGGTTCAAAACATTCTATTGACAGGCTTTGATTCAGGACTCGAAATGCTGACTGAAACAAAAAAGAGACATCCATGTTAGGACAGTTTTAGCCAGGCTGCAGTGGCTTCTAATAACCTTTAAAACTGATGTTTAAGTTCTTGTACCTGCTCTACATGGCTTTGGGCTACTATATACTTTCACTTTATGGCCTGTGGCACATCAACCTGTGCCCATCATCTAAACTTTTTTTGTCTTGAGACATAAAATTGAAATCGACTGTCTCAAGGACTGAAACCCACATATGCATAATTAACCACCTTAATATCTACATTACACAAATGTCAATAAATGTCTATCTATATCTATATCTATTTCTATATATCTAAATGTATCTTACATGTTACAAACTTTGTGTCACACTTCTGATCTAACATTACCTGCTGGAGTTTGCTTTTACTTTTAAAATTTAATTTTAATTCTAATTCTAATGTTTAACCTTATCAGCCGATCTCTTATCTTCAAGTTTATCATGTGTCGTTCTTTTTCCTTTCTCTTTATTCATTATTATTTTTATTACCAACTTTATTTTATTCTTTGTTTTGTATTGTTCTTCAAGGAAGTTACAAAAGAAAAAATCCACCACAACCCCCAAAACAAGCTAACCCTAACCAAACTACCATTAGCAACCTTTGACTTACAGCAACAAGTTCATGTTTCTTCTCTTTCAGCTGCGGGCCCTGTGGAATCCTGGCAACCTCTCCAACTTTCCAACAACGCCAGACCTGAATGATGGAGCTGAAAGTGACTCCAGCTAGCTGCTATTTGAACAAGGCTGTAAAAGAATGTGAAGTAAGAGAAAAAGGCAATTACTGTTCAGCTGAAGACTCTCAATCCTCAACAAGTCTTCTTTAAAGACTTGAATGAGCTGACACAGATCCAAATGTACTTGAGTTTTTTCACAACTGGCCTGGTCAGATTGCTTTGTTACTGTATTCCTTCTTTTGTTTTTGGTGACTTTCTGTATTTATCTTATTGTCAACAAATTCCATGTGCAGACCCAAACCATCAATGAATTGATCTACTAACAAGTATTGTGTGTGTATCAAAGCCTGATATATCATATTCCTCTGTGCCATAGAGCTCCATTGTTGTCCAAAAACTATTAAAAATATGAGTCACACTTGCACTGGATGACATATTCCTTCATTACCATGAACACACACACTGTAGTTTATTTTGACTCAATCCCACACATCATCCTGCTGAACATCAAATGTGGATTCATCTGCTGCTGAGAATAGTCATCAATGTTTGCTAAGAAGTACAATGGCCAGCTGTTTTGGGAAATTGCAAAGCCTTTATAAAAAACTGAGTGGATATATCTGTGAGGTGTTTAAAGGCAAAGAGACAAGAAAAGCACTTATAAAAAAGAGCTGTGAGGCCCATAGAGAAGAGACTCTGTCAAGATCATGGAGCATAAAGGGACCAAAAGGTTTTTAAAGCTATCTTTCTTATCAATATTTTATTTCTTCTTTCATTTCACCAAGTTAGTTACAATAATATGGGCATCATTTTAAAATTCCATTCACATTTTTTTTTACATCTGCTGGGTAACATATTTGCAGTCAGAATGTTTAAAGGTGATCATGTCTTCATAAAACAAGGGAATATGCAGCTTTTGCTCCAGTAAAAATACCATTTTCATGAATTTTACATTTTACTCCCTGCTACCTCTACACTTATAGCAACTTCACTCATATTTTCCCACATCTGGTTTTTGGATCAAAGTATTCTCCATTAGTAAAAAAAAAAAAAAAAAATTACTTTGTGTACAAATGTTCACTTAACAGTGGGCAACCCAGAATACTGGCACAATAAATCAAAACAACATGTAGCTATAGCTCTGAGTTTAAAAAAATCCAATGTACTGAGACAAATAGATGTTGTGGAGATTTAACCAAATGTCATCTTCACAGGCAGAACTTTGACCAGGGGACTGTAAACTGACTCGTCTCTGCTGCCCATTAGTGGATTAAATGAAAATCACAGATAGAAGTCATTATTCTAAGAGAATGGCTAATTTAAAGTGTCTGTGTGTAAACAAAAAACAAAATCAGACATGTTATGTGTCAATCATTTATATATTTTTACATTGTTCCTTAAATATGTCAATAAAAAGATCCCATCCTTTAAACATTCATGAACCTGAGCCCTTCAACTGTTAAACATCCACAAAAGATTAAGAATAATTGATAGAGATCAAAGCAAATAAAAATCCCAGTCTGTCCTGGTGTGATTCCACTGGTTGAACAGGTCTGAGAGGAACAACCCTGAGTAGGAGCAGAGGGGGGAAATGTCAGGGTGCCATAAAAGCTGTTTAGAGTCAGCAGTGCAGCAGAGAGAGCCTTCACACACTCAGCTGGGATTTCTGATGCAGCACTGGCAAGTTTGGATGATTTGGTTGGACTGAGGACTGCTGATGTTGACAGTGGCAGAGTAAGTCATGTGAAGATGTGTCCAATCTCCGTCAACCCTGGCCTGTGACAACACTTGCATGATTTAAATAAATCCAGGAAAGAGGTACTGCAGGAGGAGGACAATTCCCACCACCATGAGGCCACAGAAGAACAGCACCAGCCAGATGGGAAAGGATCCTGGAGAGAATGCAAAACAATGGGAAGATAAGGTGAGTGGTCTGAGGTTATAATGTGTAGTCTTTGTGTGTTCATTTGATGATGATGCAGAACTTACTTCGGTTGGGGACAGTGTGTACTTGACAGCGGCTGTCCACAGCTACACTCAACATGGCTGTTTCATTGTTCCCTTTGATATTTCTGCCTCTCAGCGAGTCAGGCAGGAAGGCCAGGTCTGTTACAACAATGCCATGGGACTCCTGTACATAATACAACTTCTACACACACACACACACACACACACACACACACACACACACACACACACACACACACACACACACACACACACACACACACACACACACACACACACACACACACACACACACACACACACACACACACACACACACACACACACACACACACACACACACAGTGAGACCAGGTTATCATCACACAGCATGGCAGGCGCATTGATTTATGTGTGTCCAAATTGTCTTTACCTGAAGGGAGAAAGCAATGTAGATGGCTACTGATCCTGTCACAGTTCCAAGGCCCAGAAATGTTCCTGAGTCACTGTCAGAGAGAAGGTTCCAGTTAACATCTCTGCTGCAAGAAATAATATGGTTATCTGAAAACATTCAAAACTAAAAGATTAAGCGCTTTTAAGTGAACAGTGTTCAAGATAATACTGTAGATAAGAAATCTACTTGCCCTTAAGGCTGAGTATAGAACCACAATGCTTTCTGAATAGTAACTGAGTTGTGTTTCTACATCACACTTCTTGAATACTGGACCAGGATTGTCTCCAAACTAGTTGTGATGTCACAAATCATGCTAGTAGGTCCCCTCCTCTTTAACTCAGATTTCCAATGAGCACAGAGAAACTTTCCACTTTCCACCACTAGCAGATGAATGTGAAAACAACCATCTAGTGTCAAACTCTGCACATACAGTACATCATTCTGCACAGTGAAGCTCAAACATCCAACTGAAGGAACAAGAGTGGAAGGGGACTTTAGGTTTTTGTACGGTGGTTTTGGTAAGACTCCAGTGTTTCCCCTATATTCATTCTGCAGTGGAGCACCACCACTGCAAATTTATGAGCACCACTGCTAAAATTTTACACAATCATTAATATCAGTGGGCTACTAATTATTTTCACTCGCACATTGTGCGAGCACGATAACACCCTACATTACCGTGGAATTGTTTTGAGTTATCCTCCCTCTCTTCATTCTTCAGAGGACATCTACGTGAAAGGTACTGTTATAAGAGTAGCATGGCTTCGTTAAGGAATAGGGAAGTGCGTAATGTGCGTGCACAGCAAGGGTGTGGTTGAGTGAGCAGAAAAGTGACGGTGAATGAGAGCGAAGCAGAGGAAAAGGTTAGCAGTAGGTTGTTAATATGGCAATAAATGTACAGTACAGGCTACAGTGTGTCCGTTAATAAATGCTGCAGCTTCTCAAGACCAAGAAAAGACTTGTCTGTTGTTTCCCCAACTGCTGGAAAAGTGAAGGGGGTTAGCCCCAAAGTTAGCGACAACAGGTTAGCCTAACCTGACTAGGCTCACTTAAGGTGGACTGATCTTTAAGGTGGACCAGCTATTCTCATTTTAGTGTCAATCTCAACCGCTTCTACTGTAAACACAGAATGGAGAAATTATTAGATATTATCAGTCACAACATGTCCTTCCCTGATTAGTCACACCCCTATCACGTGATAGTTCCACCTCATCGTCGGTCCAAGCAAAGAAATCTCTGGTCTTACTTTTTGCCATTGCTGTTCTTCCTCCGTACTATAAGCGACCAACCACAGAGTAGACAAACTGCTTCCTGTTTACACCAGCACGCACATGCCAAGTGTATGTGAATGGTCATCTAATATGCATTTTCAGGCGTGTTAGTATGAATGGAGATTATTTCTGAAATGGTGCTAAAACGCTTGTGTGGACGGAGATCGTTTTTTTTTGTTTTCAGACACCGTTTTAAAATTAAAATTTATTAGTGTGGACATAGTCTAAGGTGAGTCTTCTAGCATCCATGGTTTTAACATGTTATCATATGAACCTGAAGCTTACCTGACAGCCATAGTGGAGATGACCTCAGCACCACAGGGAGCTGTCAGCATGGGCAGGAAGCTCTTGCCGTCCCACTTGGTGAGGTAACAAGGAGGAGGTTTTCTGTCTCGTTTATGGGGGATCTGGACTGTGTAAAGCCTCAGGGTGTCTTTTTGGTCTTCTACTTTTCCAAACCTGAAATACATGAAAATACAATCACATGTAGTCACTGTCACATCATTCAGATGGATATGGTGAGGTGAGGTGTTTTCTTTTTACCTGCAAGCCATATATCGATAAGTCTTCTCAGCTATTTGAGGCATGGTTTCATTCCATTTAAGACCCATAGCCAGCTGGTTGCCACTCCATACGCTGCAGGCAAAGTCCCGGCCAACAGTCACCAGATGCTGCATGGGAGCACAGCACAACATATTGACCATTACTAAAGAATCAATCTACCTTACATTTTTTACAGCCTATATTAAATATTCAAAGCAAGAGGAGTCAATGCGTAACCTTGTTCCCTGGACTCATATCCAAGTCTTCAATCTCCCCTTCATGTACTTTGAAGTCAAACTTCTTCTTCAGGGATGGAAACTGGAGGAAAGTAAAGAACATATAATCAAGGTCAAGACATCATTGCATATACCCAGAGACCAGTATATCATATATACCAGCTTATTAAGCTATATACTGTATGTATATGTATATATATATATATACACACGTGGACAAAATTGTTGGTACCCCTCAGTTAATGAAAGAAAAACCCACAATTCTCACTGAAATCATTTTAAAATGTACAAAAGTAACCATGAATAAAAATTTATTGAAAATTAAACAATCAAAATCAGCCATTACTTTTGAATTGTTGATTAACATAATTATTTAAAAAAATGAAACTAATGAAACTAATGAAACAGGCCTGGACAAAAATGATGGTACCCATAATTTAATATTTTGTTGCACCACCTTTTGAGGCAATCACTGCAATTAAACGATTTCTATATTTGTCAATGAGCCTTCTAGATCTATCAACAGGTATTTTGGCCCACTCCTCGTGAGCAAACTGCTCCAGTTGTGTCAAGTTTGATGGGTGTCTTCTCCAGATGGCATGTTTCAGCTCCTTCCACAGATGTTCAATGGGATTCAGATCTGGGCTCATAGAAGGCCACTTCAGAATAGTCCAACGCTTTTCTCTTAGCCATTCTTGGGTGTTTTTGGCTGTGTGTTTTGGATCGTTGTCCTGTTGGAAGACCCATGACTTGCGACTGAGACCTAGCTTTCTGACACTAGGCAGCACATTTCTCTCCAGAATGCCTTGATAGTCTTGAGATTTCATTGTACCTCGCACAGATTCAAGACATCCTGGGCCAGATGCAGCAAAGCAGCCCCAAAACATAACTGAGCCTCCTCCATGTTTCACCATAGGGACAGTGTTCTTTTCTTCATACGCTTGATTTTTGAGTCTATGAACATAGAGTTGATGTGCTTTACCAAAAAGCTCCAGTTTTGTCTCATCTGTCCAAAGGACATTCTCCCAGAAGCTTTGTGGCTTGTCAACATGCATTTTTGCAAATTCCAGTCTCGCTTTTTTATGATTTGCTTTCAACAGTGGTGTCCTCCTTGGTCGTCTCCCATGAAGTCCACTTTGGCTCAAACAACGACGAATGGTGCGATCTGACACTGATGTACCTTGGCCTTGGAGTTCACCTTTAATATCTTTGGAGGTTGTTCTGGGCTCTTTGGTTACAATTCGAACTATCCGTCTCTTCAACTTGTCATCAATTTTCTTCTTGCGGCCACGTCCAGGGAGGTTGGCTACTGTCCCGTGGATCTTAAACTTCTGAATAATATGTGCCACTGTTGTCACAGGAACTTCAAGCTGCTTAGAGATGGTCTTATAGCCTTTACCTTTAAGATGTTTGTCTATAATTTTGTTTCGAATGTCCTGGGACAATTCTCTCCTTTGCTTTCTGTTGTCCATGTTCAGTGTGGTACACACCTTGTCACCAAACAGCACAGTGACTATTTGTCACCCTTTAAATAGGCAGACTGACTGATTATGAGCTTGAAGACACCTGTGATGTCAATTAAAGGACACACCTGAGTTAAACATGTCCCTCTGGTCAAATTATTTTCAATCTTTTATAGGGGTACCATCATTTTTGTCCAGGCCTGTTTCATTAGTTTGTTTTTTTAAATAATTATGTTAATCAACAATTCAAAAGTGATGGCTGGTTTTGATTGTTTAATTTTCAACACATTTTTATTTATTATTACTTTTGTAAGTTTCAAGTGATTTCAGTGAGAATTGTGGGTTTTTTCTTTCATTAACTGAGGGGTACCAACAATTTTGTCCACGTGTGTATATACATATATGTATATGTGTGTGTGTGTGTGTGTGTGTGTGTGTGTGACAATTTTCAGTATATTTAATGATTACCATTCAACATGGAAATATAATATCATACTAAAATTACAAATATTCCACTGTTTTTATTTGCTTGCAGTCTAAATCACTGGAGGAGATTTTCTTCTGGCTCGTGTCTCTCAAGAGCTCAGTCATTTATCCCTCCCTCAGCTTGGCAGCCCCGTTACCCCATCATTCCTCATCATCTTTTGGTTATAATAACATTGGTTATGATAATATTTGGCTCACTAGTTTTATAGCTGATATCTGTAATGAAGCAACAGCACAGGCCCACAAACCCTAACAAATCCAACTTTACTTGAACTATTATAATATAAAGTCAATTTCATTGTAGCAGGTCAAATCTGAACCAGTCAGTGTGTCAGTCTGCAAAAGCCAAATGAAATTTAATAAAGTTTGTGTAATAAATGTAATTTGTACATACATTTTCACTTCCTAATAAGTGGCTTAGAGAAACTGGCCTTGTTTTAAAACTGAGGGCTTGTGTGGTTACCCTGTGAATTCCATTGTAAATCTGTCTAAAGAACTCAGCAAAGAAGTTGGTGAGTAAAATGCTATATAATCAAATAAGAATTCTTTACTTTTCTTTGAACATAGCATGATTGCTGGAGGCAGACATTGCACTTTTGAGAAACACCTTACCGATATGACTGCAGGACAGACCAGCTAGCTATCACACATTATACTGAAGTTCAAAAGCATTGTCCTCCAAAATGAATCTAAAGCAGTGGACATACTGTTAAGAGAAAAGAACAACTGGACAGTGTTTACCTCCCAGACTCTGATGTATCCATCTGTGCCTCCTGTCAGCAGAAGGCTCAAGTCAGGACTGAACCTGACCACCTTCTGGAGCGGGTCCTGAGGGTTCAGGTCTGACTGCACTTCAGCCAAACCAGTCACAGAGATGTGAGCCGTCTCATCTTTCATATCTGACATATCTCCAGATGCTGCAGCTCCATCCTGTCCACTTTTGTCTCCTTTCCCAGCTCTTCGCCTGGTATTTCCCTGCTGCACGCTGTTACCTGCGGTAGAGATGACACTCATTTTTACTGAATAACAAAGTGGGAAACACATAGTGTGAACTGAGACACAAGTTTAATGTATATGTACAGTATATGAATGTAGTCACCCATAGAGACTAGCTGGCACCAACTTTAATCCTACTGTGAACTCTGATTTTCAGGATTCAAAGAACTGACCGAATAACTGATCACTGGGCAAACCAGCATAAGAGCATGAACTCTAAAATGTAGTTTAGATTTTGTCTAAGGACAATTAATATAGTGCATTAGTATGCATGTATATAGAACAATAGGTGTTTGCTTTAGTTAGACTTTTATTCCACTGCCTTTAAGCTAAGCAGTGTACCACTAACATAACCAAAGCTTAAAAAAAAATCTCTTATCTAAAAAAACATGCTTATTGCCCTTTTTCTTGCTCTTGTCTTTGTCTTGTTGCTTTTTGTCATGCTGGTTGAATACTTGCTCTTTGCTAGTCTGAAGATGTGATCTGGAACAATTGGAGGTGAAACATCAAAATCTAGAGTCATGAATTAAAGATCAATACTAGGAGAGCATAAAGCAGGAGCTGTCCTCCAATGAGAACTTTCCAAATCCGGACCAGCCACCTTATTCATCATTTTGAGATCCAGACCCCAGCTTCTCACCACAGCACATCGAACTCCATTCTCCGTGAGAAGCCAACCCAGGAAGCAAGCAAGTATTTCTACAAAACCTTCATCAACTTGCTTAAACCCTGGTGCTTTCATTATTTGTAACTTCAATTGGCAATTCAGAACTAGGCTGTTGTACCGTTGATTTGACTCACTGCTTCTTAGGTCATCTCTAACAGTCATCTCTTCTGTTTATCAGATCTCTTATACCAACTACATAATAGATAACAGTGCGTCATTCATTCGAATCATTCACTAGCCATAGCCTTGTGGTACCAGTTTCCTCTTTTCCTCTTGTTGTAGTTGTAGTGTTTAGTACTTGTAGGAGCAATGTAATTGATTTTTGTTAAATGTAATATTACTCCCAAACACTAGGGGGTGTGTGGTAAAGGCCAGGTTGGCCACAAGTTATTTAATGTAATCACAGGTGTTGCTGATTAAAAAGGAGCAAACAGTTTTTGACTGTGCTCAGATGTATTGTTTGGCTGTATTTGTTTTAACTTTATGTTGAAAGCTTATTGGAAATGACGAACAATACAGAAAATGGACATTGGTAAGAAAATAAATGCAATATATATGAAGTATTGGAAAAGACTAAATATCATTTCTGAGTACACGCCTAAACAATTAGGCCATTAGCAGCCAGTTGCAGCTAAAGTGTAGAACTTAGCCACTACAAATTAAGTCATAAACTGCTTCATTTTGGATCAACTGGATACAACGTGTTGCTTCATTGGGAATCAATGAGGTTCCTTGTTGGACAACTGCTATATTACGGTGAATATGTCTGACTTCAATGATCTTCTACTCGCTTAATTGGAGCTCCACCAGAGCCACTGGAGTGTCACCGGGACACCAAGCATTGGAAATTGGGACGTCAGGCCACCTATGCTATGTTTTGGGTATGTTCAGTGCTGACACGACACACGAATGACCATTGTAAATTTGTGTGCACACATTAACATGAAGCATAAATCCAATGCATTGGTTGCACTGTGCACATTAAGACGTATTGTTTCACAGATAGAAAGCTAACATTACATTTGGTGGATTTAAGTAGGCCACTGAATTGCTATAAATATGGAAAAAGAAAAGGTGCAATCTTGCGACCCACTTACTGATGATAAACTGTTGGTGAATGAGACTGAACTTGATGGGGGTCTGAGAGAACTAGAAATGGGCACTGTGAAAAAACGCTCTGTTAAATTAACACACAAAGCACTGATGGACAAAATAGACAATTTACAAAAGGAAAGAAAGACTAAATTAAACAAATTGTTTAAACTAAAAAAAAAACTATTTTTGACTTGAGTGATAAAGACTATGTAAATGAAGTGAAATGTACATTTGACAAGTTTAAAGGTCTGTGTGATGAAGCAAAACAAATGCATTTGACTCTATTGGGACAAGGCAGCACTCATGGCGTGCACTGCTGCTTTAAAGGAGAAGCACGCTTTGGAGGAGCAGGAAGATTTTTAAAGGAAGAAAAAGGAGCAGCTTGAGCTGGACACTGAAATAGCAGCCTCTACTGCTAGGCTAGCAGTACTCCAAGTCTGTGACAGTAGCAGTGTTTCAGATGGACTGGAATGGAGTCTTATTTCACAAAAGAAGCTAAACTTAAAGACATGTCTACATCTCTTAATCCACATGGCAAAAAATATAAGCCTCAGTATGAACAATCCTCACAGCAGCATGTCTCTTCATTCAGTGCAAAGCAATAATCAGTTATTAGTGGAAAAAGAAATCACATCTGATCACCACAATTTCAAGGACGCAGCTCACAATAGTAAGCAGGATGATGCCAAATCTCGACAAGATATGCAAACATTACATAAGTCTTGTTCAAATGCAAACCTCTCAGTTTCTACCACACAGGGAAATTCCGATTTTTGATGGAAATCCTCTACAGTTTAAAACATTCATAAAAGCGTTTGAGCATTGTGTGGAAGTAAAAACTAACAGTAAAGGGGACTGTTTGTATTATCTTGAGCAGTTTACCAGGGGACAGCTGCCTGTGTGCAGCTGCCTTCATATGACTCCTGAGAGAGGTTACGCTGTTGCCAAGCATCTGGAAATGGCTTAAAGGTAACAGCTGCCTACATGGAAAAGATTATTGGATGGCCAAGTGTCAAGTCTGAGGATATTAAAAAGACTAAGCGTATGCACCTTTCCTACGCGAATGTTCCAATGCTATAGAGGAACTACAATACTTGGAAGAGCTAAACATGCCAGCCAATATGAAAACTCTGATTCATAAACTTCCATATAAACTCAGAGAAAAACAAGAGTAAGAGCATGTGAAATTTTGGACAGAGATGACCAAAGAGCTTGTTTCACTGACATCAGCAAGTTCATTGAGCAACAGGTCAGAATTGCTTCAGATCCAGTTTTTGGTGACATACAGGACAATCCACTTGTTAGGAGGAAGGGCAGGAGGAATCAAAAGCAAGTCTCAAGTGAAAACGCAGTTCAAAAGAAACAGTTTTGCAACTCATGTCTATTAAGGATGAATTTAAAGCAGATGCTCGAAAGAATGATAATGTTCAGACAGTTACCTTAAGTACAAAGGAAAACCCTGTTTCCTGTCTGTATTGTGCACATAGTCATGCACTGGAGCAGTGTCCACAGCTGCGAAGAAAAGCACACAGGGAAAAATTAAACTTTCTAAAGAAGAAAGGTCTTTGTTTCGGTTGTTTGTGCACAGGGCACAAGAGTTTGCAATAGGCACATTGCTTGCAGACAATGCAACCAAACTCATCCCAGCATTTTGCATATTGAAAAAAAGTAAAGGGTTATCCACGAAGATACTGAACGGCCAAAGAAAAGATCAGAGAGTTGCACAACTACCTCAACTTGTGGTCGTACAGGGGCTGGCAACAGCAGTGGCATTCTTCCCATCTTGCCTGTACAAGTGACGTGCATAAAGGGAAATAAGGTGATTGAAACATATGCTTTTTTGGATCCAGGAAGAACAGGTACTTTCTGTTCTGAAAAACTGATGGACAGGTTGAACACTGAAGGATGAAGAGCTAAAATTCATCTACGCACCATGGGTCATAATAAGGCAGTACCAAGCTGCATTATTAACGGCCTGGAAATCTTCACTGACAACATTATCAGTGAAGAGAAGATGGCGAAGTGGCCTTATCTCAAAGGTATTTAGATCCCTCATATAAGAGCTGATGTTGACTTGTTAATCGGTACCAATCCAAAGTTGATGGAACCTTGGGAGGTGATTAACAGTCATGGAGATAGACTATATGCTGTCTGAAAGGGGAACAATGACAATTAGAGTGGAGTGGCTACCCTGAAGTTACTGTTAACAGGACTATTGTCGACATTGCATGACTGTCCATTTATTTGGGGCAGTTTCTTTGCCCAGCTGCGCATGCTTTGCTCTTAGGAAGACTGCTGAGGATAACCAAACCAGCTTTCCAGTACAAGTGATCGAAACGGTCAATAGAAACTTCTATATGGATGACCTTCTGAAGAGCCTGCCCTCTTGAAGAGGATGCTGTCATCATGGTTAAGAACCTCATAGCTGTTTGCAAAAGAGGTGGTTTTAATCTCACAAAATGGATTAGTAATAGTCAGGAAGTGCTTCAAAGCATTTCAGAAGAACACAAATCAAAGAATCTGTATGAGCTAAATCTGGACAGAGATAAGCTGCCAACGGAGAGGGCTTTAGGTCTGCAAGGTGTATCAAGCCCAAAGCTCGCATGTGCCCAACTGCACCACTTCTCTGATGCAAGCGGTGGTACGGTTACCTACCTCAGGAAGTAGAACATTGAGAAAATGGTCCATGTTCCTTTCTGCTGTTGCAGCTGTTAGAGTTGACAAAATGCTTCAATCAGAGCTTCAGCTTCCAAGAAATCAAACTTTTGGACTGACAGCACATCAGCTCTAAAGTACAGTAAAAATGAAGACAAAAGGTTCCAAACAGGATAACTACTATAAGGGATAACTCAGATGTTTCAGAGTGGAGATGTATTCTCACGTCACAAAACCCTGCCGACGATGCTTCAAGAGGATTGAAGGTAGAAAATCTGGTCAACCAGAGATGGATTGAAAGCCCAAAGTTTCTATGGGAACCTGAAGAAAAATGGCCAGCATCCATTATGGATTTCAGTGTCAATGCCAACGACCCAGAGGTTAAACGAAATCTCATGGTAAATGCAACTGTTGACAATTTGAATGTCACTTATCTCGGAAGTCAGAAAGTGATGCTGGGGGATCTCTCAGAAGCTGAGACATCAATAATTTCCTCAGCAAGAAAGATTCCATGATGAAATTGGAGGGCTTCTGAGAGTTGGGGGACAACTGAATAAAGCAGCAATGCCTGAGGATATAAAACATCCCCTCATCTTATCAATACATCCAATACATCTCAAATCTTTTTGTCCGATATTTTCAGCAGCTGGGCCAATCGGGGGAGAAATCATGTACTTTTCACCGAAAAGGAATAAATACTGGATCACAAATGCCTTTTCTGCAGTGAGGAAAATCATAGCAAGGTGCAGATTCTGCTGGCATTAAAGAGGAAAGACCGGTGAACAAAAAATGGCAGACTTGCCTACAGAGAGAATTGTCCCTGATTTCCCTCCAATGACAAAGATGGACAAAAGAAAAAAGAAGTTTCATGCCTGGAGATGTTGTTGTAGTTGTGGATTCTACAGCGCCATGTGGATCATGGATGCTTGGAAGAATACTAAAAACCTTTCCTGATAGGAAAGGTCTTGTACGTTCTGTTTGTCTTTAAACAAAGACAAATATAATAGAAAGACCTGTGACTAAAATATGTCTGTTATGTGAAGATACAGATTAGGGATTGATGTCATGTCTTTATGATGGATTGTGCAATAAGAAACTAAGAAAATAAGAATGTGTAAGAATGTTAATATCTGTTAGGGACTTGTGTATTTGTTTTGCATTTTGTTGGCTCCTTTAAATATTGTTTGAGAATTGCTTTGTCTTCTGCCAGAAGCAATTAGGGGCTGGTGTGTAGGATAGGTTATTTAAGTTCATCCCCAAAAACACTTTGTTAGAAGTCCTTATCATGGAAAGCAGAAAGATAGTTTACCATACTAACATTAATTAATCATTAATGAATGGTGATTATAGCTGCATATTAATTACATTTCTTTAAAGATTCTGGGCAGTGTCAACGCTTTTAAACTCTTTTACACTGCACCTCAGGATAACATGAGGCCACTTTATTGCATCTTTTTAGACTAAATGAGAGGACAATAAATGTAAATATAAAAGTATATCTCCTGTTATCTTTTAATATAAAAAATACAGCTAGCTCAGTAAATTATAAATGCATAGACCTTATCATGCATGTATTTATTTTTTGTACCTTTCCTCTCTGCTTTGGTGGCAGAAACTGAAATCTATAATATATATATTGCACATCTGTGAACTCATCACATCTAACATGGCTGGTTACATTAACGCAACTATTTGTATTCTTTGTATTATTACATTTGCACATTACACTGTTTATACTGTGAACATTTCCACATTTTTGAGGTAAATCAACACATTTGAAGGAAGTCAGTTATTCATAGTAGTTTTTTCATCATGGGAAAAATCTCTTTCTGAATATGCTGAAAATGCCAACTGTATTTAACAATCCCCAGTCTTACATTAACTATTTGGACATTATTCCTACTGCTTGGTTGATTATATTGTATATATTTCACTTCACTGAATATCATCTTTTGGTACTGCAATGACCTGATTTGCCCACAGCTGTTTCACTTCATGTCATATTAGATCCTCCACTAATGTATATAAAGCAACGTCTCTGAATCCTTGACCATCAGCACTGGTTCCCCTCTTCTCTTCTCCCTGTAAACAGCTGCACCTCCAGTCATCAGTCAGTCAACCTCCTGGGGTTTGCAGATGACACCACCTCATTGGGTTCATCTCTGGTGGGGATGAGACCACCTACAGGTGGGAGGTTGATCATCTGGTGTCCTGGTGCAACCAAAACAACTTGGAGCTCAACACTCTAAAGGCAGTGGAGATGGTTGTGGACTTCACAAAGAACCCAGTCGACACTGTAGTCCTTTCACTTCCTGGGAACCATCATCACCCAGGATCTCAAGAGGGAGCTGAACATTAGCAGCCTCACCGAAAAGGCTCAGCAGAGGATGTACTTCCTGCGGCAGCTGAAGAAGTTCAATCTGCCAAAGCCAATGATGGTGCACTTCTACACCTCTATTATTAAGTCCATTGTCATATCCTCTATCGCCATCTGGTACACTGCAGCTGCCAAGGACAAGGGCAGACTGCAGCACATTATCCGCTGTGCTCAGAAGGTGATCAGCTGCAACCTGCCATTACTCCAGGACCCGCATGCCTCCAGGACACTGAGGCAAGTAGGAAAGATTATGGCCAACCCCTCCCACCCCGGACATAAACTTTTTCAAACACTCCCCTCCAGCAAGAGGCTAAGACCAAAACCTCACACCACAAGAACAGTTCCTTCCCGTCTGCAGCCAGCCTCATCAACAAGGCCCAGGACCCCCACTGACATGGACTCTATCCCACTCATAGACACTTCACATTATATTAACATAAAATCTATAATCTTATATTGCACATCTGTGAACTCATCAAATCTAATATGGCGCGTTACTTTAACACAACTATTTGTATTCTCTGTATTATTACACTTGCACATTACAGTGACGTGAAAGTTTGTGAACCCTTTAGAACTCTATTCCTGCAGAAATATGACCTAAAACGTGATCAGATTTCCATGCAAGTCCTAAAACTAAATAAAAAGACATCAATTAAACAAATGAAACAAAAACCTTACACTTGTTTATTTATTGAGGAAAATGATACAATGTTACATATTTGTGCGTTGCTAAAGTATGTGAACCTCTAGGATTATTAATTCATTTGAAGAGGAAATTAGAGTTGGGTGTTTCAATCAACTGGTTGACAATCAAATGTGAGTCTGGGAGGCCCTGCCTTATTTACAGAAGAGAAATCTGGGTCTTTACTATCAAAATCTGAGCTTGACAACACAGGCTTGTGGAAGTGTGTCATGGCTCGAACAAAGGAGATTTCTGAGGACCTCAGAAGAAGAGTTGCTGATACTCACCAGGCTGGAAAGGGTTACAAAACCATTTCTAAAGACTTTGGACTCCACCAGTCAACTGTCAGACAGATCATGTACAAATGGAAGACCTCCCTAGGAGTGGTCAGACAACAAAGATCACACCAACAGCAAGGCATGTAATAGTCCGGGAGGCCACAAAGGACCCCAGGGTAACGTTTAGGAAACTAAGACCATGTGGATAAGCCAGAAGGCTATTGGGAAAATGTTCTGTGGACGGATGAGACCAAAATCAAACTTTTCAGCTTGAATGAGAAACGTTATGTTTGGCGAAGAGCAAACACTGCATTCCAACATAAGAACCTTATCCCGTCTGTGAAATATGGTGGTGGCAGCATCATGGTTTGGGGCTGCTTTGATGCCTCTGGACCAGGATGGCTTGCAATCATTGATGGAGCTTTGAGCTCTGAGTGGTACCAGCAAATTCTACATGAAAATGTCAAGGTATCCATCTGTGAACTGAAGCTTAACAGAAAGCGGGTCATGCAGTAAGACAACGACCCTAAACACACAAGTCGCTCTACCAAAGAATGGTTAAAGCAGAAGAAAGTTAAAGTTTTAAGGAATGGCCGAGTCAAAGTCCTCACCTTAATCCTATAGAAATGCTGTGGAAGGACCTGAAGCGGGCAGTTCATGTAAAGAAGCCCACCAACATCCATGAGTTGAGACTGTTCTGTAGGGAGTTATGGGCTAAAATTCCTCCAAGACAATTGTGCAGGGCTGATAAACAGTTACTGGAAACATTTGGCTGAAGTTATTGTTGCAAAAGGGGGTCACACCAGTTACTGAAAGCAAGGGTTCACATACTTTTGCCTCACATAAATATGTAAGATTGGACAATTTTCCTCAATAAATAAATGAATAATTTTAATGTTTTTGTCTCATTTGTTTTATTGGGTTCGCTTTATCTAGTTTTAGGATTTGTGTAAAAATCTGATGAGATTTTAGGTCATATTTATGCAGAAATAGAGAAAATTCTAAAGGGTTCACAAACTTTCAAGCAGCACTGTATACTGTTTATACTGTCAACATTTGCACATTCCAAGTCAATACCCTATACATGTATTTTTCTCACTTTGTATAGATACTTGTTTTTTCTCTTACCTTCTATTTTTTTGATTGTTATGAACCACAACACCAAGACAAATTCCTTCTATGTGCAAACTGACTTGGTAATAAATCTGATTCTGATGTTGCTGATAATGCTACACATGACTGAATTGAAATTGAACATCCTCATAGCCAAAACTGTAAAATCCAGAGTTACCACATCCAGTTGATAACCAGCTTCATGATACCAGTTATCCAGGATAACTGATGTTGGGCTCAGTACAGACAGGTAACACCAAGAGAGGCAAATTATGTTGGACTTGCTTTGTGATACAGGTGATACATTTTTGTTGTTACTGTGACATGCTAACTCCTTTCTTCAAACATCACTTCCGTCAGATATTAAAGTTGCAATATACAACATTCAGCCCCACTAGATATCAGCAAACAACTATATGCTAAGTAAAGATATAGTGGAGTAATGGCAACCTGGGGAGAGAATTAAGTCACACTCCCTCTGTGTGTGCTGTAATCCCAGCTTCTCTGTTCTATGTTTTGGTAGCTGCTCCGGCCGTGTGTGCATGTTAGTGCATGTGAGTCCCTCCGTGTCCTCCACATTCGGTTCCAACATGGTGGCCATGTCATAAAAAACTTTCTCAAATTACAGCCAAACAGTAAACTAAAATATGTTTCTAAAAACATTTGAGGTGAGAAATAGGCAATGCAGTAGAAGAATCTTGATCCATATTTGATCAGCACTGCCTAGTTTTGACAGTTTGATCTGAGTTTTGTGAGCTGTTGGTTCAGGGGCCGCTTTCCCCCACCCCCAACTTTATTGAGTAAACAACATGCACATTTGTTTTAGTCTGAGATGCTGGTGCCAGTGTGACATCTAGTGGGGCTGATTGTCATATATTGCATCTTTAACTGAATCCATTCAAGTAACTGCATATTAAAAAGTTATTAATGCTAAATAAATGAAGATGCACACCAATGTACTTGCACTCAACAAATAAATCAGCAATATATCAAATATGTGCAATATATGTAGCATATTTTTTGACAAGACAGCATGTATATTTCATTTTGTAGCAGTAGACCTTACCATCTTTAGTAGATTTGCCACCTTCTTTCTGCGTGCAGTGTTTAAACCTCATCAGGCAGCATGTACCATCCTGACCTGCAGCAATCACACCATTACCTACAGCTAGGTTCATGGTGGCGCGTGTGTCAGTATCATGAGAATGAAGGAGGCTGGCACTGTACTGGTGCTCTCCAACCAGCTGTAGGTCCAGGAAGTGCTGAAACACATAGTCGTGAGTCTATTACTGCTGCAACTGTTTTACACTGTCATAATGGCTGTAATCCAGACTTTCATTAATACACTTTTACAAAACGTGTTCTAGTTTAAATATTCCTTTTAAAATATATGTGTAATCGTATTATACCCTATTCTACAGTATTCAGTACTTACACACAGTACTTACCACAGCATTCTTTATGCCTGTCTTGGAAGCCCCTCCTCCTCCTGCTGTGATCACCAGTCCTGTTTTAGGGTCAACTTTAATGGAGTACAAGGGAAAGGGGGCTCTGTATAGATCTGGCACCCTCTGCTTCCCCATTGTGCTACAAGTCACTTCAGTTCTTCATAAAATCACTGAATTCAAGCACACCTGTGGAAAACAGAGTGTTAGGGTGCTTTTCACTATGCTAACGTGTCTCCTCGCTTCCTTCACTCGCGGAAGAGACACAAGGATGGAGGAATTTAATTCACCAAACGGGACATTTTCGGTCACTCCAGCTTCGTTTTGAGGAGACAACAACTACTCATGACGCACAGCACCTCAACTGTCAAATATTTCGAAGTCAGCTATCAATATGTAGAAATTAGTAAGTAGCCTAACAGGTTAAAGTTTAAACTTAAAATTCATGTACCATTAATTAACACTTTTCACTGTTACTTAATAATTTCTACATAGTGATAGCAGGAAGGAAAACATCATTTGATTATAGATCTATAGCAGCATCTGGCTGTCACAGAATAAGACAGAACAGACAATTTAAATCTGTTAATTATAGAACCAACATAAAGGATATAACCTGACCAATCAATAAACACACTGGATCAAAGGGGTGTTGCCGTCCAGTAAAACACTTCCACATAGGATACACCTGTGGTTTCTCTCTCTAAGGTCCTCCAGGGGCCTCCTCTCTCCTCCAGGTGCATTTAAGGGATTGGAACATCCTTCATGATGGCGGTGGTGGAACAATTTTCGGGTCACGGGAGGAGAGAGGACGTGAGGAAGAATAAGTTAGCATAATGAAACGCACCCTTAGTTTATCTGTGACATCCTCTGTCCTCTACCTGCTGGGGGTGCAGGGAGGTTGCTGCACCTCTGGAGCAGCTATGTTTAGACATGCTAATCTGTCAGACATTCAGGTACTAGCCCTGACTGAAACCTGGATCTGTCCAGAAAACACTGCCACACCAGCCACACTCTCTGTTGACTCCACTTTGTCACACACACCCTGCTCTGTTGGGCACAGAGGCAATACAGGGGTCTATATTTCCACTTCCTGGTCACTTCTGTCCCCCTACATCTATCTGACCACTTCTTTATCCAATTCACCATCTCCTTACCAGAACATTCTCATTTTCCTCTGCAATTGGTCTCCTTCCGCCTAAACATCCGGTCCCTTACACTGATTCAGCTTGGTTACCATGCCTCCTCATAATGAATTCTCCTCATTCCCTGTCACCCCCCCCACCCAGTCCTGGCTCACTGAGGTCATCAGAGAGCAAAGGGCAGAGCTCAGAGCAGCAGAGAGAAAATGGCATAAACCCAGAGAGCCCACTGACCTCAGTGACTATCAGTGTCTCCTAACATTATTCTCCTCCAGTTTAAACACAGCTAAGACCACTTACTATCAGAACAAGATCTGTGGTGCCACAGACACGTTCTTTGCTTTAAACTCACTCCTTAATGCACCTCCTCCTCCACTCTGCTCACTGCAGACACATTCACCTGATTCTTTACTGATGTCTCTGCCATCAGTAATAACACTTACTTGAAGGTGCAGTCCGCGATTCTAATGAAAGGTTGTTGATTTAAGCTCAACAGCCAATGAAATTACACCCCTCTCTTCTGTGCTCCTGAGGCAACGTGTTGATTGGTTGGAATAGTGTATGGTTTGGTCCGGGCCACTTCGTTTCCCATTTACAGAGCCAGGACTGTGTATGAACACCAGAGTGTTTTTAAATGCATACAGAAAAAGATCAGCTAGAGGACCGTGAGGAGACACTCACTGAATTTGACAAAAAGTGTATTGGATTCGCAGACTGCACCTTTAAGTCAGCATGTTACAGTAGTGCAGCTAGTACAGACACGTGAATAAAAATACATAGAAAAGACAATCTGCAATTAGACAGCATTGTCACTGTAATTTAAAAAAAAAAAAAGGTGTCAGCCTCATACTAGCACTGTTTTTGTCACTGCTTTCTTATTAGTATTACTGACTTCTTAAAATGTGTCAGTAATGTTAATTTCTATGGTTAATTTATACAGGGAGACAGACATAAAACACCAACATGCCAAAACAAAATGGAAGAACTGGAGCAAAGAGACTGAGAGAATACCGACAAAGGTTGAGGGATGACCCAGTGAAGTACCTAGAAAAACACTTCAGAAAGGAAAGAGAAAGAAATAAGAAATGAAGGCAAGAAGAAGAAGACGACACTTGAGAGTATCAATGAATTATCTGTCAGGGAGCAAAGACATGTCAAAAAAGAATAGAGGAAAAGACAGCAAAAACACAGGATGGCGGTGAAAAGACACCACATACACACGTGGACAAAATTGTTGGTACCCCTCAGTTAATGAAAGAAAAAACCCACAATTCTCACTGAAATCACTTGAAACTTACAAAAGTAATAATAAATAAAAATGTGTTGAAAATTAAACAATCAAAACCAGCCATCACTTTTGAATTGTTGATTAACATAATTATTTAAAAAAACAAACTAATGAAACAGGCCTGGACAAAAATGATTGTACCCCTATAAAAGATTGAAAATAATTTGACCAGAGGGACATGTTTAACTCAGGTGTGTCCTTTAATTGACATCACAGGTGTCTTCAAGCTCATAATCAGTCAGTCTGCCTATTTAAAGGGTGACAAATAGTCACTGTGCTGTTTGGTGACAAGGTGTGTACCACACTGAACATGGACAACAGAAAGCAAAGGAGAGAATTGTCCCAGGACATTCGAAACAAAATTATAGACAAACATCTTAAAGGTAAAGGCTATAAGACCATCTCTAAGCAGCTTGAAGTTCCTGTGACAACAGTGGCACATATTATTCAGAAGTTTAAGATCCACGGGACAGTAGCCAACCTCCCTGGACGTGGCCGCAAGAAGAAAATTGATGACAAGTTGAAGAGACGGATAGTTCGAATTGTAACCAAAGAGCCCAGAACAACCTCCAAAGATATTAAAGGTGAACTCCAAGGCCAAGGTACATCAGTGTCAGATCGCACCATTCGTCGTTGTTTGAGCCAAAGTGGACTTCATGGGAGACGACCAAGGAGGACACCACTGTTGAAAGCAAATCATAAAAAAGCGAGACTGGAATTTGCAAAAATGCATGTTGACAAGCCACAAAGCTTCTGGGAGAATGTCCTTTGGACAGATGAGACAAAACTGGAGCTTTTTGGTAAAGCACATCAACTCTATGTTCATAGACTCAAAAATCAAGCGTATGAAGAAAAGAACACTGTCCCTACGGTGAAACATGGAGGAGGCTCAGTTATGTTTTGGGGCTGCTTTGCTGCATCTGGCACAGGATGTCTTGAATCTGTGCGAGGTACAATGAAATCTCAAGACTATCAAGGCATTCTGGAGAGAAATGTGCTGCCTAGTGTCAGAAAGCTAGGTCTCAGTCGCAGGTCATGGGTCTTCCAACAGGACAACGATCCAAAACACACAGCCAAAAACACCCAAGAATGGCTAAGAGAAAAGCGTTGGACTATTCTGAAGTGGCCTTCTATGAGCCCAGATCTGAATCCCATTGAACATCTGTGGAAGGAGCTGAAACATGCCATCTGGAGAAGACACCCATCAAACTTGACACAACTGGAGCAGTTTGCTCACGAGGAGTGGGCCAAAATACCTGTTGATAGATCTAGAAGGCTCATTGACAAATATAGAAATCGTTTAATTGCAGTGATTGCCTCAAAAGGTGGTGCAACAAAATATTAAATTATGGGTACCATCATTTTTGTCCAGGCCTGTTTCATTAGTTTCATTAGTTTCATTTTTTTAAATAATTATGTTAATCAACAATTCAAAAGTAATGGCTGATTTTGATTGTTTAATTTTCAATACATTTTTATTCATGGTTACTTTTGTACATTTCAAATGATTTCAGTGAGAATTGTGGGTTTTTCTTTCATTAACTGAGGGGTACCAACAATTTTGTCCACGTGTGTAGCACTTCCAGTGAGGGTGAACAGACACCAGTGCACATACCCACTGGAAAAAAAGAGCAAATAAAGAGTCCAAGTCAGTAACTTTAGCAAACTACAGAAGTTAGACCAGAAGATCAAAGAAATGCAGAGGAGGGAAGAAAAATATAAGAATGGGTGTTAAGAGTTAAAGACATACTATGCAGGATTTTTCTTTAAAAAATGTATAGACTCTTATTTTCTTATTTTGCTGTGTTTGAGATGCTTCTGGTCATCAAACCTTGGGCAGTGGGTTTGTAGCCCCCAGCCAATAACAGCGCACAGGTGCAAGGTCGGGACTCATGTAGCGACCAGGTTACATCGCTGTCTCCATCTCTCTCCTCTGCTCCACTTTGCTCTCTGTCATGAATGTATAAAGAGCTGCAGGTCTGTGTGTCTGCTTGACCGAGGGCCAGGCTGAGCTACACACACATACAGAGCAGAGAGGCCACAGCGGACAGGATGAAGCTCTGCATTCACACAAAATCCAGCAATGTGCCACAATGTGGCCACAAAATAATGTTTTATTCCTCTGAATCACAGCTTTGTTCTCACCAGCACTGCTCCCTCTCTTCATTCACTCCCTAGCTCACTTGACCACTGCTGCTCTCTCTCTCTCTCTCACTCACTCGTTTAGCCAAGGAGGAGGGGCCAACTTTCAATGCTGTGTGTTACATACACCAACCGACAAAAAAACTACTGTCTAATATAGTAACAAATTTTTCATTCAAAAACAATCAGACCAGTCAAAATGTTCTCCAAGATCGAAGACTCAGATGGATGTACAGAAGCACAGAGATCCTTACCATGTTAGAAAGACCCTTGTTTTTCACAACATGCTTATGCACCAACTAAAGGAAAAATACAAGTCTGCAAGCTATAAAGAAAAACATTCATTCACAACAGGGTTGCTCAGAAAATACAAACTTGTCTCTATGATAAGAAAATGTGCTGGTGTCTCCCACAGTGTTCAACAAGACTGAAAACAAACCATGTCCTATCAGAGAATAAGCAATGTAAACCCAAACTATCCAATAGCTCTTCAGTGAGGTATAATCTGAAATCCAAGTACTGTTATGTGTTCTTTTCAAATATTTACTTTCAGATGTGTGTCTGCTATGTGTGCTGGCTGTATATGTGCAACATTTATGAGTTACTATTAGTTATTTTTATTAACATAAAATGTTGACAGTCTGATTCAGCCATGGCAAAATATTGTGGTCACTACCACACCATTACTGTCACTACCGAAAATGTGCAGTCGCGACCAAAACATGGGATGTTTTGTCAAAAATAAAGTATACTGAGTTATCAACTAAGATGTTAGTATAGTGTTTGGTTTAATGTATATTAAAACTAATGAATCCTTAACTTTGAAATCAGTAACTCAAAATGACTTAAAATGAGAATCATCAACTTTATACTTTTAACCACTGTCGAGCCAAGGCGCAGGGCTGTCGCTGGAGTGTGCAGCTTTTGAATCCGTGCCACGCTTAGTCACATGACCAAACACTCAGTGAATCTTTCAATGTCTTAACAGCGGAGGCACAACCAAACTTTTGCATAATATAAGTTTATATTTAAGTTGTCTTGGCAACATATCTTATAGGTCACACAATATGAGGCTATTTAATATGCTATTAATGAATTTATTTATTTATTTATTTGTTTGGCAATCGGCATATTTCCTCCCGGACATTTTGGCCAATGATATTTTCATCTGCCGGACAACTATACATGATACCGGCAAAAGGCCAGCATATGCCGGCTAACGTAAAGCCTGCTTGATTTCGATATTGTGACATTAGACATTGTAGGAATGCCTATTGGTGCTTTCACAAAATATTTACACAATGAGACTTTTGATAAATAATCATCAGTAATGTGATTAATGACTAAGTGGGTAAAGGCAAATATTAGAACAGCCAGAATAGTCTGGTAAGTTCAGAAAATCACATCACTTATGTAATGCAGCCTTTAAAACCAGGAAAAGACAACACTTATGCCATATCACGATATTACGATATCCAAAATCTAAGACGATATCAAGTCTCATATATCATGATAAATATTGATATATTGCCCAGCCCTATATCCTACAACATACATACAGCTGCAAACACTTAATTACAAATATCAACATAAGCTCCAGTTTGTTAGGAACAAATAACTAAAAGTAATGTAGTCTAATGCAACAGCCGGGCAATAAATCCACCTGCTCAATATCAATGAGTAAATATTAAAATCCTTCAGTAAAACAATTCATGTGTCATTTGATAAAGGTAGAATTTATTGCAGTGCTGTTGCGATATACTGTATTAATCTGGGTGTTAGGTTTGACACTCAGAGGTTTTGCACAGATGTCTTAAATGGTCATTAAAAGTCATCTTTCTACCATCTCAAAAACATCTCTAAACTCCGCCCCTCTCTAACCCTGTCAGATGCAGAGAAACCTATCCATGCCTTTATCTCCTCAGGACTAGACTACTGCAATGTGCTCTTCACAGGGATCCCTGGCAGAAGCATAGAAGCTCCAGTACTCTCAGAACAGCGCTGCCAGGATCCTGATGAGAGTGCAAAAACATGAACATATAACACCAATTCTGTTTTCATTGCACTGGCTCCCTGTGTCCTTAAGGATTGACTACAAAGTTCTGCTACTCACATACAAATCCATCAACAGACATGCACCTCTCTACCTACAGGATCTTATCATAACACAAACCTCCACCTGCACCCTCAGTTCTGCCAGCAGCTTGCTCCTCCAGGCCCCCAGTACTAAGCTCCGCACCATGTGGGATCGAGCCTTCTGCTCTGCTGCACCACACTTGTGGAACAGCTTTCCTAACCATATGAGGGCAGCACAGACACTAGACTCTTTTAAAACAGGCATAAAAACCATTCTATTCAGGAAGACCTTTTCATCTTAACTCTTGTTATTTTCTTTATGTGTTGTATGTTTTTAATGCTATAGCATGTAGCACTTTGAGATTCACTGCGAATGAAGTACAGTGCAGTACAATTAAATGTATTATTATATTAGTTTAAGCTTTATGTTAAATTGGCAATTGAGTGCATAATTCGAGCACTATCCCAAAGATATTCTACCAGCTTCAGAGGGAAGACAATAAAGTGTGTTACCAGTAAATCACTGTGCATGCCTTTGAGAGAGACAGCAGCATGTAAGGAATATTTACCAGTCTATCACATGGTTTACAAAAGAAGTCTGATTTTGATTGTATGTGCGGCTCTAGTGTTAGTAATAGCTTCAATTAAAGCACAAAAAACCGTCTGAGACTGATGGCTGGGTCAGTCTCTGCTGGATAGAAGTGTACCGTTAGTGAACAGCAGCAGGTAGTCCAGAGTCGTCCTCTTTCTCCTGCAGTTACCTGGGCTAACAGCTGACAGACATGAGCACCGTCACCACCACCATAGGTAAATGAATGAATGGTGACAGTTTTATATAAACAGCTTTTCTTTTTTCACCAGTAACGTGATAACACGGCAGTGTTATGTGATATAGCAACCGCTACGTGTAGCTAATCTGTCAACTGCTAAAGCTACGGTTAGCACTACATCCTGCTAGCATACTAGCTCTTGTCGGTTATTTAATTAGTCTCCTACCTGTGTAAATGCTCCAGTTTCTCTTCCGTTGTTATTTAACCAGATAGCTAAGTACTAAATCAGATGATTTCATTATGAACTTTCAATGACAAAGGCTTATGATGAAGAGGAAGCGCTAGTAGCTAGATACTACGCTCGACAGCCACTTCCCTACCTACACGTCAGCAGCGTAGGGTAGCGTACGCTGCGCTCTGACGTCACCAAAAGTTTTTTGTTGTTCGTTTGTTGTTTCTTAATTATTATTATAAAGGCATTGTGCCTTGGAAACATTTGGCAAAATGTGTGTTGTGGAATTTTTACTGAACGTTTTACTGGGTAAACCATAAAGGACCAATCAACCATGTTTTGCCAGTCCATTTATCAATACAGAGATGACACAACATATCCTGAGAGGAAGAGTTACAACTTGAACAATTGTCTAGAACAATGTTAACTTCTTCTGAGTTCCCAGAATTTCCATTTACAACTGTCAAACCTCCCCAGGCACATACTCAAAAAACACTGCTTATTCCTGACATGTATCTGACAAATCAATACAAGAACACTTAAGTTGTGGGGGGACCACATAGACCACAAGACACCCTCATAATTCTAACATGTTTCTATTTCCACATCATTTTAAACATTTAGATTTTCACAGGCCCCTACATTCAACTCCGTTATCATTATCAATACATATTATTGTGGGCGGCTGTGGCGCAGGAGGTAGAGCGGGTCGTCTACTAATCGGAAGATTGGCGGTTCGATTCCCGGCTCCTCCAGTCCACATGTCGAAGTATCCTTGGGCAAGATACTGAACCCCAAATTGCTCCTGATGGCTGTGCCATCAGTGTATGAATGTGTGTGAATGGTTAGCTTTCCTCTGATGGGCAGGTTGGGACCTTGTATGGTAGCCCCTGTACCCATTCAGCGTATGAATGTGTGTGAATGGGTGAATTGACTCGTAGTGTTAAAAGCGCTTTGAGTAGTCGAATGACTAGAAAGGCGCTATACAAGTACAGTCCATTTACCATTTACCATTTACCATTATTTAAGTATTATTAGAAGGTTTTTGGGTAATTCATCAGTTGCAAATATGTATCTATTGATATAGATTAAAAAGTGCTTTGTGTTTCTTTAAGTACAATATAAGCAAAGGAATGCTTTTCATTTTATTATTTCTTCTGAAAATCAGAATTTCCTAAATGTAACAATGCAGATACCAACACTGAATATTAAGGCCAAATATTAAGTTCTTCTCTTAAAGCACAATATGTATCCAAACCTAAATAGAGGGATTCTGCCTTGTCACCAAAAATGCATGCAAGTAAAAATGTTTACCAATGTTATGTTTGAATTGAACTGTTGAGGCTTGACATTATGTGTAGTTGTTTAGGTTTTATACACACAGGTTATGAATGACTTGCTCATTAATAGTGGAAGTAAAAATGCTAATTTCTGTCAAAACAGGATAAGGGAGCTGTCTGAAAACACCAATTTGTGTACAAATATAGCATATAAATGGTAAGAAAGTTTGCTCCAGAGTGTTGACATCAAGTTTGTTAAAGGCCATCATTATTCAACTACTTCCCAAGTTCCTGGTGTTCGACAAGGATCCATCCTTGGCCCACTCTTATTCAGCCTGTACATAGATGACCTACTGTCAGCTTACTCAGATGTCAATGTCCAGATGTATGCTGATAACATAGTTCTTTATGTGCAGGGTTGAAACAAAGAGGAGGCAGAATCCAATTTGTTAACAGCATTGGGACATGTCTCAGCTTTTCTAGTCGTGCCTTCAGATGAATGTTAAAAAAAACTGTTTTTCGCAAAGAGATCAAGTCCTTTACCTGATACTGACATTATCTCTGGTGAACCAAGGTCTCCAGGTTACCAATTGTGTCTGAATTTAAATATCTTTGTGTAATGCTAGATTTAATCTGTATTTCACCCTACACATTACCAAAGTCACAAAAATAGTCATCTATCAAACCTCAGATTCACAAGACAATGCATATCCAATTATGCAGCTAAAATGTTCATAAATTCATGAATGATTAATTTCACGTTACATGCTCTTAATGTATAGTATTGTCTTCTTGTATTGTATGATATTATGCTTTGTTATTGCATTGAAAGTTTATGTAGTGTCATTGCCAACATTTACAAGCTATAAAAAGATTAAATTAAATTTATCACAGCATCTACCACCTCCTGCTGTTTGATTATCAGCTGATAGAGAAATCAATGTCACACACCTCAATTGCTACCTGCACTCCCTTTAACCAAGTGTTAACCAATTAAATGACAGGTGTGGGTGAAGGGTCATTTTCTAATTTTGGGGGATTTGTCCTGTTTTATGTGATTGTTGGCAAAGTTTTCTAAGGCACTTAAGAAAGAGAACCAACCAGATTTGTTCTAAGCAATCTTTGGCTATTTTTATATGACAAGTGGTTTTTCATTTTACAAGGAAAATCATCATCATTCTCCATGTTTAAAAATATGGTTAAATTAGATGTTTTTTATCATTCAGATACAACAACTATGCTCATTTAATTCTGAAACACAAAAAAGTGTGTCAGATGTTTGGTGGCCTTTCCTTAACTATCTAACCTGAAACCATTTGAAATATCTGCCCCATTCATATTCATCTTTCATCTGGTAATCTGCGACATTCACATTCTCAGTTTTACATTTTTAAATGTACTTGTTTGGCTTTTTGCTCAATTTGTAAAATCTGAAAACAAAAATAAAATATGTTTAAAAAAAGGGTCAAATCTAAGAATGTCATAGTATGTTGTCTAAATGTTGTGTTTCCACATATGGCTTTAGATGGTCATATATACACAATAAAATACATTTTTCATTCACAAGTACTTACATTAAAGAAGCTCATGTTAAATGTTTTCATATATTTTACTTCACTCCAGTGGGATGCACAATATGTCGAGAGATAATTCCCCAATTTGTCCCATGATGTAAGAAAGAAGGATGCATCTTTTTGGCAGTGCAACAATTTAAGTTGTTTTTGGAAATCTAGTAATGCTCTTATGGATAAAAATTCATGTTCTGATTCATTTCCTGGTTTGATTATAACAGCTATTTCAGCTGTTTTCTCCTAAAACACAAGCCTGACACAAATTTGTGAGATGTCAAATGAAGCAGCATACTTTAATCCAACACTTTGTCTGTCTCCACCATCAGTAGTCCTGGCTCCTCATGTTGAAGCATACAGTTTATTAATTATGGTGATGGCTGTTCTCTGTGGTAGTCCATTACCCGCACTAACATCATTTGGGAAATCCAGAGGTAAATTAATTACTGATGATCCATCCACAAGCCCAACAATTCTCTGTGGACTGCAGCACGTCTGAGACAAAGGTTAATTCAACATGATTCCCCAGACTAAAGGTGACATGTTCCTATTGTGTAGTCTAGTCTCTTAATCCACACACACATAATTAGGCAAGTGCATGTCTTTGTGTTTTGAATTGTGACCTTGATAGTCAGAGCTGGTAGATGATGTTTCTGGTTGATGGCCAACTATCTGCACATTGATCAAAGGTTCACAGCTGGGTTTCAGTGGAACAATCAATACAGGCCTACTGGCAGTGTGCTGTCATTGAAAAGAACTGGTGTCAGACAGGTTACATGTAGAAACATGAATATACTGTAAGTGTTTTATAGCATTGTGCAGCCACATCTTTTAAGCTCAGGTTTCACTACATATTATAAGATTGAAATGGTTCCAAATCAGGTGTCCTTAAAAGACAGGTTCACAATTTTTCAAGTCTGTTTTAAAACAACAGTCAGGTGCCCATATAAACTTTGAAACACGTTTTGCTTGCTATAATTATTCTTCCTGTTCATACTGGCAATTAAAAGATTCCTTCCTAATGCACTTTAAATGGAAGTGATGGGGGACAAAATCCACAGTCCTTGTTTTGTGCAAAAATGTATACAAAAATTTATCTGACGTTAATATGAAGCTTCAGCAGACTGAGTTAATCAATTCAAGTGGATAAAGTTACAGTCTTTTTAGTACAAAGTCCCTCATTGTGTTTACCTAGATAGTGTTTCCTTGTTGGAAATTGAGGAAATTTTGTACTAAAAAAGCTGTAACTTTGAAAAATATCCACTTGATTTGACTGGTTTGGATGGCTGAAGCCTCATATTATCTTCAAATAAACTTCTGAATAGCTTTTTGCACAAAATGAGGACTGTGAATTTTGTCCCCCATCACTTCCATTGAAAGTGCATTAGGAAGGAATCTTTTAATTGCCAGTATGAACAGGAGGAATAATTATAGCAAGCAAAACCTGTTAGAAAGTTTATATGGGCACATGACTACAATTGTTTCAAGATAGACTTAAAAAAATTGTGAATCTATCCTTTAAGGTTAGTATAGGTGTCCCACAAGGGTCTATTCCTGGTCCTCCTTTATTCACCATATACATAAACAATATCATCTCTGCCACCCCAAACTGTAATGTATATTTTTATGCAGCTGATACTGTTTTATATGCCACTGGCCTTTATCTTAATCTGGCCATTGCAATTCTACAGTCTGCTTTTGATACACTTCAAATCTTTCTCATCAAACATACAGTACTAGTCAAAGGTTTGGACACACCTTCCCATTCACTTGAATGAGTGTGTCCAAACTTTTGACTGGTACTGTAAGCTTGTTTTAAATTCTGGCAAAACTAAATGTATACTATTCTCTAGGCCACCTAAGAGTATCTGGCCTATCCATATGGGCAGTAGGCTATTCTCTAGGCCACCTAAGAGTATCTGGCCTACTGCCCATATCCATACCCTTCAGGGTTCTGAAATTAAAAAATACTTGGGAATCTTGCTGGATACTATACTCAATTTTAATACCCATGTGAAACACTTCGTCAAGAAAACTGAAATTTGAAATTGGATTTTTCTATAGAAACAAATCATGTTTCTCTTCTGCTAGTGGGAAGACCATTGTACAATTTACAATTATGTCCATGCTTGATTATGGTGATCTATGTATCACAGTGAGCTGCGCTTTATTGAAGCTGATAAATTCCTCACTCACCATTGCATCTTATATGAAAAGGTGGGATGGTCCTCCTTAACAAAAAGAAGGGAGCTGCATTGTATGTTATTTATTTATAAGGCTCTACTGCAAAAACTGCCTCATTACCTGTGCTCTCTGGTCGAACAGTACTTACAATATTAGATCACAGGACATTTTAACATTAACTGTACCTCTTGTTAACACTGACTGAACTTAGAAAAAGTGGGTTCAAATAGTATGCTGCATACAAATGGAATGAGCTGCAAAAAAAATTAAGTTACACTCTCTAATTTAAAACCATATAAAAAAAAGGCTCTACTTATGTATTTGCAATCCTACTTGAAATTGCCTTTCTTAATGTAAAAATAATGTCTAACATGTGTCTATGAATTATCTGTGTCTCTGTCCATGTTAACTGTATATGTTTATTCTTGTACACAGCTCTTTCTTGAAAAAGAGAGCCTAATCTCGATGAGACTACCTGTCTAAATAAAGGTAAATAAATTAGGTTTTGGTGATATAGTTTAGGAGAACTTTGACGAAGTTTCCATAACTTTTTTTCTTTTTTTTCCATTTTGACAATCACAAGCAAAGACCAATGACAGGCCACAAATTGATAATGTTGTCCAATCAAGATGGCAAGAACAAAGATCTAAGTGACTTTGAAAAAGGGTTTAAAGCTCACTGAATGGTTTGATTAGTATATAAATGAGAACAATCATATGCTGTGATCCTCACAGTGACCAGATTTAACACTTCTGAGATTTTGGAGTGACTATCATCCAAACAATAAATAAGGGAACATCTTTTAGAAGAATGTCCCACACACTTTGAGAATCTATGAGATCTGCCCCTGTGCTAGTCTTTTATGACTTGTCTGCAACTGAAATCAAATTCATAACTCATTTACTCTTCACTCCAAGTATTCTAAACAGAGACACTGCTACAAAAGTCTCAAAATAAATGTGTTAAACCTCTAGGACAGCTGTGGCTCAGGAGGTGGAGCAGGTTGTCCATTAATCTCAGCGTTGGTGCTTTGATTCCTGGTTCCTCCTGTCCACATGTCTAAGTGTCCTTGAGCAAGACCCTGATACCCAAATTGCTCCTGATCGTTAGACTAGTGTCTTGCACAGTAGCTCTGCTGCCACCAGTGTGTGAGTGTGTATGTGAGTGAGAGGCAAAGTGTAAAAATGTTTTTTTGTTAAGGTAGAAAATAAGTGCAGTCCATTTCTGAATAATCAATGTTATAAGGATTCGACTCATTTATGAAGATCAATGTGTTGTTAGAGAATGAGAATGGAGTTAATTTCTCAGTTTTAGACATTCCTGTAGTTGTGCTCACTTATAATACAGAAATGACTTTTCCTGGGACACCTATTGAATCCATAGACCAGCGGGAAACATGTGGACATTTAATTGTTGCGCATTTTCCTCCCAAAACAACTTCTGTAAAAGAGTCCTTTTTTTGCACTCGACCATTAACTGAACATCAGTGAAGAGGAAAGAAGAAAACTGTGGTTGTACTTGAACTGAGGGTGTTGCTGAAATCAACAATAAACAAACAAAATAAAGCTAATTGAACTTTACCTGGTTAAATAAAGTTTAAAAAAAGGAAGCGTAATTGTAATCTCAGTCCGAGGCCGAGCCATGATCAGTCTGTGGAGAAGCTGCCATCCCTTATCAACACATGGACTAACACAATCATACACGTGTCATGAAGTCTGCTACTCAGAGCCATGATAAGACTCTGTACACTGTTCTTACGCCATACTTGCTGTGATCCTCCGCTCCAGGGGGATGGAGGGAAGGAGGTGGTGATGGTTTAGGGGGCGGGGACACTGGAGGAGAAATGTGGAGATGGAGATGTGGCCGCGTCAAAATAGACAGAAAACGCTAGAACAAGTGCGGAAGCTCTATGACTTTTCCCTTCAAAATAAAAGCATGGTAGTTAGTGCACTAATGGACACCAAAATCAATTTAAGCCATTCATATATGCTGAGATGGGGAAAAAGAAATCTTAACTCAAGGTCCACTTACTAGCTTTTTCCTGTAGTTTCCAGCTCATTTCAACCATCTTCATCACTGAATGGTGTTTGCTCAGTTGTAAGTTTGTCCGCTGTCATTACGTAATCTTAATGATAAGTGGGCCAACTCTATCTACTGACAAAGGTCATTAGATATGGTTGAAAGCTCTGGAAAGGTTAAGACTTTTTGTAGCTACAATTACTATTTCCAAGATCAAAAAAATGAGCTTTCAAGTTTAGCTGTGCTGAGACGTAGTAAAAGGTAAACACATTTAAAGTAAACTAAATTTCTAAAACATAGATTATAAGTTTATAGGTTGAAATACACGTGACAAATGTAATGCACTTTAATTTACTTAATGTTAATTTACTTACATACCAGTATATTATATGTATATTTATATGTTATATAAAAACAGTTTCTGTAACAGGGAAAGCAATTAAGCCTTTTATAATGTATTTGGTTTTTATAACTTGCGTCATTTAAATTTACTGGTTTACTTTTAAATAGATTTAGATTCATCTTCACGCATCTTTATTGTGCTCAAAACAGGTTGAAAAACCATATGGCAAACAAATGTTTTATTTTGAAAGGTACCGGAAATTTTATGTGTAATGCTTGTAGCTTGATAGTGGAGCTGTTCCGTGTCTTCTGCGGAAAACACCCAAGCACAAAAAAGCTAGAAGTGGGGGTTTGTGTACCCGTCGAGGCGAGTTGCTATAAGCCATTTTATATTTCCACCAGATTGAGGTAGAATATATGCAGGCTGCTTTGTTTCAGGCGGGCTGATCACACCCACATCTGGCCAATGGGAATATCGTTAGCACCCAAAGGAGATGAAATCCGGCTTTGCACACGGTAAGCGGATGCATCACTATAGATTATGTACATGATTTTCACAGGGACAAAATATCAGTTTCCAGCATAGCAGTTGAATTAAAAATAGATAGCAGACATTGTAATTGTGAACAGTAAAGAACCAACGTGAAAATCATATTCAGATATTATCTCTCAAATATACAAAGTTAGACGAAGGGATGCTAAAGCAGCCATCTAAACAGGTTTGTTGGATGACTAAGTGGCGGCTTCAGCCCCACATTGGTCCTCTGTATCACTTGAGAACCTTCTGACAATTTACAGCTTTGACACTGTGATTATTGTGACAGTCTTTAATGTTTCAACACAGGAGCCTGTTGTTTCTAATGTTTTCACCACCTGTGTATTTGGCAGAGCGCAGCATGTAACTAGGTAGGCCTACAGCAGAGAGCCTGACGCCCAAATCTGCCAATTTAAGGTTGTCTTGCTCTATCGGCAAAAGTACAAACCCAGAAAAATACCACTCTGTATTTTTTAAAAGCTTGGCAGTCAGTTTTTCTGTTAAGCAAACATATAACATAGCAACTTAAAATCTTTAGCTTGAATGTAGGAAATTCTCCCCTCAATGTAAGGGCATTTTGAATAAACATTGTAAAGGGAATGCTAAAGAAACCTGTTCAAATTTTATTGAAAAAGGGGTGATTAGTGGATTAGATGTATGTTGAGGTAAAGTGTGAGTCTTAAAATATGTTAAATAAATAAAAAGTCATGTTCTTCCAGGAACAGACAATGTTTAATAAACAGCTAGATTTTGACATGGATGTTGGCATGACGAGAGTGGCCGATAGCAGCCAGGTACAAAAATTAGGGACTGTATTGTACCTCCCCGGATCATCAGGTTTTGTTGAATGCATCTGTGTTTGAGAGATTAAGCCACGGTGAATTTCCTCCTCATGTGTACCTCTTTATTCAGGCCATGTGAGGTGTGACTATGGAAGGCTAAAATGCAAAAAGCTCTCCAACTCAGAGCAATGATGGAGGCAGAGGAGGGCTTGCAAACATCAACTTAGTTCATCTAAAGTTAACAAATTCAACCACTCTGACATGGTGCATAACTGTGGAGTACAAATACGGAAAGGAGCTGGTGAAACAGTCACATTTGTAATGCTGAATGAGGAAACAAGACGTGTGCATTCTTTGGATCACGTTGCTGAAGAGGAGTAGGCGTGTGCATATGACACAGGACTAACTGAGTCAAATGAGAGCATTGGATGGAGTGACCACAGGCACAGCTATGTAAAAAGACATTGCTCTGGTGTACAGGTCCTGACAATCAACATACAGCTGTGATTCATGCCACATATGTGGCTTCTCGGGGGACAAAGGCTCAGCAGACCAGAAACAAGCAGATGATGTATGTCTGAGAATTATCGCAGCATTTGGTCTACTCCTGTAGGACGACAAATAGGTTTGAAGTTTTTTTTATAGAAAGAAAAAAGCAGTAAGCAGCTCTGAGTGTTCACCATGCCTCGGAACAGAGCCTTCTCAGAGCCA